>CM049853.1:30640076-31325076 GCA_027422415.1 Schizothorax lantsangensis
CTTCAGTTTAGTCGTGTTTTGTCCTGCCTTGTTTTCTTAGGCTCCAAGTTTAGTTTAGGGTTTATAGTTTGACTTCTCTTCTGTCCCCTCTCGTTTCTCCAGTTCTCTGTTCCCCAGTTCCTGCCCTGGTGATCCCGGAGCTGTGTTTTGTGGTTTCTCCACTCCTGCCCCTCTCTGCACTCAACAGGGAACTCCCCACTCTTACGTTGAGTCAACACTGACGCTGGGACTCTGTGCGCAGTTCTCTCGCCACTCTGACGTTGCGTCAGCACTAACGTTGGGACTGTGGGCGCTGATCTCCCTACGCCTTACCCTCTCTGCCTCATGGAGTGACTGGAGGCTTGATCGGACTGAACACCTCTTCCTGTCACCTTTCTTTGCCCTCAATTACGGCTCCCGGCCCTCTGCCCCGGCCGAGTCTTGTGTTCTGAGATTTTAATAAATATTTGAGTTGAACCTGCAATTGAATCCGTGTTTTTCCCTGACAAAATGCCAAAATTAGTACATTGAAAATCCTAATACTGAACACACTATTTTGGGCTGACTGATATTTTTGTGTTGCTGTTTGCTCTAGCTCACTCCCTTTCTATACAAGAAATCCATGTGAATATTTGCCTGCTAAATTTATTAATGTAACTTTCCAATCGATAATGATGTCCTTTAGCACAGGATTCTGACTGATGATAATAAAGGGGTGCTACTGACAGCTTAACAGGTGCTAGCAGTTTAATACTCAACCAGGTTAATAAAGACAAAACTAGAGTAGCGTATTACAGATGAAACTGACCTGCACCAGAAGCCCTGAACAGGTTAGTAATTTCGCTACATTTCACTGTTTCTTCTGGCCGTTTCCTCTCCTTCCTCGAGTCCCGCGCATCGACTCTGTTCAAAACCGTTTGACGGAGGCAAGGAACAGACGTGAAGCGCGGCACTGCCTGTCAAGAATAACCGATTTATGATTTATCGATTTATTAGGGAATGCCACAATCAGAAATGATCACTTTGGCACATTGGGAAGGCAAAAAAAAATTCAAATTAAAAATACAAATTAATAATAATAATAAAAAAAGCACAGGGCAGCGGGCCAAATCAGCAGCCAGGCCACTGGGAAACGTCCCGGTGCTCCCAATGGCCAGTCCGCGCCTGGACATTACATGCAAGATGAAATGAAAATGACATCCAAAATTTTCTGAAGACAGTCGGTTTCCTTCAGAAATACAATGATATAAAAACACCAGCACCGGGTTTTGATTTTGAAACGTGCAGAGCACACTGCACACTGACTAAAATTCAAAAAGTGAAAAAGCATAATAGGACCCCTTTAATGGAAGTCGAGAATCTGATGCTTACTGTTTCCTTGTATCTGCCTGTCCGTCTGTCTCTGTATCAATCAGTTGAAAGTCTGGCTGTGCGAGACTAGGATTTTTGTGTTTGTCTGTGCAGATTCCTCTGGTCTCATGGCATCAACGTACCTGGGTGCACTTTTTAGCGAGACGCGAAATACGTACCAATAAGTACATATCACTGCAGTTTCCAAAATAAATGAACACTAGAGGCAGTAAAACTCCAACGCCTTTTATTCCTTTTCACACAAATTTACAGAGTTTTGATTAATAAAGCGTAATTTTCGCACAATTATTTGAAGAATATCATGTTATGACTTCAAAACAATATTAATATGCAGGGAAATTTGAAAACTGATGCTTTTGAACGTTAGCATCACACATATCCAGCTTCATATCTATGGGTTTTCATAAACGGTAGGTTTGTTCGGTAGCTCACGGAGTACAGAGATGTACTTGAGAGGTGAGGAGCTCCGGTTTGAATCCCGTGTAACTATGGTTCGACAAAACAGTTAAAATCTGCGAATAAGGAAGTTGAAATAGCATGGTTGCATCAATAAATGCGTTTTTATATCAGTTTTGCATTTGTCAACACTATCGGGTAGGTTTAGGGTTGGGTTTGGTGTAGGGCATATTTCCAAAACGATAGAGCATTCATTTTTAACGACGGTCGCATTTTTAGAATTTTAATTCTGAACCGCCGCAATATGTACCTATATCAACATAATAAAAACGTGCCAGGGATTACGTATTGAACCCGTGTTTTAGCGCCACTCAGTGGACATTTCTCTTTGAAACTGCGGAGAAACGTGCAGCAAGGTACGTAAAAACGGTCTCGCTAAAAAGTGCACCCAGGTACATTTATGCCATGAGACCAGGTTGGCAGATTCCCTCTGAAGGGGTTTGAAACATTGCAAAGAGAGATGCTTGGGTAACATCAGGGCATGGAAACTAACTAATAAGGTGAAGGCTCAAAGATCAGCTGTTATAATGGTGGAGGCAGTCCTATTAACCGAATGTACATGGGTTTTGTGGGAAGCAGCATATATTAGTCTTAATGACTGGAGTACAGAAATTTACTTGAAGTGTTTCATCCACTTTAAGATGGTATAGACTATCCAGCTGTAACCGAGGAGGACAATCTTGAATTCATTTTGGAATATACTATATTTAGCTTTGTGGAGAGATGTTTGTTTTCATATACGGTAGGCCTGTTTATTGACATTATGAGTTTTACTACAACTTTGTGAGTATGTAAGACCATTAAATGTATATTTAAAGGAATTTATATAAATTTAGTTTATTTACATAGGATTACATAGGTCTAGTCAACCATGCGTCTTAACAACCAACCTCAGACACAAACTTGCAATTATGGCTCCAGCGAGGAAGCCTTCAGCACAGCTTCATTAGAATGAGCACAGCCTCAGCAGAGGGCCAAATCTAATGTCTAAAAAAACAACAACATGTTTTTGAAGCTGGATTCAGTCTCAGACTCCCTCTGTGCCTCATCAATGGCGATTCACTTGGCAGTGTGATATATTCAATCCATATTTACTGATGCGCTACGACTGACTCCATTAAGTCTTTTTTTTCTTTCTTTATTCTGTGACCCGTCTACAAACAGATGTTTTTTTAAAGAGAGAAAGAGAGAGAATTTCTAATATATGCACCAAAAACTTTTTTGAAACACATTTGAGTGAATTTCACAAAAAGATGTCCAGGTCAGTCCTAAGAAAAATAAATAATTGTGTGTTGCTAGCCTATTTTACAGACCATTAAGATTGTTGCTTTGTGACATTAGTTTCATGAAAATTAAGCATAATTTCTCTCAAATTCTCAATACCTAGTGGCACTTTTTAAATAGAGTTTTATTCCCATTATTCTCAGTCATTTCAGTAGATGTTCATCACATTTTGGTGACCACATCAAATTAAATGTTACAAAAATGATTTTATATACATAGAAAGCATACTAAATGCAAGTCAAATGTCTACTTTAATATTTAAAATAAATTTAGTGAAAATAACATGTCAAAATATGGGTGAAATAATGTTCCATAATAATTTAGCAATAGCATAACAGCTATAGTTTTGTAAAAATGAATACAACATACTTATTCTTACCCATACTTATTAAGTGATCATACTTTGAATATATAATTTGAACAATATACTGAATTATTAAAAACTTCTTACTGACTAATGGCTAAAACCTACTGGTTTGGTAAAGATTTTAAATGACATTTAATTAGTTTTTGGTGGCTTCAATGTGATCCTTAATGTGATCCTGTTTTTGTTTTGTTTTGTTTTTACCCAGAAATCATACAGATAAACAGGGTAGATTCTAATGTACAGGAAAAAATGATAAATACATACATGTACTTAAAGCTATATTAAACTTCTATAACATGGATGCTTGAAAGACCCTTTTTTGTCTTTGACCTATACTATTGTGATATTGTTTTCATGAATAGTTGTGATTTTTTTTTCAAGCTCCTCCCCCAATGCTGATGGGGGGGGGGGTACAAAAATGGAGTCCACTTTAACAAAACCACCAGATTTTTATGTCAGCATATTTTTGTCTTCCTTTTGGCGTTTCCTTAGTTTGAGTTACATCTCAATTCCAATCGAGTTGGGACTCTGTTTGCTTCGCTCAAATTGCTCTCTAGAGGTAACAGACCCTATGAGGAGCAATTAAGTAATCAATCCTAATCCCCAGTGAGCCGGGATTTTAACCGAGAGTGAAAGTGAGTCAGAGCTGTGTAATCCAGAGTCTGTGCGAGACGTGAAGGGGACAGGTATCAAATGTCTCAGTCTTTCCTCCAGAGACCGAATCAATGTATCCAGCGTTCTCTCATTTCAGCCCTCTCTGGGTGTTCGCTTGTGCTAAATAACCATTCTCACTTTTCATTTAAAAAAACGAGAGTGTGAGACATCAGGGAAGGAAAGGTCAACCAATCACTGCACAGGCCCTGAAACTGTGGAGAAACCACTGTGTCCTGTGTGCTCTTTAATAATGATAATTAAAGGTGAAGCATGTAGCTTGTGTCACTAGCGGCACCAAACACACACAACAACTGGATGCTTGTGTGAGTGATAGCAGATGGGGAGTGTTTGTAAATTTTAAGACAAAGAAACGACGAAACATAATTTTAGTATAAATTTTAGCATCAACAATTCCCCCACCATTTACTTGTTGCTATGCAACAAAGTAGGTGGATTGACACAGTTATGGATGAAGATTATTCTCAGCCAATCAGATAGCTTGGTTTGATTGTCTAATGATACAATTATTATTATTTTTATATATATATATATATATTATTTGGCTTTACTGGTCTTTACAGCAACAATATTAATTTTCTGCATCAATAATGGCAATTATGTTTGTTCCAAAATCTCCTGATAGCATTGGCATTTGTTAAAAAAATCTATTTAAATTATATATTTTTTTTCTTTTTGTATTTTTAGTAAATACAGTGTAAAAATTTTCATTCCATTTTAGCAATTAATATCAAAAAAGTAGTCAACATTTGAAGTGGATCAAAACCTTTCATCAAAGTTGTCCTAAAACAAAAACAATACCCATTTCTTGTCTTAGGACAACTTTGATAAACTTTTTGGATCCACTTCAAATGTTGACTACTGTATATATATATATATATATATATATATATATATATATATATATATATATATATATATAAATATAGCCTCTGCATTGATAATACATATACATAATACATAACTTGAGGTATATTAATTATGTACGTATATACAATATATATATATATATATATATATATATATATATATAATATTACTTAATGAATTGACCACCACTACTGTATGTATGTATATATGTAAAAATGTTTATTCGCTTTTAGCAAATAATATACATTATGTACAGTATATGTACAGTACATTCTTGAATTGAAGTCACATTCATTCATTCATTGTTTGTTTGTAAATATGAGCATTTTCATTTTGAGATGAACTGTCCCTTTAATCAACATAGTTCAAAATGCCTTAATGTAAATGTTAACCTGTAAAAAGTAATCTGTAATTTATGATCATAGATTTCTTTTAGAAGTCTTCATGTCTGTCTCATACTCAGTATCACATTAAACACATCAGCATGCAGCCATCATCTCATAATGAAACCTTCCAGTTATTTCACCTGGTTTGATTTATTTCATGTTTGAATGAGCTTCATATTTACCATGATGTTTTTCACCTGATTTCATTCTCCTGCTTTGTTGTCTTGATTTGATTGATCAAAACGTTTGATCGCTCTTTATGCTAACTATATAAAAGTAATTGAGCTAGGATTTTACTGTCACGCTAGTGAAATGAGTTTATTCAGCATGACGAAGAGTTACGAACGACTAAACACAAACACAACAATCCCTACAGCGAGGCAACAGAAACGCTCCTCTTATTTCTAATAATGCTTGACATTTTCGTCATGAGATCTAGTTATGTTTTATGTCTGTGGTTCGAATTGTTAGATTGAAACACATTTGTCAGTGTTGTTATCGTCTGCTTCAATTGTTCAAACGCTTAAAACATCACTTAGCTGCTGTACGGTTGTGACAAACCTCTTATTCGAAAAATGATCTGGTTTATTTATAAAAATTTATTTTAAACTTCTTCCGGGCATATTTTAAATATCCAAATCAATATAAGTCACTCGTAATAGAATATTAAGATTTTATGAGATGGTTCCACGAAGGATTCATTTGTAGACAAATGGGCTGGAAGTCATACTCAAAAGAAAGTGAGAAATTATAGTCTTGGTCATTTTCTTTGAGTTTTGGCTTTAAAAATATCCCTTCTACGGTGGTACTAATGCATGATTCATGCAACTGTTGGAGTTTTAATCGCCATTAAGGGCATAATTTCTCCACTTCAGAGGTAACGCTTTTAATGACCTGGTCATATATTATTTGCGCCACTGAGTCGAGAACGGCCGCCTTTATCTACTTCTCTCTGTCTACCAGAAGTGTCATGCCTCCTCAGATATTTCAGCCTTTTCATTTCAGTTAATTTAATGCAAATTTCACAAAAAGTGATTTGCTTTCTCTCTCTCTCTCACTAAACTGCAATTGTACCAAGGCTGCAAAAAAATACAGTAAAAACAGTAATATATTGCAATTTGAAATAATCATTTTCTATTTTAATATATTTTAAAATGTGATTTATTCTTGTGCTGCAAAGCTGATTAATTGTAAGCTTACTGTAATTGTAAGTTACAATTATTCATAGCTGGAGAATTATGGTCCTGCTAAGGATGATACTGTTGCACAAAACTGATATATTTGCCCTAGTGTTGTGCTCTACTTAAGTGTATTATACTTCCAGGAGTGTGTGTGCGTGCGCACAGGCATCGTTTGGATCATTCCTTAAGCTCCTGTTCCTTAGGTTTGCTCTCCGTTTGCCCGTCTCTCCTGCTATGACTCCAGTCTGCAATGTCAGATGATCCTTGAATCCTGAATTGCTGCTCAATTAATATTGGTGCTCAGTTTTTAATAATTGTCTTAGTATTATCAGTGTTAAAACAGTTTTTGCTGCTTAATATTTTGTGGAAATTGATGTTCAAAAAGTTAAAAGGAACAACTTTTTTTATATAAAATATTTTGTAATTATTTTATTTTATTTTATTTAAAGCATATTTGCTGAGGAAAAGCATTAATTTATATTTAAAACACTTACACAATCTCCAAACATTTGAAATATAGTTTGTCATGTGTTCTGCATATATGAAGCAGCACAGCTGTTTTCAACAACAACATCAACAACAATAATAATAAAAATAATAATAATGTTTCTTGAGAAGCAATATTAGAATAAGCATATTAGAATAATTTCTGAAGGTGACGCTTGTGACACTGAAAAAATGTAATGATGTAATGATGCTGAAAATTCAGTTTTGCCTCTCAGGAATACATTATATTTTCTATTTTAATGTATTTTAAAATTATTATTTTAAATTGTAATTTAATTTGTAATAATATTACTGTTCTTACTGTAACAAAAAAAAGTTACTTATTGTGAACATTATTACTAGACCTTTCTTTCTTTTTTCCTTTATTGTTTTCTTCATTTATTTTTATTTTCTCATATTTTTCCCATCTGTGTGCCAGGACTGCAGCGGAGTCCCTCCAAAACTTATGGGTGCCTATCCTCTCTTGAAAAGTGGTGATGAATTATAGATAGATTTGTTTTGTTTTGGCATTCTGAGTCGTTATAATGAGGAACGAGCATATTTCCTCTATTTCTGAATGAGAAGCATCAGTCAAGCTCACAATTACATGTGGAGACATCATTTAGACAATCAACTTACACCAGGGAAATGTGTGCTGAAGAACAGTTTGGGTGTTTACACACTAGAGAAAGCTCTGACGGCGCATTTGACAGATACGAATGTACAAGATGCATTTAGAGGCTGTGGAAAGAACTGGGTCAGTTTGAAATCAAGTGGGAATACATTGGATGGAATTCCCAAAAGCACAACCAGACCTGCCTTTCTGAAATTCCCATTGGTCAAAATTTGATCAACTTTTGACATGATAGAGCATCACTTTCACAACGCCTTGCATTTTTCCTCTGCATCACAATGAAATCATTACATTTGTAACTGCCTTTGCAATCTGCAAATATATATATTTTTTATTTTTTGCCAATTTCAATTGCAATGTCAATTGCTATTCAAGTCATAGAATATGTGCATTTAATTTTGACATAAATGGCATACCCTAAATAAAAAGGTTGCTACTAATGAGTCATTCTAGAAACATTACCAGCATATATTTAGAAACATGAAGCTTGAGAACTTACTGTTCAAACTCAGAATGAATCAGTCTGTTATTAATGTGGATGTATATTTAAGCTCGAAACATAAGCTTAAACAAATAGAACAAAAAAGTATGTGATTGTGGTGTGTGGCATCAAAATTTACACTATAATGTTCTTGGTTTTATTATGCACAATTGAAAGGTGCATGCTATTTTAATATGCACAGATTATTTGTGCAAAAAAAAGGTATATAAAAAAGTCAGAGAAAACAAATTTAAAATTTACCCTATTTACAATAAATGTATTTTTATTTACCTATTTAATCAGTTTTTTTTTCTCAATCAAGAAACAAGTCAATCAGTCAAACGTCTTTCATTTAAATAGCATTTTAATATTTTCACTAAACATGTCACATTAAGCAAGTGAAATGCCTTACACATGCTGTTTCGTGCACGTGTGTTTATTTAAAAGAAAAAAACTTTGGCCTGCAGTGAATTCTCTTGGCTCTACTTTCTCTCTCTTACACATTTTCTATCTTTCTCTTATTCTCTGTAGAGATGTGGGAGAGGTGAGTGCAAAGTAAACACTGCCTTTCACACACACTCTCTCTCACACACATACACACACACACATAAACACGCCCTGCTGCGGCTGGCTAATTTGCTTCCATGCGTGATGGGAGAGGGGACCCCGCTCACCCTCTCAACAGCTAGGGGCCATTTTAATCTTCCAGCCTATAATATCTCAGCGCGCTCCTCACCGTCCTGGCTGGTTGCCATGGGGAGATATGGGATACAGGTTGCCACTTCACCAAATCAGCTAGAAATCCCCTTTAGCCCCTGAGGCATGTGATCAGGCCACCTCCGCAACACGCAGGAATGAATGAATGAATGAATGAATGATGCATTTATATAGCGCTTTATTGTGTATTGCCATACACCCAAAGCGCTTTACAATCATGTGGGGGGGTCTCTCCTCAGGAATACAATGACAATGAAATGAAAAGACTCCTCACTTTGAATATTTGCTATTATTATTTTCCTTTCTTTTTTAAATGAAGGCTTGTTGTGTTGCTTGTCGGTGTCCCTGGTGGAGAAGCTTCAAGCAGAGCAACAGCTCCCTAATGTTAATCAATGCTGAATGGCCCTGCGTTGGTTCTGCTGACAAATGAAAGCACATTGAGCATCGCACCATAGCGCCACAGAGGAATTTATTTCAAATATTCCCTTCATAAATGTAACCAAAAAATGCTGAACAAAAGAACAAGCGCTGACAAGTACGCAGCGTCTGATCTTGTGTTTTAAGAAAGACACTACGATGCCACTGTGGCACTGATGGGAGACACCTGTTGAATTTGTTGTCATGAAACCTGTTAGCTGATAGAAATTCAACAGCTGCTTTTCTGAGACACAATATCTTGCATAATGTCAGGCGTACTTTACAGTTTATTTTGGCCAAAAATGTTACACTTGGACGGTAAAAGAACATTTAATCGTCATGCAATTTCGACTAACTGTCATTATTTACACACTCTCAAGAAGTTCCAAACCTGTATGAGTGTCTTTCTTCTGTCATACACAAAAGACGATATTATGAAGAATGTTGGTAACCATACAGTTGACGGTAGCCATTGACTTCCATAGTCATTTTTTCTCCATACTATAAAAGGCATTGGCTGCCATCAACCGTTTGGTTACCAACATTCTTCAAAATATCTTCTTTTTTTTTACCCATACTATGGAAGTCAATGGTTGCCGTCAACTGTTTGGTTACCAACATTCTTCAAAATATCTTCTTCTTTTTTTTCCATGCTATGGAAGTCATTGGCTACTGTTTGGTTACCAACATTCTTCAAAATATCTTATTTTGTGTTCAACAGAAGAAAGTCACTCTTACAGGTTTGGAACAACTTGAGGGTGAATAAATAATGGCATAATTTTCCTTTTTTGTGATCTATGCCTTTAAGTGTCATTTAGGGGTTGAGAAATCAATATTTTATGGTATCTCAATAATACATCGGTGTAGCAAAAGCTCATTCAAATGATTATGCAGCTATCTTGGTCTGCCAGGTTTTTGATACTCTGTAGCAGCCTTTTCTGGCCATGAACCATTCACATAGACCCTTTACATGATATGTATTTCTTTTATGTGCTGTTTAGGGACAGAAAAATCAGAATTTGGTGTCACAATAATATACCAAGAATAAATAATTGCATACCAGTGTCAGCCTGTCAATGGCTGTATAGACAGCATAACAAATAGTGCAAGATGTGTAGATTAATGAGACATTCCGTCCTTCCTAAAGAAGCTATTATTTCACATACGACTCAAAACACTCTCTGAACCACACTTAGATAATTACATTCATGCATTTGAAAGATACTTTTTATCCAAAGCAACTTACATTGCATTCAAGCTATACACACTGTATAATAACTACATAATCTTGACCTTTAGTTGTGTTGGTTTCTGAAAAGTGAGGCTGTGCATTGGCTTAGCTGTATCAATAAAGTAGCCATATTTAACATTTCTTCATTTCTAAAATGTGCATTTATGTATTATGTAGCTCTGTAGTTTCCTTGACATAATTGCAATGCAGTGCAAACATTACATTATTTATTATTATCAATACTGTTTATCATTATGCAATAGCAAAAATTACATTCTTCTATTTATTGTTGTATTCAAATTCACCCAAAAATGAAAAAAAAAGGCTGAAAATGTATTCACCCTCAGGCCACTCAAGATGTAGATGAGTTTTTTTTTTCTCCTTTGACGAAATGTAGCATTACATCACTTGCTCACCAAAGTATCCATTACAGTGAATAGGTGCCGTCAGAATGAGAGTCCGAACAGCTGATAAAAACATCACAATAATCCACAAGTCATCCACACCACTCCAGTCCATCAATGAATGTCTTGTGTTGTAAAAAAGCTGTCTTTCTAAGAAACTAAACCATCAATAAGATGTTTTTAACTTCAAACTGCTGCTTCCGATGCTTTTTTGATATAAGAGGACAACAGGGATGGACTTTTTCAATGGAGGAAGTGTTATAATAAATTATGTACTCTGTATGGATTAGGTATTTTGGCCAGAAGCGACTCTTTAAAGTTAAAAACATCTGATGAATTTATGATAGTTTATTACAAACACACTGCTTTTTACTTCAAGACGGTAATTGATGGACTTGAGTTGTGTGGGTTACTTGTGGATTATTGTGATGTTTTTTTATCAGTTGTTTGGACTCTCATTCTGACGGCACCCATTCCCTGCAGAGGATCCATTGGTGAGTGATGTAATTTACATTTGTATATTATTATCACATAAACCTATTTTTTGGTGGCATAGATTTGGTAACCTCATGTAAATGCCTCCAGCATCATCCTGATATTATCTTCTTTCTGAAATACTTATTTATATCTGAAAAGCCTGATTTCACTTAGTCCAAAATGGTATAATTAATGTCGTTTCTCATTTATAAATGAGCTTTATTATGAGAATTGTTTTTTGCATGTTCACTCACACAATCTGAGCATTAATCAGTGTGTGTTGTGCGCTCTGTGACAGGCTGTATTAGACTGTAATCCACCAGCCAGAGAGGAGCGTAACCTCTGAGACCACTGACATTAGACCTACTGACATGTCCCTCTGCTCACAAATCAACCTGTGTGAAAACCTCTAATCTCAGTCCAGGACTGCCGGAGCTTTACGTCCACATGACGGCCCAACTGATGGGTTTTTATGGAAATTGTGCTGAACACATACAGGTGCCGCTGCTGCTGCTACATTGTGTAATGTATTGTGTTCTCAATTTGAAACAGTTTTCTTTTGATGTAGAATATGAAATTCATTATATTAGTATTGTTTATTTATTTTTATTTATTTATTTATTTGTACTTTTTACCTTGTTGGTAATAACAGGACCTTGGACAGCAGGGAAAATGCATTGTATACAAATATATACAGTAATATTACAGGGCATATGCAGTTGAGAGAAATATAATGTCAATTTGACTTTTTTTTTGCTTCAATATGATAACTTGCCACATTCATATGTTGAAGTACTAAAATAAATAAAACTAAAAACTAAAACTTAATAAATACAAAACTGTGTGTTTGTGTGTATACACACACACACACACACTCTCTCTCACACACACACACTCTCTCTCTCTCTCTCTTCAGTAATTAGTAATGTAGATTGTAGATATTTCTTAATGCATTGTCCTGTTCAAACGAAAATGGCTCTTTAATGACTTTAAAATATAATAATATTTATGTGATTATAATATTTAGAATTTCAACGAAAGAACTCAGTGCTACCATTTTCACTTCACCTTTTTTTTTTTTTTTTAAATACCAAATGCTACATTCAAGCAAAACATTTTAGACTGTGACTGGCCCATTATTCTGGACCCATTAGTGACTGAATAAGACATTTAGGGTTGCACAGGCTTGTACAGGAACCATCAGCGCTGTGAATTTTCAAATTGTGACTGAAGTGTTGAGTGACTTATTTAAAGTAGCAAGTCTGAAGCCTGGTGTGAAGACTGTGAGAGATTCAGGTCATGATAGACAGCACAATAATCTATGTGTCATGAAAGTACACCACTTTCTTTCTGAAAAACTAAAATGATGGCTGAATCCTGCTTGCTAATGTCTGACAGATATCAAATATTTGCCATCTCAAACCAGGGGAACCTCTCTAAGCCAATCTTTTGGTGAAATTGTGTATGTACAAAGAAAGGTGATTTTGTTTCTACAACTAGAGAGATATTTGAAGTTGTTCTAAATTATGACATCAAGTTGCTGGAGGGAGAAAGACATAAAGATGGAGAGGCAGAGGAGGAGGTTGGGGGGGGGGGCAGCACATACTAGCGCCTTAGGCGGCTATTTTTGGACCCAAAACCAATTGCTGCAAGTCGCTAAAGAAGGATACAGATGTCATTCCAACAGCCATGAGGGGCCAGTGAAAGTTTTCTTTTTCTTCTTCTTTTCTTTTTCTTTTTCTTTTTTTGTTAGTGGAGAGTAGCTTTGTAACCAGAGGAATAGTAGCTTATAAAGAAGAGGAAATAATAAGAATGATTGATTGATTGATTGATTGATTGATTGATTTATGCTTGCTTGCTTTTATGCTATTCAGCAATGCATTCTGGTGCAGGTAGAGTCTGTCTGTCTGTCTGTCTGTCTGTCCGTCCAATCATATCTATCTATGCATAGGTTGCATTGGATATTTAATTATGCATGCTCATTTCCCTTGTTTTTAAATTTAGATCACCTTTTCCATCATCTAACTCTCATCTTTAAACGCTATACAAATTTAATCTTTAGCCAGTTTTAACATGAATATCAATTTGTCATGCTGTACATTACAATGTTGTGATGCCTAAATTTACTTTAAACGACTGGTCATAGTGTGTAGTGTTTTCGTTTTTAATTTATTTTGACAAAATATTACAATTTTAATATCATTCATTAATTAATTACATATAACATCAGAGCAGTTACATAAAAATAATTATTTACATATCGGCATTGAAAATAATTTTAATATTAGTACATCCCTACAGTTTATACACTTTATACAGTTTATAAAGGTACAAAGCTGTCCTTTTTAAAATGTACTAATATGTACACTTTAGGTACTAATATGTATTTTTAAGGTGTTAATGTGTACCATGTAGGGGTACATAATGTACAAATATGTACCTTTTAGCTTTTGTACATTTGTTGTAGCTTTTCTGAAAGAGTAGGTGATTTACTTTATTTGTGGTCAGCCTGAAAAAAGGGGGAAACTGGTCACTAGTACCCTTTCAAAACGCATGTGCACCTTATTCACCTCTAAAAGGTGCATATTAGTAATTTAAAGGTTCATATTAGTACCTAAAGTGTACATGTTGTACCTTTTAAAAGGATACTGCCCCAGTGACAGCTTTTGTAACTTTTTTCCCCATGAGAATGCACTTATATTATCTAGTCTTATGATGAACAATTTGTTCTAGTTTTGGGTATATTAAGTATCCAAAATGGTCGTGCTGATTATTATACCATACTTTGTCAAATTATTAAGTGTTACCACATTTTCCACTAAATGGTGCTGGTGATTGTACTGGAGATAGTGTTTGGTCAGTCCACTGATTTGAAAGATGAGAAACATTGAACAAGATTTGCAGTTACAGCATCTACCAGCAAGGGTTAACCAGCAAACCTTGACATTATCTCACCCTACAGATTTTGATACTGATTCCTGGTTTAAGATAGAATTTCCTGTCCCAAAATGGCCTTTTCTTGAGCGGGCATGCGCAGGTTAAGCACCGCCACCTCCCATCATGCATTTACAGTTACTGGTTTGATTTCCTGTTTACCATTAAAAAAGACAACTTAGTCTGAGACTTTTCCGAGAAGAGTTTTTCTGTACTGCTTTTTTCTCCCTGCTGGAGTTTTAAAATGATAGCTGTGGATGTCAGGCATAACCTGTCCCTCCCCAAACTTCACACAGGCCTTCAATCTGTGAGTCCTGGCTCCCGCTCCTTTACCAAGACGCTTCATTAAGTTTTTATGAGGCTGGCTCTTGTCACTGATACTGACAGGGGGCCAGAGAAAGAAGGCGAACAAGAGAAACCAGTGATGAGGGAGGCAGTCACTACACAGCCCTCCATCCATCCTCGGTGCTGCATCCTCTTTTTTTTTTTTCTTCACGTCCCTCATTGCCTGGTCCTGACAAGGGCCCTGTGGTTGAGTTTGGGCCCAATGACACCCTGTGGCAGATGGGAGGACCATAATAGAGATCAGGGCCGAAGCTGGAGGCGTGCGGTGCCGTCAAGAAAGACTGACAGCGAGGGAGAGAGAAAGAAATTGTGAGCGCCACGGTGTTTGAAAGAGGCAGCTGGCATCTGCAGTGATGGGCTCTGCTCATTAGAGTTACTTCTCAAGCTGGATGGAGGCTCCAGTCGGAAAAAAGAAAAAGGCAGAGAGGTCAACCCCCGTCCTTCAACACGCTCTCCGACTCTCCCTCACTACATCCTGAGATGGGTTTTAACAACCTTCTCTGAGAGACCTCAGTGACAGGTGAGGTGGTCACTAGCTTAACATAACCGGGGGATACACATCACGTCTTGCGCCTCCGAATCTCCCAGCGATGTTTCAGTCATGCGAGCTGAGCTTGTCTGTAATATGTCTAATTCGGTTCAGACGATGTTTCCCGGTTGTGTGATATCTCCCAGATGGGAACCGACTATGTGTCTAAGTGAGCAAATCGGCTAAGTGGAAAAACTTGTTGGACTCTCATTTCTTTCAATCGCAGGTTGCTGAGTTTCAAAGCGAACATGCCGAAAAGCCCGAACTGAACATCCGTGGCTTTTAACGGCATGTGTTCATTCTCCATCTGCCATTAGCATCATAGCGTCGCCTCCTCGAAGAGGTCAGAGGATACTTACACACGTGCACTCAGCCGTAATTTGTTTTAGCTAGTGGAGCAAACAGATGGACTGAAATTTGAATGGTTTCTCTTGGAAACTCTTCAAAGTGCATGGGCCTCGTAGTCCTTCCACTTAAAACTGAAGGATCGCACTGAGAGATGTTTCGGTAATTAGCGACTACTGTAATTGCACATTGGAAATGAAAAAAAAAGTGTGTTTATACAGAATAAAAAACTTTTTTTATAGCGGTAGGATATCAATGGTAGGATATCAACGAGGCTAAAGGCGCACCGGGGTAAAAAGCAGATTTGATTTACTACTGTACTAGATGCCACAAAAACTCATCGCAGCACTTTTCTGAACATGCACGTTTCACCATGAACTAGGAACCATAGCTCATTCCTGCACGACTCATTTGTGGGCGGCAATGCACAGTCTGAGCTCGGTCGATCTAATATTTATTTATTTATTTTTAAATGTTAGAGATTTATGCAGCAAATGAGAATCGCTACCAGATATATTTTGAGAAAGGTCTTGGTAATGATTTTCTGTTTTGTTCAACGTAATTAAATCAACAGTTGTTTTAATAACTGAAGAATATGTAAAAGTATTTTTTTGAGGTTAAGGCAAAATCATTTATGTGATAATACATATCTGGCTGACTTTTCTATTTGTTGACATGACATAGATTCAAACGGTCAATATAATTTATTAAGTAAACCATAGAGATATTTGCTATGTTTATAATAAAACCATCATATTTCAAAATAAGATATTAATCATAGAAATGCAACAGCTTTAAGAATCTTGATTTATTTGTATTTCTACATTGAACACATTTTGATGACCATGTTTTTATTTAATAAAATAATGTTTTTTAATCAAATCATTTATCAAAATAAATCTGTTTTGAAGTGATTGCACTGAACAAGTATTCTCTCTCAGCAAAACACCCTCGTTTTTAAACTACTTTAGAAAACTACTTTATTTTCCTGCATAATATCATACACAGATATCATGCAATCATACACTATGGGACTAGTGAAAAGCACATTTTCCTCAATGTGTGCCTTTACATTTACATTTACGCATTTAGCAGACGCTTTTATCCAAAGTGACTTACATTGCATTCAAGTTACAGTTTTTCATTTGATCAGCTCTTGCTTTTCCTGGGAATCGAACCCATGATCTTGGCGTTGCTAGCGCCATGCTCTACCATTTGAGCTACAGGAAACCTTTAGCCTTGTTATACCCTACATGTCCTGATGTCACACTGGTCACAGAGCTGAAAACATTCAATATGACACATAAAAAAAACAATATATATATTGAAGCCAGAGAATCATGCTGCTTTTCATTGTGACACTGAACATCTTGATAGCCATGCTAGTATTTATCTTTGAAATACCTGATTTTCTTATACTGATTTTTTATTTTATTTTTATTTTTTAACTCCAGCTATGTGTCTTTGAGAAACTAGAGCACATACTGAACTGAGTGGTTGCAAATTAACTTCTTTGAATTTAATCTGAAGTTTGCGAGAGGACATTTTGACCACATTTCATTTTAAGTTTGTCCATGTGCCAGGCACGCTATGGAAATAGTGTCTTGGAAATGAGAAATGTGAGATAGACTGTAGTGAAGCTTTTGGGGAAATGTGCAAGTCGGGCACAAATGCAGGACAGAATGAAGCAAATGTGCAAGAAAGGGAATAGATGTGGTAGTAACACAGTGGTAGTAAAGCTTTGAACTTCATTAGGAACAAGCAACACTTCATCCACTTCAGTCTTCATCATTTTACTTGAAGTCGATGTAAGTGGTCAAAGCCTAGTTCAAAAAATATTTATGTTTAGAGCTTTAAAGGGATAGGTCATGCAAAAATGAAAATTGAGGGTTTTTATATTGTATTTTTTTAACATATCCTAGTGCTGTTCCATTGCTGTTTTTTTTTTTTACTGCAAAAAGAGAGAGAAAAACAAACAAACTCTCAGCCATATAATAGCAGTGCATAGCGACCAGCATTGACCTTTTAAAAAAATAATAACCTAATAATCAAAAGTATCTGTAAATATATTTCCTTTTGTCTACAATCACAACATCTGTGATCATTTTACCAATAAAAAATCATTGGTAAAATAACCAGTAGTTTCTCTGTGTAAATTAGTGTCTAATGTGAGAATTGTGAAATTATTTTTCTGACCCCTAAGACTTCTTCCAACAAAAGGTAAATGTATACATTTCAAAATATCCTAGCCATTCTTTACCATATAAAATGTAAACTGGGACTGACAGACTTCAAGATGAGAGTGAAAAACACCATAAAAGTATAAATTATTTAAAAAAAACCAGGTCCATGCACAGTATTACAAACCCTTCAATCTTGCTGTCAAATCAAATATGGCGCTGTTAGTCATACCGCGAGGTGAGGTGAAGTTTGACGTTAGTGATATTTGGTGACACCCACAACACCCACAAACCAATGATGAAATCACAAAAGATGTGTCGGACCGCACTGTATTTCAGCTGTGAGTTTTAATGGAGGGCATATTTCAGTCTGTTCATTACACAAAAGCTATCTTATGGTTTAGAGAATTGGTTAAATGATACTTTTATGGACTTTTGGAGCTTGCCACATTCATTCCCACCTTCTTTTCATGATAAACAGCATGGATATTCAAAAAAATAAATAAAATAAATCAGCTTCTGAGAAGTCAGTCAGTCATATTGATTACAAAGACATGAGGTAGAATAAACGATGACAGAATCTTCATTTTTGGCTGAACTATTCCTTTAAAACGTATTTCTCTCCTCGTTGAAGTTGAGCTTGTTAAATTGTCTTTGCATCTGACATTCATCTTGAAAGGGCAGTAGACAAAAAAAAAAAAAGAAAAACACTGAAAAGATTAGTGCCTAGCACTTGAGCATAATGAGCTCTTTTAGTCACAAATCAATAGTCAGTTAGGAAAGGAGGCCCTTCCTGAAGGTACTGTATCCTTTAAGAAGCCTTTGATTCGGTGCACTTAGGAAACAAATAGACGTTTGCATTTGTGTCAAATGTGTTTGCATTCCAAAAATGATTGGTAACACTTTATTTTAGAGTCTCTTAACTAGTTGCTTATTAGCATGCATATTACTAGAATATTAGCCATGTATTAGTAGTAATTAAGCACATATTAATGCCTTATTCTACATGACCTTATTCTACATCCCTAATCCACCCAATACCCAAACTTAACAACTACCTTACTAACTATTAATAAGGAGCAAATTAGGAATTTATTGAGGGAAAAGTCGTAGTTAATAGTGAATAAGTGTTCAATGAAACACTTAATTATAATTATTAATTATAATTATTATTATAATTAATAATATTAATTATTATTATAATTAATAATTATTATTAAGTGAAATTTATTTCATTATTTCACTGCATAATGAAATGCAGTGTCACAAAGAACAGAAAGAAAAAGAGGAAACACAAATCAGATCAATCAAAACAAAGAGGAAATTTTATCTCAAAAATAGTGTCAACTTGGCACAATGATGGTATACAAAAGAACACACACACACACACACACACATATAGGCTACTGCAAGGTATTTCAGAGAATACGTTGGTACTGGCATGGTACATGTCCAAAACACAACAGTATTACTATGGTATTTCTTATACAGTATATTGCAGTGGCTTTAAGTTCACGTTTTTTTTTTACTCAAAAAGTTGAGGTCAGTATTATTTTATTTTTTTTGTTTATATTAAATGATAAAAAAAGATTAATTACAAAATATTAAGATATTAATTATTTTATTCAGCAAGGATGGATTAAATTGATACAAAGTGTAAAGACATTTATACTGTTGTTGTTTTAACTTTTTTAATTAGCATATTAGAATGATTTCTGAAGTATTATGTGACACTGGAGGCTAAAGCAATTTCATTAAATGAATAAATAGCATTGTAAAATATATTAAATTATAAAAAAATGCTACTTTAAATTGTAATAATATTTCACAATATTACTGTTTTTTTGTTGTTCTTGTTTTTTTTTGAATGAATGAATGAGTGAATGAATGGGTGAATGCAGGTGAGCATAAGAGACATCTTTCAAAAACATTAAAACATCTTACTGACCCAAAACATTTGTATGGCAGTGTGCATTTCAAATGTAGAGTGTTTCTCTCTTGGGTAAATCTGAACAAACAAAACCTATTGGACCTTAAAAAAAAAAAAGAAAAAGAAAAAAAAGAATATGTGATCAGTTTCAATAGGAAATATGCCAACACAGGAATAAAGAAGGAAACAAAAGGATTTAAAAGAAAACTATATTTTATTGAGTTCCACATCCTCAGGGCCTGTTTTGATCATCATTGAGTTTCTTCCAGATCATAGTGACACTTATAGCGACACTAGGAGACACGAGGAACATGACTGATTTTCTGACATAAGTTCTCTTACATGTAATATTTTCTTTAAACTTCATTACAAGCTTATATAAAACTGGTGCACCATTTTGGGGGCAGCTGATAATTTGGGAAGTGCTGGCAGCCGTTGACTTGATGCAGATTTCTGAGTTTCCAGAAGACTGAAAGCCATACCCCACTTTCTGAAGATGCTCGAAACAGCCCTACTGGGACTCTTGTATAGCAGATGGTGTACAGTGAAACACGCTGCTCTTATATGATTTCTAATGCACCACTCGCGTGTCCTACTCCCCAGACTCATTCTGGCATGAATTTGTGTTTGGGAACTACGCTCATTTTTTTATTAGTGTTTAGAGGGCTGTCAGCTTCACAAAGGTCATGCTGGGGATCTATAGCTAATGCTAGTGCTTAGTTTAGCTGTATCTGTGGGAATGTCAGACCTGTGTACACCAAACAAACAGGCAGGTAATTAAGAGCGCTGTCTGCTTTATCTGCTCTGACTCTGAAAAGGTGCTGCGATGTTAGTGTAACTGTCTCATGTCTTGTTTTTTCTATCGTTCCCCAGCAGGTACCACAATGACAGGAATGTGCACATTAAAATTACATATTCTGTGTAAATGAATGATGATGTGGGCTATTTAATTTTAAGCACTGTGGCTCTATGGTGCTAAAATGAATACAGCCACATCGGCTTAAACAATTGATTGTGTTTGGCATTTATTTATTTTTCTTTTTTAAATAGCAGACAGAGTGTTTTGGAAACCTGTCATTATTTTTACAATTCCTTTGGTGATACTAGTGGTGCAGAAATTACACATTTCATTTTTAATTGACAATATCTTGAAGAAAAAAGATGGGATACCCTTTTTAATTTTTTTTAGACAGGAGCTGGACTTGCTTGCTTACATAGTTTGACATTAGTGTTCAGGAACAAAAAAATCCTATTATTTTCTCTGTAGGAAAATTGATTTGTTAACATGTTGAGCAGTTCATTTCACCATAAAAGACTGTACATACACACTCTTTGTACCTGCTGTATGTCTTTTTATTGGGATTTTCAAGTACTTTTTTTTGCCTCAAATTAAATTTAGTAATTTTTTATTCATCTCAAAGCTGAATGGTTTTGTTGCAGGCTTTTTTTATTTTTTTTATTCTTTCAAAAACTCCCTAGAGGAAATGAAGACGAAACATACAGAATCAAGGCTGTTGTGTCAGTGATGTGCAGTTTTACCTTGAAAGTAAATAGCTGCTCATTGTTGCTTCCAAGATGGCTGCCGGATGTACTGATTTATTTTAAAGGTACTTTGGTTGAGAGAAACGATACAATATGCTGAATGTGTTGAAACTTGAAATGTAGTTAATTTCACAGACTGAAAAAAAAAAAAGATCTGGAAACTGGAGTCCATATAAAGATGTGCTGCAGACTAGCAGTAATGTAGACTGTGATTTAATATCCCATAAAAAAAATAGAGTTTAAGATTACCTAATATATGCATTTAACCACTGAAATGCACTAATTCAAACAAATGTGTCAAATATGTTTAACCCCCCCCCTGTTTTTTTTTTAAGGATAAGACAGTGCCAAGTTTAATAAACCCATCGAGAGGAAAATATGATATATGCCTAAATGACAGTTGTTTTTGGTGCCAGAGACCTTGACTAACATTATAATTGGATTTCAGGAAAGCTATATTGAGAAAGTGCAGGCTATATAGAAATTGCATAGCTCAGTGTATTACATATATATTTTCAGATTGCCCAGGATATTGAACTAGGGCAGACTTCATTTTATCTATCAGGAATTGATCACAAAAAGTAGGAATTACATACTGGAATAAGGCCAAGTTGTTAAATATTATGTATATATATATAATCTTTAACAACTTGGCTTGTTGTTTGTTAAATGTTATTATTCAATAAATTATATTTATATTAGTGCTGTCAATTAATCGCACATTTTTTCTAAAATTAATCGCGATTAATCCCACCTAACATTAAAGTTTTTAAATATACTTTTATATTGCAATAATTTCACATTCAATCTTCAAATGTACAATGTACAAACAACATAAAGACCGTATATTTTTAATATTTCTTTAATGGCATATTTTTTATGATTGAAGGCCAGCATCACTGATATCAATACTACTGATGTCTCTATAAAATAGTTTTTCCCCCTTAATATTTAACCATTGACTGTAGCCATTCAGCATTACAGTATAATTGAGAGATATCAATTTGAACATTTATTAGACTTAACTTCTAATTTAAGTGAACTTAAAACAATCTTCACCTGAACCCATTATAATAAATGACATATTTAGCTACCTGTGCCCTTCAGCAGAAATATACAGAAAATGAATAGTTACCAAACACTAAATTCTAAATTAAATATAGATAAACCCCTTAAAGCTATAAAAGTTATTGATTTCCTCTTTTTTTTATTTTGTTCTTGGATTAATAGACATCACAGCAGCTGGTTATTATTATTGTCCTGCTATTGCTTTAAAAGCTGCTGCTGCTTTCTGACCCACTTCAGGTCTTAGTCTCTTCTAATGAACTGAAGAGTTGAATCTGGTGTGTTAGATGAGGGAGACTCAGGAAAGTTTTGAAAACCATTTCAGAGACATGTTCTTAAATGTGACTCATATATATCATATTGCATGCATGCACACAATTTTAAGGCAGCTTTAATCGCCTTTTTGGTAACTTCATGCCTTAACTGACGGCACAACTAGGACATTGCATGCACGTAGTTTCTTTTGCTGTTTGATATGAAATGATACAGGCTACAGCGCGCGCCGGCACCTTTGTGCGTGTATTTGAAGAGCGCGCGCTACAAGCACAGTATCTTTTACTCGCTCGTTTGACTCGCGCCTAGCGCGGAGGCGGAGTTAGAGCACGCGTCTGAAACGTCTCCCATTTGATGTGGTCATAAAGACGTTCTGCATCTAAATAAACACAATCCTTTTCAAGAAAAAAGAGAAGGAGGCAGCAGTAGTGAATGGGGTGGCCAACCCTAGCCCTGCTAAATCTGAAAAAAATAATCTCCCGCATTAACGCGCTAATTTTGACACCACTAATTTATATAAATAATAGTAGTATTTAATAATAGTCTTTAGTATTGAGAAACAGTGTGTGTGTTTTTGATGGAGATTTTAGTTACATGGTTTCACTATTAGATGGCGACAAGACAGAGACTGTCTTTATTAGTGAGTCAGCAGTAGCCTAAAGACTTTTATATTGACAGAGACTGAAAAAGGGTTGCAAACAAGCATTGATTTCATATCGCATTTTTATTGGTTGGTCAGTAAACGTGGATCGTACCAGCAAACACACTGTGTGATGATCATTCTGTATCGTAGGCAATCTTTGCTCGCACCTCTCTCACTGTACGACAGAGTTGGAAACTGGAGTCAGAGACTTGGACTCGAGTCGCACTTAAGTCGCATAAATAAAGACTTGGGACTTGACTTGGACTCGTGAACAGCTGACTCGAGACTTGACTTGGACTCGTGAGACTCGTAAAAAACGAGTCATTTGGTTTAGGAGTTTATATGAATGTATCTCTGAGGGAAACTGGCTGTCTTAAAAAAAGTTTAAATAGTATTTTCTTTTCATCTTGCCTCCGTATAAATGCATATTAAAGTAGTGTTCATAACCGCAGCTCTGCTTTGTTTACAGCAGCAACCAAGGAAACAATGTTTAATTGATGTTCAAGCACCACCCGCTGGCAGAGAGTGAATCTGCATTACATTTACATTGATTCAGCCTTCAATTCAGCCTGTCTTCTCTGTCTGCTGGTTTATTTCGTACAGATGTTTTATGTAGAATAGTTTCACAAAACTAAAGTCAGACCATTTTGTTTTTGCTTCAAATTTCGAAATTATACAATTCAATTTAGATGAAAAACTGCTCATGCTGGATGTATGGATTGAGTTGTGTTTAAAACAGTGGTTGCCTCTCATTTTAAATTGAAAAAGCGCACAGACAAAGCCTTAGCTTGTTTATATGAGATTTATTTAATTTGTGTAATTCATTTGATTAATTGGGGTTTGTTTTAAAATTTAGTTTTGTTGTTTGACATATTTCAATTTTACAAAGAAATGTGCAGCATTTTATCTGACAATTAATAAATGGACACATTTTCATTTCTAATTTGTCTTGAATTTAGTTAAAGTTATTTTGTTGAGAAAATCATATCGTGAAATCAGTATTTCAAAACTGATTTAGCCTCAATAACTAGCTGAAATAACTGTTGCTAATAAATAGAACAAAGACTTGAGACGTGACTTGGACTCCGCTTTAAAGACTTGAGACTTGACTTAGACTTGACCTCAGAGACTTGAGACTTGACTTAGACTTGACCTCAGAGACTTGAGACTTGACTTAGACTTGACCTCAGAGACTTGAGACTTGACTTGGACTTGACCTCAGAGACTTGAGACTTGACTTGGACTTGGACCTCAGAGACTTGTGAACATGTCTGCTGTACGACATAAGAGCACTGATTAGGAGCCACGATCACAGATATTTGATTGTTTCACGATGCCAATCTTTCGTCTGGGACAGCTGAAAATCGTGCAGTGTGTTTAGGGCTTTACAAATGAGGACAATGGAAGCAATCAAAATCAACAAAAGAGCAATGATACGCAAGTGCTATAACTAGTCTCAGTTAGCTTAATGTTTTTAATTATATAATAAATAAAAAGAAAACAGATAGAATATAAAAAAAATTGAGAAGCTAGTGTTTTTTGTTTTGTTTAGTTTTTTTAAGAAAACAAACATGACATACGTATAACAACATATCCTTTAACACATGAAAGGATAGTATGACAAATATATACTTTCCTTAGCGGACATTCAAACTAATGTTTTATTGTGAATATGAGATTAAGCTGAAGAATGAATGCTGTATCAGATGCAGGTAATCACACTCACTCAGTCCATCTCCATAATACTCTACTTAATACAATAATCTCTCAATAAAGCAACTTAATGTTTCTTTGTTACTAGTTGTAATGTGATGTTTTTGATTTAGTAACGGAGGCATGGGTTCATCTGTTAAACTGTCAACTTGAGATTTGAATCAGTGGAAGGAAGTAGCTCTGCATACAAAAGTGTTTTTATGATACTCTGTAATTACACTTGTGCCATTAAACTGTTGTATAAATGCAATATCACACGACTACTATGATTCAACATCAAAGTTTACTTTCTTAATGCACATTCCTGGCTTATATGTTGAATCCCACTGTATATTGTCCCTTTATCTTTCGAAATTAGAGTATAGTCTCTAATGTACATCCACTCAGGCCATTTATTGAAACTGCAAAAATGGGCCATTCAGAAATCCTGAGGCTGTTTTTGAAGGATGGGGCAGTGCCAACAATACTGGACCTTATAGCAAATCCACAACCCATAATTAAACACATCTACTCATTCCACAAATGTGAATAGGTTAGTTAATCACCACATTTAATATATGACTGTTGTAGGTGCAAGCAGGGGCGGATTTAGTGAATTGGGGGCCCCAGGCAAATATAGGAATGGGGCCCTGTAAATTTGTACACATTTACCTAGATCAACCGTGATGTTTCTTTTTTGTCGTGATGCTTATGCACAATGGTGCCCCCTAGTTGTGTCCAACGTTTCTACATTTTTCATGTACATGTTAAAATGGGATTCTTTCATTTACATTTACATTGATTAATGTAGCAGACACTTTTATTATTTCATGTTGTAGACCACGAAATACAATTGATTTACCGTTGAGATACAAGTTTTAACAAAAAACAAAATAAATTCTAAAATGATAAACCTCAGCTAAATTCTCAATAAAACTTTTTTCATTGGTATATTTTTTTCTGTTTCTGTTGTCAGACACCGGGATGAATATGAAATAGTGACTGAAACGTGACCCATTAAGACATAACCAGCTCTCCCTTCCAAGATGTTAATCTGCACAAAAATCCTGATTTATAATCGAGCCGTCGTCTGAAGAAATCAAATAGGCTACACTGAAGATAAAGACAATAGCTGTGCTGTGATTTCGGCTATACTTACATGAAAAATTAGAGAAGCGTCATAATATGTGTTTTAACTGAAAGTGCAGCTCCTTTCAGCCGCTCAACAGAGCAGACGGAGAGAGAGAGAGAGAGAGAGAGACCTCGCGCGCTGGGAAAGAGAGACCTCGCACTCGTGAGGCAGTCAGCTTCAGATGCATAATATTTATATTTGCTACAAGCAGGATACAAAAGAAGCACGTTCAACTCGGACACGCAGACGGTTGTCGTGGTAAAAACACCGTTCGCGTGTCCGCGCTTAATGCGCATCTCATATATGAAAAGCATTCTAGGGGGCCCTTGGCTTTTGGGGGCCCTAGGCAGTCGCCTACCTTTGCCTAATGGGTAAGTCCGCCCCTGGGTGCAAGAAACCTTTGCCAACATTTTAAGTTCTGCTGGAGTGAGATAAGTAGCTAAATAAAAACTAAATGATAAATCATATTATATATTCCCCCAAGTTTTTGAAACAATACATTTTTACTACTGTCACTGTTGGAGAGTCCAGTGTTGAAGCTCTGTCTCTGCCTCATTGTTCTCTCCGCTAATGACAACAGTCACAGTGTAGATTGAAATATCTTTCCCTCTCTCCATATGACAAATTAAAATTCACTCAAGCATCGATTCTCTTATTATAATTGCCCTTAGGGAAATGAGCTTTTCAGGAGAGAAGAAAAAAAAAGTGGAGAAAAAAGAAAAGTAAATTGAGTCTTAACCCCATGGATACATTGACAGCAGTTGCTTTGTGGGTCTCATCTGCCTCTGTTGAATTAGTGTACAGGGAGAGTAAAGAGTAAATGTGTTGTTAGTAGAGGGCAAGGTCAATAAACAACAGAGAAAAGCTGACATGACCTCGGCTCTCTTAAGATTATTTGCTTAGACAGAGCCACTGCATTGAATGTGAGCTGTTATTAAAGCTGAAGCCAGCGACCCCGAAGCCTAGCAGTGTTTGATTCAAACAGGGTTCAATTCATATTTAACAGTGGGATATTTTATCTACATTAGTTTGAAATGAATCGCAGGAGGAAATAAAGTAATATATACGCTAATTCATTAAAGGGGCAAATTGTTATCTGATCTGTAAAGTGAGATTACCAGCCTGAAATATTACTCCATTCACCCTCTCGCTAGAGATAACTGACTCTCCATTTTCACATATTACTAAAATATTTAGCATTCTAGATTCCTAATATCTGGCTCTTGTTACATAAAGTAAAATTAATCAGCATAAACTACTCAGAGCGTTGTTCATGCAATTTTCTTGAAGATAAATTGAAGTCCATTTCAGAGTAATATCACCACTAATATTTACTAATAAGAAATATATGAAATATATGAAAGTAATAAAGCACATATTTATGCTAATTTGAAGCTAATGGGAAGGCATGTATCATTTCAGATTTAAAGAAAAATATAGACAGCAGCTATTTGTATATGTAAATAGCAATAGATGCTATTTACACTAAATAGTGCCAATCATCTGCACCTCATTATTGTAGTACATTATAAAAGAGTATGCAATAAATAATAATAATAATAAATAATAATAATTATTAAATGGATGTTCCCTTATTGGGATAATATAAGCCCTCCCTAACCCTACCCGATACTTTATTTTCAACTTTTCAACTTTTTTAATTTTTTCTATTTCATTTTTATTAAAAAAATATATGCCTTTCCGGTGTTACATGAGGTTTGAAAAGGGAGGAAAAAAAGTTTGGCAAAAGGCGAATTAAAACCCAGGTCGATCGTGTCAAAAATGACTGCGGCACACACTTTACCTTCTACACCACTGGATTTGTTATTAGATTATTGGCTTTTGTAGTGTTGACTACCCCAATCACATGTTGGTGGGTGGATTTAGTGTAAATAGCCTCTACCAACAAGGTGGGCTATTTGCACTTAGTGTAAAGATACTCTCTGCTATTGGTCAAACATTCATGTAGCCCCGCCCCCAAGCTGCATCCCATTGGTTGAGGCAATTTCGAGCTGGTTTAAGGGGGTCATATGATGCGATTTCAAGTTTTCCTTTCTCTTTGGAGTGTTACAAGCTGTTTGTGCATAGATAAGATCCCTGAAGTTGCAAAGACTAAAGTCTCAAAACCAAAGAGATATTATAAAAGTTAAGACTCTGCCACAGCCCCCTAAAACGGCTCATTCAAACATGCCCCCAATTGTCTATGTCCCGATGTGGAAATATTTGCATAATGCCGCCCAAATGTTCATGCAAAGAAAGAAGGTGTGGTTTCAGTAACGCAGTAGTGTTGATGCAGCCGTGTCAGGGAGACACTGTGTGTTTCTAGGCGAAAGCAAAAGCACTTTATTTGGCCTTCCAATAGTAGATGCATTTAGGAATCATTAGGATTACTTACAACAGAACAGCACAACCCAGTTTTTTGCAATTTGTGCAGTGCATTTTATGGACGATAGTTTCGTGAACCTAGGAGAGGAGGTAATTCTGACTTTGCTATGACAATCTGGTGCTTCTGAATCAGCGACTGTAAGTATGTTTTGTTATTAGTTTAACTATTTGCTATTGACTGTTCAAATGTGGAGTTTTGCGCATCGTGTGTGTGTGTGTGTGTGTGTGTGTGTGTGAGAGAGAGAGAGACAGGGTCACATCACAGCTGTTGTCACATCGCGGCTTGTGTACTGCAAATATATACGAGCATCATCACTGTGTCTGTCATGTGACTCTGTTCCGCTTTCGGGCTTGAACTGATGGTAAAACTAAGGACATTATTAACTGTCTTTATATTTACTTTGAAAGCTGAAGCTCGCAATTATTGTAAGGGGCGTTACATTTCTGAGAGTGCTTGTGGTGTTCGGCCAATCACAATGCACTGGGTCAGGTGGCCAATCAGAGCAGACTGTGCTTGTCTGAAGGAGGGGCTTTGTAGAAAACGACTTGTTTGAGAGAGGCGGGGCATAGAGGAACTACAATAATGTAAATTATTTGAAAAGTAATGTGTTTTTTGAACATTAAAGTATGTCAACATATTCTGTTACACCAAATACACCAAATAATGATCTTTAAAATAGCATCATATGACCCCTTTAAATGTTTTAAATAAACAGAGCTCCTGTATATTACTCTAGGATAGCAGAAAGTATTTTAACATTAAAATTACAATCTTCAGCTTTAATAAAAGCACACTCATGTTAATGGTGTGCCTTTTGCCTCTGAATTCTTGCTCATAGTGTCTGTGTCAGGACTCTTCAGCTGTTGCGTTTTCAAGGGCTGAATTATTCAAATGAAAATTAGAGTAGAGCAAAACATTTTCAAATCTAATTAACCAATTGTAGTCTAACGTGTTAGCGTGAAAAGCAAAGCTAAACACGCTTAATATTCTGTGTTTATTAGCATTAATATAGTAAGGGTAATGTCATTAAAATGTGTGAAGGTCTGTTTAAAGTGCTTGCTTTCAAACGGGCGAATAAACATGACTTTACAGCCTCAACTATCAAATAAAATGGGTTTTGAAAAAAATAGTACTTTGAAAATTCACAAATGTAAATGATCATTTGTTGTTTTAAAATAGGAAATCCGATGAACAACAAAGTGTATTACATTTATACAGAATATTTAATAAATGTCAATTCACAGGAATAATTTTAAAATTAACCATTTCATTAAGTTCAAATAATAATCCTTTCTGTGTGTATTTTGACAACCAGTGAAGACAGTGCAATTCTCAGACATTTCATTGATGAGTGCAGAAAAACTTTGGCATTGATGTTGTTGAGAATGGATCATGCGTATTAACACGAATAAGCTGGTCTACTGTTGTATCAACCGTTGTCACTAATCTCTATTATTTCCCTGAATATCATTTATTTGCATAAATGCGTTTGATTGCTAGACACAAATGAATCTCCGAGTGTGTATACTGTACTAATTCAGAAAAACAGCTGAACTGTAGCCAGAAATAACATGAAAGTGCTTGTTCTAGTTCGGATATTGGGCTGCGGCCAGCGCTTTTGAACTCAAAACTAAGTTTTTGGAAAGAAATCTGTAGCACAGGAACAATCAATCAGAGGAACGTGTAAGAATTATTAACAAGCCAGTGTTGGTTCTACTCTTTCAGCAAAAAGCCTATAATAAAAATACAGGCTGTACAATTAATTGCTTTAAAATCGTGCTACACTGTATATATGAGAGTTGCACCAGTTTCCAACACTATAGTAATTTCATGTGTCTTGTAGCACTACACACTTTCTTTTTTGTGATATAACAACCTTTTAAACGATATTTCAATACATTACAATACATTATACTTTGTTGTTTTTGCACACTTTTTTTAAAAGCTGGTCAGTGTGTTTGTGTGCATTTTAGTCTTGATATCTATACAGCAGTACTAAGTAATAGGCCAACACATTTATCATATTGCAGTTCAAATTGCAATATTTGTCTAAACAATCACAATATATACTAACATTGAAAAGTTTGAGGTCTGTAACATTAAACAAAATAATCATGTTTATTCAGCAAGAGTGCATTCAATTAATCAAAACTGACAGTATTATAATACAATAATAATTTTACAAAAGATTTCTATTTTTTTTTTTTTTAAATGCTGTTCTTTTCATTCTTTTAATTGAATTACCTTCTGGTCATCAAAGAATACTGAAAAAAAAAATGCATCACAGTTTCAACAAAAATATTACACTGCACAAACATTTTTAACCGTCTCATCATGATAAGAATAAATGTTTCTTTAGCAGCAAATCAGCATATAAGATTGATTTATGTGACACATGATCATGTGACACTGAAGACTAGAGTAATGAGGCTGAAAATACAGCTTTGCATCACATGAATAAATTGCATTTTAAAATATTACAATATAAAACAGTTATTTTTGATTGTAATAATCTTTCACACTATTACTGTTTTTTTCTGACTTTTTGATATTATTTTGAGCATAATAGACTCACCAACAAAAAAATCTTACAGACACCAAACTTTTGAAAGATAATGTAATTTTTTTTGACTGAATCATGCAGCCGTAGTATGAAGGGATTCTGATGCTTAAAAACTGTCCGACTTTGACTTGTAGGATCAAAAGATCTGCCCGGTGAATATGTGTGTGTGTGTGTGTGCGTTTGTAGAGTATTACTTTCACAGCTCCAGAGGTCATTCTCTGTGATCTCCTCACTGGAACACTTTATAACACGAGAGGGCATATAGGCGAGCGCTGCGGATAGGCCACTTTTTTTTCTCTTTGCAGGAAAAGGACATCGAGTCTCTGCAAATTCTCGCAGAGGAAGCTGTCACTCCCTCTGTCACTCGCCGCTTGTAGCCTCTTGAAGGCAAAATGTCATCCAACTTGTCAAGACTCTAATCCCAGAGAACCATTTACTGTAGAGCTCTATCTCTCTTTCTGTCTTTTTCGTCTCTCTACATCCTCTCCTTTACGAACTTCTCCCTTTCCATTTGTGTCTTCGCTCTCATAAATATTCCTTTCTCTGCACCCACACTCTCTCTCTATCTACAGGCCCGCCGACGATCATCTCTGCGGCGTGACACGTTAACTTGATCAGCGATCATGAGTGATGTCACGGACAAGAGGTGTGCGTCTCTCATCCCTTAACGACCTCCATGACTCACTCCCATCCATCATTTGGCTTTTCCAGCGCCATTTCATAGCCTCTGTCATCGAAATAACAGCTGTTCCTCCCCAAAGTGTATCCCTGTGTGGCGCATTCGCAGACCTCTCCCTGAGCAGCTGCACCGTGACTGGAGATGCCGGGGTGTCTCCCGCTAATTACCCAGCACAAACAAAGCCCCAGGGCCGTGTTTCTAGTTCCTGTTTATTTATTTCATTTACTTTTTTTAATCAGGGTCTGCTCGCGCTCAATCAGAGATGCTAATCTTGCTAGGGGATTAGCTATTCCGCTGCGCAACAAACATGCTGCAGTTCTCGTCGACTTTCTCAAAACAATCCACGTTTGGTGGAGTCATTAGCATGCTTCTGTCGATGCAAAGCAATGCCTTTATCTACCCGGCTCTTCTTCCACATCCTTCCTCTCAGCCTAGCTTCCTCCTTTGTTTTTAGTGTCGGTTCAGTTTATGTGTCTTCTCAAATTAGTTTTAGCATTAGATGGACCATTGGCTGGCTTCCTTCACCAGTCTGGTTTGTACCAAAACATGTATAATAACAGACTATCAGATAGGTGGCGTTTCGAGCATGCAGGCTCTTCATAAGTCCGATGAAGCCCAGGTGTGGCAATATATATATATATATATATATATATATTTCTATTAATATTAGTTATTACAATAGACAATACCATTTTGGGAGAAAAACAACAACAAAACATGTATTATATTGAATAATTTTCACTCAGAAATGAATACACAGAATTCCAAAGAAATGGCAAGTAATGCAAGTAACACATTATAGACTGAATGCATAAAGATTTATTTTTATTTTGTTTTGTATTCCAGTAAAACTTATTAATATTTGTTTTATTCAGACTTTTATTCTTTCCTTTCTTTTCCTTTGTTTAATCTTAATCTTGTTTAATCTTAATTTTCATATTAATTCTAATTAATCTTGGTTATACCTAATTTCTTCATGTAGGCTGCTAAAACTTTTTACGAACATTTTAAATGTATGAATATATTTGTTGTATATTCATTGTATAAATAAATTTGGTCACACTTTATTCCAGCTATCGCTATTAACTAACTATTAACTATGACTTTTGTCTCAGTAAACTCCTAATTTGCCGCTTATTAATGGTTAGTAAGGTAGTTGTTAATTGTAGGTGTTGGTTTAAAGGAACACACCGCTATTTTTGAAAATAGGCTCATTTTCCAACTCCCCAAGAGTTAAACAATTGAGTTTTTCTGTTTTTGAATCCATTCAGCTGATCTCCGGGTCTGGCGGTAGCACTTTTAGCTTAGCTTAGCATAGATCATTGAATCTGATTAGACCGTTAGCATCTCGCTCAAAAATTACCAAAGAGTTTTGATATTTTTTCCTATTTAAAACTTGACTCTTCTGTAGTTACATCGTGTACTAAGACTGATGACCATAAATCACCAACTCCGACCAGCTAGAAACTATGTAACCTGTGCCAAAAGATGATTTTAGCTGGATTTGCCTGCATTGCCCCCCTCCCTCATCCCCCACAAGGTGACTTTTTACACCGGGAAGGTTCACGTGTTATTGTAGTTGATTGTGTGCTTGTTCTTAAGACATAGGTATCTGTCGGAATGATGAAATGGCTCTCCGTAAGCTTTAAGCCTTTTGTTTAAACACGGATTTGTGTCACATTTCCATTCTGACTATACAAATAGAGCCCCAAACAAGCTATGCCTCCCACCATGCATTTGTAATGCCGTCTTTCCCTCTCCGGATTGTTTGGATTCCTACACAGGGGATGTTTACTTATAGAACTGTTTCAGACATGATAGATGGTCCATGAAAGTGTGATTTCACAAAGTCCACACAATTTGCTTGTCTCAAGTTGCATTTCTAAATGTAAACAGGTTCGTTTTCGCTTCGTGAAATGCGACGCGCTGTGATTAACATTCAAAAAGTCCTTTACCCGAAGCCTGGGGCTCGATCTCGCTCGCTCAAAATATCTCTAGTCCACACTTAAAAGTAGACCAGTGGGGTGTCAGTTATGATACCTAATTAATGAGTTAATTAAAAGACTTCTCTCCTCATTTCACGTGGTGTCAGAGAGATAGCAGATGTCTATATATTTAGCTCGAAAGTTCACATCCATTACTCTCCTTCTTTGAGTAACTTTTACTACTTTTTTTTCTCCTTGGGGTCAAGCAACCAGATCTAGTCTAACCAAATCTAGGTAAAAGCTTTGTGTAATAGATGATGCTATAATCCGACAAGGACACAAGAAAAGGACCTCCAAAGACGTCTTCCATGTCCTGAAGGGATGGTTTCTGAGAGAAAACTGAAAAAAAATGAAGAGAGACGGGGCTGTAAGTACACGTCTTACAGAAATTCTGCATGTGTAGCTGCTGAGTTCAGGTCAGTTGGATCTGTTTAATGTCACTGATGTTGTCGCCTCTGGATGAATGGGACCCCAGGGGTCCATCAGGAGCAGCTCGACTCCCATTCCAATGACCTTCACCATGATGCATGTCTGCACAGGGAGAAAAAGAGAGTGATTTGCGTTTGCATCCTTTCACTGTGTGGGTCAGTCCACACGGGTTCTCTCTCTTTGCTTGGAAAAAAACATCAGCTATTTACTATGCTGTCACAACATTTCCCCGAAGAGACCTCCGCCAGAGTCCGTGTGACAGAGCAGTAAGAGGCTTATTAGAAATATGTGATTAAGTGATTAGTTTTTCATCAGCAGAGAGTAAAGTACTGGTTCTGTAGAAATGAAGCGTGTGGTTAAAAAATAAATGTCAAAAACTTGTTCTCTCAAGGGGCCGCTGAGATCTCCAAGCTACTAGGCTGCTTTTGCACTGCAAAGATTTGTTTTTTTTTAAACATCCCTAAAAAATGATTTACTTGAGAATCCAAATTGAGTGTGATATTAACACTTGTTTTCTGAGAATTAATTGTAAATTTCTTGAAAAATTGTCAAAGGGACTTAACTAAATGAATTTAATCAACACTGTGCAGGTATGGAATAGATGCAAAGGGAAAGATATAGAGAATGCAACATATTCTAAAATAAATACATTATCCTTATAGCTCTTAAGCCTGGAATACACTACACAGTTTTTTCCCCCATTTCCCCCAATTTACAGCCTGGAGAAGTTGACGCTAGTTGCCGAAAGTCAGAGCCAGTCTGCAGATTTCATAAAAAACCGTGTAGTGTATGATGTTCATAGCTTCAGACTATGAATCCATCCAGTTGGAGGATATCAAACATGTTTGATATTTTGAGCCGATTTTAGAACACTTACTTGTCAAGCATCCCCTACCAACAAGGCACATGTTTCTGCATGAATTTGTTGCGATCTGAAGGACTTCTGGTAGTGTCTGGTAGAAGTCTGGTAGTGTGTGGTCCTCAGTTGTTTAGTGTTTGATGGTCAATTTTTCCTTTGTGACTAAGTTGGTAAGTGTTTTAAAATATGTTCAGATTTTAAAAGTTGTGTTGTGTATTCCATCCTTAAGTCCTATAGGGGTGTGAATCATTGGATTGACAACAAATCAAACTGATTGAATTCACAATTCACTGGTTTTTGATTTCCAAAATATATTTTTTGCAATAATTTTGCACAAATTTGATTTGATACAAAATTAATTTCATTCTTCTGACAACAACTTGATTCAGTATTTATTTATTTATTTGTGTATTTGTTTATGGGTAAATTAAAGTGCATTTAAATACTTTCAGTAATACATATTGACCAACTAAACAATGATACAAATACAAATGTCACTGTTTAATTAATTACAATTAATTAATAATACTGTTAATTAATAAAAAATAAAAAATAATGAATTTAATATTTTCATTCAATGAAAGTATGCACATGTAACAACAGTTTTAATAAGTGTTTAAGTATTTTTTGTTTTTTATTTCAAGCATTGATTATTGGCTAACACAAATTCAAATCAAGATCAATGCATATGAATCGGCAGGATTTTTACACAATGAATGAATCGTTACACACCTCTTCATCATGATTCACACATTAGAATTCCTGTCCATTAACTTTATGTGAGCCTGACCTGTTAATGAAAAATACCAAATTATGGGGACAATGTAAAAAGTTTGAAAAACTACATTTCTTAATCCAGAATGCAATTTTAGAAGTGTTTAATTTCTTTTAATTTTAGCAGTTATTTTTAATTGAATCAGTTGTTAGTTTTGTTGCATTGTTCTGTTGTCATTAATCAACGTGCATTGTGTTTTCTCAAGAACTCATTCAACCACAATTGTCCATTCCTTTTTTAATATATTTATGCCTTTTTCCAAAGCGACTTAAATTACTTTTGAGATAACATTTGACATTTGAGCAGTTCATACATTCCTTGGGAATCAAACCTGTGATCTTTTGAATCTAATTTTAGAAGTGTTTTACGCTAATGCAGCAGTATACCTGCAAGAGATGTGTGTGGAAAAATCTGAACAGGTTGACAGTGCAAATTCAGCCATTGAAACAATCCTCTCCAGAAACAAGAGTAAAACAGAATATTAAAAGACATTACATTTCAAGAATGCCTCATGAGAGACGAATGTGTTGCCCATCTAATTATGAAAATTAATCTTAAAGTGAGCAGTGTAAACATGTTTATTGACCCAGTGCCCCACTCTCGTGTGTCTTTACGTGGTGTAATTGCGGTCCAGCGTCGAATGGAGACTGATTCTTTCGGAGGATACATCCATTTGTCTTAATCTGCCGTGACCTACATCCTAGACATCTTCTCCTCTAAAGCCGAATCTCGTGCTGGATTGCAGGAGCATTCTTCTTAGCCGTGCATAAGTGTAATTGATGACTTTGACCTTCTAATGGTCCAGCATATTCAGTCACTCACAGATACAGCATCCTGTGTCCCTTAAGGGCGCAAGTACACAAATAAATTACACGACGAGCTGAGCGATTCCACCAAATGGAATAAGATACAATGCGTGGGAGATGTCATCGCCCTCCTTCTTGTATGAAAAGGTTAATCCTCAATCTCAGATTTGTTTGAGTTTAAGCCTGAAAATAACACGAGAGACATGCATGTTTTCTTAAACTCTTTCTTCCTCTCTCTCTCTTTCTTTTTTTTCTGCTTTCTGAATTGGTAAGAGAGGTCTCAGACACCCGCTGCTGTATTAAACTCAAATGCTGCCGAAGTGGATTGGATCACAACAGGAAACAACGCTCTGGCTAATCTAACACAGTCAATGTTCATCAACAAAAATGTGTCATCTGCTGACAAGGACAAATCGTTACTCTCAAATGGTTTGGCAACCGAACTCGGCGTGATGTGTTTGCTTTGTTCCTCCCGAGACTTTGCAGACACGTACACATGCTAGAACCATTCCTTCTATTCACCAATTTATTAGTTGTTAGTTTTGTCGCGTTGTTCTGTTGTCATTAATCAACATGGGCTCAATTTTCTCAAGAAAATTGCCTTTCCTTTTTATTATGTATTTGCCTCTTTTTTTTTTTTTCAAAGTGACTTAAACTGCAGTTTAGATACACATCAGTTCATGTGTTTCTGGGAATCGAACCCATGACCTTTGACAATGCTAGTGTCATGAATCATGATCTACTATTTGAGCTACAGGAATGTAAAAGAATAACAAGTAAAAAATAGCACACCTGCTATTTAAAAAAAAACAAAAAAAACCTGCACTCGTTTTTCACAAGAACAATCTTTTCACAACATTGTACTGAATGTGTAATTGTAGTGTATTTCAATATCTTAAAGGAGTATATTTACAGTAAATATGGACAACTTGCGATATAATACTGATTAAATAAAAGGCCACACACTTAACACTTTGTGCACTTTATTATAATGTCAAAGTAAAAGTTTTACTTAGAAGTACATTTAAATCATTGTTTTAATAATATTTTGTCATGCTTTAAAGAAATACAATTAATTTGATGTTGACTATATTATATAGTTATATTTACAACTGTAGTGTCTTGTTTGATATTACATTTAAAGTTAATATATTTTAAATATACTAATTTGCAGTTTCATTATTTCAAATACTGTATGTAATTACAAATGACATGCAATTAACTGTCTGAAACATTACATTCAGTAAATTATTTTGAAGTATTTTTCCACATAATTGATACATTGGAGAATAACCTCTAATGAAATAATTTCTCTCTCTCTCTCTCTCTCTCTCTCTCTCTCTCTCAAATTGCTAGTACATTTTTAAAATACTTAATTTTACCGTAGAGATAGTATTTTTTTGTAAAATATACTCTAGTAATCTTACTAGACTACAGCTCAAAAGTATGGCCTAGAATAACTGAACATCTTGAACAAAGAAAGAGTTTGCACATGTAGTTTCTCTAGAAAGGAATAAAGGATGAATTATGGTGTGGGCAGGTAGCAGGCAGCATATGAGGGACATGGACATGGTTTAGATGGATTTCCGACATGCAGTTCCATTGTAAGCTGTGACACAAAGACTCGAGACGTCTGCCAGGAGCTTTACATCCATGGCCAGAAAGCACAGCAGGCTGGAGGCTTCCTAAATCTCATCTCCTGGTCCAGATACGAGGGATGAGGAAAGCAGCTCGGAAGAAAGGGGCAAAAGGAAGAATTATCAGAGTGACAGAGAGGTGCACAGAGTAAGAGCGAGGGGGGCGATGAGAGGGAAAGCCACCCCGTAGCTCTCGTTCCTCAGGGGCAGGAGTTGGCGGGTGACGGCGCAGATGGTACTTATCGCCGTGGGTATGGAGTGCCTTCGGCTGGGGGGTGAGCAGACGGAGGGATGAGAGGTACAGAGGGGACGTCGTGGCAGGCAGGGATGCGGCGGGAAGAGCGCTGGGATCGGAGACGGCCAGCCAGCGAGGGCCTCCATCCGGCTCCAGTCATAGATGGATGAGACCAGGAGGAACGAGTCATTTATGTACGAGTCTGTGCTGGGCAAATGGGGCAGGAAAGAGATGTAGGGTGGGGGTGGAAGGACTTGGAGTGCTTGAATGGATTTCCTGGCAATCTGAGTGCTAGATGGCACAGTGAAGACCGCAGAATCCTCCAAAGACGGTCTGTGCCAGGTAGTGCCAGCCTGTACGACGCCGTGCCATGTGCTAGCGCAGGACGGACCTTGTGGATTTTGATGCACACGTTTGTTGCTCAGTTGCTGGAGATAGATAAGTCACTCGGTAGACTATAAGTTGACTGGAGTGATAAATGAACTTACAAGAGACAACAGCCTCCCCTCACATCATTAACTTCGAGTGAATAATACTGCTGGAAATCCAGCTAGAGCCACCCGTGCTAGCAGGATAAACATGCTCTCTAGCTGGTCCAAGCTGGCCTAGATGCTTGAACAGCTGGACTACTAGATGGAGGACCTGATTTTCACCGTGTAAGCTATCTTGGTCAATTTGGTTAGAAAAAGTACAACAAAAAAATGAAAATTATGTAATTATTTTCTCACCTGCATGCCATTGCAAACCCATGTGACTTTATTTTTTCCCAATAAACTAGGGATGGCCAAAGCTGATCTCAAGGATCGGGATCTGGGCCGATCAAGCAATTTTTTTTACCTGATTGTATCGGCTCTCCTAAGCCCGATCCCTATTTTACGTCAGTGGTCATGCCGGTGACATGCAGTAGGTGGCGGAGTGCGCCTTCTAGTAGATTTGCCAACCGCCATTAAAAGGAAAAGACGAAGCTCAAATGTGCGTGTTTAGCCACCATTAAAACCGATGCCAGTGGCATCTGATATAGCGCGTCACACACGTTTGAGCTTCCGTGTTCAGTGTATTTGATGCGCACTTACGATCACTCATGTATTTACCGTTTACTTTATCTGCTGTTAGACTATAAGAGACATCATTGTTATAATGCATTGCTATGGGTTGCGTCTTTAATAACTTTAATGTACTTGAATTATGCTCCGAACACTAAGAGTATACAAGTATCGAACTGGGACACGGTATCGACAAATACTCAATATTCAATGACTCGTATCGGATTGGGACACAAAAAAATGCTGATCGGGACATCCCTACAATAAACACACACCCCGTGCGCAGCCCTGTGCCCCCCTATATGTGATTTTAGCAAGTATAAAATTATTAGCATTAAAATCCCCAAAATATAGAATATTGATGTACTGATGTATTTTACTGTGAATAATAAAAGGTTTAAAATTGGGTTTATGCTTAATTATAAACACATCATAGGATCAATGTTTTCAACCAATCAGTGTTTCGATCAATTACTTCGTCCAATCCTTGTTGAGCTCACTAACCTGTGATGTGTGACTTGTGATACATCCTCCTTCACAGTTTTTTGTTTAAAACAAGACAGTTCTCTAAAGATGGATATCCGAAACTGGCTAAAAAGACCACCATCTAAAGTTGCCGATTCGGCTGACATTGAGGTGTCCAGTAACGATCGAGGAGGCTGCAGTGCTGATATTAAAGTCTGTGTAAAGTCAATTCTGAGAATTGTTTGTAAACACATTATAAATGTTATAAATGCATTGCTGAAACATGTTACAAAGACTGTGAACTATGTAGTACTTAATTGTGTAGTTAGACCGTTAAACAGTTTTTCACCATTTTCGTGATCAGGATTTTTTTGGCGGGGCTAAATCATGACTTGATGACGCAATCGAGCCACCAAGCACGGCCCCTTTCCCAACACTATAAGACGTTTGTTCGACTTGAAGCAGACCGACCGGTGTGTCCAGTGCCATTATTTTCAGGAAAAAAGAGGTCGTTTTCCAACAATTGGTTTAAAGGGAGATTTTTTTTTGAGTATTCAGTGAAAGCAGACGCCCTGCTTTGCTTCGCCTGTAGAAAATTCCGCACAGGCACTGGTGCCTCCGATTCAACTTTCAGAACGAGTGGTTTTCGAGACTGGAAACACACAGGACTGGAAAAGCATGCTAGGTCAAAAAAGCACATTGCATGCATGGCACTGTGGATGGACAAGGAGCACAGATCACAGAAAGGTTAGGAACAGAAAAAGGACTGGAAAAGCATGCTAGGTCAAAAGAGCACATTGCATGCATGACACTGTGGATGGACAAGGAGCACAGATGACAGAAAGGTTTGGAGATATCTACACTTGTAAACACAGATCAACTTCAGCAAAATCGCTATTACCTCTCAAGCATAGTTGACATGATCGAGTTTCTCTGCACAAACCACAAACAAATTGAAAACAATTCCCCATAATGCAACATACACTAGCCACGAAATACAGAATCAAGTAATTGAAGTAATGAGCACTTTAGTTACAGAAGAAATTGTCAGAGAAGTAGGAGATGCATTTTATACGGTCAAAGTTGATGGAACCAGAGACCCGACAGGGACCGAAAATGTCAGCATTGTAATTTGTTTTGTTGATGACAACTTTGAGGTCAAAGAGTGTCTTTTATCTGTCACAATGGCAGCTCACGGAGATGCTGCAACCATAACCGAAACAATAATTGCAGAGCTCACAAAGGCTGGCCTTACCACTGACAGAATTCTCAGCCAGGTGTATGACGGGGCAGCAGTTATGTCAGGAAAACACGGTGGCGTACAAAAACTTTTACAGGACAGACTGGGCAGAAACATACCTTACACACACTGTTTTAATAATAAACTACATCTAGTGGTCGTTCATGCGTTGTCGACTGAAAGTGAAATTCAAGACTTTTTTGGAGTCTGTGATCTACTTTACAAGTTCATCAGAAAGCCCACGGTAGCAGTTCATTACAAAGGCGAGAAGCTAAAACGTCTCTTGGATCAGCGGTGGACAGGACATCTAGACACAGTTTGTGTTATTCTCAAGTCCCTGGGAGATATACGTTCATTGTTGGTGGACGTAAGTAATGATCGCGCTTATGGCACAAACATGCGTGTTGAAGCTACAGGGCTGGTGCGATCAGTGACAGAACCTAACTTCAGCTTCATTGCCGTTATGGTACATAAAATCCTGAAACTTCTTGAGCCAGCAAACAAAATGCTGCAAGCAGAAAACACAGATTTACTCTCAGCCAATAAGTTTGTAAATTTCGCTGCTGATTGTGTTCAGAAACTTCGATCAGAGGACGAGTTCAATGAGCTTTGGAGAATGAGCTGCAATCTGGTCCCAGCAGAAACTAGACCAAACAAAAGGCAACATACAATGAGCAAGAAGTTGGAGCATTACTCTGTTGAGGAAACCGTAGGACAACATGAACGCTGTGATGAGACTGAACTTCGTCGCCTTTATTTCAGCGCAGTTGATGCTGTAAGTGGAGAAATGACTGCACGGTTTGGAGAATGTAACGGCAAGCTCATACAAGCTCTCACAGCCTTGGACCCTGCTGGTGAGTCTTTTCTGGACAAAACTAAACTAAAACCACTGTTAGACCTGACAGCTGCGGAGCTCGTTGATAGCGAAAACGCGGTCGCTAAGAAATGCTTTGCCCAATGAAACATGGACAGTCGCAAACATTTTAACAAAATTTGGTAAAACCTTGATGACAATGCCATCAGTTGTGACTGCTTTTAAACATGGACTGACACTTGGAGCCTCAACAGCAATGTGCGAGAATTCGTTCTCAACATTAAAGAATATTTTTTCTGACCAACGACGAAGCATGTTGCACGCAAGGAAGGCCCACTTGATAAAACTCGCCTTTGAAAAAGACTTGACAACGAAATGCACAAATGAGTGGAAAGAGCGTGTGCTGCGGAGATTCAATTCAATTAAATGCCGATGCTTCCAACTCTTCTGACAGTAAGTTTTACTTATTTTTTATTATATATAGATAAACCTGTATGCACATGCTGTGGCGTTTTTGTGTGTCTGTAGTGGATTTCATAAATGTGCACCGTATAGGAATTGTTTCCAGGATTACATGTTGGTTAATTTTATATATAGCGTTTATAAATAACGTATTATATAGCGTTTATAAATAACGTGCTGTAAACTGCCGGTTTGAGTTTGTCCGCCCTCAGAATTTGCATGCCCCCCTGTCAGTACTGGCCTGGCGCCGGGCCTGCACACAGCTATCATATGGCTTCAGATGATTTGAAATATTGCAAGTATTATTATTATTTATTTTTTTTATGAGTTTGACAGATAGAACCCATGAATTCTTTATCATTTATCCTTTTGTGTTCCACTAATGATTAAGCATACAGGTTTGGAATGACATGAAGGTGAGCAAATTATGACGTTTTATGTTTTGTATGACCTTTAGATTATATGTTACATATCACACACATACATGCATACAGTGATTTCTCTACAAACCACTGTACAAACTTTTTTCACATACATACAGTATGAAGAAGCTACAGCTAGATTATATAAAACTGACTGAAAGAATAAAATGTTTTTTTTTTTTTTTTTTTTAATAGCACAATGTAAAGTGAGAAGAGCAAAACATCCAGTTAGAACAAGAGTGAGTGAATCTCTGCTGTGAAAACAAACTCTAAAGCAGACAGACAAGATCCTCTCATTTAGCAAAATGTGTTAATGAGAGTCCTCTACAGCCAGAGAATGACACTAGTCTGTTTCTATTACACCACATAGTCTCTCATTCTGTCAGCAGATAACCTTACTCTGTTTCTATGTAAAAACTCCATTCTCTGAGCTCAAGGCTTTGATGGACTCACAAGCCTGGGGCCATTTGTTTTGCAAATCAGTAAAATACAGCCAACCGGACAGAGAGAAAAAAAACCTGTGAAAAGTCACAGGGGTAGTGATGGAAAGCTTCATTTATTTGCTTCCAGAGTAAAGTTGGTTATTTTGCAGAGCAAACAAAAGACTGCTTAGGAAATGCTCTGTATCCAGCAAGCCATTTTAAACAATAGGGGTATTTGGGAAGTCCCAAAGCTGGCACTAAGAAAACACCTCATGGCAGAAGTAGAGCAGAGAACTAATGATTCCAGCAGGTCTCCAAAGACCTCCAGCCCCAGCAGCTTGATCACTGTCAGCGCGGCTGTTGCTGGGTCGCCCCGCTGTTTGCTCGCGATCGGCCCACTACGGCGCGCCAAGCCAACAAGTCCTGCAGCCACCATTTGCATATGGCCCGCGTCCACTAATATGTTTCATCTGTTGTCGCAAATATTTATTATTGTCCTTGTGGAGCCCGATGGGTTCCTCAGAAACCTTTATCAATCATGACATATTGAATATGGTAATTTTTTCCTTTTATTATTATATATTTTTTTCTTTTCAGGCTCAGCTCTATGATTATTCATGCTTCTGTAGGAGTGGCTTTTAGTGTGAATGCAGGTGCTGTAGAACAAGTTCACATGCAGATCTGTGATATCTCCTCTAGATCTCTAGTCACAGGCAGATGGAAATGGTAATGTTCTAGCCACCTTAAACGCGTTGTTTCTTTCATGTTGGCACGAGATGGTCTTCTAACAAATCAAGGCAATCAATTCCAAGATGAAAGCTGCCTGAAAGTGTGTGAAATGTGTTCTCATTGAAACGTACCATTTATATACAGCTCAACAAACAGGTACAATAAGGTGCGAGAAGAAACTTCAAGGGTTTTAAAGCAGCACTCAAAGCTATTAGGAAATCCTCTTGATCAATTTGAAAGACTCAATTATTTGTGAGGACATGAGCTGACACCTTTTTAATAAGCTTTTATCATAAATTAAGCATGTGCCATACATACTTACCAAAAAAGAAACCAAACAAAAAAAAATGCATTTTTACTACTGCATAATGAATATGTGTAACTATTGTTAGGCATTGTCTGAGGATCATGTCATATAGCCATCAAAAGAGCGAAATGTCATGATTTCAGACCAGCAAGTAGAACTGTGACCACACGTTTACATTGATAGTCAACAGGTGCAGTCTTGTTCTAATGGTTAGAAAGTCGGACTCGTAACCCAAAGGTTGCGAGTTCGAGTCTCAGGTCTGGCAGGAATTGTAGGTGGGGGAGTGAATGTACAGCACTCTCTTCCACCTTCAATACCACGACTGAGGTGAGACCCTTGAGCAAGGCACCGAACCCCCAACTGCTCCCCGGGCGCCGCAGCATTGGCTGCCCATCCGGGTGTGTGTTCACGGTGTGTGTGTGTTCACTGCTGTGTGTGTGTGCACTTAGGATGGGTTAAATGCAAAGCACAAATTCCGAGTATGGGTTGCACATGTCATGTCACAATTCTGCTGTCATTTACATTCATCATTTCCATATGTCAGTTTTTTTTTTTACAGGGTTAAAGTGATAGTTATTCCAAAAATGCTAATTTTGTCATCATTTACTCATATTTGTGTCATCCATACCTGGCTGTAACTTTGTTTACAGTGTTGTTTTGGACAGTTTATTTTCATTGTATATACAAAAACATTTGAAACATTCTTCAAAATATATTTGTTTGTGTTCCACAGAATAAAAGACAGTCATACAGGTTTGGAACTTGAGACAATATATAAATCAATCTTTTAAAAAAAAAGGCGGTGGGAGGGGGGCTTTTATGGCTCATATGTAGAAGAATACAGAGTTATTCAGTTATTTACAGTAGATGCCCAAACTGAGCAAAAATATACAATCTGGTGCATATGCTGTAATTTATAAGGCCAAAAAAGTAAGATGACTCTTATAGCTTGTAAAATGAGCTCTTTAAAACTGTATAGCAGAATATACTTTCATAAAATGCATGTAATTATCAGCTTTCACTATCTTAATGTCCTAGTAATATGATATTTAAATGTTTAGTTTTATGATCAAATTTCTGTAGTCTTTGTTGTGGGTGGCAAAGCATAATGCAATACAATGATGATTGACAGATACAAATACACATTTTTCAAACCAACAAACCAACTTTTTTAATGATATACGAATAATCAAGTAAACCTGAGTTGTTTCAGTCCAGTAAGTATTCATCTTGACATATTTCTAACAATATATCATATATTTTTATATTTACTTTATAAAAATCAGTATATTTCACAGCAAAAAGATACGTGTACCATGACTTGAAGGTGGACACTGTTAGAGTTATACCAACAGGCCTTGATAAAACAGTATAAACTAGCAATCAAAAAAACAAAAAGCATGTTGCAGATTGTGTACAACAGGTTTTTAGCCAAAGATACAGAAGGCTTAATAAGGTTACGGCTCTAATTTGTAAGTATGGGATCACAGAAAGCTGAAATCTTTGGAAATTAGGTTTGCATGCATATCTGTATGCAAATATTGTAAACGAACACACAGAATGTAATATAGAATTTAAAAATATATTGAATAAAAAGAAGAGCTTAAACTGTTGGAGATGCTGTTTGCATGCATCCACAAGCACAGAAATCATTTCTCCTCTGGAGAGAGCTGGTCATTGTACTGCGGCACAGCAGAGGTTTTGTGCGTTTTCATTAATGTTTCATGCTTAGCAGCGTGCGAGTGGTTAGCGTAGTCTAGCAAGCCAAAGTTTAATATTGGCAATAGGTCTTACTGCCAAGACAATTCCCATGGATGCATTTGAGCATGCTGTTTTGTTTCTTTTTCTTTGGACATTGCAGAATAGAAGCAAAACAAATATAACACTCCATATGGGTATTACAACTTTATTTATTACCAACGATAAAGAGAACACTGGAAAATAAAAGAGATCCATTACGCATACAATGTAAGCAAACACTGCTTGGAACAGCTAGGGGTGTTCAACGGGGTTTAAAGGATTGTTTTACATCATTGAGTGTTATATCTGTCTTACTTACCGCAAAACACACACAGACGCCAGATTGTATATGTCCACAATTTTGAAATGATGGTGCAGTGGGAATAAAACATTTCCTTGTGTCTGTAAAACACAGTGTTCTGCTATGAATCTGAATTTAGTGTTTTCAATGTCCAGCTTTCCTCATGTGTTGCATTCCGTGTGTCAAGAACTTTGGCTAACGTTCTGGCAAAATTCTCTTAAAATTATGAACAAATCGTTAACCCAAAAAAATACGTACTCACCCTTAGGTCATCTAAGATGTTGATCACTTTGTTTCTTCATGGGAACAGATTTGGAGAAAAATATGGCATTACATCACTTGCTCATCATTGGATCCTTTGCAGCGAATGGGTGCCGTCAGAATGAGAGTCCAAACAGCTGCTAAAAACATCACAATGAACCTCAAGTACCCCAGACCACTCTAGTCCATCAATTAGTCTTGTGAAGCAAAAAAAAATGGTGTGTTTGTAAGAAACATCCATTTTGAACTCCATTCTCCATTGAAAAAAATCATCTCATCTGAATCAGGAGAGAAATATGTGTAGAACAAGCACTGTTTATGAACGAAGACAGTTCTAAACGTATACAGCTGGTGGATTTTGATGTGACAGGTCAACAAAGGATGAACTTTTTCACTGCAGGAAGTGCTATTATGGATTATGGACTCATATTTTGGAGCAACAGTTTTTAAAAAGCTAAAATAACTTAATGATGGATTTGTTTCTTACAAATACGCAGCTTTTCATTTCACACAACATGAAATGATGGACTGAAGTTGTGTGGATTATTTGTGGAAAATGTTAGCAGCATTATTTGTATATTGTCGGACCCTTTTTTTGGCTTTGAATAGCATTTTTTAAATGTTACTAATTCAAAAGGAACATTCCCATAATGATTGAAAAATTGTAAAATGGAATGTTTCCTTAACATTCACATAACCAAGGAAAAATAGACATTTTGAATGTTCACAGAAATAAAATTTTCAACTAACAATGAGAGTGTTACCAAAAACACATTTTTGTTTGGGATGGGGCCTTTTCCAAAATGATCCACACAGATACACACACAACCCTTTGGTATTTCTCCAACATCTCAAGGACTGTCAGGGGCCAAATTGAGGATTTGATTTCATCTTAAATCCCAGAGATACCTCAAACCTGTCAGAAACTCCAAGCCTTGGTGAGCATGCTGCATTGAGGTTTGTCTCAGAGGGCGCATCTGCCCAGGAGAGAAGGGCTCTCACCGAACAGACAGACAGATTGAATCATTAGTGTGGCTGGGTGAACGGACAAGGGCCAGGCACGGGGGCGGGGGGCTGTTTGTAAGTGAGCGGCCGCTTTGACTCATTCTGGTCTATTCATAGACATGGCAGGTGTCATGGGTAATGCAACTTTCAGGTGAGCTTTGGATGAAATCTGGATGATTTTGGTGGACAGTTGCAGCTGTTATTATCAATCTAATATCACACAGGCCTTCCCAGTGTTAATCTAAACCAATGAAATCGCAGACGAAAAGTATTGTTGATTTCGTCAGCAATAATTATGACAAGATGCATCTGGACTATAATTAAATGAGTTTAATTAAAACATACTGTAGTTGAAAATATGTTGAGAAAAATAACTGAACCTTTTTGCTACAAGGTTAATTAACTTGCTCAAATGCATCCATACATATACAGTATATATGAGATTAATTGGCTAACATAAAAGATATATAACAGCATATGCACAGTCAATGAAGCAAATGATTGCTACATTATTTTGCACATTATTGTGAACTAAAATGTTATTTTGAACTTTTTGTATTCTATTTCAGAGTAAATTTAACACAAACGCATACGACATGATATGTAATACTGTCTAAGTTTAAAAGACAATCTATTTTTATTATCTTTTTTATATCTATTATCTATTTATTATAATAATAATATTAATTATCTATTTTTAATTTGTATCTATTCTATTTTTATCTATCTATTGTATCTATCTATATATGCATATGCATATACATATAGTTGGCCTTAAGCTAAGTTGAAAGATTGCATATAACATTGCATAGACAGGTTGATCAGTGGGTTGACTGAAAAAAACTTTCAGCAGAGGCAAAACACATTCTCGTGTCAGATAGCATACATTTCACAAGATTAATCTGTTTTTTTTTTTTGTTTTTTTTTAAGATGTTACAGATAATAGCTCTGACTGGAGAGTTAAGTCACAGGGCTAACCTTGAAATTGGAGATTTTGACAGGAGCACAGAAGTAGCGTACAGAATAAAACTGCATTCGCTACAACACAGCATCTGCTCTGAACGTATACATCCACTATCTATTTTTCCTGAGATTGACTTTGTGGGGTAATATCTCCCAAATTGATCCAATTCTGAGAGGCTAACGGGTATGCATTTGTATCATAGCCCAGCGGAGCAGTACACATGACTGCGGAGAGCCGTGGAGGGTATTACAAATAAATGGAATATCTCAACAGGTCTTGGGACACGCTTCCCCTGCGCAGAGGCAGAGAAGTTCAATTGTTATGTGTATTCTTGTATTAAACATTTATGGACAAAGCAACCTTGCTTGGTTGCCAGTACTGCTCCGCTGGCTGTGAATGGCCTTGTTCCTATAGTGACGTGGCACTTTCAACTTCTCTTCCAGAACACTGAGGATTTATATGGATTCGGGAAGAGAAAAGAAAAGAAAAGGAGCGGAAACATTCCCTGTGGACACAGAGCATGGGACCGAAGAAAGGCACAATTACATGTTTTAAAGGATAATATGTTTTCAAAAAATAAAAAATCTGCTATTTTTGCTTGTTCCAAACTTGAATGACTTGCTTCCCTCCACAGAACTCAAAAAGTGCATTTTTGAAGAATATCCTGGCGTTTTTTTTTTGTTTAGTTTTTTTATGAAAGTAAATAATTAAATATGTAAATAATGAACATACGTAAAGTTTAAGTTTAAGTTTAAGTAAAGTTTAATTGCAATATTGCCAAAATCCCATTATAATCGCATTATGAGGGTGCATGTAAATACACTCAATGACAGAATTTCCTTTACCAAATGATTCTGTTAAGTTTTAATTTAGATCTGTTTGGAAGATAATTGAGCTTCTAAATGTTGTTCCTTCCATCATACAAGCTGCCACACACTACACATAGTACAACCAAAAATGATCTTGGCTGACATATTACCAAACTATGAGTTGTAAAACCTAGTAGTCTGGAAATGTGTATTTGCAATGCATTTCATTCCAGTAGATACAGAATGGTAGAAATTATCATGTCTTGTAACACATTTAAAAATCAACTTCCATTGATTATACTCAACTTGACAGTCTGACAACTAATTATAATACTGAGAACAGCACACACGAGCAGTATGCCAAATCAGTCACAAAATGGGAGGGGGGGGAATGACATAAATGCACATTGAATAGGCCTTGAGACAATGTCAAGGAAGTGCAAGCAGTCAAGCAATCAAAACACTTCAAAATAATAGTCAAAATTAGTACATGTCATGCTTCTCATTGGCAACTACTGAATGAAAACCTGATTTCTTCTTTCTTACAAGTAATTTTTCTGCATCTTTGTAGTCTGAAACTTTATTAGGCAAGGCCAGATAAAGTATGCTGCGATAGTTTTTTAGAAACTGCCTGCTCACTTCTCAGCCGATTTGAACCAATGATTTTTGCATGCACGTGACAGAAGGACTTTTATTCAGTCCTCATAATTAGGAATGAGAAAGTTTCAACAGTTGGAAGACAAACAAGTAGCATGCTGCGAAATGAACGAGGACCTTGAAATCATATTCCTTGCTGATCTGGTGACCTTAGACACGGTTCACTTTTAACGAACTCAAGAATTTTGGTTGAGGTACTTTATGAGCAGCCAACCTGTTTGAGTCAATGTCCTCTCTTTTGTTGCCTGTAAACCACAAATTTCAGTTGTGCTGTCAGTGGGTAGCTCATTTTAATTGGTCTATGGAGGGAACATTGGTTTGAGTTTGTTTACGTAGTGGCTTTGCGGGGATTTCTCGTTAATGAGATGTTGTTTTGATAAGTCATTGCCGAGTGTTAGAATAGTATCAGCAAATATGCATGGTCTGCAAACGACTGATTCAATGCGAGCAGAAGATGATATTTTGGAGCCATGCATTCCACATTAAGAAAAAAAGTATAGCATATTAGGTTTCTGTAATTAGGAATATAATAAATCAATGCATATGCATGTGTTGTTTTCTGAGGGGAGGATGACCTCCAAAATGGTGGTGGGCAGGAAAAGGATTCATGTCACCTTGGAGGGCTTCTGTTAGACTCTCTGAGCGACGGATAATCCTCTAGTTTAAACTTGGCAAATATTGATCCAATGGCCCTCTGTGGCTGGTCTCAAGACCCAGAATTGAGGGAAATGGATTATTGTGCAGGGACGAGGGGGTGGGGGGAAGATGAAAATACTATCTTGACCGTCAAATGAGATAAGATCATGTGAAATCCAATGTTGGCCCCATTCTCCGGCTTTGTGGAGATGAGGGGGGAGTCTTTTGTGGAAGCCTTTAACCTTGTGAAAGGTTGATGAAGCAGATTTCGTTTCACTGCATAGACCTTCAGCAACAATAGCGGAGGACGTTCCTCAACTGCCTTTAATCACATGTTAGTGGGAAAGACAAACCAACTTGGTACTTTATTCTGAGCAAGTTTACTGAAACTTTAAAGGTCTCGGGACATGAGAAAGTAATTGGAGATGTGAACTGTAGGGTAGTGCACGTCTACAGTATGTCATGGTGCACTGAGGGCCTCCTTGTGTCTTTGATTGTTTCATGATTAAACTTTCAAAAATGTTGTGCTGTACATATTATGTTCTGCAGAAATACCAGTATGATAGTATCCTGTTCTGAATAGGCACTCTGCATAATACTGTTTCCCTTGACCTTTAATATTGTTTTATATATATATATTAATTTCAGTGCTTTCAGTGGTTCGGGACTTACTAGGGGGCCTCAACACACTTCCAAGGAGGACACAAGATGGCTTAAAAGGACACAACAAGCTTTAAAAGAAGCTGAAATGGTTAAAAATCTAGTTGTAAACTGTCATTGTCAACTGTCAACTTTTTATTGTAATTTGTTCCTTAAACAAGTGGCATTTTTATTGAAGAACCAATGTCTTGGAAAACCTACATTTATATATTGGAATTTTAAAATTATGATTTCTAGAATTTATTTTATTATATTGCCACTCCTACTTTCTGTAATTATTGTCTTTTAAAATGGGGTCAAATAGGTTTAGAACCATTGCACTATTTGATTGGACTGCCAAATGTTAAGACATTTTAAGTAAAAAAGGACCAAAATGAAGGTGTGTGTGTGTGTGTGTGTGTGTGTGTGTGTGTGTGTGATGAAAATTTGATGTCACCTTCAAAAGAAAGTTTGAAGATGTCACCTTGTTGAGAAAACCTTCTCATATTTTCTGCAGACTGGTACTAGGTTAATGCTTCCTGTACCTTTGTGTTTTTTTGTGCCAGAGCTGTATTTGGTCCCTGTGGCACTGCTGGAGCGGAGGGTAAAACCACACTCTTCCATTACCAATATCATGACTCCTGAGTTTCAAATCTACCATGCCGAGCAAACAAAAACAAACAAAAAAATGGCTGTGTACAAGAAGATGGTGAACAAAGACTCAAGGCAGAAAACATGTATGACACTGAGAAAAGAAGCTATGTTACTTGGCCTACAACTCAAGAGAGCAAGAGACTAGGAAGTTTACTGAGGTCAGGGAATAAAATTGAAACAAACTAGCCTGGAAATTATGGTTAAAGCATGAAGGCATTAGTTACAACCCTAATTCACTACACACATGGACTATGAAATTAATAGCTTCCACTTCCATGGAAAAAAGAAGAGGTTTGGCAATATAGTATGGAAGCCCATTTCCCCCACTGAATAAAAAGAAAAAAAAGGTGATTGTGACTTTTTTTTCTAGAATTGCATGATATAAACTTGCACTTCTGAAAAATTAAGTCACACTTCTGAGAAATAAAGTCAAAATTGTGAGATAGCCTCACAATTGTAAAAAAATAGTATTTCTTCCCTCAGAATTGACTTTATAACTCGCAATTCTGAGAAAAGAAAGCAGAATTGCAAAACTCACAACTGAGAAAAGTCTGAATTGCGATAAGGTTGCAATTGCAAGAAAAAGGTCCAAATTTTTTAGATATAATCTCACAATTTCAACTTAATAAATCACAATTCTGAGTTTATATCTTGCGATTCTCACTTTAAAACTTGCAGTTGAAAAAAAAAGTCCAAGTTGTGAGAATTTGTATTTATTCATTTATTTATTTACATTCAGTGGTAGAAATGGGCTTCTATAATATAGTGATATATTGCTCCAAACATATAATATATTTTACATTCAATAATTGTTTCCCAACTGGTCACCAGGCAACTACATTTGACATCAAAAATGTTTTAGCAAATAACAGTTTCAGTCTTTTCCTCACACAGAGCTATTGTATGGCTTCAGAAATCTACTTGTATGATGCTGTTTTGGAATGTGGTAACGAAAAACTCCATTCATCATACATCATCTCAAACATTCTTCAAAACATCTCCTTTTGTGTTCAGCAGCAACATGAAGGTGACTAAATTACAATAGAATTGTGTTTTCAAGTGAACAAAATCTTTAAAACTACTTTTTTAAACAGTGTTGCCAAGTAACAGCACTCAAAATAAGAGAGTATGACAATCTGGGCAACTAACGTATGCAACACTGAGATTTACTTCTAAAGCTTAATATATAAACAATTTATCTTTTGTTTCATTTGTTCGCCTCCCTCCAGTTTTGTTGCCAGGCAACATTGTGGAAAAGTTGCCCTGTTGACCATCTGGATAAGACTAAGCGCTCACTTCTAACAGGTTTAACTGGTTTAGTGTGCAGCTAAAAATCAATTGGAAATCCTTCCGAAATATTCTTTCTCAGACTTCAGGCTAAAATGACTGAAGTATTTAATGTAATCTTTACATCTGTTCACGCCATATTCTGGGTCTGTCCAATTTCAGTGCCATAGATGAAGCATTGCGCTTCTAATCTATGTGAAAACTAGAAAATGTCTTCTTAGATATCCATCGCAACATACTTCTAAATCATTTAAATTAGCAGAGTAGAGTCAGCTTAAGTCTAAAGCAGGCAGAAATCAATAGAGGTCATTGGAAGAGTGCACTTCGGCCAACCTGTGGTCTTAAAGGCATTAGCAATCAACAAAATCGCTGAACAAAATAGGTTTACCATGGCTAGTTTTCAGCTGCTCCATTTCTCCAGTCGCATCTGCAAATTCTACATTGTCTTGACCTTATATTCATGGAAAAGGTCTTGAAAGATATGATATTCTATAGGCTGTATTACTAGACACACCATGGCTCTTAGCTAAACAGTGATCAAATAGCATATAAAAAAAAAATTAATAAAAATTAACTGTTAAAGGAAACCAACCGTTAAGAACATAAACAAAAGGAAAACACTGAAATCTGGCTCACTAACGAATGTAACAACACAATGAAACAGGAACCCAATTAAAAGGCTTCACCCCCACAGTATTCTCACGTGGCCTAGAGTTAGTTATCTCTCCAATTTACGCAGCATACACTTTCTTCAGAAGAAGCGCAGTGCTTCTCTCACTGCTGCATGAGCTTATGTTCACACAGAACATGGCACCAGAGGATGGCATCGGAGGGCATGACTTGTGGGTTGGGAGTCCAGTATGATGGGTGAACCTAACCACCCTCTAGTCCAGGCTCCCATTTCATAGATATGGATTCTTTGATCCAGAGAGAGAGTAGGAGAGAAAGAGAGAGAGAGAGCATACTGTACTGTAACCTCGATGATATAAAGTATAGCAAAAACAGCAGCAGTTTAAATCTGTATGGCCAGTGCGTGTCCACCGATGAGATGAGCTACAGATCAAGGTCATCATCTTTCAAATTTATTTTTTTAAATAAAATATAGATCATGTTGTCGAAATGTATCTATATTTACTTATTTGATCTCACTCTGAATTCAAAATAATTTGTAAAGTGGGAAAATTTATGGTTTACTCTAAACCTGACCTGCATTTTAATTATTATTATTATTAGTAGTAGTAGTGGTAGTAGTTGTATTTATTTATTTATTTGATCTATTTAGTCCACCGTGATTTATTTGATGCATGCACACACTTTTTATTTATATTCATTTGTCAACGTACCACATTGGAACATGCAATATTTGAATGATATTGCTTCAGAAAACTTATAACATGCAAACTGCATGGAACTTTTTTGTTGTTGTTGTTGTTGCTGACTTGACAGCCTCAGTTCCAATTCACTGATATGAAAATAATGTCAAAAATATATAGGGTTTGGACTTTAGAGTGAGTAAAAGATCACAGAATTTAAATAAATAAATAATAAATATTGCAATTAAGCTGATATGTTGTGGAGAGAGTAAAGAGAGCAGGTATAATACAGGTTATTGACATACACTTGTAATTTGTATTGTATAAATATATTTGGAACAACGTTTAATTGAATTAGTGGCATTGGCAAATGTCCTTTTCTTAAAAATCAATGTTAATTCCTGTATTCTATTGATTTTGAAATGGTGTTGGTTTGTGCAAAAGTCATATGTTTTTGTATGAACTGCGTGTGATAATTGGTACTAGATATTTGGCACAAAACAGCCTATGTGACCTCAGACATCCAATCTTTGTGTTTACGGCCCAGATCCTTAACCAATAAGCCGCCACTATTTCCAAAGAGGCTAAAACTCGTCTAAAACCCATTCACATTTTTAGTACTTTCATTTGACTCTGCCAACTGCCTCTCGCACAATGTCCAACCGTACCAACTACCAACTGTGAGATGTTTACAAGGCCATTTTAGGAAAACTGCATATGCAGCAAATCAACGTCTTCCCTATGGGAGAACAAAGTAAACAAATAAAATGAAATATATAAATAAATAAATTGAGAAATCTTCAGAGGCTTAAGTGCTCGTCTTGATTACTGTGCAGATATTTTTTGGATGAGCTTCCAGGCTCCAGCAATATGTGCTGTGGAGTGTGAAGCGACATGGTAGCACTCTGTTCCCGCTGAATAAAGGCAAGCCGCTCTCCCTAAGGCAACGGCACTTTGGCAGGAGTCTCATTTTCTCGTCTCTGATAATATTTGTTTTAAGTTTAGTCTCTCCCTCTCTTCATAATGACTCCACATTTGCGACAATACAAACTCAGCACTTGAGCCAAGCTGTTTGTGTCTGCAATGGGGAAGAGCCAGCTTTATCTCAGCAACAGGATGGATATAATTTTAATGCACTGACTGAATTAAGAAACATTTTCTCCTCTGAACCGATAGAGTCTGGCCTAAAAATGAGAGTGTTCCCTTAGACAAATTAATGTGTGTCTATTCAAAACTGCCTGTAGGAAGAGACTGCAATAAAAGGTGATTTAAACTCCCCCATTCAGAGAAATAGAAGGAGGCTTAATTATAAAATTCACACTTTCAAAACCTCCCTGCTTACAGTTTCTCTTTCAAATGCATTTTTTTTCTACTCAGAAACAATCAGAGTAATACGCCCCTAGTGCTCTTCCATAGACCTGTAACGAGACTTGAGTAAATGAATAATCTGTTTTGATAGTGGAAGGGGAAAGATAAATTAAGAAAGAGAAAGTCTTTAGAGAATACATCTTAATACATTTCTGTATTAACGGAATAGTTCACCCAAAAATTTAAATTTGCAGAAACTGTACTCACATCCTCAGGCCATTCAAGATGTAGATGAGTTTATTCGTTCATCAAAACAGGTCTGTAAAAAAGCAGCATTACATCACTCGCTCACTAACGGATCCTCTGCAGTGAATGGGTGCCGTCAGAATGAGAATCCAAACAACTGATAAAAACAACACAAGTAGTAAAGCCCCAAGCCCCGTATTTGTAATAAATAAATCCATCTGCAAGACGTTTTAACTACAAACCGTTGCTTCTGGATAAAATCCTTTATTAGAAATATTGCCTAGTCTGAATCAGGAGAGAAATATGCACAGATCAGGCACTGTGAAAATAGTTTTAAAAAGTTGTAAGTAGTGCGGGATGGACTTTTTTTCACTGGAGGAAGTGTCATTATGGATTATTGATGCCAGAAGCAAATGTTTGAAGTTAAAATACCTTAGTGATGATGGATTTGTTTCTTACAAACATGCAGCTTTTCACTTCACAAGATGTTAATTGATGGTCTGGGGTGGTGTGGATTACTTGTGGATTATTGTAATGTTTTTTTATCAGCTGTTTGGACTCTTATTCTGACGGCACCCATTCACTGCAGAGGATTCATTGGTGAGCAAGTGATGTAATGCTAAATTTCTCCAAATCTTTTCCCAAGAAGAAACAAACTCATCTACATATTGGATGGCCTGAGAATGAGTATATTTTAAGCATTTTTTTTTGTTTTCAGCATTTTTGGATGAACTAATCCTTTAATAATTTTGCATCACTGCAATGGTATATTTCAGAATATAGTTATTTTTGTAGGAAATTCAGCCCAGAATTGTTTTAGATGGAGACTGGGGGAGGTTGTCACACTTTTTAATATATTTCTAAGATGTACATTTTTGAATGTTAATTTCTGAATAGCCACATGCCTTGAATACATTAAAGTTGTTGTCCAGGAAGAAAAATACAGTTTTTCCCACCTGCAGAACAGACTTGCAGCTCATTATTCGTGTCGCAAAACCACACCAGTTGAGAAACACTACATTAGATGCATTTTACTGTCATATGTGATATTTAAATACCTATTTAAATGAGCGGCCAGCTACTAATTTAGACTCTATTTACCCTCTCTAAAGTTGAAAATAAGCAAGCAAACTCCCAGCTGACTTTGTGTGCTTTTTAAATGTAGTTCATTGAGTTTTCCTCGAGCAGTGAGATAAGATGGACGCATGAATGTCTCTTTGATCTTTCTCTATTTTTGGTCTATAACTAATTAGCTGCTGTCTGCTCTCTCTGCTTATGTTCATTAGAGCCTTAATTTGCTTTTTAGATGGTAATGGGGTGAAGTCTTTCCATCTGATTACAAGGGTGTTTTGCCCTCATCTTTGATGTTGGATATCATTGCACGCGCTAGCGCTGAGCTAACCAGGCACAACGTGTCTTACTTTATCTCACGTCTCGATGATTAGCATCCTTTTGTCGAGCCAAACGAGTAGCTTTTTTTCCTCCAAGAAAGGGATTTAATGTCAAATACGAATGTGTAATATTAACACAGAATATTAGCCATCCTGTAATGTCATTAACGATTAAGAGCCGTTGATTAAGGCAGAGACTGATTGCCGTATTTAGCGCATTCAATTATCCTTTCAGGAACCTATCTTTAACCCACCCACACTAATCAAAAGCTCCGAGCTGGCATCAGCAAACAAGAACCAAAAACGTTTGGCAACTGTTTTGCTTGACGTCCGCCTTGTCTTTGAAGTTTATGAATTATGAAACGCAATTCACGCTCTGTGGGTGTAGTGGCATGCGTGTGCGCTTGTGTCTGCACGGTGGAAATGAGCGTGTGTCGGTGTGTGTTTTCCTCAAATTAATACTCTGGCCTCAGTCGACAAACTCAATCAGGTTTACAGCACCTAAGTGGGCAAGGAGCTAATAGAGGTCAGCTGCTACATATGGAACAGGGAAGAACACGTTCACAACCACAGTACATGACGCAAAGAACAAGCACCTCAAGACACCGCTGCTTCCATACAAACACACACACATGCTCCCAAATTCTATAATACTTTGTTGAATGGGTAAAATCTCTCATTCATGTGACTGATATAATAAATTAACCACAGTATTGCTTCCTACTTTTGTAAACACCTTACTGCAACATGAAAGCAACTGGCTGTCTGATGAACATTATTTGGATTATTAGTGACTAGAATCCACAATTTCATAATAATTGCACATCATTTTACATATTAACCAAAAAAGGTGTAGGCTGAAACCATTGCTAATTCTTTATATATATATGTTATATATATATAGGTATGTAACACCTTCACTACTAAATGTAATCAATACAAAAGCCAAAAGATAAAACGATTAAAAAAAAGAAAAAAAAAACTATTAAGACAAATTTTCTTTAGACATTTATGCATAACTGAATTTATTATTATTTTTTGTTATGGCTGTTGTGTAATGGCATGGATGTTTTATATATTCCTTTAAATATTATTTATTCCTCTTAATCTGTTCTTTCTTTCTGACACTGGATTTCTGTATTGCTGCTGTTCAGCAATCATGTAGCCACTTTAATCAATTATAAAGTATTAATGTCCTATACTCATAACCACACTGTGTTTTGATCATATTGCAGTGACCATAAAAGGTTTGTTGGTGTACTGAGTTACACTTCTGTGGCATGACATCTCCAGTAATCTTATTTTCAGCTGAAACACTCACATTTAATGCAAATTGATGGATAGAGTAAGTCGTAATGTAAACCAAACTTCATGTAGTTAGTTAAGTTCAGAGAAATATGAAAGAAAAACAAATCTTTGCATGTTTTGTAGTTTTGTGTGCTGCCTATGCTTTTATTTTATTTATTTATTTATTTATTTATTTATGTATTTATTGATTGATTTATTGATTGATTGTTGTTGTTGTTGTGTGTATGTGTGTATTTATTTATTTATTTATTTATTGATTGATTGATTGATTGTTGTTGTTGTTGTGTGTATGTATGTATTTATTTATTATTTTACTTTACTCCTTTTGTTTATTTATTTATTTATTTACTTATGTTGTTTTGTGTGTTTGTGTGTGTGTTTATTTATTTATTTATTCTTTACTTTACTTTACTTTACTTTACTCCTTTTGTTTATTTATTTATTTATTTACTTATGTTGTTTTGTGTGTGTGTTTATTTATTTATTTATTCTTTACTTTACTTTACTTTACTTTACTCCTTTTGTTTTCCCAGGTTAGGCATTAACCAAGGTCTAATAAGTGTGCAAAAAAGTGAAATAAAATGGTTAATTCTAAAATAAAAGAATGTATATTCATTAATTTATTGTCGGTGCTGTTCTCAATGTAAAAAAAAAAAAAAAAAAAAAAAAAACATTTTTAAAATATAACAAAAGCAGTTGTTAAAGTACATCCAGGGTCAAAGTTCAGAGGAAGAAGAGGCTGTGCAATTGTGTACATGATGAATTAAAGAAAAGTTGATTATTTAATGTTTGACATCTTAATGTTTTTACTCAGTTAAATTACATATCATAGGTATTGCACTGTTTAATTAAATAGTTTCATTTAGATTTTTTTAAACTAGTTTATGTTGTGTTTTGATGTGCTATTTCAAATTTATTTTAAATTAATATCAATAACAACCCTTCATTTCATGTGTGAAATAATACAATGATTGTATTTATAATCATAAGGTAAGAACAGAAGTTCAATTGTCCATTGTCAGGGTTTATTTCGCAATACTGGACATGGTAAATTTTATGATATGTTCAATGAAGGCCATTTTAAATTAACACACCTCAGTCTGTCTCCATTTTAGATGTGTCATGTAAGCCAGTTTATTATTGTTAAACCAATACTGTATTTTGTTTAGCAAAGCAATGCATATATGCATACCAGTCAAGCCTGAAAAGCAATGTCAATATACTGTAAAACTCTGCATTTACTATTGAGTCGTAGATGTCACCAGTACGCCGAGACAATTTGATGTCCAGTGAATATATTATTTAACCAACAGAACTCCATATCAGACCAAATGCATGCATGCTCACTGTGAATTTAAACACATGCTGTTTTCAAAATTGAATATTAAAATATAACACACACACACACACACACACTGGGCCGTAGAATGTGGGGGGTGAAAATTGCTCATGCATTATACATGACACTAATGTCATGTAATTATCTTGAGGCCCATAGAGAAAATTAATGATGCCAATTAGAACAATTGAAGATTGTTAGAACAGTTTCCCCCCCTTCTGCTACTTTTATTAAGCATTGTAAGTTACATGTGCTGTTATGGAGACCTCTCCTCTCAAATTGAGTGTTTTGGGAGCAGGGAAATAAATAGTTGAGTTAGAATCCTTGTTCCAAAATGTAGAGCCACTTTCATCACCAAAAGGGATACAGACTCACAAAAATGCATATATGAACAGGCATCTATGTAATGCTAAAATGACAACCAATGGTGTAATTTAACATTGTAAATAATCTATCATTGTTGTATCTCTTGGGATTTATTGGTAGACACATTAATGCACGATCTAAAAATGGTCAAGAATGCAAACAGCAGGTTTTCAGCTCTTTTAGCATTAAGTGGCATTGCCTTGTGATCTCATTAGTATCCATAGGTATTCATACGTAGGTGGTTTTAGAACAGGTTCTAAAGATGTTTTTTAAAAGCTGAACTAACTTTTTACTGACACAACTCAACACTCTTAAAAATAAAGGTGCTTCAAACGGTTCTTCAAGCGATGCCATAGAAGAACCATTTTTGGTTCCACAAAGAATCATTCAGTCAAAGGTTCTTTAAAGAACCATCTCTTGCTTACCTTAGTATAATCTGAAGAACCTTCTTTCACCACAAAGAACCTTTTGTGAAACAGAAAGTTTCTTCAGATGTTAAAGGTTCTTTATGGAACCATTTAGACAAAAAAGGTTCTTCTATGGCATCGTGAAACACCATTATTTTTAAGAGTGAAGCGTGAGATGCTGTAAAAAAAAAAAAAAAATGGTAACTTTGTTAAAGGATTTTTCCAGATCATGCCTGAACTTATTTTACTCATTTTCATTTGATAGATTAGGTTTTGTCATGCACATTAGCAAACAAATAAATAAATAAATCCATCCATCCATCCATCCATCCATACATGCATAAATGCCTCTGCAAATATTCCATAACAAATTATTGGTTAAAATCTAATTTTTTTTTTTTTTTTCAGTATCTAGTAATAATATTATTGTCTCATATATAATGTACTTCTAATAATGTCTGCATTATTCTGTTGTGTCCCCTTCAGTAAACTCTTAGAGGTTACTCTGTTTCTCTTCTAGCAAACTTTGAAGTGCAGCTTTTGTCCGTCCCAGAGAGTCTCTCTATTCCTGTCTCTATTCCTTTAGTTTCACCCAAATAGAGCGGACTGCGTCAAAGTGAAGGAGGACACATCCATCTGATGTTTATGGTCTGACATAAATGAGCCCAACTTTAACAGGATTACCCTGCAAAGAGTGCCATGAGAGACGAAAATGATGTGCTTTAATGGTGAGATTATAACCTTATTAACCCGACTACAGTCCAAGTGCTCATCTGGGACTCGGACGAGAGTGGGATGTCAGGGACTACAATGTCTCTGGGTCTGAGCGAAGACAAATGCTATATGCATAAACTTCCTCCTGTTTGCGAGCGAAACCACGGGCCATTGTGCCGTTCTAAGGCGATGGTTCGGAGCACAGGCTGTGCTTCCACACTAATGAAAGACAAACAAGCGCTGTGGCTCTTTGAAGGTGTGCGAGACCAAAGTGTCTAAATAAATAAAAACACACCCGTAGGTTTAGTATTCACCGGCGGTTCGGAGGCACACGGGTGTTTGTAATACATTATTTATCTACACATTTTTAATCCCATTTGCAAATTAGCAGCATTTTTTAAGTGCTATTGTGGAGAAGATTAAAGGATATCACGTCAACAAAACCTCCGGCGTGAAACCAGACTTGTCGGACATTAATATTACATGGCAAGGCTTTTGTCTATGTGTGTCTGAAGAGCATGTAAAGGTAATTTTGGACCGGTAAACACACTAATCCTTTTATCCCGAGCTGATGAAAACAGCTCCCGCTTTTCTCTAAAGTGTCAGTTTGTAAAGTGCTCGTATTGTTGACGGTCTAATTCAGTGCTTCTCATTTTTTTCAGGCCAACTACCACCTTTGATCAAATCCAGTATGATCCCATTAGTATTCAAAGGTATTTGTGGAGAAGAGTGGTTTATATAGAAACTGATATGCACAATGAGTCTCATTCACACCAAACCCTTTCATGTAGAAATCAAAATTCATCAGTAAATTGAAAACTTTTATTTCTGAATTAAACACATAAAACCACTCCTGATGGTCCATCATTTTCTTAACAACACAGTCAAGGTTAAACAGAGGCACTTTACAATGAAAGTAAATAATCAATTCTTATAAGATTTGGATAATGCAAGCGTATAATTTTTATAAAAGCACTTAATTATGTTAATTTGTTAAAACTTTTTTTATATACTGTATATATATTATGTGAGCTTTGAAGTTCTTATGTCATTCTTACAAACATTCTAGCTTTAAGTCATTGTGGTGTTGCAAAATTGAATATAACAAAGATGTTAGTAAACTTTAGTAAAATGTGTATTTTCATTTTTTGAAATCATTTTAATATAATAAGAAAGAATTGCAAGATATAACTTCATTCAGTTCTGAGTTTTTATATTGCAATTCTGCCTTTTTTTCCTCTCAATTTCTGAGTTTCACAATTATTATATTTTTTGCCACAAAATCAATAAGGTATTTGCAACTTTAATCTCATATTTCTGACTTTTTTTCTCACAGTTGTGGGTTTATATCTCACATTTCAGACTTTCCTTCTCAGAATTGCTAGAAAAAAGTCAACAGGTTGTGGAATGTGGCACTTTATGACGTAATAGTGTGGCTAAACACTGCCTCCGCAGAAGAAGATTAACGCCTCTACATCACTGGCTGTTTAGCCCCGCCCACTGGTTCTACATCACTGGCTGTTTAGCCCCGCCCACTGATTCGTGCATGTAGTAGGTAAATGATGAGAGCGGCAAACGCAGGTCTACGCAGAAACCAAGCAACAGAGATGGCTCTGAAGACAATAAGATGCTCTGCAGTGCCTAGTTATGGGAAAACAGTCTTTGCATCGCCTTTCTTCTGATCCCAACATTAGGAAAGAGTGGATGAACTTTATTTTTTAATGAAGTTCCAGACAGTGTCAGTAAGAACTTGGTCCTTTGTTCACTTCATTTTACCGTGGATTAATTTACAAACAATTTGACGCAGGATTTTTAGAAAGATTGAAACTAAAGGACAATGCTATGCCAGCTATATTGGATTCGACTGTAATGTCGCAACACAAGTGTGGGTAACTGTTTTTATTACCTGGGCATCTCAGGAACCGCACTCCTGTGGTTCAAGTCTTACCTCTCAGGTAGGTCTTTCAGGATGTCTTGGAGGGGTAAGGTTTCTAAGTCACAACTTCTTGGTATACTGGGGTTCCTCAAGGCTCAGTGCTTGGACCTCTTCTCTTCTCCATCTACATGTCATCATTAGGATCTGTCATTCAGAAGCATGGCTTTTCTTATCACTGCTATGCTGATGACACTCAACTCTACTTCTCATTCCAACCAGATGATCCAACGGTAGCTGTTCAAATTGCAGCCTGTCTGAGAGACATTTCTAGCTGGATGAAGGACCATCTCCTTCAACTCAACCTTGCTAAGACAGAACTGCTTGTGGTCTCAGCCAATCCAGCACTTCATCACAACTTCTCTGTACAGCTGGGTTCGTCAACCATAACTCCTTCCAGGACAGCCAGGAACCTTGGAGTTGTGATAAATGATCAGTTAAGCTTCACAGACCATATTGCTACAACGGCCCTGTCCTACAGATTTTCCTTATACAACATTAGGAAGATTAGACCCTTCCTATCAGAGCAAGCTGCACAACTCCTTGTCCAAGCTCTTGTTCTCTCCAAACTGGACTATTGTAATGCTCTCTTGGCGGGCCTTCCCACATGTACTATCAAGCCTCTGCAACTGATCCAGAATGCAGCAGCGAGAGTGGTCATTAACGAGCCGAAAAAAGCTCACGTTACACCTCTCTTCATCAGTTTACACTGGCTACCAGTAGCTGCTCGCATCAAATTCAAGGTACTGATGTTTGCCTACAAGACAACAACTGGCGCTGCACCAATATACCTAAACTCGTTAATTCAAACTTATGCGCCCTCCAGAAGCTTGCGTTCTGCAAGTGAACAACGCCTTGTGGTGCCATCCCAAAGAGGCACAAAATCACTCTCACAGACCTTTTCCTGGACTGTGCCCAGCTGGTGGAATGACCTCCCTATCTCAATTCGAACAGCTGAGTCTTTGGTCATTTTCAAAAAAACGTCTAAAGACACATCTTTTTTTGCCAGCACCTGACAAACTGATACTAGCACTTACCTATTATATTCTATTCTGTTCAATTCTATTCAAAATAAATAAATAAACAAACCAACACCTAGCTATGTGTACTGTGATAGACTAACTGAGACTTGTCAGAGCACTTGTATACTGTTGCTCTCTTGTAGGTCTGATTGCTTCTATTGTTCTCCTCATTTGTAAGTCGCTTTGGATAAAAGTGTCTGCTATATGATTAAATGTAAATGTAAATGCATTACGTGATCACTATTGCTTTGTCTGTTATTACAGATCATTTGATATTTACAGATTTGTATGTTTTTAACCTAAAACAAAGCAGCGTCCATTTGTGAAGGACGTAGGCTGTCAAACATACACAAGCCAATCACAGCAGTGGGCGTTTACTTCCGAGTTTACAACCTGCCACACCTATTCAAATAGAGTGTTCTGATGAGGGGGGTCAAAAACAGGACAGAAAATTGCCTATTACTTCTAAATTATGAAAATCACTACAATTGGACCTCAGAGAACAGTACAAAATATTAAAAAAGCAGTTTTTGACCCCCTTAAGCTAGACTATGTTAAAACTGTAAATAGATCAGAAATAAAACATGGAAATAAGTTAACGCAAGGTTATTCTTTGTTTTATTTAACTGTAGAAAAAACAATTCCTTGAGTGAACACTAAATCCTTCAAATGTTAACTTCAGAACCTAGTTTTGAAGACCCAGAAGTATCATGTCTTTTTAACATTAATGCACGTTTGTTGTGTCTTATGCAAGAGTTAAATCCTGCTGACTAAACTTTACACCCATAATCCTCTCTGTGGTTTAACGGCAACCGTGAATATCGCATTGCAGAGGCTGACTGATCCAGACCTTTCCAGCCCCTCGCCGTGGCCTCCCAGTGCTTGACCAAGCAGAAAGTAGGAGTGGAGTCTCAGAGAGATTATAGGACTGTTACTACTGTAATATATAGAGCTGCTTTAATGTGGACTTAGGAGAGGGAGCAGTCTGATCCAGGCCTTGAACGACTCTTTTGGAAAATGCCAGCGGAGCATGATGTCAGTGTTAGTGGTATGAGCTTCTCTTATACAAACAGGATAAATACAACTTCACAGCCTCTATTTACATCTGTCAATGACTGCACCATAAAGAGTGTTTACAAGTATTTCATTGCATGAAAAAAAAGTGCAATCAATATATGAACTGAATGATCTGAAAAAATAATATTGAATATATAAAGTGTAAAAATATAATATAATTACAATAGCATTATATATTGTTTAATAATCATTATATTGTAAATATCACATTAATCAAACATAAAATATAAATATAAAAAAATATTACATATATAATCATTTTTAAAATAACATTCCTGCTGATGTTATCAAGCCTGCTTAGCCTGGGTAGATGCCACATTTAATTGGTTTAAGAAAATTAGGCTGTGATGATTAGAAGTACCATCTGTTATTATATATATATATATATATATATATATACTGTATATATACATACACATACACAGATACATGTATGTGTGTATGTATGCTTAGTAAATGATTGCAGCTTAAGTTTTTACAGTACTTAAACTGAAAATATATTGAGCAATTTTATAGGTCATCTGAAGTTCAGCTTGATTTTTTTACTCAGTTTAATGTAATTTAAGTTAAAATAAATTACATTTTGAAGTACAAGTTGATTATACTTAATTTAAGGCAGCAACTGAACTTAAGTTTTTAAGTTGAAATAGGTGTACATTTTTTACAGTGTGTGTGTATTTGTGATTAACCTGTTGGGTTATTTGTTGAATAAATGGGTAATACTTTTGGTATAGTTGTGTCTTCAGGAGATGTAAGCCTGCAGCCCTGCAGCCCTGCAGCTGAGTTTTCTGTCATTCTGTTCAGCTCTAAGAGCAAGAGTGCTGATCCGGTAGAGGAAGTCTCTTCTGACTCTGCTCTGTGGAGCTGCAGTTGTGTCACAGTTCTGGGTTTAGCATTGCAAACACGCTGTTCCGGGTGCTGAACTCTTTATGTAGTGTGCTATGGGTTGCTGTCCAAGGTGCTGAACTACTCAGCAGTGAAGCACCACCTCAGTGTAGCTTCCAAGAGAGCAGTGGTGATCGACAGCCAATAACTAAAGCATCTATAATGCACCCCAAATGTTTTCCACATTGATAATAATAATAAGAAATGGCTCTTGAGCAGCAGTTCAGCATATTAAAATGATTTTTGAAGGATGTGGCATTGAAGACTGGAGTAATGATGCTGAAAATTCAGCTTTGCATCACACAAATAAATTCAGCTTTGGTGAGCATAAAAACTATATATTTAAATAAGAATTTTACTAAGACATTGACATATTTATAGAGGACTTTTTTCCTCCAGCTGTCACTTTTGCTTTAAAATGCAGTATTCATGAAATGAATTAATTGTAATGTTATCCAAATGCAAGTTATATATTATATTCTGACATAGGAATGTGAAGTGTTAAATCAACTGTATTTTGCTTCCTGCTCAGTAGCAGAAATGCTTTTGTTACCAAGACTTCAATGTTTGTGTCTATACAGAAATTGACTTCCAAGAATAATCCCACCCTGATAAATATTCTCTGGAGAAAAAAAAAAATGTGACAGCACTAATGATTCTTTAAACTAAACGCATCAAACAATAAAAAATCTTGAACGCACTGAATGCAAATGTCATTAAAAACTAAATTGCAAAACTGATTGCAAACAATGACAGCAGCCTAACAGATATTTATTGTGTTCCTTGCTAAGCAAATTGCAATTAGAAAAAAAAAGACTTGTAATATAGCTGATCATTTAAGAGTGTCTGTATTTAAAAGAATGGGCTTAATATCCGAGAAGACAGTTGTTCATTTCATTTGCTCATTAGGGGTGTTAAAATCAAGAAACTATCAATCTCTGATTGCTCAGTCCCATGAAATAAACCACAATAGCAGAGAATCAACAGAGCAGCATGTTGCAGGGAGAAATCAAACGCGCCGTCACTTTAAAGCACAAGTCTTCCTTTTACAGTAGTTCAAACCGTGTACACGGCACCTGTTGGCTCATTGAGTATTCATCACCCCACCTCCAGGCAGAAAAAGACTCGCTTTTTTCTTTTAGAGAGGCATCAAAGCAGCCCATCCTAAGAGGAAATAGCAGTTCATCATTGTTGTTTTGGTTTTCGGTCGACAGTATGTAAATCTGCTCTCATATTGCGGTGTTTTGCATTAATGAAGTGAAGTTGAGCTCCAGACCTTTGACTGCAAACGCTGTCTCTCTCTCACACACACACACAAATGCACAGACTCGTTCACAATAACGCACAACAAATCGCGTGACTTATTCACCACCAAATATTTGGCAGCTAAATATTCATAGAGCAAAATGTCAGCAGTACCATCGATGGCCTGTGCTTATTCGCTTAAATGAGTGAAACAAAACATTTCACCCTATTTACTGAAGTTAAGATGCCCCAAGTGTGAAGCCTGACTGACTCGAGAAGGAAATGATGCAAAAACACATTGATTTTAAGATTAAAGTATCGTGCAAAACAATAAAGAAAATTGATGAAAGACGAGGTCACGTGATCAAACGGGTCAGTTATGCGGAGGCGGATGTTTGACAGAGTTCGTGACCTCCAGCGGTAAAGCAGAAACATGAAAGGTGATTGTTCTGGAAGATCTCTGTGTACATACATGTTGTGTGTCTCTATAATGTGTTTTAGCTCAAAGAAGGATGCTTGGAAATAATAGGCAGTGCAGAGGATAAATCGACATGGGGCCGAGAGGTCAGAGGTCAGGAGCGCTGCAGTCACTGTTCACATAACACCAATCAGCTGACCAAACAGATCAATAAGGACAAGAAACTCAGGTCTAATGGAAAGAAAAAGTAGTCGAGAAAAAGCGGTTCTGTTTGTTCTTCGTCTTCTTTAAAAGGTTCTATTTTTGACTGCTGTTCATAATATGCCTTCACGCGCTGATGTATTTATCTTCTTTTATACTCGTCTATCCCCTAAGACATTTGAATGATATCTTGCGATGCTCTATTTGACAAGATAATGCTTTCTTTTTAAGCAACTCATCACAAACGCCATAAAAATTCCAGCTTTTGTCTTTTTATGCAAGGCGTCTTTGTGATTTTGATCCCTTGCTCATTTTAGACGACACAGGACAGATGCTCTCTTTTTACAGCGTGGCTTTGCTGCTTCTCTCAACGGAAGGTTGAAGACAAAGGAAAGATGGGGACGGAGAGACAGCGAGTAAGTGAGCGAGAGAGAGAATATCAGGGCTTACGAAACTGCTCCGAGACCTTGAGAAAGAGAAAAGCCAGTGTAGTGTACTTGCAGTACAACTAAGAGGAGATATGAAACAGATTACAAGGTGACGGTGCCCCAGCACCTCTTTTACCCTGGAGAGGCCAACCTTGGTCCCCAGAAATCACTCGGCTTCATTCATCAAAGGCTCTTTTAAAGGGCCCATCCCTGAGCCCCCTCTGTGCAGCCGTGGTCTGCCAAATCCTCCTCTCTCACCCTTGTCTCGCGTATCTTTCTCTCTCTCTCAGCTCGAGTCATTTGCTGCAGACTCTCATCGTGTCTTTGTTTCTTTCTCTCTATATATATCTCTTGCTGTTTCACACACACAGAAAATACATTTGCATGTAGTGTTTTAGTACAAAAGCATGCATCTTATTTATTAACCGCTATCTCTGCTAATATAGATGGTGTCGTATTCGTGGAATTCAGCGCTATTTGCCTGCCGCAATTAATGTGGTAATATTCAGGGAAGGCAGGTGGTAAAAAGAGGCATTTGTGATTTTTTTGTCTGTGAATTGATCATGGTAGCATTTATTCATAAATGATGATTAAATAATGGTGAAAACAATTAAAACCAGGAAAATATCCAGATGTCAAGCACATTTTTGGCACGTTTAAAGAGCTGATTGATGTCTCTGGGTCCCTGTGGTGGAGTGACACTAAAGAGCTACTGGGCCATGCATTTTTTTGGTTTGTGTCATTGTTTAATTTGCATTATTCCTTTAGTAATTCAGGTGTTAGAACAATACAGACATATTGTATTGTGTACAGATATGTGTGAAGTTTATCCCTGTGATGTCAAATCTGAATTTTCAGCATCATTATTCCAGTCTTCAGTGTCACATGATTCTTCAGAAATCATTATAAGATGCAAAAAAAAAATTTAAAATTAAAATTCTAACACTAATAAAATAAAAAAATTAGATCACGTCAAATTAGATTTGATTAAGTGTAGGCTTTGTAATGTTTTTTATAATCATTTTTGTTTTGTTGTTGTTATTGTTGTTGTTATACTAGTTGAAGGCTCTTCACAGCCTAACCTTAACATAATTAACTAAATTTATATATATATATATATATATATATATATATATGGATGAATAGTTAGACGGTCATTATCGAACATTATACAACTGTTCAAATACTAACTTCTGATTGGATGAGGCATCCTGCAGTATATTAATGCACCTCTACGTATATAAAAATGCTGGCGTTGCTTGGCAACTATAAACGTTCTACAGTTAGATAAACATGATGGATATTACTTGGTGGCAGAATTGTTTATTCTGATTATAAATATTGATAACTGAATATTGAAGATCGGTGTCTTTTATCATATTTCAGCTGCTGCAGCTTTGTATAAGCAATAAGACATTATAAAGAAACTAACTTCAGTGATTTCACCATGTTTTAGGTGATTTCACCATGTTTAGCCTTCAGAATTCACTTTCCAATCTGGTAAATCCACTATAATAAACCCCTCTGCAGTGATACACAAGCTTTTCACTTTGTGACGGGTCCTGATCATCACCCTGCTGGGGTTTCTTTTGTGATAATGACTGTCTGACTGCACATTGTTCCTTAATGCATGTTTACACACAAAAACATCCTCAGGAATCAATGGTTAGAGGAATGAGACTAAATAAATTATGCAACACAAGTAGTATTGAATTCCTAATCCATTAACATATATTTCACCATTATACGAAGGAAGCAAAATGACATTTGCCAAGAGTAATTGCAATAGTAGTAAGAACTCTGGTTCTATCAGCTATTTAAAGTGACATAAGCAAGCTTGTGTCACGGTGCACACAGCAGGGAGGATACAGGAACACGCAGACGAGGACGTAAACTCAAATAATAATCTTTAATGCAGACAAGGCAGGACAGGGCAAGACAAGGCAGGAAACACCGGGAGTAACGAGTAGACCAGACGAAATCAAACTCAAAAGACAGGGACTAAATACACAGGGTAATTAACACATAATTACATAAACACAGCTGGACACGAATTAACTAATAATGACACTTAACAAGGACAGGAAACAAACCAAATATGGACATATGAGGCGGGAACACATGACACACACGACAGAGGACTGACAGCTTGTTCCTCTCTAATGAGAATTAAAGTTACCAATGTCACATGTCAAGACCGACCACTCTTGTAAGGACTACATTACTGAATGGTTTATTGAAGTGTATATTAGAGCAAAAAGTGTGAGGTGGATAAAGAACTATTCCATGACCATAAGTGTGTGTGTTTCTATGTGTGTCTCTCATGTGAGGCTTAGAATAACAAGCAGCTCTCTGAGGACTTCAACAACGCTTTTACCTGGTTTAAAAAAAAAAAAATCAATGTAGCAATCCTGCGATGATCAACAGAGTGACGAATAACACCTTAATGGAATAAAAGCACTGTCATTGTTGTGAATCCTTTTCCTCTATCCAATATTTATTTGAGGGGATAATTATCAATTTGACACACAAGTTAACATGTTGAGTTCACTGAAGTACTCAACTAATAGCTCAGAACTTCACATACAGAACGTCAACTCAAAAAATGGTATTAGACATGACAATAGTAAAGTCTGAAACTATATACTGTGAAATCTGCGTCCTAGGTTTGGTTCAACATTGGCCACCCACATCCACACCTGGGACTCAAAGAATCTCATTTTAAATCGTATGAGATTACAACACTTGCAGGTCTATAACAACCTTGAACATCCTTGAAAACCAAAAAGAAGTTCTATCTTTTTTTTCTAGATTATTCACGCTTGAAATGTTATGTACTGTCAAACATGAAATGTTATGTACTGTCAAAAGTGCTATGCAAAACTGAACTTGCAACTTGCACAGCAGTGCTCATCAAGTATAGACAACACTGAATTTGAGTTTTATTTAAAGTAACTTTCAACTTTATAAAGATTATTTTTTTGCTTGTTTGTTTGTTTTTTTGTTTGTTTTTAATGCTCACCAAGGCTACATTGATTTAAATAAAAAAAACAACAACAGTAAAAACAGTAATATTTTGAAATAAAACTGTTTTCTATTTTATTATACCTGTATTTTCACACATAATTTATTCATGTGATGTCAAAGCTGCATTTTCAGTCTGTGGTGTCACTTAATCCTTCAGAAATCATTCTAATATGCAAGGAACATTACAAAACGTAACATTTCATTTGGCCAAAAATGTGTTATTTCTAATAACTAAATAAATAAGATTGGTGGGCGGATACTAAATTATTTTTCAGAATTCTAAAGTTCAGCAACAGTATTATGTTCTCCTCTTTTTTGTTCTTTGGCCATATAAAAGCTAAATGCCTTTTGATTGATTGTTAATAAAATCACCATGAAACAATCAAATCTTAAAGACTGAATTTTGTTGTATAATGAATTTTTAATTAAATGCTTTTTTAGTTGCAAAAACAAAATCCTGAAGGAAGCAGAGAGTGACAAATTACAAAAGAACACCGATCGGATCAATTCATGATTAACACTTTGTTGGCAGAGGTGTGCTCGCCCAGACATTTGCTCTTCTCATTAAGAGACGGAGAGGAAATGTCATGTTTCTAGGACTGGCTAAGATTAGCTCACAATGAAGTAGACCTCTAATTCCCATGACCAGTGCTCAGGTCCTATGTGTGTGATGTGTCAGACGGGTCAAGAATCACACACACACACAATGGCACAGAGTTCAAATGAGTATTGTTGTCTTATCTGATTATTGATTCACAGTAATAATTCACAGCCCTTCTGTCCTCATGCAGCTGGTGGGTGATCTTATTAGTATTTATGTGTATCTGCAAAGTGTGCACATTGTATGTTTGGAAGATAGTATCTACATACTGACCCAACTTCTCTCGTTTTTCAGTAAATAATGGTGAAGCTTGGTCCAAGAAAGAAATTTGTAATTAATTTAGTCTTTAGAAAAAGCATTAAACAGAATAAAACTTGTACAATGTCAAATCACATGAGAGAATATGTTAAAGGAATAGTCAATACAAAAATTAAAAATTAAAATCTCACCCGTCTGGCCATCCAAGATGTCATCCAAGACCTTTGTTTACAGAATATAATTTTGGCCAGAAGTGATGACTGAAATGCCTTGATGATGCATTTGTTTCTTATAAACACACAGCTTTTGGCTTCACAAGATATTAATTGATGGACTGGAGTCATGTGGATTACTTGTGGATTGTTGTGTTTTTATCAGCTGTGGACTCTCATTCTGACGGCACCCATTCAGTGCAGAGGATCTGTTGGTGATGTGCAAGTGATGCAATGCTACATTTCTCCAAATCTGTTCCCATGAAGAAACAAACTAAGGGTGAGTACATTTTTATTATTAGGTGAACTATGCCTTTAACTGTTTAAAAATGTGCTGATGTCAAACATATTTAATTGATCTCAGTTATTAGAAATACAATAAAATTAACCATTTAATTATATTAATTAATTCTATTAATTCATTATTCAGCGAAAGTAAGTGTTTTGGCATTGTTCTCTGTTCTTTGTTTCTCTTCCTCTCAATTAATTTATTTTCTCTCTTTCTGGAAGCAGTTTTATGAGCTAGATTATTAATTTTCCCTATTTAAAATGTTTTGTACTAGTCAGTTTCATAAATGAAAAAGCTACTTTTATCCAAAATGTTCAATTGTTTCTTATAAAAATGCAGGTTTTGGCTTCACAAGATGTTAACTGATGGTCTGGAGTGGTGTGGATTACTTGTGGATTGTTGTGATGTTTTTATCAGCTGTTTGGACTCTCATTCTGACGGCACCCATTCACTGCAGAGGATCCACTGGTGAGCAAGTGATGCAATGCTAAATTTCTTCATTCTGTTCCCATGAAGAAACAAAGTCATCTACATCTTGGTTGACCTGAAGGTGAGTACATTTTCATTATTAGGTCAACTATTCCTTTAAAACTGTGTTAAAATGTGGTGACATCAAACTTATTTAATTGATCTCAGTTAATAGAAATGCAATAAAATCAACCATTGAATTCCATTAATTCATTATGTGCCTTTATAATTTCTCTAAATTTGTATACTGTACGTAAAATGGTTCAACAGTTCTGGAAATTGTCTGCAAATAAGATCACATTGAATTGGTCTGCAGCTCTGGACACTGAAAGTTAAACCTGTTAATAAATGCAAAGCTGTAGAGTTGATACTGAAACTTATTTTAATGATGCTAGATGAACACGGATATAAAAACCTACTGGGATTAAAATAATAGCGGAATGAAGCCAGACAGATATGGATATGATACAGAGAAGCTGGTGAAATAAGCTCCATGTCTCACATTATTTTTAATTTGTGGAGTCTATCAAAGGATTATTACTCCCTGCTGAAGCTTAAAAAGACAAGTTTCATTTACATGGTTTTCAACAGAAAATAGTCACATACTAGAACAGATTATGTATTTTTTAAATGGCAAAATATATGTCTTTACAATGATTATAAATAGAATATATATATATATATATATATATATATATATATATACACAGTGCCGTGAAAAGGTTTTTGCCCCCTTCCTGTTTTTTTTTTGTATTATTTATTTATTTTTTGCATATTTGTCACACTTCCCAGGAGTGGCCGGCCCACCAAAATTACTCCAAGAGCGCAATGACGACTCATCCAGGAGGTCATAAAAGAACCCAGAACAACATCTAAAGAACTGCAGGCCTCACTTGCCTCAATTAAGGTCAATGTTCATGATTCAACAATAAGAAAGAGACTGGGCAAAAACGGCATCCATGAGAGAGTTCCAAGGCAAAAGCCATTGCTGACCAAAAAGAACACAAAGGCTCATCTCACATTTGCCAAAAAAAAATATCTTGATTATCCCCAAGACTTTTGGGCAAATATTCTGTGGACTGACGTGTCAAAAGTAGAACTTTTTGGAAGGTGCATGTCCTGTTACATCTGGCATAAAACCAACACAGCATTTCATAAAAAGAACATCATACCAACAGTCAAACATGGTGGTGGTAGTGTGATGGTCTGGGGCTGCTTTGCAGCTTCAGGACCTGGATGACTTGCCATAATTGATGGAACTATGAATTCTGCACTCTATCAGAAAATCCTGAAGGAGAATGTCCGGCCGTCAGTTTGTGACCTCAACCTCAAGCGCACTTGGGTTATGCAGCAGGACAATGATCCCAAACACACCAGCAAGTTCACCTCTGAATGGCTCAAGAAAAACAAAATTAAGGTTTTGGAGTGGCCAAATCAATGTCCGGACTTAAATCCATTTAGATGCTGTGGCATGACGTTAAACAGTCCTTCATGCTAAAAAACCCTCCAATGTGGCTGAATTAAAACAATTCTGCAAAGAAGAGTGGGCCAAAATTCCTCCACATCGATGTGAAAGAATCATTGCCAGTTATCACAAGCGCTTGATTGCAGTTGTTGCTGCAAAGGGTGGCACAACCAGTTATTAGATCTAGGGGGCAATTACTTTTTCACATAGTTACAGTCAGGTTTGGACAGCTTTTTTCCCTTAATAAATGAAATCATTATTTCAAAACTACATTTTGTATTTACTCGGGTTATCTTTGTATAATATTAAAATTAGTTTGATGATCTGAATCATTTAAGTATGACAAATATGAAAAAAAAAAAAAATAGGAAGGTGGCAAAGGCAAAGGTATACAAAGGTTCCTTTGTACACAGCCCCCTTCCTGAATTTTTTTTTTTTTTTTTTTTTTTGCATATTTGTCAAAAGCTATCCAAACCTGCCTAAAGTTAAAAGTGTGACAACTAGCCCTGGTTCCATAGCCGCGGGAACGTATTTTGAGCAGGGGGGGGGGCTGAGAAATAAAACGGGGGGGGGAGGTTGGTCACGTGACAAGAGTGATGCGAGACACTATCTATGATCCAAAAGCGAAACTTTTGTTAATAAAAGTTTAATTTATTCGTTTAATATAAACGAGTTTGTCTTTATTGTTGCTGTTTTCATAAAGAAAAAAAATAATTAATAAATAAAACAATGTACCACAACGCATTTGTTTTAAAAGAGAGAAAAGACCTTGTACAACGCAAGTAGGCTATATCTGTCTTATTCATTTTGTTAATAAAAGTTAGATGTTTAATATAGGCCTATGCGAATTTGCCATTGTAATATTTTATGGCTGATGTGTTTTAATTAATAGGCTAATAATGAACCCCAAACTACGATCGTTTTAAAGAAAGAGGAAATCCAAAGACCGTTTATTTATTTGTGTTACAATGCGGGTAAAACATATTTCCCTTATTCATATTGTTAACAAAAGTTCAAAGTTTAATATATAGGCCTAAGTGAATTTGTCATTGTACTGTTTTATTGTAGGCTATAGCCTTTTTTATTATTAGTAATAATTACAATAATAATAATGAGCCAAACTAAGCATTTGTTTGAAGGGGAAAATACAAAAACCTTTTATTTATTTGTTACAACGCGGGTATGTCTTATTCATTCGGTTAATAAAAGTTTTATGTTTAATATAAGTTACTTTGTCATTGTATTGCTGATGTTGTGTGTGCAATTTTTTTTTTTTTCCATGAAGATACTGAATCAACCTTAAACATTAATTTTGTTCCAAGAATAGGAAAGATTTAACGTTAAAGATCAAAATAAGCGCTGCAGATGCGAGAACGCGAGATTGGTTGCTGCTGAGGTAAATAGACGCTCTCGATCTTTCTCTGCTGTATCTTTGCAATGGCTGTAGAAATGGTCATTAATTCTTGATTTGGGTACGGCATAGACATGTAATAATATGATCAAAAAGTCATGGCAACAAACGACGTCCTAAGTCAGTTTAAGTTGAAACTACTTTCACAATCAATTTGATTCAACTTAATTCATGTTTTACTGTTGCTTATTGTCATTGTAGGCTTAGGCTTCTTTTTTCTATTAATTTTAATGAATATACAAATTAATAAAATGAGTTGAAATTATTTTCTGTTACAAAATTTTAATTTATATATTTTTTAACACCGCACCCCCAGCACCCCCATTATTTCTTGGGCTACACGCCAGGGGGTGCTGCAGCACCCTCAGCACCCCTACTTCCCGCGGTAATGCCTGGTTCCCCTTTCAAATGCTGAAGCAAATTTCCTTTGTACACAGCAGATCTGAGTGGTCTAAAAACAGACCCAGTTTTATCAAGCACTGTTTCTTTGTTTCATTTCTTCAAAGTTCTGACTCCACAAGGATGACATTAGTTGAAAACAATTGTACAAAAACGTTATTATTAGTCTTTGCAAGACTGTGTTGATTGAAGTTAAGATACATTACATGTAACGTCAGCACAAGTGGCTCTGATGTCATTTACAGAAAGCAGGTGGAAGATTTGAAAGCTTTGCACTGATTGAATAATTTCATTCTTTTCCAGATAGATGCAGTCATGCTCTGCCTATCCTGAGCACACACACTCAAACATCCCCTCTGACAATACTGATTGTTAAATGATTGGTGTGTCCAACCAAATATTTCCTGTGTTGAATTTGAAATGAAATTGAATTTCAGGCTCCAGTGAGATGGCAGCGGTAAAAACCCCAAATACTTTTTCAGAGAAAGTGTTGCAGTCAAAAGTACAGCACATTTTGGCATTGCTCTCTGTTCTTTGTTTCACTTCCTCTCATGTAATTTATTTTCTCTCTTTTTGGAAGCAGTTTTATGAGCTAAATCCTTCATTTTCCCCATTTAAAATGTTTTGTACTGGGCAGTTTCATAAATGAAAAAGCAACTTTTATCCAAAATGTGCATGATGATTTTCTTGGTGCCTTTTGGTTAAAACCTCCCCAAACTTTTAATATTCCATAAAAAAATAAAAAAATATTTTGAAGCCAATTCCATGTTTTGTATCACTGAAATGAATGAATGTATTTATTCTATATATATATATATATATATATTATATATTAACATATTCTACTATCATATACATTTTTTTCAGATTTCAGTCTTGTTAATGTAATGTACTTTTTGCTTTTGTGAGCTAAATCATGTTGCAAACTGAACTAAAACAGATTTCAATAATAAAAAAAAAACTTATTAAAACTTAATAGACAATATGTAATAATGGCTTTGTTTGTGACTATAGCTTTATTGTGATGTTTCAGCAAATGTAAGATGTCAGGGACTGTGTATAAGTGTTTGAATGAAACAATCCATGGAAATGATTCACTAGCAGACTGAATAATGTTTAAATGAGCGTTATATGCTTTGTTTCATTTTGCATCACTATGTATTGCTGTTTTAAATGAATTTCACTCTTCTCATTTTCCTCCCCGAGTCTGTTACATGACCTGTCAGTTTTCTACTTAAGCCTGAAGAATTGAATCCATTTGGCGTGACTCTACAGCCACAGATCTCCCCTGAGCTTAAACTCCCAGAAACTCCAAACATGTTTACTTAGGTAACTTTAAATAACCTTCAAGCGTTGTCTTATTAAGATCTATGTTTAATTCGGCAGGGGGACGGATTAGCATGATGCTTCTGCGCTAAGCGCTTTAAAAAGTGTGTTTGCAGAGAGCATGACTTCACAAGTGAGTCTGAATGCAGTACATGGACTTATTTGTCTCCATCTGACTTCACTGATCTCACATTAACACACACTCGTAAGTAAACGTCACACTGGCTGTGTTCAGCTCATTTTGGGGAATACTATTACTTCATCCAAGGCTACATTTTTGAGGATAAAATGAGAATATTGTTATTTACTCACACATCATTTGAAACCATAAAGCTTTCTGTCCTCTTTGAAGGTCAAAATGTTAGATTTTGCAACAAAAACGCATAAAATGCTCAGTTTTGCTCTGACTATGTTCAAACACTTCTAAATTCATTTGAGAAGTAATTAACTTTATGTTAACATTTGCATGTACATTAACATTTGTATAAGTTATACATATTTTGTATCACATGGCTTATTGCAATACTTGATTCTGATTGGTCAAGCACATCCAGGTATTGGGCTTATCCGGGTATTTAAAGCCAGTGCTTTCTGTTTCTCGTAATGTCGCAAACTCACTTTCTCTTCTTACAAATGCAACTGCCACCATGTAGTGTCACAGTTATTGATTCTATTAAAAATTTAATCAGATAATTTCAATACTAATAGTATATTATATTGTTGCCAGGTCGATGGTTCTGTACATTTAATGGATTGTAAGATAATACAGGTAAGATTTTAAAACAGTTTAAACTCAAATCAGTATTTCATGTCCACACTTAAATGGGACTGTCCCATTACTTAAAGTTCAAATTTGTTCAAAAGACACTTGCAGGGAACTGCTTTTCTTTAAGGAAGCTTTAACCCTTTCACAGACAAGGCTTAAGCCTAGTCCTAGACTAAAATGTAAGTCTGAGCTGTTTCAACTGAAAGAAACTTGCCCTGATTGATCTTAAAATATATCAGTGCCTTTGTTTTGTCTCAAGATGCACACCAGTAATGTTTTTTTCTAAGCACGTTTATAAAAATTGCTTAAATGTCCTAATTGAACTATGATCTAACCCTGGCTTAGTCTAAGACCCGTCTGTAAAACTGTATTAAGTGTAAGTGTATTAGATAATCAAATATTCTCAATATTCTATCTGTTTTATGAAATTCATAAAATCATGTTTCAGTGAAAACAGAACTCTGATAGGATTTGCATAAATATTCCATGATATGTGAGGTCACTCTTGCTTATTTAAAAACTCATAAAACATTCTGACATGAGATATTAATTGACAGTAAAGCCCCACTTTCCATGTTCAAATGTGCCACTTACCATTACAGGCTCTTTCCAGCTAGCCGTGAGTACAGAGAGGGAAAACACTTTGTCACAGATGAGATAAGCTCCTTTTAGGTTTAATGTTATGCCCCCGAAAAAAAAAAAAAGGTCCACTAATTGATAAATGGGAGCAGAGCCGCAGGAAGTAGGCTACTCGTGGCCACTGGCTGAAATAGACCGGGATGAAGCTCTTTCATCGTGAAATATTAATAGGCCTATTTCTCCCCTGACCCCCATTTTGCTGCATGGCAGACACTGAAAACCACAAAGAGCCATCACCGTGGCATAAGCCATCGCAGCAATGAGACGCTTTCGCATTTGGCCCTTAACAAAAAACCCTGCGTTGTCTGAGCTCATCAGTTGTCCAAAGTGTCTCTTACTTCAAAGTTAGAGTGGCTGTATTAAATAAATGGCTATCAATATTGCATGAACGTTCTAATTTATAGCTTTCGGAGGAACGATTCTTCATTCGAACCTTTGATATAAAAATCAAAGTGCCTCCGGGGCAGGGGCCTTGATTCTGGAGCGCTGGGGGTCAGTTTGCTAGTGAGGTGGGTTTGATTGTTTTATCTCCTCTCATATCTCCGCAAGATACCCCAGAGCATCATCATCTGTTCCACAGTTTTGTAATCTTTATTTAATCTGACGAAACCACGCTCCGGAGTGGGCCGGTCAATGCCACATGAAGCTCAGCTGCATCTAAAAACCATAAACAACTGCGTCTAATAAACAAAGTGCCATCCCAGAGTAATTCAATTATATATTCTAAGAGAGACCCGGCTGGTAAACAAGAAACGAAATCATAAAAGCACAAGAAGCGGCTGTTTAGAAGCGTCCGAGAGTCCAGGGATTGGATGCAGTCAAAATGACGGCTTTGTATTTGAGAGTTAGGGACGGCGAGGGAATGATGTGGAGGATTTTTTATTCAGCTGAGACTATGATTAATTGAACACAGGCTTGTTTTGAAATAGCAATTCCTGACGAGAGTGACTTTATTTTCAGTTTAGCGGTTGTGACGTTCTCCATGACAGGAATACATTAATGCAAACAATCACAATAAAACACTCTGAAGGAAATGACAAAAGATAAATAGCACCAGCTGTAAGGAGTGAAAAGAACAATGCATTCAACAAGCCTGTATTCATTACTACGGCCACGCTAAACAAACAATGACAATGTCACAATGAGACGCACTGTGTATATATGCTGGATTTTTAGATTCCTTTATATAGTCTATATGATCCTTGAGAAATCATTATATTATGCAGATATGGTGTTCAATTAATAATGATGACTCATAGTGTTATCAATATTTAAATAAATGGCTGTTTGTTTATTTATTTATTTAAATAAATAAATAAAACAGAAATAGTTATTTATGTAACATTACAAATAAATTTACTGTCACGTTTAAAAATGTTAATGCACCCTAGCTGAATATATATATATATATATATATATATATATATATATATATATATATATACACACACATTTTTCCCCTTTATATCTTATCTTACTCAAATATGGTACTGTATCACAGTTTCCACAAAAAAACATTAAGCAGCATTTTTTTTTTTACATGGACAATAATAATACATTTTAATAAAAATGAGCATCACCTTAGCACATTAGAATTATTTCTGACACTGAAGACTGGAGTAATAATGCTGAAAATTGAGCTATGCATCACAGGAATAAATTATATTTTAAAATGTATTACAATAGAAAACAGTTGTTTTTAAATTGTAATAATATTTCACATTATTGCTGTTTTTACTGTAATTTTCACTAAATAAATACAGTCTTGGTGAGCATGAGACAATAAAAAAAATAATCATTATTTCACACTAAAGCAATTTGAAAGCTCAGCAGTCTAATTAAAACTAAAGAAGGAAAATACTGCAACACTTTGTACTACTACTACTACTACTAATACTACTACTACTAATAATAATAATAATAATACATCTTTATTATCAACCATGGTTGAAATTTGTCTTTGACCACAATTGGAGGTCTAAGCACCAAAAGTGCTGAAACCCTGTTTCTTCCCTTTTTTTTCCTGTTTTTCTTTTCATTCATTCATTCTCTCCCCTAAAGCAGTTTGCTTGTCAGAGACAGTAAATCAAATAGACCCCAAACAAGGCAGAATGACTCCAAAGCCCACCATCCACACAGGTGTATGTGTGTGCATCCAGTCGACACTATGCGGCGCTATAATAATCATGTCTTTCCTTTATATGTTATACATGAGTGCAGTAAATGAACAACAGGGTCTTCATTATTCAGTCATCATCATTTAACCACAGCCAAGGTCTTTGACATAATAAACATCTGATATCGATCATTTTCTTAACCCATATCTTTTCCCTCATCTGCTAGCAGGCCAGTCAGTGTGTCAGCTGAAGACGTCTCTCGAGTGTCCCATGGCTCCTCCGCTTGCCCCGTCTCACCCACAGGCCTGAGAACAGCTGTTCATGATGATACTTGAGCTATGGCAGAAGCCCCACTGTTAGAGCATGGCTCCCTTTCTCTGGTTCAGCCAGGACTGAGATTATTGCAGTCGGCTGCGACGGCTAACCACGCTATCATTCCCCTGCAGCTGCTGCCTATCTGTCCAAACCAACCCGACCAACGGCAGCCCCACGGGGAGGAACAGTCACTCCATTCTCAACTCCTGTTTCTTTTTTCTCCAACCTCTGGAATTCACTTCATACAGCAGGGAGCAATAAATAAAAGATGATCAAGCAAAATGGTTTACCATATTAAATATGAAATATGAATCAGAATCAGAATCAGAATCAGAATCAGCTTTATTCGCCAAGTGTGTGCAAACACACGAGGAATTTGTTGTGGTTTTTAAGAAGCTCTTGGTACATACATGCATACATACATACAAACATATAAACATACATATCTGACATGAGAACAGAAGATTTAAATAAGCCTTAACAATAATAATAATAATAATAATAATAATGTGTCTGAATCTGGAACAGAATTAATGGTATTTAATATATTAAATGCTCTGAAAGGTGCTAACAATAACCAATCATCTCTAAGCTTGAAAAATGAAAACGTGTCAATCGAAGAAGATGTATTAATAACAATGTTTCTTGAGCACCAAATCTGGATATTAAAAAGATTTCTGAAGGATTTTTATTTTAATTTTTTTGTATCAAATAAATGCAGCCTTAGTGGAAAAATGAATTAATGAATGAATGAATGAATTAATTAATTAATTAATTAATTCATAGATTGCCTTTTTTGACGTTTGTGTTTAGTGTTGTTTACAGATGTATTATGTTTTGTTTTTTGTTATTACATTGTGATTCTGATACATTTTGGGACCCCCTCAAAAACGAGATGATACATCTCAAGGGGTTAATCCTAATAAATAATTTAACATATGTAAAAATTATGTTAATAATGATTAATAATACTAGCATATTCTATAATATAATTAACTGAAGGGATTCTGGTGTAGACTCGTGTGAATAAGAAGGCTGTAACCAAGAGTCAAGACATTAGATTGTGCAGTGCACTGGAAATATAATATTAAAATTGTATAAAAAAGCTGAAAAACATTCACAACAGCTAAAGGATACACTAGAAATAAAATAAAACAAAATAAAATAAACCGTTAAGTGCATATTAGCGCCTCTTATAATTCAGCTTGTCATTTATGAATTATTGAGTGTATATGTATTGTAAATATCATATATTCACCAGCAGACAGACATATTTACCCTCCAGCTATTTATTCAGCTTTCTCTCTCTCTCTCTCTCTCTCTCTCTCTCTCTCTCTCTCTCTCTCTCTCTCTCTCTCTCTCTCTCTCACTTTTTCTATTGTCTTGCTACAAAAGTCGATTGTGTTGGACCTGAATTCAGTCCTCCCTCCCAAACCACATTAGCTCTCATTGAAGACACAAACACACAGCTGTGTGACAAATCACCTGGAGAAAACTCACGAACATGGGGAGAAATCGATACGCATCCATGCAGAACAATTACATAATTTATCTATCAATCCATATGCTGTTATTAAATGCCAATAGGGATATTTCAGCTCTGCAGATTCCTGAAAGGCTGCAGACAGAGAGTTTGCGCATTTATGTAATATTTATTAATGATTTTCCAATGTGAAAACCTTGTTTATCGTGCCAGTAAAGCTTATTTTCTCTATCTAGAAAGAGAGGGAGGGACAGAACTCAGTTTTACTACGTCATTAGGAGCTCCATGCATTGATTTCCACATGATAAAGAAGACCTGGGCTCTCTGAGGTAATCAAGACACCGATCTAATGAATGGCATTAATCAAGTAAAGCTGATTGGCTTTTACCATCACATTCAAAATCCCTTTGTCTGTCAATGGATCATGACAGTTCATTATTCTCATGTCTCCAAAATTGTGTTTTGTAGCAACCAGATCTCAATATTACAACACATCTCTGGGCTGTTTTACAGTATCATTCATTTAAACTGATTTGTTTATGCCCAGTTCCGTGAGGGATCATATTTTTACGCATTAAAATATTGTATTATAGTTCTGAGGATAATGCACACTATGTATTACACATTACACAATAAATGATTTATTTATATATATGTGTATATATAAATAAATCATTTATTGTGTAATGTGTAATACATATATATATATATATATATTAATGTATGGTGTTAAATATTTTGGACATTTTCTTAAATATTTTGAAATATATTAAACATGTGGGTCACACTTTATTTTAAGGTCCAATTCTCTCTATTAACAAACCATTAACTTCGACTTTTGACAATCTACTAATTTGCTACTTATTAATAGTTGGTACGATAGTTGTTCATTTTAGGGCTTAAAAAAAATCTACACCTTAGGGCTGTAGAATATGGTCATGCAGAATATGTGCTTTATAAGTACTAATAAACAGCCAATATGTTAATAATAATCATGCTAATAAGCAACTACAGAGGGAACTGGTCCCTAAGTGTCACCAAAATGTGTCTGTATATGAAAATGTCAATATAGGACAGTTCAACAAACAAACAAACATGTGGCTAAACTGCTTTTTGGTTACATTTAGATTACATTTGACCTTAAATATATTCCATTCTTTGTTGTCAACATCAAGACGTGTATTAAATATAACATTATCCCAGGGATTCATGAATGAACTACAGGGGGTGTGTGAGTTGATGAAAAGCCAATTGTATAAAAGCAGTAACATTTTAGAAAGGAACCTTTTTGAGAGAGAGAAAAAGAAGAAATGTAGTCTATTAAAAAGTAACTGTAATCTGGTTATGAGCATTTTAAAACAATGTAATCAAATTTCAAGTAGTTAGTTTTTTTTCTTTCTTTCTTTTTTTTTAATCTGATTACGTAATCCAGATTACATGCAATTGTTTACTACCCAGCAATGAACACATGGTTATGCTTATTTGCTGTATACTCATACACCTGTTTTATTTTAGCTAAACTTTGTTTAGTTCCTGTGAAGTTAAATATCGATGTACACTTGTTACCTGAGCAGTGCCCTTCGAAATGAATAAATCATATTCATTCCCTACACTTTGGAGTCTCACTTAAGACTACTGAATACCCAGATGCGGCATTTCATTTACATAGAACTAAAGCTAAACCGCTTGCCTAAAACTTTTACAATATTCTTGTAAGCACTGGTATTTCCTTTGGGAAATGCAAATCTAGTTTACCATCTAGTTAGAGCTTCTACAAGCAGTTATTATTTAAACCCAGTCTCTGCTTGGACGGACTGCCTTCATGGGGGCTTTATCGCCGTCTGGATGGCCTTTTTTATTGATATCTGCCTTTCCCTACAGAGAAGTTAGCCATCATCAAATATTCATGGTGTATCAACACAAAATGGCTGTTTTTGTAAAGCTGACCCATTTCCAACATTTGCCCTCGGAGAAACTCACTTTGGAAACGACAGGAGAGAATGGCGGCCTGCAGCAATGTCTGATGGCACATGTGTTGTTACAGCCATTATAAAATTAAACACTTCATATGATATTTAAACTAAGGTTGGATGCTATTTGATGTTATATACATTATTAGGTGTCTTCGTCCATGGTTTGTCATGAGATGCCAAGCGTAGTGATTCTGAATGCCAAAATGAATGACATGGAAAAACATTACAGCAAAGAGCAATACATTATTTCCCATGTTGCTTATTATTAACAGCATAAACTATGATTTCCCCTTTCCATATTTCATGAACGTCCTGCCAAATTTATTAAACCATACATTTGTCACGAGTAAAGCCCAGAAAAGAGCTTTTCCATTTATAATGCGGAGATTTTATAGTCTTGTTGACAAAGTCGGTGCTAAAAAGTGCTACCGATCTGAGCAGTGAATTTTACTCATGAATTATCATTATTCCCTGTGTTTGTTACGCAGCAATAGCCGGCTGGGCTGAGATGAATTATTACAGTATCAAAGTCACGCAGATATGATGTATCACTCATAGCGGCTGAAGCACTGGAGACCTGACTGTACGGGTGCTGTGAGGCCTCAGATGTGTGGAAGTGTGGCGGATCTTTAGCACTTGGACTTAATGAGATAGAAAAGAGGGGAGACGGAGAACTTTGGGGTGAGAGACAGCGAAAAAAGGGTGTCAGATTCTGCATCATTCTGGTGCCCAATGGTCCGTGCAGCAGTAATATTTGAGTGGTTATCTGTTCCAACGGATCAAAGACTAATGAGGCACAAACATGCACACACAATCCCACCAACGGGATCACGGGACAGGAGTTATTCATCATTTTTTGGCCAAAGGTTTTCGTAGTTTTTAGCTTAATGAAGGACAAATATGTGGTTAGCGTCTCAAATACCACACACTTATATTAATGGAAAGACTTTGGAAAGTGAGGATGTGGCAGCTTTGCTAAAGTAGCCAACTGGATTCACTATTGATTGATTTAAATGCATCACTCTCTTAAAATGGAATGAACTAATTCTGATTTACCAGACTACAAAAGAATTGCAATATATCAATGCAACTCGAAAAGATTAGTATTTGGAATTAGCTCTAAGGATGATATAAATATTAATAGCATTAGTTAATAGAGCACGTTTTTATGGAAGCTTGTTTCTGCTACAGGGTAAAAAAGGCAATTGTGAATTTGAAGTTTATATCTCACAACTCTGAGAAAAAAAGTCAGAATAGTGAGATATAAACTCAAATTGATTGTGAATTGATATAAACGTGCTGTCTTTTTTTGTATCTCACAATTCTGAATTTATCTATTTTATTTTCTCAGAATTTTGAGTTTACATCTCATAACTTTATATCTTTAATAAATAAATTGTTTTTCACAGAATTGCAAGGGGAAAACAAGTCTGAATTGTGAGGTAAAAAAAAGTTATTGTGAGTATGTGTCATGCAATTCTAAGAAAAAAACTTGCAAGTTGCAAGAAAAAAAATCAGAATTGTGAGATTAAAAAGTTAAGTTTTTTTTTTTTATTCAGTGGCGGAAGTGGGTTTTCATACTTTTTCATATAACATAAAAAAAAAATATAATAATTTCATAAAAACAACAAATAAATATAATCAAAAAGATCATTATATTTTCTGATAAATTTTAATTTTCATACATGAAATCAACACTGGAAACATAAGGTGAAAATATTCAGATTTTTTTTCTCACTAACAGCAATGAAACATTGTAGTGACATGAAAAAAGTCCATCCCTGTGAAGTTAAGACACATTTCCGAGATCTAAACCTCTAACACAACCGTCTGTGGACGACTCAAGACCAGATCTGTGTCTGATCTATCACAGGTCACCATTCGTCAGTCTGTGGAAGTGAATATCTACAGTCTCTCGCTTCTAAAGGTCATCAAAAGAAACATGTAGCAGGAGGGAAGAGGGTGACTTAGAACTTTTGTGAATTTCATTGGCACTTGAAATAATCAGGTCAAAGTCTAGTAAAGCTCTTCTGCGCTCACACTTGTGAGAAACTCTGCTACATTATTCAAATATGACCTTACGTTTTCATCTCACTCTTTCTCTCTCACTGTCTTTCTGATGAACAGTCTACTTCATTTTTTATTTTTAACTGAATGTACTAGAGTAGGCTGAGTTTTCTTTGCTTTAATCAAAATGAAACACTGCCAAATTAAATACAAAAAAGTGTTTTGTATATTGGCTTTTAAATAATTTTAAATCTTTTAATATGCAAATCAGGCATCATCTTACAAAACATGCACAAATTTGCATATTATATCAAAAGTGATACAGACCCAACATAAAATGTCACCTTGTTTATTGATGTTTTAATTTTATCAACAGCTCAGTGGTTGGTCATTTTCATAAAACTTTGTTTTTAAATATAATATATATATATAAAAGATTGCCAGCAATATCATTCAAAAATAAATATCTAAAATTAGGAGCCTGTACCAGGCAGTCAATGCCTCCTCAAAAATATTTAGAAGAGAAAATAATTAACAAAAATAATACAATACAAATATAATGAAATATGAGCTCAAATAGTGTGTAAATCACTAATGTTTAGAGAATAATGCTTTCAGAACAAACCAATGTACTTCATGTGAAACATGGCATATTGTTTTACAATACATGAGCGAAATGACTCTTTAAGAAGTCTTTCTTCTTTCCCAACGCTTATGTAACGATGGTATAATCTTTTTGAATCTTGTCTGTAGCTGTGGTTAGATTATTTGACTCTGATTTACCTACAATTTTCAAGAATTTAATATTTGTTTGAATTTTTCACAGTAAGTGCTTACTATCAGAGGGAGAAAAATACGACGTCTAAACACATTGTTGATGATGAGTTGCATGAAAACAGAAAAATAAGTTTTGGGCAAAAGAGATAAATGACATTCCCACACACCGGCGGCTGACGTGCATCTCCGGAGGTGCTCTCCAACCCCAGAACCCATAAATCTAGACCATAAAAGAGATAATCAGACGGGACAGAGGTGCTCATATCGGTGCAGGGGGAAAGATTTGATTGAGGTGCATTTGAAGGACACTTTGCATGTAGTTTGAGAGAAAAGGAGGACAGCGGACTAAGGAGCAGTATATTGCCTGACCTTTGCCTGCCGTGTGCAATGTCCCCGTGATAAAAATTTACAGTTTTCCTGGCAATAAGGTGTGTAACTCAGCAGTAATAAAGGTCAGGGACTGCTTCCTCCGAGAGAAGTGCCACAGGTCAGCTCTGCAATACTGATGAAATGACCTGTGTATAGCGGCGCCTGTGAGCTGACTGTATCTGTTAAGCTTGCTGAGGTGTGTCTTTATCCAATAGGCTTAGAAAAGACAAACATAGACATGAGCAGATAACACAATCTGGCAGAATTTGGTTTGGAGAAAAGATTTGTGTTGCTGTCATATTCATAAAGGCTGAATGTTCTTGGAATCTCATTCACTCTCTCTGCATATTCACACTTGGTGCCAGTCTCTTTACACAAAGTTGGTAATGGTTTCAGAAAACTTGGAATATACAGCAGTGCTGAGGTCGTATAGACTTTGTGAGCTTTTTGGACTTCATTAATCAGAACTCAAAATTGAGTGGTATAAATTAGAATGGAGTCAGATTTTGAAAAGTGTGAACAATCTGTGACATCATCTGAAAAGTAATGATAATAAAGATTAAGATAATGAAGATTATGAAGACAAGCTTTTAATGAAAAATTCTAAACAGAACTATGCACTATAAAATCAGGAAGAAATAATATATCAAAACAATACATGTATGCATATGCTATATATATATATATATATATATATATATATATATAAAGTAAAAACAGTACTATTGTGAAGTGATTATAACAATTATTATAATGTGAAAATGTTATAACTGTATGTATATGTGTATGTACATGTATAGATATGCATGTATGTATATGTATATGTATATGTATATGCATATGTATATGTATGTGTATGTGTGTGTATGTGTGCAAAAAGATCTACACACATATATACAGGTGCATCTCAATAAATTAGAATGTCGTGGAAAAGTTCATTTATTTCAGTAATTCAACTCAAATTGTGAAACTTGTGTATTAAATAAATTCAATGCACACAGACTGAAGTAGTTTAAGTCTTTGGTTCTTTTAATTGTGATGATTTAGGCTCACATTTAACAAAAACCCACCAATTCACTATATCAACAAATTAGAATATGGTGACATGCCAATCAGTTAATCAACTCAAAACACCTGCAAAGGTTTCCTGAGCCTTCAAAATGGTCTCTCAGTTTGGTTCACTAGGCTACACAATCATGGGGGAGACTGCTGATCTGACAGTTGTCCAGAAGACAATCACTGACACCCTTCACAAGGAGGGTAAGCCACAAACATTCATTGCCAAAGAAGCTGGCTGTTCACAGAGTGCTGTATCCAAGCATGTTAACAGAAAGTTGAGTGGAAGGAAAAAGTGTGGAAGAAAAAGATGCACAACCAACCGAGAGAACCGCAGCCTTATGAGGATTGTCAAGCAAAATCGATTCAAGAATTTGGGTGAACTTCACAAGGAATGGACTGAGGCTGGGGTCAAGGCATCAAGAGCCACCACACACAGACGTGTCAAGGAATTTGGCTACAGTTGTCGTATTCCTCTTGTTAAGCCACTCCTGAACCACAGACAACGTCAGAGGCGTCTTACCTGGGCTAAGGAGAAGAAGAACTGGACTGTTGCCCAGTGGTCCAAAGTCCTCTTTTCAGATGAGAGCAAGTTTTGTATTTCATTTGGAAACCAAGGTCCTAGAGTCTGGAGGAAGGGTGGAGAAGCTCATAGCCCAAGTTGCATGAAGTCCAGTGTTAAGTTTCCACAGTCTGTGATGATTTGGGGTGCAATGTCATCTGCTGGTGTTGGTCCATTGTGTTTTTTTGAAAACCAACGTCACTGCACCCGTTTACCAAGAAATTTTGGAGCACTTCATGCTTCCTTCTGCTGACCAGCTGTTTAAAGATGATGATTTCATTTTCCTGCAGGATTTGGCACCTGCCCACACTGCCAAAAGCACCAAAAGTTGGTTAAATGACCATGGTGTTGGTGTTCTTGTCTGGCCAGCAAACTCACCAGACCTGAACCCCATAGAGAGTCTATGGGGTATTGTCAAGAGGAAAATGAGAAACAAGAGACCAAAAAATGCAGATGAGCTGAAGGCACTGTCAAAGAAACCTGTGCTTCCATACCACCTCAGCAGTGCCACAAACTGATCACCTCCATGCCACGCCGAATTGAGGCAGTAATTAAAGCAAAAGGAGCCCCTACCAAGTATTGAGTACATATACAGTAAATTAACATACTTTCCAGAAGGCCAACAATTCACTAAAAATGTTTTTTTTTATTGGTCTTATGAAGTATTCTAATTTGTTGAGATAGTGAATTGGTTGGGTTTTGTTAAATGTGAGCCTAAATCATTAAAAGAACCAAAGACTTAAACTACTTCAGTCTGTGTGCATTGAATTTATTTAATACACGAGTTTCACAATTTGAGTTGAATTACTGAAATAAATTAACTTTTCCACGACATTCTAATTTATTGAGATGCACCTGTATATATATATATATATATATATATATTAAGTGCCACAAATGTTTCAATAATAATAATAATAATAATATTAATAATAATAATTTTTGAAGGACTAAATGACTGCTGAATGTTCAGCTTTGCCATCACAATAACATTACATTTTAAAATATATTAAATGTGACCCTGGACCACAAAACCAGTCATAAGGATCAATTTTGGGAAATTGAGATTTATACATCATCTGAAAGCTGAATAAATAAGCTTTCTATTGATGTATGGTTTGTTAGGATAGGTATTTGGCCGAGATACAACTATCTGAAAATCTGGAATCTGAGGGTGCAAAAAAAATCTAAATATTGAGAAAATCACCTTTAAAGTTGTCCAAATGAAGTTCTTAACAACGCATATTACTAATCAAAAATTAAGTTTTAATATACTTACAGTAGGAAATTTACAAAATATCTTCATGGAACATGATCTTTACTTAATACCCTAATGATTTTTGGCATAAAAGAAAAATCGATAATTTTGAGCCATACAGTGTTTATTTGGCTGTTGCTACAAATACAGTATACCCGTCCTACTTAAGACTGGTTTTGTGGTCCAGGGTCACAAATATATATAAAATATACATATATATGCTGTTGTAGTGCTGTTGTGCATAGAAGAGCATTGTAAACAGAACAAACAGCCTGCGTTACAGCTGCGTGAATGCAGGGTAAACATGCTTCTATCTGCCAGTGTCTGTATCAGCCTCCTCTGCATTAGAAGTATGTTTGTTTTCCTCCCTCCTCCCACTCTCTCTTTCCGTCTTTCAGTCTCTCGTTTTGCTCGTAGCATCTCAGTTTTCCAATCTTGGCCGGTTGTTTTGGAAGAGAGCTGTGATGAATGTGGCTCGGGTCGGGTTGACCTCGGAGATAACCCCTGCTTTCTCGTGGCGAAAATTCATCAGCGCCTCATGCGGAGGCCCACGGGACCCGTGATTCAGCACTCAAGGTGAGTGTTTGTCATGAGGCTTTGGGTAGACAGGACAGGAAGAGAGGAGAAAACGAGAGCAGCTCATGCAGGTTTCGTTCTGCAAAGTCCCCGCTGAGTCTTTCTGTCCCCTCCAGGGACAGCAGAAATCTCCCATCTGGACTTTTTCTTCTCCACTTTTCCACTCTCCTACTTTGCTTCCTTTTCTTTCCTTTTTCATTCAGTCTTTTATTTCTTTCTGCCTATTTTTCCACTTTCTCTTCAAGGCCATTGTGGTCTTAATGATGTCTTAAAACCCAGATTGTTGTGTAAAAGCTCTGCTGCTCACAGGGTCATCCAACATTTAACACACCTTTAACACAGCTTTCACTGCACCATCTGTAATTAAATTCACTGCTAGCATGCTTGGCCAAAGGTGTATGGACACCCCTTTCTAATTAACAGGTTTTCTATTAATGTTACACCATAAAATGACATTCTAGAGGATTATGTGCCTCCAACTTTGTTGAAACAGTTCAAGGAAGCCCTTTTCTCTTGCAGCTTGACGGTACCTGTACACAACATTAGTTCCAAACAGATATAGTTTATTAACTCTGGTAGGGAAGAACTTCAGTGGGCTCTTTGAACTGTAAAAGTCCCAATGAAAACCTAGGTTTGTTAGTGGCGTAACATATATTACACTAACATAACATAACATATATAAATGTGACTGAAAGTTTTTTTTTTTTTTTTTAGATATTGACCTCAAATTTGGAGCACAACTTTTATAGATTTATGGCCTTGCCATAGATGCTATTTTAGAGCAAAAAAATAAAAATAAAAATAAAAATAATTAAAAATATTATTTTTGAGCATTTTTCAATTTGTTTGGAAATTTAATTTTCATATCTATGCTCAAAAAACAGGTAAAAAAAAATGGATCATTAATTTTACATAAATATAATATAGTACCATAAAATCCCCTAAAAAAAATCTAACTAAAATATAGTAAATCATTTAAATAAACAATAAAATAAATAAATAAACAACAACAATAATAATAACTGTCATTTTTGAGCAACAGCCTTTATTTTCAAGAGTATAAGTATGAGCAATGATATACTTTATTAGAGCATTTTTTTCTGGCTTAAGAGTCAAAGGATGGATATAAATGGTTATGAATGGTTACTGGGGTCACCTACACAAGTGTCATCATGCAACATGTCATCGTATGCACTATTGCCAGACAGCGTTTCTAATGAATACAGCCCTTTTAAGGCATAATCCATCACAACAACCTGATATAGGATAAATGTTAATATCTAAGTGGTCAGCAGAACTAGGCCAATATGTAATCTTACCAGCATATGCTTACAATTTTATCCCTACTAATACATTTTACACTGAATACCCACAATTCCACACTATCCCATCAGCCTGAGATTGTACAGTCTATGAATTAGCCGAGGATAGAGAATGTAGCTTAATGTCTATCAGGCATCAAAAGACATAGCGAAAATATATATAGTCCCCAATATATTCCATTATTTCATCTCTTTCTTGCTGGCTGAAATGAATTGTCCTCGTCTAAATCAGATTGGGAGATTTGGATAAAGGTTGCTCAATTGCAGCAACAACCAAAGCCGGTGGAGAGGAGTAATATATCCTGATTGAAGTGCATTGTTGCATCAGCCGTGGCGGTCTGTGACGGAAATGGCATTATTCAGCTGCTCATCATATTGGGGATCTATGAAGGCTTATCAGAGAGGCGAACAGCGCGTATGCAAATGGTCGTCTCCAGTGGAATGGCATTGGAGCTGATTAAAATAATTCAAACAAGTACATTTGGGAGCTGAGCCAGGCAGACGTTATGAGTGACAGGGCCTGTTGCTCTCAGAAAGGACAGAGTCCCCGAGTCCTGTTTGTTACACCAAGGTCTCATATGAGACATCAAGTGCACTTAGTTGTCTCTCTGGGATGAGAAGACATTTATTCAACAAGCGCATAAACAAGGTCTCAGGGAGTGAAATGTATTCAAGAATAGCACCATTGTGTTAACTCGGAAAAGTGGGCAATTATATTCATCAAAATGTTCAACAAGATGTGTTCATCTTTATTTATGAATATAAACAGGTGCATTCTGTTGGGAACAAAAAGTAGTTTATTTAAGGAAGATGTAATAAGGCTAATAGCTGACATATTCCTTTAATATGTCATAATTAATGCAATCATTCATGTAAAGTCTTTATTTTTCACTTGGAACATGTCCGCTCCTCTCTGTGTGCCTTTCTCCGTGCCTTTCTCCTGTTGTTCTTTTTCATCTTTATAATTGTTTCTTGTGGGTTATGGGAGGTTCATGTGCAGGATGAAAGGTAAAGGGGAGGGTCAATATGTTTTCTGTTGTTGTTGTTGTTGTTGTTTTTGGCATCAGAATCCCAGCATTTCTCCAAGAGCAAAGAAAAATAATGATTACTTTCATTCTGGATTAACACATAAGTATATATTTCTCACCCTCTTAGATCACTGATCACTGACTCTTTTCAGAAAGAACAGAAGAGGATATACAGACAGAAATAAAGACAAACAGACGGATGGACAGATAAATAGATAGAACGACAGACAGATAGATAGATAGATAGATAGATAGATAGATAGATAGATAGATAGATAGATAGATAGATAGATAGATAGATAGATAGATGGGGTGGATGAACATATGATAGATAGATAGATAGACAGACAGACAGACAGACAGACGGACAGATGGACAGAGGGACAGAGGGATAGATAGATAGATAGATAGATAGATAGATAGATATAGATAGATAGATAGATAGATAGATAGATAGATAGATAGATAGATAGATAGATAGATATACAGACATACAGATGACAGATGGACGAATAGATAGATAGACAGACAGACAGACAATGGACGGACGGACGGACGGACGGACGGACGGACGACAGACAGACAGACAGACAGATAGATAGATAGATAGATAGATAGATAGGTAGGGTTGGGGTTGTGGAGAGCACTTCTGAGAGCAACTGTGTGGTGTCTGGTGACTGCATGCAGTGTATTGTAGTATCTTCAGTGGTTCACACGCGGTACTGCGAGCATCATGGAGTGACAGCGGGGACACAGTGTGGTATGGATCAGCAGCTCTGAGCACTGCTGCGCACTCTACTTTTGATCGCAGCTGCGCCCGTGCTGTTTCCCCTCTCTTACCGAAGACATTGCGAAGAAAAAAAGCAGAAGGGAAGCTGTCCACTGTATATCTCTTTGTTATTGTGCCACAAGAAGTTATGTTTACTCAGAGAATGTCACAAACACGCGGGACATGCGGAACCTCTGGTAACCCGGCACTTCAGAACAACAGCCTAGGAGTGAACAAATCAAAGACCTAGTGCTGTTTCCTAGTGCTGAAAGCACAAGAAACATTTTTTGGGAAAACATGTAGTTTAAAATCACAACAATTTTTTATTATTATTTTTTTTCTGCAGTGAATAAAATACAATGGCTTCCTAACACTTGTTTGACGATTGTCTTTGCTCAAATCAGTTGCTTGCTTGTATGGATATTCACCGCCTCAAATGACAAGAATTTAAATGGAGAATTTTTTCCTCATTAGCTTTGCTCCATTGCATCGAAATAGATGTCATTCCACCTGGTTCAAACCGCGCTTTTGATGGATGGGCTTGTGCGATAAAGAATTAGTTTTAGGGCACCTTAGAGCATTTACACAAAGCCAGGATAAGAAAATATAATTTATATCTTCTCGTAGGGGGAGGAGAGTCAGTAAATTTGACAGGTGAAGCGTGTCAATTTACCTTGATTATACACCCACTTCAATTCACAGGTGAACTTGAAATGTGTCTTTTTTCGCCATTCCCATAAAGAAGGAGGAACCGTGGGGCTGAAGATTGTGTTTTTGTGTGGCTGTGACAATAAAACGTTAAAAAAGCTATCCTGCTGTCATGAGGGGGAATACATGACAGCCAGGCCTTAATACGTTTAGCTGATATTAAATTATTCAAGAAGCACTGTCAACACTTCCAACCTGCTTTTCACCCATATCCACAGATGCATGCTGGGAAGTTAATGGAACCTCCTTATCCAGTCTTGGATGTGTTGTCCCTTGATAAAGGCCTTGTATTAGGAGCTTTGAATTCCCTTTTGACTGACTTTTCAAGACTTTTTTTTGACATTATGAAAGAAAGAGAATTCACAGAAATCACGCACATTATTATTCTAGTTGTGGTTCTGTGTTAACGCCATCACTCAAATTGTAAAGACATGCTTTGGGGTTTTTAGATAATTTTCTTTATTATATGTGGGTCCTATTTTTGTTGGTAATTCATTACTTGGATCTGAAAATGATGAATAGTGGTGATGGGAAGTCTGATTTGTTTCTATAAACCAGTCAAATTAATTTTATTTGAATACCGCTTTTCACAATGCACTAAGTTTCAAAGCAGCTGTACAGAATATAATGATGTCTATGCTCATAACATCTTAATATATTCATGCCTCACAATTGCATTTTTAGAACTGGATTTTTGCATTGAAATAAACAATTTGTATGAATACAAATAAAGTTGGATATACAAAAATGCACTTATATATCCAAATTCATATTGCTGTGCAATAATGTAGTTTGCATTTTGCAACAATAGATTTTGAGATTAGCTAAATACACAGAATTACTGAGCATTAAATAAAGTTCTTAAAAAAATAGTTCTGCCAATTCGCTGGGAATTGGTTATTTATCAGTGGTCACGGTGAGCTGTTTTGGACCAATCATAAAGTTCTTACAGATGTTATGTGATTTCTCCAGGCTGTTTACAGTAAGTGCCTGCTTGCAACATGATGTGTGTCTTTGTGCAACACACAAATAGTGGCACTGCAGAAAGAATGTGTTTGAATTGGTTTTGTGATTGATTCAGTGACTCATTCACAAAGAACTGCCACTTTTGAAAAAGTCAGTTGAGTAAATAATTCAGACTCAATCATAAAGACACTTACTTGTCGCCACCTACTGGTGTAATAATGTAACCTCTACAGAAAAAAATCCCACAAGGCGATAGAGAGTCACACTTTTCAGTTTTTCTTTGATTAGATTTGGACAACTTAACTGTTATATTCATTCAACCAAGACAGAATGAAATCTGTGCCAACCAGATTTGATCTCCCCTACTATCTAGTGCACAGCGTCTTTTACAGAATGCTATGTGGCCACTCTGGGAGCAGACAGAGTTTGTGGCTGCTAATGATATCATGCATTCTAATGTAAAGTCTTGACGGAGTAATCAAATTCTCATTAACACAATGCTACACTTGGAAGGAGAAAAAAGACGAGCCTCATAGAGGATGAGCATCTGCCTAAGGTGCTTTAAAGTGTCAACATCCACAACACAGAGTGACAGTAAAAAAAGCATGCAGATCTATTATTTATGGGAAGCCTTTTTTCTTATTAACCGGCAACAATGTGATACAGAATAAGTGATATAATATAGCATACTGGGCTGTTGACTAAGCAAACATGCATTTCTGCATGTATGATGCTTTTAAAATACACTCATACAAAATACACTCTTTTTTTTGCACACAAGTTATGATTCTTTACTAAATTTCAAGTTGAACATCATTACTTGCAGTTCAGCAGGCAAGTAATCAGAGCCCATTTATTGTCTGATTGATTTAGTCCATGATTCAGGCCGTTGACTCCTGTGATTGATTCAGTCTGATTCATAGATCATTAAAAAATGAGCATCAGATTTTAGACCGAGCAGCATGACTCAATGTGTCAAGGCATCATACCAGACTTCTGAACTTCAATGTGGAAAGTAATTATTGCTTTTATCCAGAGATAAAATAGAACGTATTGAATCCGCAGGGCTACTGAAGTTCTGTGAGGTTGAGGTCTGGACGTGAGGTGTTCACATGTGTCTTCTGAAGCGTTAATATGTGCATTAGGGCACTTTGCTATCACTCGACCTCGTCACCTCCAGGAAAATGACTCTCATATGGCTTTCTAATGATGCTGTGCATTAGCCATAAAATGGCAATAACTAATGCATTATTCAGGCTGAAATTATGTCTAGGTAATCATTTGAACTTAGCAATTACCGAGAGAGTGTGTCAGCTCCTCTGTGGTGATTACTGCAAAAATCACTTCATGAGTGAATCCAAGACTTCATCATTCAAAAGGTTTTGCAAGTTCAACTCTTTCAGTCACAGGAAAAGGCTTATGAGACACTATCAACAAATAGTTATGTAGGATATGCTCTCTTTACATTATGATTGGCAGTTCTATTCTGTGAAATAATAGGATCTTCCCAGTGAGATATTAGTTTCAGAAACATATAACTTGATTCTTGAGACGTGGCAAAACTATTTTAAACTGCTATAGATTTTAAATCCTATATCTTTGTATTACATTTTAAAATATAATAGACAAGTACATATATGTGACCCTGGACCACAAAATCAGTCTTAAGTAGCATGGGTATATTTGTAGCAATAACCAATACAACATTGTATGGGTCAAAAGTATCGATTATTCTTTTATGCCAAAAATCATTAGAGTATTAAGTAAAGATGTTCCATGAAAATATTTTGTAAATGTCCTGCTGTAAATATATCAAAACATAATTTTTAATTAATAATATGCATTGCTTAGAACTTCATTTGGACATCTTTAAAGGCAATTTTCTCAATATTTCGATTTTTTGCACCCTTAGATTCCAGATTTTCAAATAGAATAAAAATAAAAATAGTTCAATAGTTTAAAATAGTATCCAAATATTGTCCTATTCTAACAAACCATACATCAATGGAAAGCTTATTTATTCAGCTTTTAGATGATGTATAAATCTCAATTTCAAAAAATGACCCTTATGACTTGGTTTTGTGGTCCATGGTCACATATAGGACCACTTTCAATCATTTATGTTCATATACTAAGTTCATTGAAAAAAAAAAGATACTATTTTTTTAAGGTAAGTAATTGCAAACAATTTTTTTTAGCTACATTCAAATAATATATATATATATATATAGTCAACTAAACTTGTTTATTTAAATGTAGCTAAACTAAATTGATTGCAACCACTTACCTTAAAAAATAAATATATATATAGTAAATTCAATGAATCATTTCTTCAGTGTTCAAGAAGGCCACACAAAATCTGGAGTTTTAGATTTTTACTAATTATTCTTGTATTTTTCTGTGTTATGATCACAATGTTAACAGGCTGCCACCAAGTTTTCTCAGTTGAAGTAAACATTATATATTTCAATATATAACATTCTTGAAATTGGTTTTGTGTTTGACATTATTATTTTACATTTGAATGCTGATACCTGATATAATTATGATACTGATATTTGCTCACAAAATGTGTTTTCTTTAATGTAACTCAATTGAGTTACATTAAAGAAAACACATTTTGTGAGAAAATAAAGGAAGCCAGAGGTTGCACCAGCACACACGTTTCACAGCATACTTCAATTATTTATTAAGTATGATTAAAAACTTTTATTTTGTCAGTTTCCTTGTCTCATGTCTCAAGAATCCGTGTGCTCTCAGTGATACACTGCGGTTTGTAAACTGATCTGTGCGTTCACCCCTCTGGGTATCTGTCTGCAGAGCTCTAAAGACAACACTTCATGAAAGCTCATTTGAGCCTGTCTCTCTCTTTTCCCACGTACCGCTGTCAGAAGACATCACGTCAACACCATTGTGACTGTGCTATCACTGATGGTTGAGGTAATTAACCCTGGAATTAAAACTGTCAGATCAAACAGGAGACAACTGCCTCCCTTTCCAATCCTGCTCTCTCCATTTCTGTTTTCGCAACTTAACTTCTCTTGAGATGATTTGATGCAAAACATAAATTTTTTTTAATAGAAAAAAATTGTAGACACAGGGAAAATTAAACTGGCATCAACTCCTCCTGCAGTGACAGAAAATATACCATATTATCATAATTACTTTGCACTGATAAAGCAAACATACTGTTATTATACAGCTTGGGTTGTGATTATATCAATTCCCCAAATCCAGGCCACAATAAAGCCTTTAAGCTACATCTTCCGAAGAATGCACAGGTTTAACTTGGTGCACTGTATCTTTTCTATCTGGTCATACAAATGTTTTCTCATAATGTACAGCTATTCCGTTCATCTTAATGCAAGTTGTTTGATGTCCATTTAACATTTTTAACAGCCTCCAGAAAAGGAATTGGACACAGGCTAGCATCAACTATAATATAATGAAAATACATGTGTATAAAAATAGACAAAACACTTAATTTTGATAGTCCACTTGAGACGTTCTACTAAATGTAAGTAACTTTGTAACTACATCTACACTCTTAAAAATAAAGGTGCTTCACAATGCCATAGAAGAACCTTTTTGTCTAAATGGTCCTTTCTTTTTTCTCTTTCACTTAAAGAACCTTTAACAGCTGAAGAACCTTTCTGTTTCACAAAAGGTTCTTTGTGGTGAAAGAAGGTTCTTCAGATTATAAAAAGGTAAGAAAGAGATGGTTCTTTAAAGAACCTTTGACTGAATGGTTCATTGTAGAACTAAAAATGGTTCTTATATGGCATCGCTTGAAGAACCTTTTGAAGCACCTTTGTTTTTAAGAGTGTAACTCATTAATTTACAATAACTAACTCTCATTAGCGTGTTAGTAGACTGTTAGGTTAAGGTTAGGGTACACTTTATTTTAACAACCTATTTTCACTATTAACTTAGTTGCTTATTAGCATGCATGTTACAGTAAATTGGTTGTTTATTAGTACTTATAAATCATTATTAATGCCTTATTCTGCATGGCCATATGGATCCCTTAAACCTACCACATACCTAAACCTAACAATTACCTTACTAACTATTAATAAGCAGCAAGTTAGGAGTTTATTGAGGGAAAACTCTTTGAATATGTGTTCTCTAATATATAGTGCTACCGGGTAGAGTTAGTAGAATAAGTTACACAGTTACTTGTCAGTACAATATCTGTTTGGGGACCATCAAAATAAATTGTTAGCAGAAAAGTTACTTTTGAAATGATATCAACAGAGAAATATGCTTTGAATCTTCATACTGGTTTAGTTATAGCAGGCCACACTGACAAGCCAAAACCTGACCACTTCTATCTGTCTTACCCAAATCTTAACATGGTTAAAATAAAGTGCACAAAATGCCTACAACCATCAAACTTAATTGTTTTTATGTTTCAGACAAGATTTTGTCAAGTTGCTTCAAAGTTTGACTTTACAAGATGCCATATAATAGTAATTACAACTTTCTATTCAAGGCTAATCGAATGTCACCAACAATTTAAACTTTTGTTCCACAGGATTATCAAATGATTCCACTGAAAGTTTTCAAGACTTCTGAGAAGCAAATGACCAGGTTCAACCAGATCTCTGGTCATCAGGTGTGATTCTAACTTTTTGGAACACCAATTAGTGTCAGTCAGTCACAAAGCATCAGCTTCTTTATGAAGCAGTGGGTTTCTTTTCTCTGCCGCTCTCCGGCTCATAATGAAGCTTCTAGAAGAAGAAGTGAGCAGGTCTCTCAGCAACATCATCTGTCATTACCAAATGTGTGGCTTCAGCAGGGAGAGCCCAGTTATAGGTCAAGTGCTGCCGACCCGCACAAATGGCTCTATTCCATATTGCATTATCATAGGAGCTTGAGAGGACGTGGGTTATTTTAGTTGAAAGTGCCATGCCACCGAATGCAGTCCTGAGAGTGGATAGAAAAGCAAACAAACAAGGTCAGGAGTCAGTGCCATTGTAGCAGATGAGATTTTTGGAAGCCAGATGTCATATTTTGGCGAATTTGAACTCGTATTCCCTAGTATGTGTTGTGACTTCATATGATAGGCACAACTATATAACTATAACAAGCTTTCCTTTCGTGTAGAATCTTCATCACTACAGAACCAGTGTTGGTTGAATTTATTTTTGTGACTATCATGCAATGTCACCACAAAGCTTGACCTTATTGCATGGTCAAGCCCTTTTGCTGGGGTGAACTGTCTTGCTCAAGGGCACAGTTGTGATGGCTTCATGGTGCCTGAACTATCAACCCTTAGCCACTTAAGCATTACACCCAACCACCTACTAAACTAAAGAGTTTTCAAAAATAAATAAATGATAATAATAAAATATTATGGGGCACTATTATAGTACGTTTAAATTTGGTTCATTGTGAATTATTTTATGATTGTTAATAATAATAATAATAATAATAATTTAACTTGATTAAAATAATAAAAAGTAGTAAATATATTAATAATATATAATATTATATTTTATTATTTTTAGTATATATATTTTAAGATATTGGTGACACTTAACAATAAGGTTCCATTTGTTAGCTTTAGTTAATGCATGAACTAACATTGACTAGCAATGGGAAATACATTTGTTACAGTATTTATTACTCTTTCTTGACAATAGTTAATAAAAATAATACTGTTAAAATAAAAATAATATAAAAAAATTAACTTTTGATTTTAATTACCATTCATTAAGATGAATACATGTTTTAGAAGTATTTTTCAATGTTAGTTCATATGAACTAATGTTAACAAAGGGAACCTTATTGTATTTACCAATACATTCATTTCTAATAAACATTAGCGCAACATCAAATTAGCAAGACTTTGAGTATGAAAATTAAGTACAATCAGAGGATCAAGGTTTGGCTAGTTAGCCAAATTAGCTAATGTCTGTCCATGTGCAAACTACATTATGAAAGCACATTGCATCTTTCTCTTTATACTGCCACTGAAAAGCAACCATGTAATATCATTTCTTGCAAGCAAAATTTAAACTGCAAATACTTCATTATATTAATCGATCTTTGAAGAGTGTCCAATTTTTAACAGATTGCATGAAAGCTTGCAAGAGACTCAAGAATATATGACTGTTTGCAAGGGCGGATTTAGTGAATTGAGGGCCCCAGGCAAATATAGGAATGAGGCCCTATACATTTGCACAAATTTACCTAGATCAACCTTGAGGTTTCTTTTTTGTTGTGATGCTTGCTGCTGCACAATGGTGCCCAATTGTGTCCAACGTTTCTACATTTTGCATGTTATAATGGGATTCTTTCATTTACATTTACATTTACATTTATTCATTTAGCAGACACGTTTATTCTTTCATGTTGTAGACCACGAAATAGCAATTGATTTACCGTTGAGATCCAAGTTTTAACAAAAAACTAAATAAATTATAAAATGATAAACCTCACAATTGAACCTTTAAACCATTTTTTTTTCAGAAAAGGGATGAGTCAGAAGTATAAATTATTATATTATTTAAAACGGGTTTATGTGGGTGGATTTTCGCATTGGTCTGAACAAAAACTGCAGACTGGATTATTGAAAATGCACATTCATTATATAGTCTGTACTTTATCAGGTAAAATTTAAATTTGTATCTGTTCTAAATGTACCTTAAATTAATACTTTTCAAGTTTTTAATACTCTAATCAACATGGGCATGGACAAATATGGATGCTTTATGCAATATATGTGTATTATTAGTGAAACCATAGTTAACATACATAGAGCATGAAGAGTAGACATGTTTCAAAGGTCATAGATGTTTTTCAAAAAAAGAACATAGAAATACCAGGTTCCTATTACTTCTCTTTCTTTGCACTGAGCAATTTACAAACCTGTTTACATTTTCGCAGGACAGGGCAGCTCTTCTTCTGAACATGCCAAATGTACATTTATTATTTATTATTACATTTGTTTGCCTCTCTGTGCCATATACTGTATTTTGATGCAGCTAAATTCTCAATAAAACTGTTTTCATTGGTATATTTTTTTCTGTTTCTGTTGTCAGACAACAGGATGAATATGAAAAAGTGACTGAAACGCGACCCATTAAGACTACATAACCAGCTCTCCCTTCCAAGATGTCAATCTGCACAAAAATCCTGATTTATAATCCAGCCGTCGTATGATAAAATCAAATAGGCTACACATAAGATAAAGACAATAGCTGTGCTGTGATTTCGGCTATACTTGCATGTTAAATTAGAGAAGCAATATATCTGTGTTTTAACTGAAAGCGCAGCTCCTTTCAGCCGCTCGCTGTACAGAGCAGACGCAGAGAGAGAGAGAGAGACAGAGAGAGAGACAGAGAGAGGTGTGCGCACGCGCTGGGAAAGAGAGACCTCGTGCTCGCGCAGCAGTCAGTGTCAGATGCATAATATTTTCATTTGCTACAAGCAGGATACACAAGAAGCACGTTCAACTCGGACACGCAGACGGTTGTCGTGGTAATAAACACCGTAAACCGCAACCGTTCACGTGTCCGCGCTTAATGCGCATCTCGTATATGAAAAGCATTTTAGGGGGCCCTTGGCTTTTGGGGGCCCAAGGCAGTCGCCTACCTTTGCCTAATGGGCAAGTCCGCCCCTGTTTGCTTTCTCGTGTTGCCTTTATCTAATCTGCAGTATCATGATATAATGGCTTCTTCTTGATGCTATGAAAACATGCAGAAAACATGCAGACGTCTTCGAGTAAAATGTCTCAAGGAAGAACGTAGAGCTTTCCACCCAAACTAAGAACACTGCACACTGTTCAAACTATTCAGCAAGCTAGCAGACAGGACAAGGGCCCGCCGCATCTCTCTCACAGCAGAGACTCGGCTGCGGCTTCATTTTCTCTCATTCAGCCCGAGGCCTCTGCATCCAGATCGATATTGTCCATTGCACCGTGGTCCGGCTGAGGCTTCCCCCTCCTCCCCGCAGCGCCTGTGCCATGCACACTTCATCCCCTGTCTGTCACCAGCTAATCTCCCGGTTTTGTTTTTCTTGGGTCCGTCGAATAGCCGTGCCATGATCTGCCGGCGTATCTCAGCCCTACGCTACTGAATCTATCAACCTTTAAAAGTTAACAAGTTGTCTAGGGAAATGCCATTTGTTACCGGTCCAATAGGAAATGTCAGTGTCTAATAAAACGGTGACGGTTGATACACATGTCAATAGTGGCAGAGGCTGTCCGATGCGTGCTCTCTTGGGTGCCGAGGAGGAAGCCAACTTAAAACGGCAGCCACCTGAAACGGCCGCTCTCTGCCAGCCCTGCAGGAAATGAACATTGTCAGGAAATAAATCATCCTATTAAGGAAACGCACCATTCCTCGTACCAAACTAAGGCCGTGTTGACGAGGCCCCTTACCACAAATGACGCAGACAATCAGACGCGTCTTTCCTCCCGGCGCTCTCGTGTGTGTGCGGATCACTCTCGCAAGTATTCATCAACGAGCATTTCAATTTCCTGAGAAGCTCGATGGCCAAACGGCTGTTCGCTGAGGCTGATGGTAATGAGTGCTCTGCTTCTGTCTGTCTTGCGTATTCTCTCCTCTCTGTGCAACAACAATTACTACTTCAATCACATTCATTTGGGCCCCATAATTGACTAGTATAATTTACAGCACTGTGTTTTCCTGTTATGAAAACCTGATTGGTTTTAGTGCAATAAGAGTTGCAGGGCTCATTTAGAGATCCACAGAGACCACATGTGTAGCGTTACTGCCGAATGAGGTAAAACAGTGAAACGAATGTGTTGCGAATATGCTATTCAAATCAATTACTGGGAGTCTAAATGGAGATCAGTTTACTGCTTCACCCTTGTTGTCTCAAATTCTTTTGGGAGGAAATATGGGGTTAAATAGCCTGTGAGCTTTCAACTTTCATTTCATTATTGTGATTTAAAGGGATAGTTCACTCAAACATGACATCTCTGTCATTATGTTTCAATCCTGAATGACTTTATCTTTTCCTTGGAAGGTAAAACGAGGTGTTGAGATACACTGAGATACACCCTACACTGGAAAAAAAAATGGTGTGGGTTTTAAGGTTTTCTGTTTTAACTCAGAAATCGCTAGTCAAGAGATGACAAGTAACACAGTGTGTTAAACATGAAAATTTCACTTAGAAAGACTGAAATAGTATTTTTTTGCAAAACATAATCTTGGAAATCTCCAATAATCTTTTTGTCAAATCATTTTAACAGTCTATAAAAAGAAAAAGAAAAGCAGTATAAGCATATTCTAAATATTTTAAAATATTTCAGTGAGTTTCTCACACCAGTCTTTTGTACACAACACATTTGTTATTCCACAGAATAAAGGAAGTCATACAGTTTGGAACAACATGAAGGTAAGTATAATTTTCATTTTGTTTGAACTGTTCTTTTAATACAAAAAGCATTTATTGAGTGGTTTAGTAACATTTACATTACCAAGGTCCTTGGCTCAATGCCAAGGCACTGCAATAGTTGTCATAATGGATGAGAATGAGTTGTAAAGGAGAGAGCGCTGCTATGCAATCACCATAGAGACACTATTAATCTTGTTTTTGCATCTGTACTTGCAAGGTCAAGCATTGCTGTGTTAAGAAAGTTATTCCCTGCAACTTAGTTAAAAATAAATAGAAAGAAAGAAAGACATAACTTGACATGACAAAAATGGCATTAAAGGCGAGTTGTTTATATTTGTCAGTGTTAAGATATTTTATTATATATCAGCTTAATGCAACTATAAATCAATGTTGTGAATTTGGGGCTTGTCTATTTGTCCGATTTGTTGGGAAACCTGTTTGGAAACAGTCAGTTTGGTTTACTGGAGACTAACTATGTTCTTGTAGCTGATTACTTTCTATTTATCAAATATTCCTGAAAAAAAAGTTTCCAATAAAGCACAACTGTTGATGATAATAAGAAATGTTTCTTGAGCAGCAAATCAGCATATTAGAATGATTTCTGAAGGATCGTGTGACACTGAAGACTAGAGTAAAGATGCTGAAATTCAGCTTTGCATCACATGAATAAATTACATTTTAAAATATATTCACATTGAAAATGTTTATTTTAAATTGTAGTAAAATTTTACAGTATTACTGTTTTATTGTATTTTTGGTCAAATAAATACAGCCTTAGTGAGTATAAGGACTTCTTTCAAAAACAAAACAAAAACAAATCTTACAGACCCGAGAATCTGCCATCCTACTCTCTAGAAAACCTATACCAAATCATTACATTTACCCAATCAATCAATCAATCAATCAATCAATCAATCAATCAATCAATCAATCAATCAATCAATCAATATTCAGACTATTGGGTCTACATAAGATGGTCTGTATAGAGAGGAAAAGAACATTGTCTGTCTTCTAGACTGCAATAGCCACTTTACATGCAGTTTTGCTTTTGTTTGGTTGGACAAAGTCATAGCTTATTGTGTCAGCTCAAGTGTCAGAAGGCAGCCACACCGGTCCTGGAAAGAGCTGGAGGAAAGATGATTTCCCTAAAGACACTAACAGCAGTATATTATGTAAAGAGTGCAGTGCTTTTCATAAAGCATTGATTACCAGGGCTTTTCTCCAACTTGGAGGTCTGATATTATCAAAGGGGTAAAAACGTGACTAATCTCCTAAGATTTCACTCCATTTATGTGTTTATTTTTATATTTAAATATGTTACTAGATTATCAGTATTATCAAAAGCAGGTCACAATTTTCTTTTGAACTTTCAGCACAATCTGAAGTCAGGAAAAGAAATAAATAAAAAAAGTTCATCCGTGGGAATTAGTGTTCAGCCCGAGTAGTTAATTGCTTTGATTGATTTTTTTCCCCCTCCTTTCTCCTCTGTTCTCCATCGTGGCTCCATCTCTTTCTCTGTCCCCGCTTTCAGGCCATCTGGGGTTGAGGTTATTTTCAAGAAAAGCTCCTCTGTTTCTCCCGGTCCTGAGATCACTGTCTTCCTACTGGGACTTTGACTGAAACATAATACGCAGACATGGTCTTCCAGCACCACTGGCCTCTTTCCAGATATCTCGAGGTAGCGCACACACACACACACGCACTGCGTTCTATCTGCCGGCCCTTACCGTGGCACCAGCTCAGCTCTCCCTGTTGCTGTTTTTGGAAGATGAATATTGATTGAGCCACTGTTACAGCACTAGTCGCTGTCTTCCTCTCTCTGCCTCAGTGTCACGGGGGACGTAAGACATTGGCCCCTAATAATAGGCCAGTAAGAACACCTCTCTACTCTGGAGACATGGAGCAAGTTTCATTCTGTCCTCTCCTCCTCTGGAAGATTGGATCGTGGACCACTAAAGGGTTCTCTCAGCAGCTCAGGATAGACATGAGATTCTCTGTGACAACGGAGCTCTCCGTCCATCACTCCTGTTTTGGCGCGATGAGCTGCACCTAAAACCCCAAATAACAGAACTGTAGGAGGTTGTATGCCACATTCATGGAACTGAAGATGTTTGGCTTCTTTTAAATGACAGTTTAAAGTAGTGTGCCACTTGAGTCATGCATCACAGTGATTTTACCTTAGTAAATGGTCTTCTTAGGCACAACACAAACATATTTTACAACTTAATAAATGTAGCGCAACAATATTATGCAACAATATTCAGCAACAATATTATGATATATATATATATATATATATATATATATAACGATATAATAGTTTTTATATTTTGAAGCATATTTTTAATTTAACTTTTTTTTTTAAAGTTAACCCTAAATAAGCTGTTGTAGGCTATGTGCCATATGTATTGAAATAAATATGTTTGGTTTGTTTTAAATGTCAATTTAAAGCAATATGCCACTTGAGAAGTGCATTACAGTGATTCTACCATGGTAAATGGTCTACTTAGGTACAACATGAAGCTATTTAAAACGTATCCACTGTAAAGTAACTTTTCAGTTACCTTTAGAAGGAATACATTGTTGGTTGGTGATTTAATGCAGTCAGGTTATTTCAGTCATTTAAAATAATAGTTTTGCTATTTTAAAGCATATTTTTAAATGAACTTTTAAATTCAATTTTTAAAATTAACTTTTTTTAGTTAACAAAACAGTTCAAACACAAGTGTGTCCACACGAAAAGCTTCAAGTGTGACATTGGAATAGGATATATTTTTAAATATATATATACAGTACACATATACATTTTAAAAGATTGCTTTTATAATAAAGTTCCTGCATGTTTTCGTAATTAACCTTTGGAACAATACAGCTGAATGAAAATGCCATTTTGATGTTTCATAATTATAAAGAAGATTTAGTATAGGTTTAGTATTTAGTAAAAGTAAAAAAAAAAAGATAATAATTGAAGCAATTTAGAAGTATACTGCTATCTGACATAATTTGCATGCAGAGAAAAAGTATAGTCTTACAGTTGTGCCCTGACATTTTTGTGCCTTTTTCTGTGTCATTCCATAACCCAAATCTTAATACTAGGCTGAATTACCCGAGACCATCAAAATTGTTATATCACACACATTCACCATTGAAGGATTTCTCAAGACCCCCTAGATAAGCCATTTAATTTCCGCCTGTGGCTGCGAACACTGGAAGAATACAATTATTTTATCTAAGTTGTCGTCTTATGACCGGATTCTTGAGCTGCTGCGATTTCTATGAGCCAAAAATGAATAACAATTTTGTCATTTTCATTAGAAAAAAAAAGAAGAAGAAGAAAAAAATCCTCTACACTTTTAAAATGTTCATTTACATAAGCATATAAGGAGCTTATGTTTTTGGGTACTAAAGTCTTTATGCAATGCAAAAATTATTTCCCTGTTATTTGCATTTTCATTGAAATATGCATTTTTTTATGCATTAAAATCTATCCACATTCACACTAAGTGTGATTTCAAATCATATCAAAATCTCACTTCTGATAGTTTTGCATTATTGTGATTTCTCTTTTTTGCTCATATTCTTCGTTATGAGCATATTTTATGTTCCGTGCACCTTTAGCAGAACCCATCACTCAGCTCAGCTCACAGTAATTGGGGAGTTTTGCGAGCGCTTAGAAGATGCTTTGTTAAAGTGTTGAATTAATAAAATCTTAAGCATGCAAGTGGCACCTTCTAAACAAATATTACCCTTCGTTTTCTCTTAGAAGTGTCACTCAGCAGAAAAGTGGTGAATGTAAGACCTTAAGTGTGTTTTCTTTATTTAAAGCAGCACGTATGAATCCTAACCTCTTTTACATATGAGTCAAAGTGTAAAGGGGTCATTACCGTAGCTCTTTTCCTCTTCATTATTTCCGTATCTCTCTCGCCATGAAGCAAACTCAATTATCCAGCTACGTTTTGGCCCTCTGATGAATCTTCAAATTATGCTTTTTTGCCTGTTTAATTTTTTATGCAAGCATTATATCTGGAGTTTAACTGCAAGTACCATTTTATTGAATATATCATTGAGAACTATATTTAAATCTGAAGTGGACAGTCATGAAATAGATAGTAGATTATATTTAATTGACAAATTACATAGCCGTGATTAGTTTTTCTGCAGATTAGTCTTTGTAATGTGATCCTACATGCAAATGTACTGCCAACCGGCTATTTTCAGCTTGGATTTTAGTTATGAAGCTTTAATTATGCATGATTTATAAAGTTAAAAGACAAAGCCGCAGGCAAACGCATATAGTCATTTTACCGTAACTCTGTGAAGACGTTAGTTAAAAACAGTTATATTGTGTTATTCAGTAAATATGTATCATATGTGATTTGTCAGCACATATGAAGTTCAACAAATAGCAGAATTTAATTACATCAGTAAACATTGAATAATTCTTAAAAAACAAAACAAAATAAAAACATAACCGTTAACATGGAGACATGTAAGAGGATTCTTCAAAATAAAATAAAATAAAATAAAATAAAATAAAATATTTGGATTATCAAGATATGTAATGCCAGCATTTTTATTTATTTATTTTTATCTTTTAATTTATTTATTTTTTTAATTTTCATGCACAATTCTGAATCCTGAGACGAGAGAGAGAGAAAAAAAAAAGATTTGTGCATTAGTGTAATTAACTAAATGTATATGCAGATAATGTTTCATATAATAAACAAATTATTACAACTGTAAAACAATACAAATTTAAATCAAATACAAAACAGCTAAATGATTTCATCAAAATGCTAACCAGTGTAGGCAGCGCTCGGCTCAGCAATGCAAGTATTATGAAAAGTCTTGTGCTGTGTGTGGGCACTGGAGCAAGGTTAGCTGGTTCTTCTGTCCCACAACACCTTGATGAAAAACAGAACAGATAAAAAGAAGTGTGAAGGAAATATTGGCAGGGCGAGGAGCCCGGTGCCCCGTGCAGCTGCAGGCAAACATATTTATGAAGCCATTCTAGTGCACATTGAGCCAACACGCGGCCCCAGTGAGGACACACGCCGCCCTGCTGGCCTGCCCTGCCTGACTCACACGCACACGCACACACACACACACACACACACACACGCACACGCACACGCACACACACACGCACACGCACACACACACACACACACACACACACACACACACACACACACACACACACACACACACACACACACACACACACACACACACACACACACACACACAGGATAATCCTCATCTTCACAGAAAAACACTGAGCTCTGAGCTCCAGTTCGCCACTCCTCAATCCAATTACCATCTGATTACAGGCAGCTGCTAAAGCAGAGCGTTTTTCCTCATTAACGGCCAGACACCTAGGGCTCTTCAACCTGCGCAAAGAGCAGATGAGCATGCTGAAACAAGCACACGACATGCTACCTCAAACCACCCGTAGAAGTAGCTGACTGAAAAGAAACAGAATCAAGAGGTTTAGAGCTGATGTTTAGAGCAGTGGTCCTATAGTGGTCAAAACACGAATAAAGGGGAAAAATCCAAATAAATCATTGATGTATACTTCAAAAAATATTTATGAGGCAGCCCAAACTGTTTAATACATTTTTATTTTATTTTACCAAGATTTAAACTGTTGCTACTTTATATTTATTATTTTTGTACTATTTATACTATAGATAGATAGATAGATAGATAGATAGATAGATAGATGATAAAAGTAGACCAAACGTCTAAATTAATTTTATTTTATTTTATTTTATTTTATATTTACATTTGTTGCTACTTTACATTTATTAATTTTGCACTGTTTATATGCAGCTAAGCTATACATAGATATAAATTAGATAGATAGATAGATAGATAGATAGATAGATAGATAGATAGATAGATAGATTTTAGTCTTAGACGTTGGAGTTTTGTTTTTCTCCTGTTCGATGAATTTCAAAGCAGTTCCTGTGGAAATCTGGTAAATAATTTCTGTCCATCCTGTATAATTGTGAGATGAAATGCAGGAGAACATATTTTATGTGGATTCGATAACTCAGATTGTCAGGCATGAAGGGGATGAAAGAGAGGAGACTTAATCTATATTGAGTTGGCTTGCAGGACAGCTAACACAAAATCAATTATTTTCACTCGCTGCTGGTGCCAAACAAGCCCACTTGGACCATGTGATACTCGCACACACACACACACACACACACACACACACACACATGCAGGTGGGCAGAAACCGAGAACGAATGTCCCATAGCTCATGGCATGATGCAGGTGCAAACACACACAGACACAAACACACATCAGAATAAATTATTAAGGCATCTCTTCATCTTTCAGGAAGCACCTGGGCCCTGATCCAAAAACAGCCAAACTCCCTCCAAGACTCGCTGACCAAAACAGAATCCCCGTGTAGTCCGCCGCACCGACTATGTGGTCTCTATTTAAATCAATTTAAATGAATGAGCAGGACAAACGCATCAATCTTGAAGGAAAAGTTCACCCAGAAATGTTGCGGTTATTTACTCGCCCTCATGACGTTTCAACCCAAAACTCTTTTCCACACCAGGACAGTGGCTGGTGAATTAAAAGGCTCCAAAAGAACATACAATCGCCATAAAAGTAGTTGATAATTAACACGCATGAACTAATGGTGTTTGGTGGTGTCAATAAATAGATCAGCTCAGAATTTCTATCAATTTGTATTTCTCTAAATAAAGAAAGTAATACAGTGTCAGTAGAATGAGGGCAAGCAAATGAAGATAAAATATTCATTTTTGGTCAACCATTCCTTTAATGTGTTAATCATTAAATGAACAATTTCACTACAGAGTCTCTTTGTCTCTAATGTCAGAAGGACTGACCTCAGGTTAAATCAATTGTAAGTCACTCTAAATTACAATGTAAAGTTATACGGCCGAGTCTCCTTGGGAAAGAGCTGATTTTGAGCCCGGTATTAAATGATAACCACATAAGAGCTCTTACGATATTTGCATGAAATATTTAATAATTTGACCACAAAGCTCATTTTGCCTTAATTTATTATTATGTTTTACATTTGAGGGAAATTGGGCTTATTAGCTACCTTGTTTTATAATCTCCTGATAAAACCAGACCTCCGACACTATTACATTTTTCACCTGTTATATCTTCAATTATAAATAGAGTGGAAATGAGGACATTTTTTTTCCTCTTAAAATGGCTGTTCTTTTTATATGTGTTCTGTTAATACACATTCAGAGCACCATCGGAAATGAATTAAAGAGCAAAGCTATTTATACTCACTGATATGGTGCAAAAAGTCAGCGTTAACTCTGAAAAAAATGACCTTCAGAAAGTTTTAATTCTGTTCAGTTAGGCAATAATATTCATTTACAGTCTGCAAATGTGTTCTCTAAGTATGCAGGATTAGAAAGAGCTGTGTATGAGCATGTGTGTGTCCTCTTACAGGCTTGGCAGACACAAAAAGTTAAATACTAGCTAACTGAGCATAATGTGCAATATACAGCATACAAGTACAAAAAAAATGCTAGGTATTATTTCACAATAAACATTAAACAGTAGTATGTTAGATTATTGTCACATGGCCTCATCTTTTGCATGCAAGTGGCATCCAGTTATGAACTAGGAAATAATAATACTAATAAAAAAATAATAATAATCAGGTTTTATAATTATATAAAAAATAATTTTATATTTTTCCATATTATAATATTATATTATATTATATTTTAATTATTTGCTATATTTTTGTCTTGGCAGTCATATAGTCATTACAGAGTGATAGTCATTTTTCTTATATCATATTTGTTCTGCATGTTGTTTATGTGCATATCTTGTTGATGCCAGTAATGTTGTCCTGAAAATGCAGGAGGAGTCTGTAACATTATAATATCATATAGTGCACAAGCAGTAAGAGCAGTATTTTAGTTTGCTAATTGGGTCAAAGATAAGACTTAAACACCATAAGGTCAACATGTCAACCGTGCATGAGCTAGCATGATTCAGTCACTGCCCTTGTTATTATTTTTTTCTCTTTAGTTGTCAGATTTGGTTCTCACCGGCAGGGGACCTCGCTGTTGTCCTGTGCCTGGCTCGGCTGCTGATTTGAGCGGGAGGTTTTCGTTGCATCCTGCCCAGTGGTGGTGGCACAGATAGGGCATACCTGCCAGGCCGACTAGAGCAGGCCCACAGACAGCAATATTTGAGTTGCAATCTCATGGCGTATGCCTTTGCAGATAACTGTGGAAGGTCACTGCCAGCTCATGCTGATGTCTTGATTTACAACTGAGCTCTGGCCTGATGCACATACTGATAAGATTTTTTATTGTGCTCTCAGGGACATCTTTTCAAATGTGGTTAGCATTTGAGAGACCCTCTCCATCTGAATTCTTCTTTGCAATGTAATATTGTTACAGACCTTAAGGTTGGTTCCTTCATTCTAAGCTTTTGATGTGAACAATAAATTTGAGCACAACAATATTTCTGTAATAAAAGTCTCATATGAGAAACGTCACTCTAGCGACATTTATCCGGCACCACCAAACGTCACTCTGGTGACATTCTCACCTCAGTCTGGAGGATCAAGTGTCAAGCCTGGGCAATTTTCCAGTATTATCATGCGTTTGAATGACACAAAACATGAAAGTGGCTTTAGCTGCAATATGCAGAGATATTTTGAGCCCCTAACCACAGCCATAAATAAACCGGCCTCTCAGGCGCATAGAGGCACCTTTTTCTAATGTGCAAATTTTTATGGTGATAGAACTATAAGTTATTGCAACTTGATATACACACATACGCATTTTTATGAATCTTTTAGGTTCATAGAACATTGAATTCATGGAAATAATAGTAATAGTAGGATTTTATTGTATTTTATCAGTGAGGTTAATTAAATATCTCCAGTGTCACTGCATTAATAAAAGGCATTTTATCGAACATTTCTCTAACATTTGATTCTGTTCTGTGTGTGGTATCAGATATTCAACTCATATTAAAGGATTCTATTATTTTACCCATGTCTCCAAGTTAAAAATTTTAAAATGAATACAAGTTGACATCATTTAATCATTACACTGTAAAAAAAAATATCTAATCAATAAGTCAAGTAAAATTGTTCCACTACTTTAACTCGTCAAATTAACTGAAGGAATTTCAACTTTTTAAATTATACAATATTCAATTTTTTTTAAGTCAGTTTAACCTGTTAGCCTGTTAATTAACCTGTTAATTTAAGTTGAAATGACTTGCACATTTGCACATCTATCTATCTATCTATCTATCTATCTATCTATCTATCTATCTATCTATCGTCACTGTGCAAACACAGCGGGGAGGAACGAGGAACACGGAGACGAGGATAAACTCAAATATACAGTCTTTAATACAAATCCAACAGGGCAAGACAAGGCAGGGCTGAGACACACAGGAACACAAGGAACGTAACGAGTAGACCAGACCAAAACTAACTGAACAGACAGGAACTTAAATACACAGGAACAAACGAGAAACTAAATCAAACACAGCTAGACAAGAATAAACTAATCAAACTAAACAAGGACAGGAACAGGAAACTCCATATATGGGCACATAAGGGAGGAAAACACACAAGACACAGGAACACAGGACTGACATATACTGAATATATATATATATACAATGTATATATACTGTATATATAGTAAAGCTTATGTTTCTAAATATGTGCATATGTAAATACTGTTACCTTTTAGATGCTTTCAGTATGTCTGTATTGTATGTTTCAGAGAATATATTCACATATACAAAAATGTAATGTAGCTGTTCTACAGGTATATGCTGAAATCAGGCTAAGATCAGGCCGAAAAATCAGTGTCATCCCTTTCATATATGGCATAAAGTAAAAAATAGAAATAGAAAACAACTACCATATTTTTAATGACCTGAGGATGAATAAATGACAATATTGCATTTAAAACAAAAATGAAATGAAGTTAATAATGGCACTATAGAGAGATGTTTTGGAGTGCACTTTTAAAAATCAGTCAATTGACCTTTCTTTAAGAGAATCTGCTGTGCTGCTTTCAGACCAGCTTCTGAACACATGGCACAAGCACGCACAGCATGGTCCAGCTCTCCAAGAAAACCATGAAACTTTGATGGAAAATCATTTCACTATGGGCTCTCCTCCGCCGTCCCCCCTTCATCTTCCTAAAGGTTGGTTTGATCTTTATCTCTCCTCTCAAAAAACATTTCTGTTTGCCTTTCGGCCTCCTTCTCCATCGTCAATCTCACAGCCTCTGACAGAACAGCTCGGCCAATTGATTCCCGTGTGACGGGAAATACCACTAATGGGACAAACAGCCCTAAACACTGAGCGAGAACTCAAATCCTCAATCTCTGGAGATTATCATGAGGACATCTGAGCAGAGCAGCTTTGTTTGCTCTAGTTTTAATGAGCATCATGGTACATCAAGATCTCTCCTCTCCCCTAAAGTCCCATTAGTGCAATGAAACACTTTGTTCCCAGTTATTTCACCCGTTCTGCAAGTGTGTGTTGCTACTTAACCTCTTAATTGTACCGTATACCCCTTAGTTATAACGACAGCATCTCATCTTAAGCGTCACATTCATGCTTGTGTTTGTTTTTTGGCTTGTTAATTCACATTTAACGCCGTCTCTACTTGAGGATCAATGTAGTAACATGGAAAGTGGCGGCGAGTTTTATAATACTCAGATGATTCAGATAATACCAGCTAACCAAGCAGAAAAAAGACTAAAAGTGTTCAACGTTGACCTTGCGGACGTACACAAGAGAAACCAAGAAGAAAAAAAAAACTGAAAAACATTAGCGCACTGATTAATTTAGCCTACATTTACATATAATACCTGACACAAGCTGTCTTGACAAACGTTTGCGGTCGCAAATGTTCGGGACTGTAGCTTTACCTGGCAAGCTGCTACTTCTCTGCTACCATATGGCAGTTTGACAGTGTTTTCTCTGCTAATTAGTACCTTACACATAAGCCAGGGCAACGGACCAAATGTCAAAGCATTCCTCCTATTCTTGCATCAATAATACCGCCTGAAAAACCAAGACAAACACATCTCTGTCTTTCTCAAAGAGAGCAAAAGAGAGATTGCGATCAGAGATTTCAACTGTAGGACATCTAGAGAAACACGTTCGGTGAAGCTAAACATCGCAATTACTTTGCAAGACTACAGGTTTATTTGGTTGTTAGGTGCTCCCATTAGAAAAGCTCGCATGGAGACACACAGAACAATAGGAGCTTTCAGAGTAATTCATTCCACCTCTGAACACAATAACATTTACACAATGACCTGGAGTTTTAGAAAATGTTTCATTCTCAGGTGTTTCTCGGTGGCTTTGTCTGTCACAACATACCAAGAGAGAGGCTCGGAGGCTTTTGGGTTTTGAAATGGTCGAAGTGGTTGCTTCACTTAGCAATGATTTGATGCTAATGTCATAATATTAATCACTAATCGAAATACCACCATCACAATATTGCACTTGCAATGGATGAAACAAGGCCAGAGCAGTCAAATGCAGAAAGTTGAAGTATGCAATTTTGTTCAGAAAGGCAAAAATACTTGGATGAACAAGGTGGATGAACTTCTGAGTATATGTTTCCAACATAATTTCCACGGTGAAGACTGTTCCATGCTCCATTTCTGACAGCTTACCCTGTGCTATAGTTAATGATATTTTAAAACATTGCAAACTTCAGACAAGGTTAGTAAGTAATCATGTCACCTGCCAACACATAGGGCCCAATTTACTAACAGTTTGCATCAGTGCAAACCCTTTTTTGGCGTTAAAAAATCTACTGTAAGGATTTACTAAAGACAAGCAGTGAAAAAAATAACAATGAAAAGGCATGGACATAGTTATTTTTGTGCATGACCTTATTGCATATGCATTTGTAGGAGTTTACCTTTAGATGCAACATTAATGAGGAGAGTATTTAAATGAATCATGCAAGGTTATTTTCTAAGGTTTGCAGTAGTCAGTCTGCTGGAATTTCTGCCATTATTTAACGCCCCCCCAAAAAGCACATCTTAACCCAATTTGCATCTCTGTTGCAACCCTACACTAATTTGCACTGCTCCTGGTAGATTGCTTTGGTCATTATGGAAATGCAAAAGTTTTGTGGCTATAGTTTTAATGATTGTTTCCTGACGCTGTGTTCTTCCATTGTACGCGCCTTAATGTAAATATGTGAGAGGTGAGTCACAATCATTTTCAGCCACAATCAACTCGGAACCTGTCAATCATTGTGCATGCTGGAGTTTACCGAGATTTGATTGGCTGTCATGTCTTTGAAGGAGGGGTTTTAGAGGGTGGGTGTGCAGTTGAAGTGGTGTCGGTTGTTTAATTAAGTGGTACAGTAAGTCTGGCAGAAGCACCTTTATTGTGTTGCTGAAAGTCTTTCAGACGGAAAATACTGTATCAGTGCATGCTGAAGAACAGGCTAATCTGATTCAATTTCCTAACACTGCAATCATGCGCATCATTTCAACTTTCATTAACACAATGCCTTTTGACCGTATGAATATATACAGCATACAGTATACTTTTTGAATTCTTCGTTGGATAACTATTCATTAAATTACTGCATTTACTCACATTTACAGTGTTCTTTGATGTTTTCTTACAAAAGCAAGACAATCCAGTGCACAAATTACATTGCAGACAAATACAGAAAAGATGTGGTTGGCTGCCAACATTTTACAACGCTTAAGTCTGTTGTCAAATTATGAGATCATTTCATATTTCAACAGAACAGTGATTGCAATTCTTGAAAACAAGTTACCCTTTCACAGTTATTGCATCTAGAAACTTGTGCTGGCTTTGTTGTCTCTTGCAAACCATATTTTGAATTTATTTTGAGGCGTATATGAGCCATGGCTGCAAAGCATGCTCAAAATTTGTGAATGAATGTTGGTTGACACGCACAGCTACTCTAATTATTATATTGCATATTTTATGCACACTGTCCATATTTAATGCAAACATTCCAGAACTTGTAACTGAACCAAACGTCATGACATTTTTGTACAAAATTAAATGGTTCTTAATTCATAACTCTTATTGACTTTGAGGAAGCTTCGCCTTTCAATATGTTTAGTAAATATCACAATTTCTCCAGCATGCAAATCCTGATCTATTTTAATAAAGCAAAGCCGCCTGGTTAGCCATACTGTTATCATATGAGTGACTTTGTAATTTGTCCCCTCTCACTTCTGCAAGGTTGTAGAGATGCAGTCAGGTGCTCGGGGCCAGACCCAGGGATGTTTGAGCCCTCTTCCCCCTGCTAAGGAGCCTGACATCAGGGTCAGTGATAATGGCCGTGGCCAGATGGTCCCTGTCCACTGGGGAGAAAGGATGCAGACAGCATGGTCACTCTCTCGCTTTAGAGGTTGCATATTTCACCACTATTTAATACTTATTACATGCATCATTTATCTTAATTATTTCTCTATGAAAGTTTGATGTGAAACACAACATATGTGACACAAGAGTAAGTACACTTTGCCCTTGTTTGCAGACGATGAGGTGGGAGGTATAAGGTCTTAAAGGTACAGTAGCTAAAACAAATTTATTAAAGACTTGTGCGACTTTATAGTTCATGGTATTTCAAGATCTTATTTACAAACCACCTGCTGGAATAGTGTTGTGCCTTATGCATTTGAAGCAAAAGTATTGTTTTTTAAATAATTTTAAATAAAGTATTTTAAGCCATTGACAATGGTTTTTAATTTCTTAAACAAAATGAAAATATTATTATATTATTATATTTTATATTATTAAAATATTTTTATTATTAATATATATATAAATATTTTGCATAATTACAATGCAAAAACTAAAATTAAAACAATTAAAGTAAATATTTTGGCATATTTTAATAGGTATTTATGTGAAACTCAATATCGTAAAGGAAGCTTTACATTTCTTCCAACATGTGTGAATATGACATTTACCCACCAAAATGAGCATGATCACAAGGTCAGGAAACTGGGGATTCAAATATAACAAAGGAAAATAAAATACATCAAGTAAAAACACAATATAGTCCCTTCAAACAAAGCAAGATGAAATCCTCACAACACAGTTTTTTTTTTTTTTTTTACTAATAGTAGTAAAATAACGAGGACTAGAGGAATCCTATTAATGCCAAAAACAAAATGGTCTTCCATACAGCCAATTAAACGGTTCTCTCGATCAACTCGGCCATTTGAAAATATTGATATAGACGTACATTAAGCAGGGTTCAAAATAAACCTAGTGTACAAATACATGCGGTTTCCTTCAGGAAGAATGGTCTTCTAAAGCGTGTCCTGGTGATACGCAGCTGCTAATGCAGCATAATGTGCTGTAATTGATAATAAGACCCCCTTTCAACTTAAGGCAGAGCGGGGAGATAGCGCTGCACCTCATATGTCACAGTGAGTCGGATGTCTCGCCCTTCCGTGTGGCATTTGCTACTGTGGCTGAAGGATAATTGCCAAGCACTGCTGCAGAATGAAGGTGTCCGGCCAAGGCTGGGTCTCCACAGTGATAAAGCACACAGAGATAGAGGACTGAAACCATTACACGCCAGCTAGAAGACAGGGAGAAGGAGGAAAAACGAGCCCTGCACTGCTGTGAGAGTTGTGCCAACGAGACCATATATATGATTCCTTAACATGTTATTTCAGAAAAACAAATCATATGTCTAGAAAACAGCTTTTTCTTACAGCTCACACTATGGCATGCAGTTTTTGTTTTCACATAATATAAAGATATAAATCTGAGACAAATATAACAAAAGTGGTAGGGGTAAAAAAGAAAAAAATCCCAGTAGAGCTGTTACAAAGTATTTTCCCTCAAATCAAAAACAAATTAATTTATATTTTTTTTCAGAATTCACACATCATAGAAGAAGGGAAAAGGTAAAAAAAAAAAGATTTTCACTTAAACTGTCCTTGAATGATTACCATAATCTTATATCATGATGTGCATGGCAACTGTTCAAATATATGGTGGTGCAATGATATTTCATATTTTTTGCGGTACAACAATGGAGAAATGTAAAAAAAAATATTATTTGTAGCAAATAAATAATGCAATAAAATGCTTAATAAAAATGCAATAAAATGTATCATAGTATTTTTATTTTATTTTATGTGTGTCTTTTTCATTTTGTCCTGTGTCCTTAATTTCACTTTCTATCCTATTTTCTTTCTAGTAAACACCATTAACTAACAAAAGCCAGTTTCTCAATAACATGTTGCATGGCATCATCCTCCAGGAAGTGACATCATTTTGGAGGGAAATCAACAGCACATCTGTATTAGCGATGGATTTGATCTCGCTATAAAATTATTGTTATCCCATCATGTTTATTAAAATGAACTAAATCTATATGAAAATGTCAACATTTCAAAGATGGTTAAAATATAAATGTGATCCCACCCTTGTAAGTAATTGAACATATTTTTGAAAGTCTGCTGTACCTTTTTATAGAAATGCTTTCTTAAGTTACACACGTCCCCGTAATGCATAACAGGAACAACCGTGCTTCTGAGAGGTGAAATATGGAGGAGAAAGATACAAACAGATCTGAAAAAGAACTGTGATGATCCACAGAGGTAAACAATGCAACATGAAGATAATGCCTGGTTTTCCTCTGATGTGGAAAATCACCACAGGCAATGTTACTCATGTGTTTGACTCAGCTGTAGGAGGACTACAAGAGTGCCCCCAAAGTCCAGTGCCACCAACAGCATGGCAACCCTGGCTCCGGTTTGGCTGTCATGAGGGGGCCAGAAACAGTATAAATAGCCTTTCGGCTGAAAAGCTTGACAGGCAGTGTCAAACAGAGGCAGGAATTACTTCTCGAGTATGTGTCATATGGCACCATTGCATCTCAAAATGGCTGACTGGAGTGTGAAACGCACATTGCCACAGTTATTACATCAGGCATCATGAAATTATCACTATTTCACCATTTAGAGATTTTATTCAAACACTGAAATAGTGTGGGTTGCAGTCGTCTAAAAATAATAATTTGCATTTAAACAACTGAGTAGAAAGGGTTTTAATATTATTTTAATAACATTTATATATTTAATTGATCATTTGTTTCATTTTATGCATTTTTGACTATGTAAATTTAATTTTGTTAGTCACTTAATTAATAAAGTGTTCTCTTATTTGTAATTATGTTAATATGATATATTATGTACAATACAGTAATGCAGTGAATTGCATAAGATAAATATTTACAGTATGAGACTGTTGTCTAAAAGCATAAAAAAATATAAAAAAATCTTCTATTGCAAGACTGTTATTTATTTTTTTCTTTGGACAAAATCAATATTAAGCATTTTTTTATTTAAACTGAACCCGGCTGAAGTCGTAGGTGGCTCAGTGCCACGGGGCATTTCTGTCCTTTGAGATTTATTGGGCGGAATCGAATAAATAAATCCAATGATTGAATTTGAAATTCATTTGGTTTTCAGCCCATTGAGACCGTCACATGAGGAAAAAGTCATTCTGAATATTAATTTGCAATAATTTTACAATACCCCTAGGTAAAGGAAAATCTTTATAGCTCACAATAAAGCACATTTAAGAACTTGATTTGAATGGCAGGATACATGCTCATTTCCTACAAGCGTTCTGATCGGTGAAAAGGCTACAGCCTTGTGCGCAAATGTTTTTTTGGGTCACTGACAGTCATTTATGGATAGGACGTATCTACAGTTAGCTTTCACATGCAATCTAGATTAGTCAGACCATCTGTTAAACATCTTTTTGGTCCATTTAAAGAAGTTTCTTCAAGGAAGTCACATTGAACAGGAAACGAAAGTAGACTTTCCGCACTTCTTTTACATTTTAGCCTGCAGATATTCTGGTTATAAAAAGAGTACTAACCTACTTTAATAAGAAGTTTGAGTCTTGATACATGTGGCATTAACTCAAACATGATGTTGATTTCGCTGCCATTTTACACAGCTTTACTTTTTCAAGCATCAGAAAGTGTATTACTTTTTTTAAAGTTAAAATATTTTTAGTTATTTTTAATAGTGGACAAATTACTACAAACACGTTTATGCAGATTCTTTCCTCTTTGATTGTTCTTGACAGCTTCTCAATACTATGCAGCTGAGCATTTTCAAATATGTTTGGTAAAATATGAGGGGTAAACAAATGTCACACAAACTATTATTATTATTGTTATTATTAGTAGTAGTAGTAGTAGTAGTATTCTTATTCTTTTTTTTACTCAATTGCAGACTTTATATCTCAGTGACTTTGTATCCAACAACTATGACTTTCACCTATATTACTCATAATTGTGACCATTTCTTGCTACTTTATTTTGCACAATTGCAATTTTATATCTCACACTCATTTTAGATCTAATTTTGTGAATTTATATTTTACAATGTGACTTTATATTTGAAACTTTATTATTAAATTCTGATATGGAAACAGGCTTCCATAAATATTACTTGAATCATGTTTTGAACATGATTTTCACCTTATCCGACCAATAAATAGATACTTATAAAAGTATGAGCATTGAATTCTAGTATAAATATATAAACCTTACATTTCTGTTTCACTCATATCTGTTCATCACACAAAACCCACTATAGTGTGCTTTTCCATAGTTTCCTAAAATAATGCTGTGGAATGCCTTTTCGGAATCTTTAAGATATATAAGATATCACAGTGCCCTAAGCATTCACCCCTGCAAAACAATCTGTAAGAGCAGCCAGTGAATGTTTTAACCTCAAGTACAGTCGAGTTCTTGTACGTGGAACTGTAACGTCTTTGTTCCTAGTTTATCTATTGGCTTGTAGTTTATGAGAGAGATATGTTTGGAAGCCTGAAGTGGCAGTGGGAATGTGAGAGATGTGATTCAGATACACTGTGATTATTTCGCAGCATACTCAACATAATGATGTGTTTGCATCATAACTCAGCATTCCGAGACATTTCCTCCCAGCTCACAGGACGCGTTAATTTCCTTTCTCTACAAGACCCGGAGCGCCTCAGAAACAAATAAATTGAGGTAGTTTCGGTGTATAGCGGGGTGTGTTCTGGGATAGTTTCATTTGTCTCGGTTATTACAATAAGGCAGTGGTTTTGCCTGTAATGAGTGAGAGAAGTAGATGAGAGAGTGAATGGCGAGCGTGTTTCCGGATAAGGCTGTGGGTCAGTGAAGCAATCGGAGAAGGATGCTCTGTCATGCTCTACAAGTCTTACCTCTCAGGGTGAATCAGAGGGAGGTTCGGCTCCGAGGCATTACACACCCTGAGCACACCTCTCCAAAAGTGATGCAGTACTTTCCTTTCATGCCCCCATGCGTGGTTCCATTCAGGTGTGTTGCCATTTTTGGGGCGTTCAGCTTTTGCTCCAGAGAACGCTGCTATTGTGACATATCCTATAAAGTTAGCATCACAAAAAACATAAAAACATGAAGTATAAACATAACAGGAATCAAGAGAAATCTGAGGGAAACAATGGCTAATGAGAAAACTAAACAACAAAACTACAGGGCAGTACAAAGTTTGGTACAGGAAACAGGAAGTACAACAAAAGTCCCAACACAACACTAGTGATGATTCATTCATTAACAATTAATTCATTGCATCTGTCATGTGACAAATGAATGAAAGACTCTGAGGGAAAGTAATCATTTACAGTATATTCCCCATGAATTATCTCTGGCTGCATTATAATGATTTCCTAATTCAGAATATGATCAAAATTGCGTATTTGGACGTTTCCAGGGAATTTGGCTTTTGAAAATATAACATTTAACACCACTCAAATTAATGAAATGGACTTGAATAAAGATTAGTTAATTTTGATGAAAAAGATCGGCGACAGGATAAGTAAAATGATCTGATCGTCCCATCATTGCACGACTCAGGGAAGATGAAGCAATTGTTGCATGACTTCAACAACTCTTTCGACCTTTATTTAAATATTTTCCCTGAAATTTTGAGTTAGAATAGTTTGCAAGAGTGTGATTATAAACACAATGAGGCTGTAAAAGTGGACTAGACGGGAATCACGTGACCCTTTGACGGCGATGCAAGCTTAGTCTTTCGCTCTGCTCACTTTGCCACATATTGTGTAATCCTGTCAGTAAATTTTAAACCACTCTGCATTGGACCCATCATGAGTGCTCCAGCAGACAAAGGCGATCGGAAAAGAGAGATTGAGCAATCGCCAATGAAGAAAAAAATTCAGAGATTCCACCATCTCCAGAGAGGACCTCGACAATGCTGTTGCTAACGGCATTAAGCTAGCACTTAAAGAGCAGCAAAGCACTTTAAATACGGGTGTGGCTTCGGCAGTAAGAGATGCGATGGACTCGATGCTGATTCCAGCATTGCGCAAACTGCGTGAGGACATACAAGGTTCAAGGTTCAAGGTTCTTGTTTATTTGTCACATACACAATCATACAGGGTATAATCAGTAGTGAAATGTAGATCAGGACGGGTCCGCTCAATGGACAGTGCAAAAAAAAAAAATAAAAAAAATAAAAGATTATACATAACACAGGAGCATATCTCTAAATATAGGTAGGAATAAGATAAAAATAAAAGTAATAATAATAATAATAATAGTACAAACAAGAAATAAAATAAGGAGTAAAATGTGCAATGAACTAAAATGTGCAATACAGTCAACTGAGGGTTTAATAAATATTAATATAACCAGGGATGTGCAAGATGAATGTGCAAACAGGATGAACCGGGTATGTACACATAGCAGCAATGCGGATGATGGAGAATGATGGGTGTCGCAGTTAATTAAATGAGTCCTGTAGATGTTTATGAGACTGAGTTTAGGAGCCTGATGACCTGAGGGTAGAAGCTCCTTCTCAGTCTCTCAGTTTTTGCCATCACACTTCTGAAGCGCTTGCCCGAAGGAAGTGTGATGAAAAGACGGTTACCGGGTGATATGAGTCCTTGATTATTTTTGCAGCTCTGCTTCTGCAGCGTTTGAGGTAGATGTCCTGCAGAGAGGGGAGGGCAGACCCAGAGATGCGCTCAGCTAAGCGCACGACTCTCTGCAGGGCCTTGCAGTCCTGATTTGTGGCGTTACTGTACCACACTGAGATGCACTGAGTCAATACACTTTCTATGGCCCCTGAATAGAAAGTTTTCAGGATTGCTGGTGAGACCCTGAATTTCCTCAGCTGTCGCAGATGGTACAGTCTTTGCCTGGCTTTCTTGACCTGTGTTTGAATGTGTGCAGTCCAAGTCAGGTCCTCGGAGATGTTTACACCGAGGTACTTGAAGCTGCTTACTCTCTCCACAGGGGTCCCACTGATCATAAGAGGAGTGTAGGGCGCTGCTGTCTCTTCCTGAAGTCTACAATCAGCTCTTTAGTTTTGCTCACGTTCAGAGAGAGACAGTTGTCCTGGCACCATGATGTTAGTCTCTCTACCTCACCCAAGTATGCGGTCTCATCATTGTTGGAAATGAGGCCCAGAACCACAGTATCATCAGCAAATTTGACAATAGAAGTGGAGCTGTGAGAGGACACACAGTCGTGTGTGTAGAGAGAGTAGAGCAGGGGACTCAGAACGCAGCCCTGCGGGGCTCCTACGTTCAGGGTGATGGAGTTGGAGGTGAACTGGCCCATTTTCACCACTTGTGGTCTGCCGGTGAGGAAGTCTTGGATCCAGTCACAGAGTGGAGTGTTTAAGCCGAGGTCTGAGAGTTTGACAGCTAGCTTGGAGGGGACTATAGTGTTGAAAGCTGAGCTATAGTCAATGAATAACAGTCTGACATAGTTGCCATTTTTGCTGTCAATATGAGTGAGGGAAGAGTGCAGTACCTGAGAGATGGCATCATCAGTAGACCTATTTGGGCGATAGGCAAACTGAAGAGGGTCCAAGGTAGCAGGGATGGAGGAGCATATGTGTTTCTTTAAAAGTCTCTCAAAAACCTTCATGACTGTTGATGTGAGGGCAACTGGACGATAGTCATTCAGGCAAGAGGGTTTACTGTTCTTAGGCACAGGGATGATGACAGATTTCTTGAATGAGGTGGGAATCACAGAGGTAGCAAGGGACTCGTTAAAGATGGAAGTAAACAAACCAGCAAGCTGATCGGCACACGATCTCAGAACGCGACCAGTAATCCCATCAGGTCCGGCGGCTTTTCTGATGTTTACTCTCCTTAATTCTCTCCGGACCTCGTCCTCCGTCACGGTGATAACACGATCAACATCGCTGCTCTGTCTGCTGCTTCCTGACGCGTTGATCGGCAGAGTCGCACCGCCGTTGCGATCGAAGCGGCCGTAGAAGATGTTTAGCTCTTCGGCCAGCAATGGATCTGCTCTCACCTCGGCGGAGGGGTTATTTCCAGAGGAACAGATGGTCTTCAGTCCCTGCCACATGCGTCGAGAGTCATTGAGCTGAAAGTGTGACTCAATTCTCTCTCTGTATCGGAGTTTAGCAGCTCTAACTGCCCGTCGGAGAGCATAACATGATGATTTGTAAACGCTCATGTTTCCTGACAGAAGACCGGCGTTGTATGCGGCAGTGCGTTGGTTAACCGCAGCCCGCACCGTTCTGTCCACCCACGGTTTCTGATTGGAGAATGTCCTTATTGTTACCGTTTCAGTGGCTTGGTCGGTTAGCATGTAAACAAAGCTTAGTGCTACATCCGTGAACTCGCTGACGTCAGCTGAACTCGCCCGGAACATGTCCCAGTCGACGTCATCAAGAGACGCCTGCAGCATAGCTTCAGAATGGGAGGACCAGCGCGTCACTTCCCTCACCCCCGGGGATTCCTGAGCGATCCTTTGTTTATATTCCGGTGTGAGGAAAATGGCCGCGTGATCAGACTTACCAAAAGCTGGCAAGGAACGAGCTTTATAGGCATTCTTGAACTGAGTGTAGCAATGATCCAGTGTATTCGGTCCTCTAGTTGGACAGGATACATGCTGATGGAAGTTCGGCATTACTTTCCTGAGGTTGGCTTTGTTAAAGTCCCCAGCGATGATAGAGGCAGCGTCAGGGTGTTTGTTGATGTAAACGCTGAGCTCTTCGTGGAGTTTGGACAAAGCCAAGCTCGTGTCTGCCTGAGGTGGAATGTAAACGGCTGTAGCGATGATCGCGGAGAACTCGCGGGGTAAATAGAATGGGCGGCAGATAATGGAGAGATGTTCCAGATGAGGCGAGCAGGAACGCGACAGAATGGAGATATTCCTGGGTCGCACCATTTCTTGTTAATCATGAAACACACTCCACCGCCCTTGATTTTTCCGGCATCAGCTGTTCTGTCCATCCGTAAAACAGCAAAGTTATCAGACGGAGTTACTGCAGTGTCCGGTACCGAGGGAGAGAGCCATGTTTCAGACAAACAAAGGATGTTACAGTCCCTAATGTCCCGTTGGAAACTAATCCTGGCTCTAAGATCGTCCATCTTATTTTCCAAGGATTGGACATTAGCGAGCAGAATACTGGGGAGAGGGGGGCTGTGAGCTTTGTTTCTCAGTCTGTCACGAATTCCAGCGCGTCGCCCGCGGTGTTTCTTTCGCCTTCTGGGATTATTCGGGTGGCCTTTGTTGAACTCGGCGTTCCGAAGAATCTCCAACGGCCACGCTGGATCCGTGGGTAAAGTGTTCTGAAGCAGGTTAGTGCAGCGGTGTCCGATGTCCAAAAGTGTTCTTTTGTCATAGATAAATAGTGCAGACGTTAATCGTGTAAAAAGAGAAAGTAAAAATACGTAAAAGAGTATATAAAAACACAAATTGAGCGGAGCCATCCTTTAACGTCGACTGAACACAGCAGCGCCGGAAGCGGAAGACTTCCGGCGACCAACAAGTCTGTTAAAGAGCTAAGAGAGGAGCTTGAGGTGATAGCTACCACGGCGAAGCAGACACGTGACCGGGTTGATTCTGTTCAGGCAGCTGCACGTGAAGATAGGAGGGCAGTCACGGACTTAAGAAATCAGCTGGAGCGACTCACCGAGAAGATGACGGATATGGTGGATAGGAGCAGGAGAAATAACCTACGACTGGTGGGGTTGCCAGAGGGGGCGGAGGGTTCCAACGCGGCTGGTTTCCTCAGAGTTAATCTTTCCAAGTGGATTCCTTCGTTGAAAGGCCATGCCATTGAGATTGATCGGGTGCATCGCGTGTATGACGGAGGGAGGGGCTCCGATCGGCCGCACACTCTCATCTTCCGTGTACTAAGATGGCATGACAGATCGGAGATCCTGAAAGGTGCTCGGCAGGCTTTTTCGGTGAAATGCGCACAGGACAATGTCGCACTACTATTTTTTCCCGACTTTAGTCCAGCCACAACGATCAGGAGAAAGGCATTTAATCCGGTTTTGAAGAAGATGACAGTGCTTGGTCTCCAGCCCTTCCTCACCTATCCGGCGGTAATTAAACTACGACACAAAGGGGAGCAGAAAAGTTTCGACTCTCCTCAGAAAGCGGAGGATTTTATCAGCTCCCTGTCTCAGCAGAAGACGTATGCCACGGCTCTACGGGAAAGCAACGGAAAACAGCGGCCACTATCTCTCCGGCCTGGCGGAAGGGGCTTGATGGCCGGGATGGAGGCGGTCCTAGCTGCCCAGGAAGGGATGAGGGCAGGATGGACATGGACGCTTGCTAAACCTGTTTTTTGCTTTTTCTTCTCTCCTCTCTTCTACTGGGATATTGTCCCTATCTATCCGGAACAACGATCTCTTTGCTGGTAAGACTGACACCCCTTTTTTCTTTTTTGGAGGGGACTAATGGAGAGTAGGTTTAATTAAAAAAATATATTTTTAGCTGTGTGAGCCTTTCGGGGGACATGTCTTGCATTGGAGTGGATCGGTCACGAACCATCACTATTTTGTGTTGCTCAATCAGACCTATGTTCTCGGTAATGTGCGGTCTGAGTTGTTTCTTGTTTATGGTTGTCGGTTGTTCATGTTTTTGTGTTGTTTTTATTTTTTACAACAGACATTTATACTTTTATGTATTTTACCCTATTTCTAAAAGGATTTTTCATCTAGGAGGTTTGGTATCTAAAATGCACATCAGCGTTTACATGTTATTTACGGAATGGAAGTGCTTCTGCTTTTTTCATTTATTGAATACAATCTTGGGATAATGAATATTCAATGCATACTCTAAATATTTTATCACTGAATGTGAATGGTTTAAATTCTGCTGTTAAACGAACCCGTGTGTTAGAATATTTACACCGTAAATCTATTTCCTGTGCCCTAATTCAAGAGACACATTTAAAACAATCTGACGTGGCACGTTTCCAGATTAAGTATTATAAGTTAGCAGCCTTTTCCTGCGCTCTTAATAAAACTAAGGGGGTGCTTATCCTTGTTAACAGGAAGTTAAATTTAACAATTGAACACCTTGGTAGTGATGAGAAGGGTAGATTTGTTTTTATCCGATGCAAAATATATAATAATAGGTTAGCATTGTTATCTATTTATGGTCCGAATGAGACAGACAGTGCATTCCTTACACAGATTTCCAAAACTCTACTTGAGCAGATTGATTGCCCTCTAGTGGTGGGTGGTGATTTTAATGCTGTCGTAAATCCTGCTTTAGATAAATCTCAATCTGATACAACAGCCAATCCATCCTCTAAATTACTGAATACATTTATCACTGAGCTCAACTTAATCGATCTTTGGAGAATTCAGAATACTAAATCTAAGGACTTCACTTTTTTTTCTAATAGACACAAGACTTTTTCTAGGATAGACTACATATTTCTCAGCCCATCTTTAATTTTGTCTAATTCCTCCATCTCTATATTACCAATTTTATTATCTGATCATTCTGCTGTGTTGTGCAGTGTTCCTCTTTCCAATGTTAAAGCCAAGTCCCCTAGATGGCACTTTAACATATCATTATTAAGTAATCAGACTTTCATTACTTCTCTAAAAGAATATATTAAGGAATTTCTTGAAATTAATATGCCCTCTGATGTGAATCCTCAAATACTGTGGGAAACGACTAAGTGTGCTATACGAGGTTTCTGTATATCTTTCTCTTCTACTCTTGCCAAAGCGAAAACTCACCAGTTTACAGAATTAGAAAATAAAATCCAATCATTACAAAACCTGCAAAAACAACATTTTAATGAGCAACAGGTTACACAGCTGTCCTCTTTAAAAGAAGAATATGATTTACTTTCACACTCAAAGGAGGAATTTATTTTACACAGGACTAGGCAAAAATATTATTTCAAATCAGAGAGACTTAGTCATTTATTGGCCCTTAGGTTGAAAGAATGCGAGTCTAAGGCATATATTAGCGCAATAAAATCATCGGATGATCAGGTCACCACGAACCCTGTGGTAATTAATGAAATATTTAAAGGTTTTACTAGTGCTGTCAATCGATTAAAAAATGTAATCGCGTTAATCACAGTCATGGACTGTGATTAATCATGATTAATCACAAATTTAAAATACTAGGATTTACCTGTAAATGTGTTGAAATAAAGAAATGCATGACAAACTAGTTTAAGGAAACATAACCTTTCACACCTCTGCTAGGTATGAGACATAATCCTTATTATTCTTTTGTTTTTATTCAGCCATTATCAGTCTTTATACTGGCAATAAAACGTTTACAAAGCAACAGTGCTTCAATCCCAGTATACATTTACCCAACTATTATCAAAAGTATTTCTAAATAAATACAACAAAACATTTTCTTGCGACCTTACGTGAAGTATTATGACAAAATGCATTATGAAGAAGAACTGGACCTGCTCTGCAGGTGCATAAGAGCTTACATTAGCATCATGCTCCATAAGACAATTTATGAGATTAATAGTACACTTTTACTCAGAATTCACTTCAAACCACCATCGAGTGTTTGTAATAACTTCCCGTTGCGATCACATGTGGAATTTGGTCATTTACTGTTGTTAAAATATGCTTTTTTATAGCCTTTTATATCGCTGCAAAAATGAGCATTTCAGATGCTTTCAGAGAAGTTACATATTCATCTCAAGAAAATCACATAGAAACCATATCCTATCGTAATCGTGTGTTTATTATTTTATATAATGTATAGTGGCTGTTGTCATGTTTATTTCTGCTGTGTTGTATGCTCTGGCTGAAACTCACGTTGTTTGTGATGTTACAACCGTCTCTCCGTTCTGAAGTTGCCAGGTGTGCATTCCAAGTGTGGTACACATTAGTAAAAGGATCTATTTTAGATTTTATTTGTCTATATACACTTTGGGCGTTAGCCCAAAAAAACGCAACCCTCGGCTCTGTAATTTTTCCCGCGACTGTATTTTCAAAATAGCCCACGAACACTTGTGCCGCAGCCGCTACCCTGGCAACACTGTTCGCTGTACCCTGATCACACACTGATAGATAACCTTCCGCGCTGCGATGACGGGAAGAAGTTGGGGTCAAACCTTATCAAACGATTAATTTGCGTAAAAAAAATATTAACACGTTAAAATTTTTAGATTAATCACATGCGTTAACGCGTTAAAGTTGACACCCCTAGTTTTTACACAAATCTGTATAAAGCCAAAACGGATTTTGATGAACCAATTTGTAAGCAGTATTTAGATAAATTGGAACTGCCTCGGATCTCACAGATGGATAAAGAATCTTTGGAGGCCCCATTAAGTTTGGAGGAACTCCACGTCTCTCTAAAAAGCCTTCAAAAGGGCAAATCGCCGGGTCTAGATGGTCTCCCCCTGAATTATATTTAGAAATTTGGGATTTGGTAGGGATACTTATGCTTAATTCATTTAATTTTGCAATTGAACATGGGGTATTTCAAAGAGATCAAAAAACTTCATTGATATCATTACTTCTTAAAAAAGGGAAAGATCCATTAGATTGTTCCAACTACAGACCGATTTCGCTTATCCCATGTGATCTAAAAATCTATGCTAAAGTTTTTGCTTCTCGTATGGAGAAGGTAATTCATAGTTTGATCAAGGAGGACCAAACCGGCTTCATCAAGGGGTGCAATGCATCTGACAATATGTGTCGACTACTTCATATTCTTGACTTTGCGGACTCCCACCCGACCCCTTGTGCAGTTTTCTCACTGGATGCAGAAAAAGCCTTTGACAGGCTAGAGTGGAATTATATGTGGGCAGTTCTGCAATGTCTCGGCTTCGGTGAACACTTCATTTCTATGATTAAGACATTATACCACTCACCTGCAGCATCAGTCATAACTGGTATTATTATGTCCCCCCGATTCCTTTTACAGCGGGGAACGATGCAGGGATGTCCGCTTTCCCCCTTATTGTTTTGTCTATCTCTTGAACCCTTAGCACAAGCCATCAGGAAATCTGAAGTATCGATTAAGATTCATGATCATAATCATAGTATTTCATTATATGCTGATGATATTATTCTATAATTAGACCACTTTGATGTTTCAGTCTCTAGTATAATTAAGGAATTTGATAATTTATTAGCTTATCAGGATATAAAATAAATTGGAGCAAATCTAAAAATTAAATCTGTTTAAGGCTATTGGCTCATTACTATTCAAAGGTCTTTCATCATTAATTCATTACCCTACAATAAATTCTAACTGCCATAATGATTGCATCAGGCACTTTTCTTCATATGTTTTAATGTCCTATCGTCATTAGTTAGGACAAAAACATCCACTGCGAATTGATGGGAAGAAGTTTGTGTCTTCTTAATGATGATTCTCTCTCAATACAAGGAAGAATCTTGTTAAAGGTGCTAGCTGTGAAGGAAGACAATAATACAGAACTGGTTTGCACATATATATATGTATTGGGAGGTTTTTTTCACCGTAGCCTCCTGAACAGTGACTTGTGAATGCACAAGGCGCGAGTTGCCAGATTCCACCAATTGGCAGTGTTTTTTGTTTGATAACGTGATGACGGAGGAGTGACTTTTGTGTTTTTGTTCCTTCCCTCTCTCCTCCATTTTGACTCAGATTTGTATATGTCATATTTTGGATGCTGTGTTGCCAGGTTTAACAAAACGACACAGTACACAGGGGGTGACCGTAAACCAGTTTTCACCAGTGACAATGATAACTATATAATTAAATACAGTATACCTTTTAACATGGCATTCCTTGCAAACGCAGTAGGTGCCAAGTAAAAGCTTTTAAAAAAATACAGTAGTGATGGGTCATTTATGTGTGACCTCGAGACGTGAGACATGCGGCAAGCTTTTTTTAGAAAACACAACACCATAGCAATCAGGTATGGCATGGGCAGACACTCCTTAGGCAAGCGTAGGTCGGCGATCGGCAAACTTAATTTCTAGGCAGAGAGAATAATGACGGGCAGAATTCAAACTTACATCAAACATACTAAATGCGCAGGGGGACTGCTGTAGTCCAGATATTATGTGTATTTGGATTGGTGATTGAGAGATGGTCAGGTGCAAGCTTAAGTACAGCACATGAATGCTATCTAAGAATCTGTAACTGTGTGAAAGTCCATGTGCTGGGAGAGTACCTCTAGTTGAATGAAGGAAAGTTCATGCTACCAGGATTCGTGACATATAGGAGTGGCTTACGCTCCTAAACAATTAGGTGGGCTTCCATGTGGAAAGGGCGGAGAGGATAACTGGAGCCCCCCAGAACAGATAAACTTGGTCCGCAGATGTACCTTAGGGCGGAGCAGATGGCTCCACCATAAGCAATCTCTTTGACAGTGACAAGGTTACAACACCAGAGACAGACATTTTATTTACTGGCACAGGACAAAACACAGGGGATAATTATTGGGCCGTGCCAGGGCAGGACAAAATCTCGTAAAAATGTCAGGGGACCCTCTTAGCCTGTCTCATACAGCCTTTAGCCGTGACACATTTTAGATATCAGACAGGGCGAGAGTTCATTTGTAGACCCTCCTTTGACAGTCTTAGACAGCCTTTAGGTGTCTACAGGGCAGCATAGACGGCCTCCATCTCACAGACGGCCTCCATACGTTCTCATTTCAGACGGCCTCTCATAGCCGTATGCTCACAGACGGCCTCTGCATAGCCGTCAGGATTTTCTCCATAGCCGTATGAAGCTCAGACGGCCTCCATAGCCGTGACAGGACTGGATGAGAGCACCATAGCCTGACAGGATGTCGGCCATCTGTGAGAGCTCACAGACGGCCTTCCTTAATATATACAAAACCTCTTTCTGCATTAAAACCTCTTTCTATGGAAACTATTTGACCTTAATTTATCTCTTAATTTATCTGTCGACTATAGGCTATTTGGCTCATCGTCTTACTCACTTCAAAGTCATTCATAGAGCATACATAATTCCTTACAAAAAGATTCAAAATTAAACTACAATCAAATTCTAACTGCCATATATGTAATACTGCTTCATCAGGCACTTTTCTTCATATGTTTTGGGAATGTCCTATCGTCATTAGTCTATGGACACATGTAAACCTGGTTTTGTCATCCTTACTGCGAATTGATTGGTTTGCTAACCCAAGTTTGTGTCTTCTTAATGATGATTCTGGTCTCTGTATTAGTTCAATGCAAAAGAGAATGTTGTTTGCTGGTTTTACAGCTGTGAAGAAGACAATAATACAGAACTGGTTTACACCGCACATATATATATATATGAAAACATATTGGATTTGTAGCCTCCTGCAAACAGTGACTTGTGAATGCACAACGGCGCGAGTCGGTGGGGCCAGGCCTTCCACCATTGATGCTTGGCAGTGTTTTTTGTTTGATATACGTGATTGTATGGAGGAGTGACTTTTGTGTTTTTGTTCCCTCTCTCCCTCCATTTTGACTGGACTTTGAGATGTTGAGTATGTGTCTGTTGTTTTGTTTTGTTATATTTTGGATGCTGTGTTGTGTTGTGTTGTGTGAAAAAAAAAAAATGTTGATAACAAAAAAAAAGGGGACTAGACAGTACACTGAAAGAAGAAGAAAGAAAGAAAAGGTGTGTAAACCAGTTTTCACCAAGTGAAACCAAGTTTTTATATATATATATATATATATATATATACTCCAATAATCTTTAATGATAATTTCTATATATTTTTTTTATTATAATTTTTTACAGTATACCTTTTTGGCATGACGATGGCTAATTACCCTTGCAAACGCAGTAGTCTTATTTAGCCACTTGCAACCCCCTTCTTCAAGTCAAGTAAAAGCTTTTAAAAAAATCACAAGTAGTGATGGGTCATTTATGAATGATTTGTTCATTTTATCTGTCACGTGACAAAGACTTGGGAGTTCAAGTAATCTTTTATGTTACTCTAAATTCTCTTTGACTGCATAACAATTTTTAATTATTCGGAATATGCTAATTGCATAGGTGAATGTGTGTGGGAATTTGCCTAAAAAAAAACAACTATATATATGACTGACTTGAATAAAGATTAGTTCATTTTGATGAAAAAGAGCAAACGAGAGTCAGTAAAATGATCTGATCTTCCCATCACTAATCACAAGGGGGTATTACTGACATTTTATGTCATAGAATAAAACATGTAAATGTATTGAGCCTATGTTAATCACACACCTTATTTAAGGCATTTAGCCAAAAACCCATTCATAAAACCCATTCAGGAAGATGTAACAGGAAATGCTAACACATTTCCAGGTTTTGCTCTCTATTGTCTGATTGTAAGCACCTAAATCATCGACGTTGGCACTTTCCAGGAAATTATTTGTTGCATCCCTCTCTGCTTGATTGAGGGGTAAACAAAGCAGCAGAGAGCTATTGCTGACAAAAAAAACTGCTTCCTGATTCGCATTGATCTGGCACACTTGCTTTTGCAGACGTAACCCTAGTGTTGGAAGTTCTGATCTGGTCCAATTACATCCACTGCTCTTCTGCTGCATGCTGTACACTTCATATAAAGGCTAAATGGAAGCACTCGCCACCTCAGCGGAGACCAGAATAGCAATCATTAAGTGCTCGTCGGTCCCCACCGGTCCTCTATCCCATGACTGGAGACATGCTTATGACTGAACCATTTCTTATTAATTGCTAAATCATGAATGCCAGGTGGTCATTCACGGCTAACAGAGCTCTGAGTACTTTAAAATGTGACCATCAGCGTCTCCGTTAATAACATCACTTCTTTCCGCTGCTTAATGTCTATTAGATATGCCGCTATGTGCCTAATATCGGCACCTACCAAGCTTCTTTTTCACGGAAGAGCGCTGTCTCTTTGCTTCCCAGCTGGATTTCTTTACCCTCGTCACTACAAGACCTGCATGACCAGAGCGTGGGGCTTCAATCAATCTGTCCCGTTTCCATTGCAGGAACCCATTGGTGTTTCTCCCCACACTGTGGCCACTTCTTTCTGGCCTGCTGCTGAGGCCTGGCTCTTACAGTCATGCACAGTGGGACGGTGAGTGGAGTTATTAAACCTCCCCCAAGGGGAAAGGAGCACGAGAACTGCACAGACCCTTGGAGAAATCATTAGTCGAGCGGACAGAGCCGTTAAAAGCCCTGCTGCTGTGAAGGAGGAGGGAAGAACCAGAACTGCTGGGCTCAGAGCCTGTGGCTCACGTTGACCCCCACTAACGGTACTCTGGAAACAGACTCAGGTCCCTGCTCTGGGAAGAGCTGGAATTAAAGGGGTCATATTGTGAGGAATCACATTTTTCTTGGTCTTTTGAGATTAAATAATTAATTTTGCTATTAGAAACATACTGTAACTTTTAGAAAACTTCCCAGTGCAAAGTTCTGTACTTCTACAATCAGTACATCACACAATGATATCATACATCAAAAGACGTTTAAACCCTGTATGACAGCCCACTATTAAATATCAATAACATCTATTTGCTGTTAAGAAACACCAATTGGTAACACTTTATTTCGATAGTCCACTTTAGACATTCTACTATCAGTAAGTAACTTTGCAACTACATGTCAACTAGCAGTCATTAGAGTATTAGTAGACTGTCTGCTTAATATCTTCTAATACTTTATTTTGATGGGTCCACAACATACAACATACAGACTATGAGAAACTTTGCAAGTATATGTCAACTTATTCTACTAACCCTAAACCTAACCTAACAGTCTACTCTGAGAGTTAGTAGACATGCAGTTGTAAATTAATGAGAATTAGTAGACATGTAGTTGCAAAGTTATTTATAGTTAATAGAATGTCTAAAGTGGACTATCAAAATAAAGTGTAACCCACAAATTTCTCTATTTTTGAAATTCGAGAAGATATCATGTAGGTATCTACTGTATGTTGCCATTTTGCAAGTAATTAGCTACAGTTTACTAATTTATACTGTCTTTTGGTGATCTTACCATCTCTCTCTCTCTCTCTCTCTCTATTTATACTGTATATATATATATATATATATATAGAGAGAGAGAGAGAGAGAGAGAGAGAGAGAGAATCTGCATTTTCAGCATTATTATCCCAGTCTTCAGTATCACATGATCCTTCAGAAATCACTCAGATATTCTGATTTTCTGCTCAAGAAACATTTCGTATGATAGATTTTTTTTTGTTACAATTTAACTGTCTTTACTGTCACTTTTGATCAATTTAACGCATCCTTGCTAAATTAAAGTTTTGATTTCTTTCAGGGGAAAAAAATGAAGTGTATTTAGCAGTAGTAACTTTATTCATCCCCTTTTTTGTTTCAGTGACTTGTTTCCTTATGCGGTTTCTCACAAAAGAAAAATACAACATAAACATTGTCTTACTCATCTTTCATTTAAAAACTTCACTGCCTGTGATATAAAATAATCCCCCCCCCCCCCTATTTTAAAAAATGCTAAATCTTCTACCTGAAGGCAAAAGCTCAAACTCATTATGCAGTGGGTGCCTATTGTCAGATATAATTTTCATAGCTTTACCAAGACATCTAGTCTGATCAATTTGATGTAATCCCATCACAGGGATACCAAGTAATTTACTCGCAGTACTTAAATTTTTTCTGACCAAACTCTTTTTTATTTCACAATATGCTGTGAATAGTTATATATTTAAAATAAATATCTGAAACTCTCTCTGGAATGATAGGGTTCATTTTATAACCTTTTTTCATCTTTATGTTATTTTAATAAAACTTCTATACAGTTTTGGACATGTTCTCTTAAATTACATTTCTCAGAAACCATCTTTACAGTGCACTGAATATAATATAAAGCTTGTTACATTAAAGGGACAAATCTTGATAGGTGTACCAAAATAAGAAACTATATTTGTTTGTTTTAATTATATCCTTTTGATTTAGATTTATATTATTCATGAAAAATTATTACTACTGTTGTTGTTGTTATACCTGTTTAATCATTATAACCCCTACTGATTAAACCAGAGGGAAACTAAATAAAAAACTGTCCCTTTAAGTGGAGTCATGGGCAAAGTGCAGACACTCAAAGTCACATGCTGATGAGTTACGCTCATCTGAAAAGCACTGGAGAGAATACAATTGTTCACAAAAAAAACACAGATTTTTCTCTCCACAAGAGAAGGAATGGAGTAAAAGAGATTAAGCATAACTAATATGCAATTAAAACCTAACAATGAAAAGGGCAATCATACATTTTCCTCTGATGCTCGGCTAGATAAAACAGGTGAGCGTTTGGCTCCGGTTTCCTTAAGTGACGGAAGTAATGACGCTGATTAAAGTTGAGTTCCTCACACAAAGTGCAGGGATCACAGGTGAGAATCTGTGGCTGGTTTAATTACTTAGCAGACTTGTGTGAAAAGTGAGTTTATGGCGTAAGAGTGTTTTCAGGCCAGGAGATCACTAGTTTTATATCCAATTATCTACATGTGGATCCATCTGTGGGACAAAGTGTCTTGGCGTGGGAGTACTCTTATTATTTCATTAGAGGAATCTATGTCAATATAAATGGAGCCGAGCGCAAAATTAGTGTGGAAGCCTTCGGAGAATTTGATTTGTGCAGTAATTAGAACAGATTTCATCATCTGAATACTCCTTCTCCTCTCACCTCTCCAAAGTTTTGACCTTGGACTAAAAAAAGCTTTGCATTTAAAACAGACAAGGGAGCACTCCCAAACTTTGGCAACTTTTTGCTTATCAGTGTGCATTACCGCAAAATTACTCTCTCCCTATTTCTGCTGCATTTCATTTAATGTGAAGAGGGCAAAAGACCTTAGTTACTGTTATTTGCCGGAATGATTAAAGGTTGGTATTCAGTGCCACGGCGTTCAGGTGACAGCTTGATTATCCCTTTTCGGGTTGCTTTTGTTGGAGTCAGGAATAAGCTCAGGGCGGGGGGTACCGGGGGGCCCGCCTGTCTTCATCTCCCTGCCCGCAGGAGGCCCACAGATGCCGGGGCTTCAATCCTGTCCTTGGCTGTCAGTGTGCATCGCTCCGGAGCAGCTCCCTATTGAACTGACGTGGATGTGAGTGAAAACTTCACAATGTCACTCGGGAACAGGAAACTTTGCGCTGTCAGGACTGTGTTTGTTCTGATTTACAGCATTAGCGGAGCGGGCCAAACTTGAGCAGCGTTATTGCCGCTGTCTGGAGGGAAGCAAATCACCATGGTGACTACATTGCTTACAAAAACTTGCTTCTTGGCTACCTTTACCAAACTACAAAACGCTTTGTTGTTCCCCTGAAGTAAAAAGGTGAAGTGTATAATTTATGTGCCACTAATGTCACCTAATTGTAAAAATAATGACTGCTTTTAAGGGAGAACACTCACCCGTCTGCCATTGGTCAGGTCAAATGAGTAGTAGGCTACAGTCCCAAACTCACACTAGTTAAACTAATGCTGCTTCATACAGGTTGGAATATTTTGAAAGCACACGCTTTCAAATTATTTATATTACATTAAAAAATAAATAATGGCGATGTCCATAAAACTGAAAAGTCTTATCACTTTTTGACAAGACAAGAGCCCAATCGAGCTGCGAATTCATCCGTCAAATCTTAATTAACCAGCAGCAGGTGGAGACAGCAGAGTCATGCGTGGAACACAAAACTTACGTTAGCAGGTCTGGTGGAGAAAAACTTTGACTAAATCTAAACCTTCAGACGACACACAGCTCATATTTGACCCTGGACCATTAGTAGCATTTCTGTAAGTTCCCGAAACCATTCATGAAAACCCACACAACTAGTTGTCAAATCCGGTTCAGTTCACACAGCGTGGGTTTTGCGAGAATGCGGTTGTGAGTCCTGAAAATGTACAGGTGTGAGTTCGGTAATAGAATGTGGTTGTCACTCCCCTAAATAACCCCACCATGTGAACGTAACTGTATTAGGACTCAAATACAGTCTGACAACCATATTCTGCTGCTGTGTGAACGTGGCTTAATAGATATCACCATAGCTGATTAATCACAGTACATTAAGACTTTGTGTTGCATTGCACAAGTTTTCTAAATGTTATGTTTAAATGTTGAGGCATTATGAAAAAGTGCATTCCATTTGTACTCGGAAGTTGGAAATTCCAAGTTCCCAGTATGAATTTTTGACTGGAACACCCCCTCAAGTTGGATTTCCGACTGAGAGGAAGCCCAACAGCAGAAGTGAAACAGTCGTAATGCATTGATTATTAGCATTTCTGTTTGTCTGTGTCTCAATAAATAGTAATATATAACCTCTATATGTGGCTGGGATATGTCTGTTATCTATGTAAAATACAGCTTTATTAAGCTTTTTTTTTTTTCAAAAAAAAAATTATCACTGGTATTGCTACCATTTATCTTTTTTTTTATTTTATTTTTATTTTTTAACTTGTGTACTGAAACACGATCAACTCAGTTGTGATATCATTGTCAACTCCAACATTTGACTTCTGATGTAAATGCAACACAGCATAATTAAATATGCACAAATTTGCACACATTTCCAGAGCAGAACTGGATAAAGCCAGGTTTAAATTCTTGTCATACAGTTAAAGGAAGAAAAGGGGAAAAAAGAAAACGGCCTTCAAAAATATGTCTACAGATACAAATAAAGTGTAATAAAATAAACACAAAAGTGTATTATGGATGTTTTCTTCCCACTAGTCTCAAAGAAGACATGCTATGGAAACAATATAGCCCAAAATAGTTTGCACAACAATGGTTTGCCGGTCTTATACCTTTAAAAAAAATGATAAATGTTAATATTCTTTACCTAATTCTTGGCTTTTTTACAGACGTTAATCAGAGGTCATAAATGCTTTGGACAAACATTGAAAAAGGTTTATTCAGCTAAATCTGAAAATGCATTTCCATCTTCCCTCCATCCTATTACTTGTGACTGCTCAATTTGTCCAAGCCCCATCTAAACCAGTCGACATGAGCACTGCACCACAAGATCGGAGCAGCTTACAAGTTTTGTTGTGCGTCACTGAAGTTTGAATGAGAGTTTTAGCAAAGAATCAATTTCAGTCTGCTTCTCCTGTGCTTTTTATACCGAAGGAGGAGGAAAAGGAAACACAGCCACGTTGTCTTTTAAAGCTTCGTTATTAAAGCTTGTTCACACATCAGATATTCTGCAATGCACAGTTAAAAATCATTCTTCACACATTGTGGGAGGAGGTCAGAGCAGATCCACCAAAAGAAGGCAATATTTCTCCGCGTTGCATCACATGTAGGCAAATAACTTTGGCATGTTCCCGATGAACATATTGATTTGTGTCAAAACAACTGAACGGGCTTCAGCTTTATGATGAAGGAAACGTAAGAGAAAGGAACAAGATCATCTGCGCTGCGATTCAAAGAACTTCTGGAGCTGGCGAGCTGTGGGCGTCTGAAGTGGGAACCGTTGAAGGGTATCTGCGATGACAGAGAAAAGTAATTTTGGTTGGAGACCGAAGTGACAGGAAGGATAGCGTGACTTTGTTTCTCTTCTACACCTTTGAGACTGGTAGCGAGGTAGAGCACAAGTATTATCAAATTTCTCCTCCTCCTCTTCTTCACCAACCCCGCATCACAACACCTCGCCTCCGCAGGGGGGCCGTCACGTCAAGGACACGCCACGCTTGACACGGCAACAAGCAGCTAATTTATATCCTTCTCCTGGACAAACATGAACACAGCGGCAGTCAAGTCACCCAGGAGTCGGTATAAATATTCAAACACAGATTCCGAGGAGCAAGGGCTCTGTCCGTTTGCCATCTTTTTTCATCCCGTTTTACCTCCTCTGTGGTTTGTCCTCTGCTGACTTTCCCATTTGTTGGTGGTCATTAAAACTAGTGGGGTTGTAGGTACTGCAATATGGTGAAAAGAGTGACGCTACAAAGGCTCGGTTGATAAACAGAAATAATCGCCTTCGTTAAGGCTTTCATTAATATTGCAAGGGTGTTTTGCACTGCGTTTGAAGTTTGGAAAACTTCTACAAATCTAAGTAATGAAGAAATAGTGTCCGTGAAAGTCTGTCTTTAAACCTATACCCATTTATATTTGTATGGCTAAAATATAAGACTTCATATATACACTTCGAATCCTGTTTGCTACCTGAACTCAATTCAATAACTGCAAAAATGCACAGCCCTGGTCTGCAGATATCCAACAATGAACACGGCACAAAACGGTACAAATTGTGGCAACACCTAAATGCACCAATTTAGATGATGTATACTGTATAAAAAATACATTCTGAAAGAATAGCCACACCAATAGTCACCACAAAAGGCCATCTGAAGGCACACATGCTGGCTGACTTGAATGGTTTATCTGAGTCCCTATGGCCATTACCCTACACTGCTATCATGCTCCGCAGCGGATGCCCAGAGCCCCTTTGAAGTCAAGAGGCAAAAGTCAATTCAGCACACTGGGGGTTCTAATGAATTTGTTTGGAGCTTAATTCTAAATGGTGAGGGCCTGTGGACAATAATTCATGGCAGCAGGTAGACTCTGTGGAAAGCCAAATGCTGGTTGAATTGTAATGACTGAACTCTTCTGAGAATATATCATTGAGAGAAGTCATGAGAATTGTAGTGGAGAAAAATATAATTAAATGGCGTAAATTAGATCTGGGAGAGGCAGAATGGACTTTTTCAATTCAAATCCCCTTGTGCTGATGAGTTTATGTATTTACAGAGGCTGTAAGAGTGTTAATGTAAGATTTCCGTGTAAATGGTTTTGCTGTTTGACTTTGACACAACATTTCGTTCCACTGTATGTCTCCACATGTAGCAGAATGACAATAAAGCTCAACTTGACTTGATATATGTATATATCAAGTTGCACATGCCACTAGAGTTACATTTAAAAGTTTGAATACTATACAATGAGGCTTTGTTGATGCAAAATAAAAGTCACTAGATTAATCTTACCTCAAAAGAGTCGATTGATTAGATACTTGTCTACCAACTCATTTTTTCCCTTTGTCAACTGAGAAAAAGCTGTCATAAATTGGTGAGGACAACATCATCCATAGCAAAAAGTTTCAGGGACAAGTCCCTGCCATAAATGATGCATGATCAAATCTTTTGCTGTGATGCTCCTTACATCCAAAAGTTTGCATCTTGAAATAAACGTGAGAAGTGCAATTCAGCAGTTCATCTCATTGCGTCTGTCTTTCATAACGACACCCCACTGCTTGTAAACTCAGACTTTGAGAACTCAGCATGAGATGGGACTGTGGAGACATGAACGTGAGGAAAAAATGAAGTTGATTAAGCGAAAAGGGGGACGCATTAAGAGCGAAGAAAGCATAAGCTCTTTAACTCCTCTGCTTTGCATATAAATGAGAGATTACAGAAAGACTATATCTTATCAGCCCGTTGGAATACATATGCCTAATTACAATATATTCAGGAAAAGTATGCAAGTGTAATTTGCACAAAGAAGATTAGGTGCACAGAGAAAGGTCAGGCCACACCGGCTCATGCTGATGTGTTTGAGCTGTGATGCTCTGGAAAAATAAGCGTCTGCAGTGGAGTTAGATATCAAGAACAGGTTCTAATTCTAGTTAATTTTTAAACTGAAACCAAATAATTTTCATGATGCTCTGTTCTGTTCCTGATGCGGACAGTACACTGTATTACTCTCATATACACAAACACTCTTGTGTTTCCTGTTCTAGCTGCAGACAACAAACATACCACGAACGCTGTAGTCTGATTCATGACTGAATGACTCATGTTTTAAAATATATTTTAAAATGTAAAAAAATGGCCAAAGTAATATTTAATATTACTAATTTTATGTAAATACGTTTTTAACTGATATATTTTGGCTGATATAATTTTCTATGTATTTAAAAAAAAAAAAGAATGTTTTTTGTTTTTTTTAAGAATTTAAAATATATTGTGCCATCTATAGGCTATATTTAAATTCACGTCACATTTGAAGAAAAAAATCTTTGTTGTTATTATAACACACATGGACATATAGCACATTCAAATGTATATATATATATATATATATATATATATATATATACATATATATATATATATATATATATATATATATATATATATATATATATATATATATACACACACACATTTACATACATATAAATACACATATACTGTATATATATACATATATGTGTGTGTGTGTGTGTGTGTGTGTGTGTGTGTGTGTGTGTGTGTGTGTGTGTGTATGTATATATATGAAGAGTTAATTTGCAAAAACAGATAACTCCGTTTTTAACAATTCTCAGAAATCATGTTTTTCATTGTGCATTCTAGTTAATCTCAATCAAACTGCAGATGGGCTATTTTGACTAGGTTAAAACATAAAAAAATGTTCTTTAGTATGTTTGTTTATATTAATACCAAAAAAAATGTATATGGCTTAATAAAGCAATCTAATTTAATAATATAAAAAATGATACAAATGGTTACAGGAATCATTAATTCCCATCCCATAAACTCCCGTGTCTAGTATGCAGTTCTGCTATTCGGGACGTGTCTTGCATTCATTCTCTCCCTCTCTCCCTCTCTCTCTCTCTCTCTGTCACACACACACACACACAGATAGTTTTTAAAGGGATAGAAGGTGCTGGTGACAGTATGCTGTGGAGTGTGTCAGTCAGTGAAGAGGTCATTCTGGTTGCTGAGCTTTCAGTCTCCCATGAGGCCGAGAGCTCAAGGACAGGCCTCAGTGAGTGTATATTACAAATGCAAACGGTACACAAACAGACATGACTGAGCCGCGGGAACTTCACTTTACAAATATACAGGTATGCCACTCAACTTCACCTGTAAGATTACTCATTTTAACTAAATATGGACATGATATTATATCGTTAACAGATTTAAAATGAAAAAGGATTTTACTTATGCATGTACAACATAACACATGGAAATATAAAACATGAACCCTTTATGAATAACTGTAGAGAATAGAGATTTTTAAGGTTCACAGAATACTGAATCATGTTCGTGGAATTCAAAGGTTGATTTAATTAAATGCAAAATAACTTAGAATAATCAAATGTTCAAATCCATTACAATTAATTAGCTTAGCTGCATATTTTGACTTTTATGGTTTTTATATTTGCATTGTTTTGTGCTTTTAACTAGGTTTTTAAATCTAGTTTTACTGTTAAATTTTGCTTAAAAGCCCACTGTGTGTCAGGCTGTTTATAGCAGATTCAGTTTACCCCATACAGTTAATTAAATAACTTATAAATAAAACATAAAATAAAATAATCAGTTAATTTCGATTTCATTTATAAATAAATCTGCTATTTAAAAGGCCTTCCTTTTAAGAAAGTCCCCCCTATCATTTATAGTATTATTTTCTTTTATTTTTTTTGTCCTGTTTTGTCCCATTAATAAGACTCCTGCTTTGAATTTTGTATGTAGTATTGAACTCGGTCAACAGCAGCTGTATCCTCACAAAGATAACATCAATTCAAGTCCCGACAACATCAAGAGATTTATAAAGATTTGTTAAAAAGTTGTTCATACATAAAAGGATATGTGTTTTAGATGCTGCCAATATGTTGATATTGTATTTTCCAGTGTCTGTGTCTATCCGTGTGCATTTTATGTGCAAATGCGAATTAAATTACCCTGGTTAAATACAGCCGTTCACAATGTCTGAGACTGAGAGAGAGAGAGAGTGCAACTGTTCAATTTTACACTTGATCTCACAGCAAAAATCTGTCTCTTAGAACTAGGCTGGAATGAAAATACATTAGCTCATTTTCTCCTCAACTAATGTGCTGAGAAACACAACTGCCCATGTTACACATATTATAATTTATTGCAATCAAACACTACTTATAATAATGAATAATTCAGGTTGATTCACAACTTAATTATATTGTGAATGCATTGCTCATCACTGTTAGCTACAAACACATGTAATGTAAATTGTTAGTATGTAACTCAAATAATCAAGTAGTCTGCTTTTTTAGGATATTATTATTATTATATTAATTTATCCGTTTATTTATTTATTTGTTTATTTATTTTAGGGCAGTCATGTCAATCACTGTGGTCATAAATTCATGAGATATGTGAAGATACAGTATATGCAACAGACAAAGCAAATCTGTACTGCACATTATTTTGGAAATGAATGCATGTCAGTAGCTTAAAGGGGTCATATGATGTTGCTAAAAAGATGTAATGGTGTAATGCAATGTGTTTACGTGGTTCGAGGTTCAAAAAATACATTATTTTCCACATACTGTACATTATTGTTGCTCCTCTATGCTCCGCCTTTCTGAAACGTGCCGATTTTTACAAAGCTCATCGTTCTGAGAAGTGAGGTGTGCTCTGATTGGCCAGCTATTCAGTGTGTTGTGCCGCGCCGCATAAACATAACACTCTGGCCGTTTCTCAATATGCCTTCTTGTCTGGTCTTGTGTTCTTGTGGACTTGTGAAACATCATCAGTCATCGCCCAAGTACTGTTCAATTCAAAGTTCACATCTAGCCAAGTACAGTTCAAATCCCTGGAAATCTTGTGCGAACTTGAGGCAGCCAGGTATCCCAGAATGCATTTCACACCAATCAGTTAATGGTGGAGGGGAAAACCCGCAAAATTTTACCGGTAAAATATTACCATTATTGTGTCATGAAATGCAGTTCTAAGAGTATTTCAGTCAAGAATGTAGTTGTTTAAGACTCAAATCTGCGATTTATTTATAAAGATAGCGCCTATTTGAAAATTTGCTTCGCCGATTTCGGAGACGTGAGATCCAAGCGATCACCGGGCGCTCAGTGCTCATGTATCCACCGAGAGCAGCCTCACCTCGGCTAGTTCTTCTGACACTTGCCGCTGGCTCTGATGTCTCTGTAGTGGTTAAACCTGAGGTAAAATTTGTTTTGCGTATATCTTACAGGCAATCTTTAGTCTCGTGAATCTATTATTTCTTCCAGGTCATATCGTTTTGGCTAAGCACAAAGTTATGTTTCATAAATTATTTATTTATTAATCGTAATACAGCGCTGACTTTGTTAACGTTACATACATTTGACTGAATTGTTTGCTTTTGTCTTTTTCCTATTACATAATTATCTTATACTTTATACTTATACTTTTATAAATGCTATTATAGTTCATTAAAACTGACATTTAACAAAAAAAGACAAAGTTGTGCTTGTCATATTTCATTTTATTATACATACAGTGAAGATAATCAGAGTAGGCTATATGTGCACATATTACCTAAACCACATATTACTGTTTTATATTTTTTAAATGAAAATGAAAACAGGTTTTTTATTATTATTTTGAAGTAAACAAAAATGCAGTGGTGTTTGATATCATTTCGTTTTATTGTAATGCGTGTATGCGTTGCATGAACTACATTTTTGCGTCTATTAATATGTTTAAATGAAAACAAAAAGAAGCAGTGGTGTTTGATATCGTATTTTGTCGTATTGTAAATACAGAAAGCGTAGATAACCGGAGTAGCCAAGGCGAGCTGACTGACATTATCAAGTATGCTGCTGTTCCATTTGCAGAATTACCAGACTTGTGTTCTCCCATCTTCAGGAGTTCACACTCCCGAGTCGAACTTGCGAAGTCCGAACTACTGAGGATGCAAGTCTGAACTTTGCGTACTTGGTATTGAGAAATGGCCCATGTCTGCATTTGTGATCGTAGAAACGCCAAACAAGCACTACTCTACACTGCTCAAAACCTGCGTTTGAATAGTCAGTAGCAAATTCTTTAAATATCAAAACATACTTACAGGCTGTGAGTCAGAAGCACCAGACTGTCCTTGCGACGTTGGAATTGCTGTTCACAGCCATTCAAAGTGTTCACATTGTAGGCTACTCTCTCCCAGGATCAGGAAATAGTCCTCCGTAAAATGCACTGCACACACTCTAATATTTGCATTGTACTGTTCTGGAACAGTGTTGTAAATATAACTTAACCACTGATTTCTAGTTGTGTACTTCATTTGAAAGGCCAAAAAAAGTACTTTCGCTTTCACAACGGAACACACAGTGTATCCATGACATGGCATCGGCAGCAACAATACTACAGCGAGAATAAAAGTTATGCCTTCTTTCATTGCATATACATTTGGGCAGTGTTATGCAAATCTTCCCACACCATGATGTAGAGATGTGGGGGCGTGTTTGTAAGTCTGTAAGTAGTAAGTAAGCAAGTACAGTAAGTAGCAAGTAATAAAATAAGTAAATAGAAAGTTACATAGGTAGGCAGGGAAATAAATAAATAAAGTAAGCAATTAAGTGAGTAGCAAGTAATAAAGTAGGTTGTAAGTAAGCAAGCAAGTAATACAGTAGTTAGTAAGAAATCCAAGTAGGTACACTGTAAAAAGTGATAAGTTGACTTAACTTAAATAAATTGAGGAAACCCGTTGCCTTAAAATTATTAAGTAAATAATAATAAAAAAAAGTTATTTTTTTAGTTATTTACTTAATAATTTTAAGGCAACGGGTTTCCTCAATTTATTTAAGTTAAGTCAACTTATCACTTTTTACAGTGTAGGTAGGTGGTATCAATCAATAAATAAACAAATAAATAAAGCAATTAAGTAGCAAGTAATAAAATAAGTAGTAGTAAGTAGTAAGTAGTAAGTAGTAAGTACTGTAAGTAGTAAGTAGTAGGTAGTAAGTAGCCAGTAACAAACTAAGTAATAAATTAGTAAGAAAGTTAGGTAGGTTGGTAGGTAGGTAAGTAAGTAAGCAAGCAAGTAAATAAAGCAATAAAGTAGCAAGTAATAAGGTAAGTAGTAGTAATTAAGTAAGTAAGTAAGTAAGTAGTACTGTAAGCAGGGGCGGACTGGCCATCGGGAGAACCGGGAGAATTCCCGGTGGCCTGACAGTCAATTTGGCCCGCTACCCTACATTTTTTTTTTTTTTTAATGTTGTTGTTGTTGCCTGCCGAATGTATACTAAAGTGATTATTTCCGAATTCGCCATTCAATAATAAAACTCCAATAAATCATGAATCTGCTAGTCTTCTTGGCTGGCAACACGATTCGCCTTCGCGCACGCTCTGCGTTTCCGCGCGTCCGCCAAAAGGATGCGAGACTCGAGAATGGAGTAGAAGCGCCCAGGTGGAGCAGAGAGGCAAAACTGTCCTGTTTATGACTTCAAGTGCAGGTCAGTTACATCTGTAAATAGACAGACTATTGTAGTTGTGTCTTAGTTTACTTAGTTACTGCTAGAACATGACAGCAGTAGCAGTCAATTGCTGCAAAATTACCAAAATGACAATTACTATTGTAAAGAGTAGGAATTTAGCAGACAAATATTCACATTGTTTTATAACAGGTTCAGAGGGAGCTAAGGCAGACAACAACACAACCCTTATGGAAATTAACCATGGTTTCACTTAAAATAAAACCAAAAACCATGGTTACTATAGTTAAACCATGGTAACCACAAATGTACAATGGTTTTGCTACACTATATAGCTTCACCACGGCATTTGTAGTAAAACTCTGGTTAAAAATGGTAATCAATCCACCAAAAAAACATGGTTACTATACTTTTACCATAGGCCTAATAAAACCATGGTTAATTTTCCTTAGAACAAAACTCGTGATAATGCAAAAACATGTTAAGTATTAAGATTTTTTTTATAAAGGTATATTCAAGAATTTAGGAAAGATAAAACAATAACACATGGTCCTAATGTAATACTTATTTTTTTCTAAAATAAATGTATACTATGTGCAAACAAATTGCAATGAGGTGGTTGTTTTGCAACAAGGTGGAGACGTGTTGATGAAAAAGTGACAGGTACAAGAAAAAAAACACACGAGAGACAGAGAGATGTCAGGGAAAATGAAGAGACTAAAAATGTTCAAGAGATAACCTTTAATTATTTTGCGCGGGCCCAGCATATGGATTTAAACTTTTATGTGATGATGATGATGGTCATACAAAAAATATTGTTGTCCGTGGTTTCAAACTTTGTTGTGGGTGTATGGGATGGCCTGGATGTGTGTGAGACTTCCCGGTCTGAAATTTCATCCCAGTCCGCCCCTGACTGTAAGTAGTACGTAAGTAGTAGGTAAGCAAGTAATAAACTAAGTAAGTTGTAAGCAAGTTATTAAGTTAGTTGATATTCTGGTTAACAGCAGCAAAGATTTTTTTATTTATACACTAAATAAGTCAGAGACAAAACTGAAAGGTGTAACTTACTAGTAAATATTACTTAGGATGGTTTGTTATATTTATAGTAGCATTTTTTTTCTGTGAGTATATTGTGATGTCCATCCAAGTTTAACAGATTGTCAAAACATATTAAATGTATAGGGCAGGCCTTTGGTTTTATGCATCCATTGTTGATTGGATTTTGAGATGTGGGTGTTGCACTCAAAAACTGAACTTCCGGAAAATGTTATACCATTGAGATCTAGTGAAAACTTCCAAAAGAAATCTGAAGAAAACTTTTTTTTGTTTGTTTTTTTCCTCCAATGTATAGTCAACGTTTGCAGCTTGCCAACAGATACAAGTTCACTCTGTTACTTCTGTTAAAAATATCACAATTTTCTTTGCATGCTGTTTGCTTTAATGGATCACTAGACCTTCTGTCTCCCTTGATAATGAGCGACGTGAAACCCAACCGTGTCAAACGCCCTAAAAATCTGTTGAAGGAAAGGTGCCCGTGAGGTGCGTATAGACAGAGATGTATGTGTGTGACAGTAACAGGCTTGTGGTGAGTAATGGAAGAGGAAGTAAACACAAATAAATGTATTAAACTGAGGACGAGCTTTGTCCTCTTCAGGCACAGAGTCTCTGACTGAGAGCTGGCGTGAATGAGAGTGAATTATAGGCCATTTACCCTCGCTCGACTCCACAGAATTATTCAAATTCAGAGTGTGTTTCTGCACAAATGGCCACCTTGACTTTCATTCGCTGTTGGGCTTCACCAGGGACAGATGAGGGCTAGAATCAGTTTAAAGGACATCTCGCTGCTCAATAAATGTTTTTTGCACATTATGTTATTGTGGATTTTAACAGAATTCAGTGTATATTTTTGATATTTGTTTTTTTTTTTTGCAAAGTTATTTGCTTCTCCTTTTCCAGTCTTTACTCTCACCATACACATCCTCTCTTTTTTTTTTTTGCAAAGTTATTTGCTTCTCAGTATAATAAGTCAGTATATAATATTTAGAATTTATCTCAGGTCATCTTTTAGAATGTCAGTTTTAACATTTCAAAAAGTGAAATCCTTGCTGATGATTAAACAGTGAAATCTCAGTATCTCAAAATATTAGAATATTTACATTTGAGTTTCAATAAATGACCATCCATACAGTATAAATTCTGGGTATCTCTTGATCTTTGAAACCACAATAATGGGGAAGACTGCTGACTTGGCAATGATCCAGAAGACGAACACTGACACCCTCCACAAAGAGGGTAAGTCACAGAGGGTCATTACTGAAATGTATGGCTGTATACAGAGTGCTGTATCAAAGCATATCAAATGCAAAGTTGACTGGAGGAAAAATTTGGGTAGGAAAAGGTGCACAAACAACAGGGATGACCGCAAGCTTGAGAATACAGTCAAGCAAAGCTGATTCAGACATTTGGAAGAGCTTCACAAGGAGTGGACTGAAGCTGGAGTCAGTGCATCAAGAGTCACCACGCTCAGACATCTTCAGGAAAAGGGCTACCAAGCCACTTCTGAACCAGAGACAACATCAGAAGCATCTTACCTGGGCTGTGGAGAAAAAGAACTGGACTGTTGCTCAGTGGTCCAAAGTCCTCTTTTCAGATGAAAGTAAATTTAGCATTTCATTTGGAAATCAAGGTCCCAGAGTCTGGAGGAAGAGTGGAGAGGCACAGAATTCATGTTGCTTGAAGTCCAGTGTGAAGTTTCCACAGTCAGTGATGATTTGGGCTGCCATGTCATCTGCTGGTGTTGGTCCACTGTGTTTTCTGAAGTCCACAGTCAACGCAGCCATCTACCAGAAAATTTTAAAGCACTTCATGCTTCCTTCTGCTGACAAGCTTTATGGAGATGCTGATTTCATTTTCCAGCAGGACTTGGCACCTGCCCACACTGCCAAAGGTACCAAAAGCTGGTTCAATGACCATGGTGTTACTGTGCTTGATTGGCCAGCAAACTCGCCAAACCTGAACCCCATAGAGAATCTATGGGGTATTGTCAAGAGGAAGATGAGAGACACCAGACCCAACAATGCAGATGACCTGAAGGCCACTGTCAAAGAAACCTGGGCTTCCATACCACCTCAGCAGTGCCACAAACTGATCACCTCCATGCCACGCCGAATTGAGGCAGTAATTAAAGCAAAAGGAGCCCCTACCAAGTATTGAGTACATATACAGTAAATGAACATACTTTCCAGAAGGCCAACAATTCACTAAAAATGTTTTTTTTTTTATTATTGGTCTTATGAAGTATTCTAATTTGTTGAGATGTTGTTGGTTTTTGTTAAATGTGAGCCTAAATCATCACAATTAAAAGAACCAAAGACTTAAACTACTTCAGTCTGTGTGCATTGAACTTATAATTAATACAGGAGTTTCACACTTTGAGTTGAATTACTGAGAAAAATGAACTTTTCCATGACATTCTAATTTATTAAGATGCATCTGTATACAGGTGGAGCATATTATTATTTTTTTCTGAAGGATCATGTTACACTAAAGACTGGCGTAATGATGCTGAAAATTCAGATTTGCATTGCATGAATAAATTATATTTTTAAGTATATTAAAATAGAAAACAATATTACTGATTTGTTTCTGTGTGTTGATCAAATAAATGCAGCCTTGATAAGCATAAACTTATATAAATAAATAAATCTTACAAATCCCAAACTTTTGAACATCAGTATGTATATTCAGACATTTCAGGTCCACTGTATGCTTAAAATTTAATAAAGTTGAGTCATTCTTTAGAATATAGGTACTTGTTTTTTTTATTATGTTTTATTAGTATTTATTAATATATTTTCAAACATATTGATTATTTCAAACATCTCAACTATATTCTTAGTCAAATGTTCAGTGACATTTTTTTTTCTTGGTTTCCACACTGTCTGTCAATCTCTGGCTCCAGCGCTTTGGCTTATGGATCAATCAGGAAATTCAATTAGGGCGTCATCAGTCCGGCCCTTCACTGTGTAAATGATGCCACTGACACACGAGGGATAAGGCTCCATCTATCACTGCTATTTTAAACTCTTTTAAGAGACTCTTTCCTCTGTTTCTCACCTCTCAGCTCTTTCATCATCGGACATACAATTGACTCTTCGCTCACTTTTCTCCTCTATCTCTCTAGGCATGAAGATTGTGTGTAAAGAGCCACAGCCTGCATGAAGAAGCCTGTTCACATACAGAAATGAAGCCAGTCTCATAAGGGAAATGCAATTGTAGCAACATCAATGCTCTAACTAAACATGTGATATATCCAATATAAGTTATCACCATTAATCTGAATGATATAATATTCAATTGTCCTGTGTTGTACTGAATGTATGATATTATGTTTTTTTGTATATATTATATTATGCATATCATTATACAACCCAAATTCCAGAAATGTTGGGACGTTTTTTTAAATTTGAATAAAATGAAAACTAAAAGACTTTCAAATCATATGCGCCAATATTTTATTCACAATAGAAAATAGAGAGAACATAACAAATGTTTAAACGGAGAAAATTTACACTTTTATCCACTAGATGAGCTCATACCTGCTACAGGTCTCAAAAAAGTTGGCACAGGGGCAACAAAGGGCTGAAAAAGCAAGACATTTTGAAAATATTCAGCTGGGAAAACATCTAAACATGCTAAACACTAGCAACTAATTAAGTTAATTGACATCAGGTCTGTAACATGATTAGCTATAAAAGGGATGTCTTAGAGAGGCAGAATCTCTCAGAAGTAAAGATGGAGAGAGGCTCTTCAATCTGTGAAAGAGTGCGTAAAAAGATTGTGGAATACTCAACGTCAAATTGCAAAGGCTTTGCAAATCTCATCATCTACAGTGCATAACATCATCAAAAGATTCAGAGAAACTGGAGAAATCTCTGTGCGTAAGGGACAAGGCCGAAGACCTTTGTTGGATGTCCGTGGTCTTCGGGCCCTCAGACGACACTGCATCACTCATTGGCATGATTCTGTTATTGACATTACTAAATGGGCCCAGGAATACTTCCAGAAACCACTGTGGGTAAACACAATCCGCCGTGCCATCTGCAGATGCCAACTAAAGCTCTATCATGCAAAAAGGAAGCCATATGTGAACATGGTCCAGAAGCGCTGTCGTGTCCTGTGGGCCAAGGCTCATTTAAAATGGACTGTTTCAAAGTGGAAAAGTGTTTTATTGTCAGACGAGTCCAAATTTGACATTCTTGTTGGAAATCATGGACATCGTGTCCTCCGGGCTAAAGAGGAGGGAGACCTTCCAGCATGTTATCAGCATTCAGTTCAAAAGCCAGCATCTCTGATGGTATGGGGGTGCATACGGTATGGGCAGCTTGCATGTTTTGGAAGGCACTATGAATGCTGAAAGGTATATAAAGGTTTTAGAGCAACATATGCTCCCCTCCAGACGACGTCTAGTTCAGGGAAGGTCTTGTGTATTTCAGCAGGACAATGCAAAACCACATACTGCAGCTATTACAACAGCATGGCTTTGTAGTAGAAGAGTCCGGATGCTGAATTGGCCTGCCTACAGTCCAGATCTTTCACCTATAGAGAACATTTGGCGCATCATTAAACGAAAAATACGTCAAAGACGACCACGAACTGTTCAGCAGCTGGAAACCTATATCAGGCAAGAATGGGACCAAATTCCAACACCAAAACTCCAGAAACTCATAACCTCGATGCCCAGATGTCGTCAAACTGTTTTGAAAAGAAGAGGAGATGCTACACCATGGTAAACATGCCCCCGTCCCAACTATTTTGAGATCTGTAGCAGGCATCAAATTTGAAACGAGCTAATTTTGTGCATAAAGCTGTAAAATTTCTCAGTTTAAACATTTGTTATGTTATGTGAATAAAATATTGGCTCATGTGATTTGAAAGTCTTTTAGTTTTCATTTAATTCAAATTTAAAAACGTCCCAACATTTCCGGAATTCGGGTTGTATCATTTTTATATAAAAAAATATATTTATTTAATATATATAGCGACTGCACGATAAAGGAATGTTCTTTGGCACATTCTTATGTGAACATTTAATTATTTATCTTGTATTGTTGTAGAATTGTTTACCCATCATTTTAATTGTCTAAATTACAGTGGTGCAATTTGCTGCGTTCAGTTTCTTCATGACTGACTTAATATTCACATATCACGGTTCACTGCTCAAGAAAGATTTTGTGAAAGCAACTTTTTGGTTGCTTCTAGCTGCCAATTTAACTAACTTTTAACAACATGGTTTGCCTTTCAAAAACTTCTGCTGATTAGATGGACTTTCATTATAGTCCACAGGAGAGTAAACATCATATACAGTAGCGCTTATTGCAAATAAAAGTCTATAGTGTGAGCTTTGCATTTTCTAGTACATTAGAAATATACTCTCTGCCTGTAGTTTTAGACCTTAGTTGAAATCTGCAATATTTATAAGCTGCAAAATGTATAATTCCAGTATTGCAGTACTTGGAGTCTTGCTGGTTAGGACTAGTTAGATCAGCTATCAGATATCTTGCCATCAAATCAGGTGAAGCTGCAAAAAAGTATGTTAAAAGATGAAACATAAATAAAAATAGACCCCATCAAAAAGTATACGTGCATTTTTTTATTTTATTTTTTTGTCTAAGAAAAATGCAACCATAGTATAAAACATGAAATTAGGATATTATTATTATGTGATGTTCTGTTGAAAAGTGAAAATCGTATACTTTCTCAGCTAACTTTAATCAGTTAAATGCATTTTTGACAGTATGAGTTGAACATATTGTTTAAATGTGAGGTGTTAGATTGTTTTTGGCACCTTATTATACAAACAACAGACAGTTATGATCAATAATTAGCAACTTTCCAGAAATAAATCTCACATCTAAATACAATGTTTAATTACACATTGGAAGTTTAAAATTGCATGAGGTTTCATGTAAATGCAGAATGTTAGCAAAGAATAAAATATACTTAAAGTTTTCTCTTTTTTAACGCCTAACAATTTTCTAGCTATTATTTTTATTATTGATAGTGTGATGTGTACTGTACTGAATTATGTGCATGAGCTGCTCTGTTCTCTTTTGTCTTTTGTCTCTTTTTTTTTATAAATAAATAAATCAACTGAAGAACTGGCAATCAAACCAAGACATAAAAAACCTCTTATCAAAGTGAATCGTCTTTCATTCATGTGCCACGGCAAACAGGCTGCACTTTGATTTCATTTGATATACAAATCCACCTGTGCAATTGAATTCGTTACACAGAAGACCTTGTGCATGTCCTTTTTATAAATCGGGTTTATCAGCATGATGCCATTAGCGTCTCTCCGTAATGTAAGATATTATAGGTTTCTTCTCTGATCCTCACATCAGTATGCATGACCGGCGTCTCGTCTTTCTAACACAGCCGGCAAGACTCAGCAGAATAAATTCATCTACTAATCAAGTGCAATTCATTTTGCAAACTTCTGTTCTATATAACCACCTCAGGAGATTCTAAAGCCACGTTTTTACATATCAGTCACTGGCCTCATAATACCCATCCTCACACTGCTTTTAGAAAGCAAATGCATAAGTCCTGAGCATGGAGAAGTGTTTTTCCAGCGTCCTCAAAGGACACACAGTTTCTTCGTTCTGCTGAGTTGTGTTTGTCAGCGTTGATTATGTAATTATATGCTTGAGTTTTAAAAGTGGGAAAACATTTCATGTTAAATTTAAAGCTTTCCTTCTTAACTTGTCATGGTAACCATCAACCAAAACATTTTTTAAAGGCATAGTTTAGCCAAAAATGAAAAGGTATCATGTACTCAGCTGTTTTCCACTCTCATATGACTTTCTTTCTTTATGGAATACAAAAGAAAACATTATAAAAAAATAATGTGCTTGTAGCACTTTTTCATGCTGTTGTCATGATTCAAGACTGAAGCTCTCAAGTTTTAAACGGTGCAAAGGCATCATCAGTGTCATAAAATAAATTTAAGTTGTATAAAATTCCTTACAACTGCATTTCTAGTCTTCTAAAGGCACCTATTCATAGTAATTGCATGGAATGATCAAAATATTATTTTGTTTTCCACAGAAGAAAGAATTCATTGGAATTAAATTTTTCTAAAAATAAACAACAAAAATTATAATAATAATATTATTAATAATAATAATAATTATTATTATTATTTGTATTATTATTATTATTACATATTTATTTTTTATTTACAGTATGCATGTTTTTATGCAATATTATAAATATAATAATTGAAATACTATTAAAAAGACACACATGCACACACGCACACACAGAGCAAATGCCTTGGGCAATTATGGAGGGAGAATAATTCTGATCCACTTCATTTCTCTAAAGGCATTCAAGTCATTCTTAAACCCATCTTTAAATTATCTCAAATGAGCAGAGTTTAGTCATTTCCATTAATGTTATTAAAAGAAGCTAGTTTCATACTGAAAATAAGCCGATTCATTACAGTGACTGGAACATCATTTCAATGCTAATGATTAATATGAAGACACAGAGAGATGCTGGGTAAACAATAAGGCAGCCTGATTATGCATTGTCATCTTAGGTAGCAGCGCTGTTCGCTGTCTAGACAGTGACAGAATATGAATATAAAGACACTGGCAATTAAACACTGATGATACAGAACAACCCACTTTCAATATTGTATTACAAAGTTGACGTAATCTTTCATCGCAGCTGATGATAAAGAAATGTGAAATGAATCAGTCGTCTGCAGCAGCATGCGAGAAGACTTGTTCTCTCATCAGAAGACACGTCCACATCCCATCAAACAACATGATTTTAAGTTCAGAAATTAACATTTCATATGTGCATGCAGTTCATTGATAAATTGAAGTGGGGCCAGAGGCACAGCACTCTTTTATCTAAACCTCTACTTTTTTTTAATTCATTCACTCATTCATTATTCATATTTATTTATTAATTTATTTAAAAAATATATTTAATAATAATTTAATAATATTATATAATAGTCCTATAAATAATAACATGTATTAGCTAATTTCTAGTAGTAATAATAATAATAATAATAATAATAATAATCATAATTATAAATATAATTATAATTTTATCTTCAAATTTGATTGATTGATTGATTGATTGATTGATTCATTGATTCATGCATAAATTAAAATAAGTTTGTTTTTTTACTTCATGGTTCTACAATATACAAGCATTAAAATAAATAAATAAAAAAAGAAAATAAAAAAAGTATTTTTTTAAAAACATAAAATCAACACAGATCCTAAGATTAAATTTCTAACAGCTTAACATGTTTTAAACACGATTTTTAATTCAGTCTTGTGTCAATATTTGTCAGTGACCCTTGAATTTGCATCTGGCAAGTGGAAGGTTTAAAACAAGCTCATTACAATTCAGATATCATATTTCCCTGTTTTCCTTTCAAAATATTCCTTCTACAGTACCTTTTGTTTTCATGCATGTCAGGAGACACATTCTCTCAATTCAAACGTTTCCCAGTTTCCCTGCGGTCAGCTAATTAATGACCATTATGTGTCCTGCGGCCTTCAAAGAAACTGTGCTTTAATAAATCAATCATCCGATCGATTGTCACATAGGAAGAACTGTATGTCCCCGTCTAATTATTAGCATATGAAGGTGTAAAAGGCTCTTTATTTCCACAGTGCTCCTTTGGTGTCTTGTCTAGGGGGATTTTAATGGAAATCTCTTATCTCCAGAAAGTCTTTCAGGTGTTCAAAAGACTTCCTGTTAAATAATATAATCCCTAAAGCTCTGACAATTACCACTAATTCCATTTTAATTCAGCGGAAAGGTGAAGTGACAAAGAACATTTTATAGCTTTGGAGCTGAAAATGTAATTTTGATTTCAATTACTCTTCAGAGAGTTAGGGCTGAATCTCCAAAAGACAGTGAAGATACTGGACTGGAAACAACAGTTTTGGCAACTACTATACGGTTTCAAAAACAAATGATGCTGTAGAAACAGAAAAGCTTTGAACAGTTGAAGTTGATTCTTGCCAATAGTTACTCATGCTCAAATTGTTCTGACCCGGTGTTATTTTCTTTTATCTGTAAAACAAAGGAGAACACCTGACCTGTTATCCACAGAAACAGTTGTTAATTTACACTTTGTAGGACTTCAGAAGACTTGCAATATGCACTTGTAATATATGCACACGTTTTATGGAGTACTTTTATGAAGAGTTTTTGACAATTTTCATTTGGGTGAAATATTAATTCTTAAGGTTTTTTTTCTGGGAAAGAAACTTTCTACATCATGTTGTTACGTTTTGAAAATGCATCAAACCTTCATTATTGATTAGATCTATCTTTTGATCACTGGATTGCATGTTGTAATAATCTTTGAACTACTCATCAGAACCTTTTTTCCACAGGTTTTTAATCAGAGATGCAGTTTTCACAGCCTGTCCTGATGAGTGAAAGACCATCTCATGCTGCTGATGCCAAAGCCAGAAAAAAAACATCGAATGGATCCAGCAATTTGAAAGTGAAATGGTATTGTAGATCCCCAAATGAAAAAAAAAATCAACTGAATTTAAAGTAATATTTCACCCAAAAATGAACATTAGCTGAAAATTGCACCCTCATGCTGTTAAAGATGTAGATGAGTTTGTTTGCTCATTGGAACAGATTTGGAGAAATGTAGCATTGCATCACTTGCTCATCAATGGATCCTTTGCAGTGAATGGGTGCCGTCAGAATGATAGTCCAAACGGCTGATAAAAACATCACAATAATCCACACAATTCCAGTCCATCAGTTAATGGCTTGTGAAGTGAAAAGCATTAATCAAGACTTTAAACCGTCATTCGACTCTAGGCCATCTCTTCTGGCTAAAATACAAGTCCATAATTCATAATAATGCTTTATTCAGTGAAAGTCCATCCCCTGTTGTCCTCATACATCAAAATACACCCACATATTTGTTTAGAACCGTTTTAGACTATTTTCACTTGTAAATAGAGCTTGATCTGTTCATATTCCTCTCCTGATTCAGACGAGAGGACTTATTTACTGGAGAAAGGAATATTACGGATTATGGACTTGTCTTTGTGCCAGAAGCAACAATTTTACATTAAAATTGTCTTGATGGATTTGTTTCTTACAAAAATTCAGTCTGTCGCTTCACAAGACATTAACTGATGGACTGGAGTGGTGTGGATTACTTGTGGATTGTGATGTTTTTATCAGCTGTTTGGACTCTCATTCTGACGGCACCCATTTACTGCAGATGATCCAATAGTGAGCGAATAATGCTAAATTTCTCCAAATCTGCTAATAAGAAAGAAAAGAAAGAACATTTTTAGGTGAACTATTCCTATTAAGCATTTTTTTTTACACTAATATGTGATTTAAGGACTGAAGCCACTGCCTTGCTGATAACAGAGCTGAAGACTTTTCTGACCCATGATACTGTGGATGTTCTGTAGGTACTACAGTATAGTGAGTCTATATCTAGTCTATATCAGCACTGAAACTCACGTTTGAATTCTGGAGGATTGTGAAGTTTTTGAATAAACTTAATAACGGGCATGTTTGATTGCTTATTCTACTTGACTTCATTAATTTGACCTGTGCCGTATGTGCTATTAACAATTAGTCAACCCAAACACTCTAGCTAATTTTACATGCAAAGAGGTTAGTCATTCATAACAGATATTTACATATTGGTTTTAAAAACCAAAAATTGTTTTTTTTTATTATTATTTTAATAGGCCTATATGTAATGAATCCACTGAAGGCAAGCGTAGTGAAGAACCCAAGTGCAGTTTATTTACAGACGTGAAATCCAAAAAACAATCATAATCCAAACAGAGACTCGACTTGAACAGACTTGGCATGAAATGAACAGACTAGACTCACGGACAGCAGGTAACAACATCAATACACGACAAGAAACAAAGGCAACGACATGGCTACTTATAGCAAACAATGAGGGTCACATGACAAGAACAAACCAATGGGAAACAAGACACATGACCTGGACAACCAATCAGAACATGACACATTGAACAAGGGAACCAATAGCATGAAGATATGAGGGCAAGAGAAGTATGACACAAACAGGAACCATAACCAAACTTCAAAATAAAAGACATGAAAACAAGAACAAGACACAGAACCCAAAACAGACCTTACACTATACTGAAAAAAAGTGGTTTTGTGGTTGTCTCATTTGCCTTCTTGATCTAAAGTAATTGGTATAAAGATTTTCACAGCAACATGACATTTTAAGTATTGCCAATAAATTGACTTGACATAATTACTGAAAAAAAAGAAGAAGAAAAAATGCATGCAAACAGTTGGCTTTATTTTTTAAGTTCTATAAACATCTTTTCAAACTGTATTAATGATGGCCTTACACTGAATATTTGTCATGCTAACACAACCTTCACTGACTCGTTTTTTTGAGTAATGTGTAGATGCTTTGTGACATCTGAAAATGAAAGATAGACCTACATTCTGCTGTGGGGTTGATTTGCTCTTTATTTGTTACTTTTCCATCTGTGAAAACAGAAATAAGAAAAAAAGAACAAGCTAACAGAAAGAGAGAGGGTAAATGTCTGGTGGCAATTTGAAGATGTTTCAGGCCGTTATTGACCCCGTTGATCAGTCGACCTCCAGAGATCAGACGGGTTAACCTGTCCCAGCCGCCTCCATCTGCCTGGTAATGGAAGGCTCTGCGTCCTAAAACAAGTTTCTTCACACTAACTTCCTCACATAAACGCTTTGAAGTCTGTGAATGCAATGACATGTATCTGTGATTGTGTCTGAGTGGCATCTGTGTCTATACAGTACCCTGAATGCACCCAAAAATGCTGTTTTTAGCTTGCCAGCTCACTAGGTTTTCAGACACAGCGAAAGACAGTTTGCTTTTGGAGACACAATTATGCTCAGAATCTAATTCAACCTGAAAATGGAGCTGACACTTTGCACTGGATTTTGGTTGTAGAACATTTGGATTACAGCTCGCTGTGGACCTTCAGAGATGGTGTGAAAAAGAGAGAAGAAGTGAAAAAGAACTAATGAGAGCAGCCATTTTAGCGAGAGAGTCACTTTAGCGTGTATTTGCACGCAGCTCAGAGGCTTTGCTGGATGAACTGCAGCTGCTCGACAAAATCAAACACGCTCCCCTGTGGAAACAGAAAGAGGAGTGTCTGTAATGCTTTACCTCGAGCTCAGATCCCTCCTTTTTCACAAATTGGTGTTATATTAATGTTTTGAGTGTGTATTTGTGCGTGAGAGAGAGAGATGGAAACAGGTAAAAGCACCATGGCCTTGTACTAGAGTGTAGTGCTCAAAACAGCAACAGGGATTAAAGGACTGGTTTTGTGAGGAATCAAATTTTCCTTGATCTTTTGAGATAAAAGAGTTTGATGTACTACAAAAACATACTGTAACTTTCAAAACTTCCTCTTCAGTACCAAAAGAGTGTTCACTGAAACAGAAAAATAAATAAATAAAATAAAATAAAATAAATAATTGCAAGAATGAGTGGAAGAGAGAGTGAGTGGAAACGTGAATAACTGAACTAAAAGTTTGTCAGCAAGTTTTTACTGTAAGTAATCAACACTTTGTTTTTCGCAAGGATGCATTCAATTGATTAAAAGTAACAGTAAAGATAATTATAATGTTAATGTTTGCAATTAAATGCTGTTCTTTTTAACTTCCTCCTTTTATCAAAGAATCCTGGAAAAATGTATCATGAATCTCCACAAAAACACTGGAGCAATGATGCAAAAAAAAAACAGCTTTTATCACATTACAATTTAAAATACATTCAAATAGAAAACAGTTATTTTGAACTGTAATAATATTTCACAATATTACTGTTTTTTTGTGGTTTTTTTATTGTTTTATTGTTGATCAAATAATTCCAGTCTTGATGGGCATAGACACTTGAATGTTAGCATATTTCCCCCCCTCAATTATCACATTTTGTAGTAATTTCCTTTAATTTTAAAAATAAATAAATAAATAATAATAATAATAACCACAATAATAATAATAATAATGTATGCCTTGTTATGCTCTATGGATTTTCCAACCTGGTCTCACAGAATTCCGTGTAATGACCACGGACCCTTAACTCCGAATCTGTGGTGGTATCACGGAATCGCCGAAAATTTCATGATGGGCTCACAGAAGTGATACCAATGTAAGAGTCACCAACGCGATACTGGGAATTTTATCGTCATAATTAAATTATATATTGGGTATCAACATTGCTATTATTGCATATATGTTGGGGTGTGATTTTTCAATGTAAACAGCCACAACAGTTTTATTTATAATACATTACACATTTATGAGCACGTAACCCAACCCCTGCCCCTAAACCTACCATTTGTCAATAAAACAGAAGATATAACAGACAGACACTACCGTAACTACCGTTTATATATACCGTAACTATAACTACCGTCATCATTTATTCAAAAAGTATTAATGTTCCAAGTCTTCCGAGGCAAAACGATTGATTTGTGAGAGGAATAGACGCGATCGCCGTCTCCGTCCGCCGTAAAGCTCTTCCTATGTGCTGCAGTCTCTGTGTGTAAATTAAAAAAATGCCGCCAGAAGAAGCCTTACATCAGCTTTGGTCATGCTAAGGGACGGGAGTATGTTTTTGAATGAGATGTGAGCGCGTTAACGGAGCAGGATCATTTTCAGCAATTAAAACCTTGTGTTTTACTCTCTTCTTCGCATAAAGACTTTGTATGGCTTCAGAAGACTTGGAATGCAACACGACTTGTTTGTAATGCTTTTATACTGCTTGTTTATGGTCAGTTTTTGCAATAAATACCTGTGACTTCACTTATCTTTGCCTGTTACGTGTTTTATATTGTTCAGAGGTGGGTAGGTTTAGGGTAGGGGTGGGTTAGGTGCTCCAGTGAAAGTATAAATTTATATACAAATATAACTGCATCGGAGTCACTCTTTTTACGTGGTCCACACACGTCAATTGAGGCAGCGCTGGTGTTGAACCAGTGGATCCGTGCGTGGACCACGACTGATGTCTGTCACTGACTTACATTGGTATCACTTCTGTGAGTCCATCACGGAATTTTCGGCGATTCCGTGATGCCACCACAGATTCGGAGTTAAGGGTCCATGGTCATTACACAGAATTCTGTGAGACCAGGTTGGGATTTTCACATTAGAGTTGTCTTGATTTTTTCAGGGTCATGGTGCTGAAGCTTTCTGAATGTTAATAAACTGATCTTATCTCTCTCTCTCTCTCTCTCTCTCTTTCTCTCTCTCTCTCACAAACTTACTTTCTCTGCCTTTGTCAAACACACACACACACACACACTTCCCAAACAACACAACGTGATGCAAAAGCTCTTGCTAATGATGGTTCCACTCAGCTCTGGTTGTACATGTTGTCTGATGGACTCAGTGTGTCCTAAAAAGCAGGAAACACTGCAGGTGATTTTACCCTGTGCTGTTAATTACCTCCCTTGACAAGCTCGGCATGTAGCCGCTGTTTAGCCTTTGTCTTCTCACACACTCATGCATAAAACACTAAACAAGAGACTTTTCAGCTCAGACAGAATAAAGAATATGATTTGGCATCTCTTCTGAGAATTAACTGAAATATCGTCACCATGCAGCATCACACAGTGACCATGGACATGAAATTATTTCATATTTATACGATTTTTACAGCTTTCATAAAAATAAAATTAAAAAAATTAAACATTATAAATGTTTTTTATAAATATATTACTTGCATAAAGTCTGCCTTTTGCTTGCTATAAAATGGTCAAGTTATTCATCTGCTAAAAACTTCTGTTTTATTTGTAACTATATTATGTTTGTAACAATGTTGTATGTAATTGTGTATACATTTGCTTTAGATTTTATGCTGATGACTGTCTAATATCATATCTCAGCAACAAATTTAATATCTATCTCAAGATAAATTAATAAATTATTAAACATATTTTCTAGCTGGGGGTCTAGTGGACCTATGAACACGTCTTTTTTTTTTTCATCCTAGTCTGAATCTGGTTATCAGATCTGTAAACATGCACATCCCAGAAGGCCGTTTGAGCAGAAATCCTCTGTTCAGGCTACTCTACATACTGTGTTAATTAGTCCCATTAGTTACACTCAGATTTGAATTGGTGCACTGGTGTAGATTACATATTAAGGTTAAGGATTTTATTTATGCCTACCATAAGGCTGGATAATCATTTCATTAAACTCGTAAAGGAATAAGTGGCCTTAAGTGGGAAACAGGTACATAGGCAATTAAAATGTGTGAATGAGAGTAAATACGTCTATGCCCTTGTACACAAACAACACAAAAGCCCCTGGAAAGCATGAATCTAGATCACAGACGAGGAACATGAACTTACACTGTAAATCAATGAGAAGCAAATGCTAGTCATTGACACAAATCATTGACTCTTTTAGAGTAGAAACATCTGTGAGCTCAGTCTACACTTCACCCCTGATTAATGCTTAATTTATTAATGCATTTCTTTGTTGCATATTACTTAACATCGATGTCTGAAAGAGTGGTGCATTTAAAAACACACACATCAAGGACAGGCCAAATTGATCAATTCATTATTAAGTGCTGTTAGCCGGCTCTACCAAGAGCCTGCAGGGTCTTTGAGAGAATATGATTCAGACAGTAGAAGTAGAATCAATGGCATCTAGATCTTTACCCTCTCGAAATGTTGTCATTAACAGAACTAATCAGAACTGAACGTCTACTGAAGTTATGAAATAACACTAAGGCCAGGCGCAAGTACAGACACAAGAGCTTCGTCTGCCATTATAAGATGCTATAAACATGCAGATTTGAACTAACTTGCATGATTTTCTTCAAACCCATGAAAGTAGTTCACCTGAAAGTGATGCATCACCACAGTTTTTATGTCAATTACAATTGCATTGAAAGTGTAACAAGTATCTACGGAAGCTCATTTCTACCACTGAATAAAAATAAAAAAAGGTAATTGCGTACTTTCTATCTCACAATTCTGACTCTTTTTCTCGAAATTGCGAGTTTACATTTTGCAGTTCTAAGTTCTCAGAATTGCAAGATATAAACTCGTAATTGTGAGTTATAAAGTCAGAATTTTGTGAAAATTGTTCACAAAGATATAAACTCGCCAATGACTTCTTTCTCAGAATTGAGAGTATATATCTCGCAATTCTGACTTTATATCTAGCAACTGACTGTATTTCACACATTTATTTGATTTTTTTTCCTCAGAATTGAACTTCATAACTCGGAATTACGAGTTTAATTCTAAAAATTCTGAGAAAATAACTTGCAATAAGAATTGCAAGGAAAAGTTCAGAATTGCGGTCTGCATCCCGCAATTCTATAAATATATCTCACAATTGTGTTTATATCTTGCAATTCTGAAAAAAATAAAAAAATAAAATCACAATTGCAGGTTGTAAACTCCCGATTATGATAAAAAAAAAAGTAAAAAAGTGATTTTTATTCAGTGGAGGAAACAATCTTCCATAAGTATCTTATTGGCCATAATGCTCTCTCTGAGAGCTTCTCTATCTGAGAGCCTGTAGGAATTAAACTAAAATGCATGAACATACTGTAACTGAACTTGATTGTATTTTGTGTTTATTCAGTATTGTTGCTAAATATATAAAACAATTTGCTCTCAAGGCACCTTTTTCACTCTGAGAATTTAATTGTCTTTGTTTTCTCTTCTTAAATGCTTAGATTAATCTCCTCTATGTTTATTCTGAATGCCTAGTTGCATTTGGCTGAATAAAACTAACTTCAAAAGAAAAATGGCTGTCAGGGTCTTTATTATCTCTTCTTTCTCCTTAGTTTCTCTAGTAAAATGATCAGGCACAACATGTCTGTCACAAATCTTTGCCTGTTGCAGCTGAACTTTTGGGATTTCACTATTCCACTGTTGCATCATCTTCTGCTGTTTCTGCTGCATGTTGTTTGACTCAAAATGCAAGAAATCCATATAGTCGCTCTGCTCCGCTGTCCTCTCATTAAATACTCTGTCTGCCCGTGTCATTGTGGGTGCCGAGCGAGAAAAGGACTGGGGCTTCAGCCCTGAAAGCATAGAGCTATCAAATCCCCTGTTTGAATTTACCCAGAATATCTACTGCCAAACGCACAGAACAACACACACACACACACACACACACACACACACAACACACACACACACACACACACACACACACACACACACACACACACACAAACACAAACACAAACACACACACACACACACACACACACATGCAGTAAGGTGAAGTTCACCAAAAATAAAACATTCTGTCATTATTTACTCACTCTCATGTCGTTCCAAACCTACATGCCTTATTTTCTTCTAAAGAATATCTTGGAAACTTTTCAAATTAATAAAAGTAAATGAGGACTATGGTTGTCAAGCTCCAAATGATAGCAAAGCACAAGGAAATTATTATAAAAGTAGTCTATTACTTTAGCATTCTATTCCAAATCTTATGAAGTCATGATAGCTGTGTTATTAATACATTTAAGTTGTATGGGCTGCTTATTGATACTTCCATTGTGCTTTCATATCATTTATGAAGCTTGAAAGTTTCATTCCCAATTCATTATTAAGTTCATGGAAAAGAGCAACTAGCACATTTTTCATACTATCTCCTTTTGTGTTCTATGGATGCAGGCAAGTTATATGGATTTGAAATTACTCTGAATTTTAAACAGGGTAGTTTGACCCTAAAATGTGTTTCATGTGCAATATATACATACTGTCAGGGTTCTGTTGTGTGTGTCATGTGTTCCCGCCTCTTGTGTCCATATTTGGTTTGTTTCCTGTCCTGGTTAAGTGTCATTATGAGTTAATCCTTGTCCAGCGTGTTTGTCTAATTATCTATGATTTCAGTCCTGTCTGTTCAGTTTGATTTCGTCTGGTCTACTCGTTACTTCCCCGGTGTATCTTGTCTCTCTGCCTTGTCTTGTCATGCCTTGATGTCTACATTAAAGACTATTATTTAAGTTTACGTCCTCGTCTGCGTGTTCCTGTATCTTCCCTCGTGTGTGCACCATGACAGAAGACCAGACCTAACCGTAAGCGACGCCCATTCACCTCGTTTTGTTTTCGTTTTTGAAAGTTTTTATTTTGTTCTTGAGATTTATCTGTTTGTGTCTGTCCCACGGCAAGAAAGTTGCCGCTCGTAATCCCGCCATAGCCCACTGCAAGAGGGCGTGGGAGTTCAGCGGGATCGCCGCGAGTCCAATGGCCGCGATGCCCTCATGCCCGCCGATCGCGGGAGATATCCGCCGCCGGCGGTGGCTCTCCCTAGCCCGCCGGCTGGTTCCCGGGTTGCCGCTCCCCCAGGCGCCGTTCGCGGGAGATCACGCCACCGGAACGCCTCTGACTCAATGCCCGCCGGCCCGCCTCTGACTCAATGCCCGCCGGATCGCCGCTGACTCAATGCCTACCGGATTGGCGCTGACTCATGCCCGCTGGCCGCCGCTATCCCTAGCCCCGTGGATCGAGTCCACATGTCACGGCCAGGAGTGCCGTGTGTTTGTTTTGTTGTGCCCACAGGAACATTTTAAACTTTTGTCTTGTCATGTCTAGTCCATGGAGACTCGTCTGGGGCAGGCGGCTCCTCTTATTGTGGCCATGGAGGTCATTCTAGCCGCTTGCCCCGTTGTCGTGGAGGTGGAAGCGGTTCCTGTGGGATGTCCTGTCCTGTTTGTCTGTGTCTAGCCCTGGAGGGCTCCTGATACCCCCTAACTTCCCCAGGGAATTTTTTTTTGGGGGGGTAAAAGGGTTCCGGCTGTAGGGGCCGGGCCGAGGGGACCGAGGCCACGGCCACAAGGACCACCTGCCATGGCCTCCTGAGCTCCCAGCTCCGCCATGGCCTCCTTTGTCTGTCTGTTCCGCTCTGGAGGTCCCCGTCCTGTGTTTCTGTCTGTGTTTGTCCTGAGGGGCCTCCAGAGCGCCCACCCCCCCTCCCCGGTGGAACTGTTACGGCGTGGGACACGCCTTCCGGGAGGGGGAAGTTATGTCAGGGTTCTGTTGTGTGTGTCATGTGTTCCCGCCTCTTGTGTCCATATTTGGTTTGTTTCCTGTCCTCGTTAAGTGTCATTATGAGTTAATCCTTGTCCAGCCTGTTTGTCTAATTATCTATGATTTACCTGTGTATTTATAGCCCTGTCTGTTCAGTTTGATTTCGTCTGGTCTACTCGTTACTTCCCCGGTGTATCTTGTCTCTCTGCCTTGTCTTGTCATGCCTTGATGTCTACATTAAAGACTATTATTTGAGTTTACGTCCTCGTCTGCGTGTTCCTGTATCTTCCCTCGTGTGTGCACCGTGACACATACATACTTCAATAATAATAATCAACAACATAAGGTTTATTTATTTGATCAAAAAATGCAGCAAAAACAGTAATGTTTTGAGATATGATTACCATTTATCAAAGCTGTTTTCTGTTTTAATAAGCATTTTAAAATGCAATTTATTCCAGTGATGGCAGAAGCATTCTTTGATGAATATTCAAAACAACAGAACTTACTTGTAGAAATGTTTTCTGACATTGTTTTTGTTGTCACTTTTGATCAATTTAATGCTTTCTCGCTAAGTATTAAGCTTTAAAAAGTATAAAAAGTTAAATAAATACCTGTAAATAAATAAATGACCGTACACCTTTGAAGGGCATAATGTACAGTATATGTCAGTCGGGAAGAAAAAAAATCATGAAATACTTTGATTTGTTTCTGACACAAAATTATTGTATAACTTCAGAAGACTTAGATGTATTGTAGTGCTTTTTGTCTTTTTAGAAGCGTGAAAGCCCCTGGTCACAATATTCTTCCATTCTATGGAAAAGAGCAGCATGAACATTCTGTGTAAATCCAGTTGAAGAAAGAAAGTCATGGGGTTTGTAACCACACAAGGGATTTCGAAACGACAGATTTTTCATTTTCCACTGAACTACTCCTCGGTATCGCGTCTTTGGCCACAGTATGAATCCACACAAGCCAAGGATCACGTCTCTCGTTCCTGTTCCACACAAAGACCTGTACCTGCTCATTATTTTCTGCCCTATTGATATTACACCCAGTTTCAAGACAAATTTGTTCCATTTCTCTAACTCGTCCAATGAGCACTCAGGAAAATTCGTCAACTTTCAGACTTTCTTCGACCAAATCTCAGTTGGGCCACTCGTCTGCCGCTCTCCGGCCCAGCGGAGGCCTGGTGCGTATCGGAAATTGTTCTCACAAAGCCATGTGAATAGGAAATGGGAACGTTTCTTTCACTTCTTGTGGTGTGACACTAATTTGCTTCCCCTTGCACTTCCAAGGCAATTAGCTTTGAAGCTTTTCAGAAGCTATTCTAGCCCAAGTCGATAGCTAGCGTGGAGAATAAGAATTTAAGCAGGTCCACTGGGGAGGCTAGATAAACATATCAACAGAAGGAGGAGAAACCAGAGAGAGAGAGAGAGAGAAAAAAGTGGAGGGGGGAGAGCAAAAGAAATATAATTACTCCAACTGCTCGCCTGTATGCTTGGCCTTCATTACTGGGCATCAGTTTCATGCTAAATTCACTTCCTAGCAATTTGCCTCGGAGCCAAAGCACGAGCACCAGACAGTGTAAACAAAAACTCTATTGACGGCTTGGGCAAAACGCCACCGCCGAAAAAACGTTGTGAACGAGTGAACGAGGAGAGAAAGCTAAACGAGAACTCTACAATGTGTTCAGCTCACACCAACTTGTGATCTGTCTTCTGAATAGCAGTCACTGGAAACCAAGGTCACAAAAAAGTGTTGACATTATTTTGTTTGTAACGACCAGAACCACATGGAATCTGTGCATGAAGAAAAATCCACAGATTTCCACATCCATATCTCATATCACATATTTCATGTGAAACAGACTGCAAGGTATTGTTAAAGTGTGTGGTAAGATTGTTGGCACCACTTTAAATGATTTGAACGACTTGTATAAGGCCAGGACTTTGAAGAAGGCTGAGTTAATTATGAATGATCCCAGCCATCCCTCGCAGAATGTTTTTAAGTTGCTTTCTTCTACTCGCAGATATTATTTGCCTTTATGTAGGACCAATAGATTTAAAAAATATTTTATACCAGCTGCCATCGTTTTTTTAAATTACAAATAATTTTATGTATATTATTAATGGAAGTCATTGTTTTTGTCTCTGTGTTGTGGTGCTTGTTTGTTGTTTGCATATGGTTTACTGCTGGCTGTGAAACAAATTGCCCTTTGGGGATAATAAAATAAACTTGACCTATTGACTTGACCTATTCATATCCCTCCCACGGACAGTTTCTTTAAAAAATTGGTAACACTTTTCTATAAGGTTCAGTTCTTTAGCTTTAGTTAATGCATTAGATGGAATAACAATAAAGAATATTTCAATTGAACAGTAGCACTTCAAGGACCAATTCTCACTATTAACTAGCATGCATATTTCTATACTGACTGTTTATTAATACTTATAAAGCACATATTAATGCCATATTCTAGATCCCTTAATCTTAACCTAAGCTTAACTACCGTATACTAACTATTAATAAGCAGCAAATTAGGAGGTCATTGAGGCAAAAGTCACAGTTAACAGTTAGTTAATTGTGAGAATTGGACCTTAAAATAAAGTGACCAAATTAACAAATTCTAACAAAAAGTGTTGATCCACAAAATAAAAAAAAACATGAATTAACAATGAACACTAGTATATTTCTAAATTACCGTCAATCTAAATGAATAAATACTGTAAAAACTGAATTGTTCTTGATACCTAATGCATCCACTAATGTTACCAAATTGGAACTTATTGTAAAGCATCAACAGATACATTGTCTAAATTGATTAAAGCTTATATACCAGTAAGGGTGTCGTACTATCAGCACATTTTACCATATTTTAATGCATTTCCACAAAATCTGGGCCTGCTGAAGACTGTTTCTGTGCTTTAATATTTGTGAGTATTTGTAAGAAGCTGTGTAGCAATGTACCAAGATACATAAAGATAAAATTATGCAATAATTATGAAAATGACCACTTGTACTAAATATATCTACTTAATATGTCAGTGGGGTATTACTTTAGGTATTACAGGCTCTTAAAAGTTTATAATGTACTTTGCAACTAGATATTACAATCACATGTAGAGTTAATGTGACTTAAAAAAGAGACTGTTGGAAGGAAAAATTGAGACTTGCTTATGTTTCCTTTTTTCAGATGTTTCACATGAGAGAGAGAGAGAGAGAGAGAGAGAGAGAGACAGAGAGAGAGAGAAAAACTTGCTATAGAATATACTCAAAAGTTCAAGAATTTAATATGAACACAAACATTAAAAATTATCATTGAAGCGTCATATATTCTGACAGTATGTCAAAAAAAATGTATCTGTTCTCGCTCTGAAAGATCAACCAGCAAGCAATGATATAGCTTGATGACCAGAAATACATGGTAGATGAAGCTATTTTTAAATATTCCCATAAAATAAATGTAGCGTTTGAAGACGAGGCAGTCCGGCGAGGAACAAAACAAGCCACAAACATGCACGAATTTAAAACATTTATTGCAGTAGCGGTATACCTGTAGAGCAGTAACAAGGAGTAACTGTTTAAATATCTATGATGGCAAACGTCCCCACAACCAACAAACATACTGCTGAAAGCAACTCACACCACTCTTGTCTCTTTTCATATAGTTTTTTTTTTATACCCTTTTTTGTACTTTAAATATTGTGATCCAACATAAAGGTGCTATACAAAATGAATGAGCTCACTGCGTTACGAATCAATAACCGTCAACCGAATGAAAAGAAGGTGAAACTAAGTCATTTAAAAGCTAGTTCGTCTTAAGCATGCGGTTTCATCGTCTGAACTGGCTGCCATGCCATGTGACAAGAAGGGAAAAAGAACGGCGCAAACATTTAAAGGAAAAACAGAAATCAAACCAAAATCTCAGTCCTTGAACTATGCACATGCTCTTTTGATCGCATTCTGTTCATTGTTTTTCTGACTTTTAATATCCTCTCCAGTTTGGACAGTGCATGTTTTATTTATTCTTTTTTTTTTTTTTTTTTTGGAGCATATTGGCGCCTGACAATCATTTACTGTGTTTGGCATTCAGAGACGAGGGGCTGCTGCGATTGTTCTCGTAAAAACCTGTAGATCGGTACGATATGTAGCATATGTCATGAATTCACAGACATGAAAACTACACTCACTTCTCTTGCATGTCAAAAAACGTGGGCATACACGATATATTATGAAAGAAAAAAGGACTTAGTTTTCAAAGTTTGCAAATACTACTCTCAATTAAAGCACGAGTTCGATTAAACGTACAAGAATGACATTTGAAATTAGATGTCGATAATTTACAAATATATTGCTGTTGAATTGTAACATCCTTCTTCTTTTTTGAGGAAAAGACCAAGCTTTCCGTTTCAGTAAGTAGAAATTGAGCATTTACATCAATAATACAAAATAGCTTTGAAAAAAAGACGTTTGTCAGGTTCATTGACTCAGTAAATGCAAAAATGGGGCAATTGTGCAATGTCATGACCGACTGACATTATCATCTGGGATTCGTTTGTTAAATCTCCTCCAGAGGGGGTGTGGGTGTGTGTTTACATGTGTGTGTGTGTGTGTGTGTCTGTTCCAGAAGACAATGACGTTAATGACAAAAGGCTGATAAAAACAACGTGATAAAAGACAGCTGTCATGTTCACTGATCTATTCCATGTGATTATTACAAGTACATAAAATCGGTTAGTATTAAGTCCTATTTACAAACACTTCAACGATGACAGACTAAACGATTTCCACTAACAGTGTTATTAGCACAACGCTTTCTCGATTTGTAAATTACATTTTCTCAGATGGTGTAGATTAATATAGTCCCAAAACAGCTCAAAAACAACCACGTCACAATATTTGTATATATTGGTCAGCTGTTACATTGTTTGTTTTTGTATTTTTTTTGTATTTTTTTTTTAACCGTGAAACATAGCACAGCCCTGTTTTGTTCATCTTGAGCATTTGTTTGCAGTCTCTGTTCAAGACGAAGTATACGATGATTCCTTTTAACATGAATTTGCAGCAAACCATGGGAGTTTAAGGGCAGCTATGGATTTGCACGAGAAGATCTCCGCAGACGGGCCGTCGGCGAGTCGGGTTCGCATAGTATACTGTCCTGCATAAGCGATAAAGTCTAAGGTCTACTCCATACACGTAACTATCACACCGCATTAGCATCGATCTAAGAAAAGGAGGGAAAAAATGAGGAATGGACTAAAGCTCTCAAAAGTTGCTGGGATGATCCACACACAAAACGAACCCCAAAAAACACTTTTAAAGCTGCTGTTCTTTAGGACTGTCGGGGCCAGAGATGGGCTGGTAAGATTTCAGGCTGGCCAATGGGATGTCGGCCATGTGACCGCCGCTGCCAAAATGTCCCTCCGAGCTCCCGAAGGTCTTCCTGTCCCCAAACTGCTCCTGGCTTCCAGCCTTCCAGCTGCGGGTCAGGGTGTGGCCGTTCAGCAGTCTCTCTTTAGCCCACTCCTTTTGGTTGTTGAAAGAGGAAACGGGGGACTTGGGCGAGGGGTACGAGCTCAGGCTCGGCGGCATCCAACAGTTGTCGGAGTGGCCCAACACCAGACACTCTTGGGTGCACATCTCTGTGGCCTCCACTAAGCCTCTTGGTCCTAGAGGTCCATCTGGGGACACAAAGAGAACAGAATTACTTAGAATTGTCTGTCAAGTTTATAACTTAGTATAGATCTGTGACACAGACTGAACAAATATATGTAAAAATATACAAAATATAGTTAAGTCTTGCATCACCATCTAAGTTCCACAACACAAGCTTTCCAGACATTATTTGTTTTACTTTTGCTTAATTTAATTTTGTTTTGTTTTATTTTATTATAATTTTTTTTTTTACCCTTCACACTCACATTGAAAATTCACATTGAAACCAGTGATGTGAAGTGCCAGAGATAATTGAAGTCATTCATTTTCAAAGTGAGTTTGCAGATTATTGTTATTATTATTGTTGTTGTTTATTTATTTATTATTATTTTTTATTTTATTTTTACAAGAATGAATGCAATTTGTTCAAAGACAACACTTTTTACATTTTCATTCTCTTCCCAACCAGCCCAAAACAGACTGCATTAGAGGAAAATAGAAATTAGTATAATCATTACAAATAAATACTACAATAATTAAAAATCCAATAAATCAAACAATCAATAGATAAAATAAAATAAAATAAAATGTGACTGAAATTTTAATTGCTGTCATTGTAAACACTTCCATGGAGCTTGCAGTTGTATACTCTGAATTAAGATAACTATTCATATATTTGACTTTAAATACAGTGGAAAAAAACTCACATTCCACCCACATCAGAACACAAAGTGCATTGTGGGAATCGATGTGGTATCATCAGCTCAACTGCATTGGCAAACATGATCAAGAAGATAATGAAGATATTCCTCAAGGAGTCATTTAGTATTTACACCATGCCCGTCTGTGTATATATTTAATCCTTCTTGGACAGAACAACGATAAAATAATAACTATTATAGTCCCAATAATGTTATATGAAAAGAAACAGCAACTTCAATAAAGCTTCATTAAAGATTTATGCAACACCATGTTATTTATAGCAAGTTCTTGCAAACAAATGCCTCATGCTGAGAGACAACAGTCAAAGAAAGGAAAAATCAATAAATCATATGTACAGATAAAGCATCAGCATTTACAGAATATGTATTGTACATGGGTGTAGATTTGAATATTGACATCAGAAGTAGTGTGCCAAATATTACAGTTATCCTACCCCAGTAAATTATTAATTTCATTATTATTATTATTATAGTTGTTGTTGTTGTTTTGTTGTTACTAATATTATTTATTACTAATATAATTTATTAATAGCATTGTTAATCATTAAATTAATCACCATTAATTTTATATAACAACATCAATAATAATAATAATAATGATGATGATAATATTATTTTTAATAAATTAATTGCATGGTATTAATGCACTGAATTCATAAAAAAAATAAAAATAACTGCTGAGAAAAGTGCCCAAATAGAGATGCTTGTATTATTTTGAAAGATGAAAACAACTATTGACAAAATATGCTCTTATAAGTATTGTAAAATATTGTTTGGTCCTTTCCAAATCACTGAACATAAGCTGATAACTGCTTTTTCAGGTGGAACAGACCATTTCACTGTGTTGCTGGGCAAAACATCTGGTCATTTTGAATGGTTTTAAAATGTCCCTCTCAGTGTTAAAAGCAAACGTGTGCTCTTGTTTTTTCTAGCATTTGACTAGACTGTGTCTTGTGCTGCTATCACAGACCACTGGCTGCACTGTTCTCAGTCCAGCTTAAAAGCTTCACGCTCCCCACCAGCTGCTGAGTGATAAAAATTGGGCCTAAAGTTGATTTGAAAGCAGCTTGAATTGCTAAATATAAAGTGGTGTGAGATTAACTCGAGCACCTCATCTCTCCACAGAAGAGCTCTGGTTCAGATGTGTTTAGCAACACACTGAATATCCTTTCATTTCCTTATGTCACTCACATCTGTCACACCAACAATCAAACAAAAAGCTTCCCGAATACAAACCAACATTACGACCTGCATTCAGGCAAATCACTTTCATAATGCTGTAATATAATACGGTTCTGTTGAAAACACACTTTCATTTTAACACCACTCTGTGAATCCCGGACACAAGACATCTATTATTCATACGCTCTGTGTAATACAATACTGTTTGGAGCGCTAGGGTTTCAATTCTGCCTCTAATTTTCACCGTAACAACTAACATTTCTAACATTTCCTACAATGAACAAAGGGCTTTGAAAAATGCGTCGTAGATGGAGATCAGAGATCGATGATTCGTGTTTGCGAGAAAGGTATAAAGCGTATATGAAAGACAGCCACATGCCGTAGCCGGACGGAGCCGATGAATAAATAAACGGGCAAAAGATGAGCGTCTGATGAGGAAAAAAAGCCAAAACGCCATGTCTCTACATAATTGGTGTGATAAGGCATAAGCGACTGCCAGAGTTACCGCAGGAAATGGAAGAATCGCTGAAGCAAGAGATATTTATGGCATCACTTTAAAATACATTGAGACAAAGGACAGATGACTAATAGCATGATCAACATAATCAGAACACAGCGAGATGCAACACAAAACAACTCTTTTTTTTTTCTTGGAAGACATGCCAGCATTCTCAATGGTTGTTGCTCTTGTTATTTCATTTAAGTATCAATCAAAGTTGGATTCTCTTGGGCAGGGATTGAAATCAAAAGCAAATAAATTGAACTGAGATTTGTTCAGTGTTTGTTTCTATCAGTGGTGGACAGTAACAACGTATTTTGACTTGTTTCTGTTATTAAATACTTCTTTCAAGTATCTGTACTTTATCAGACTATTTTTATTTTGATGATCTTTGACCTAAAAGCATAATACACTACTTTTCTTAAAACATGTTGTTTCTCATTATTTTGAACTGGAGAAAGTCACCCACTCCAAGACACGATTTATGAATGAGCTGATTCTTTTCAATTAACCTGTTAAATCACTTCACAAATCGCACAAATTGGACTGATCTGATTGCAGCTGTTCTCGAATCAACGACTCATTGATTCGAATGATTCGGTCAGAGCGAGTCTCCAGTTAACAATTCAGTGAATTCTCTCAAAGTGTCTCATGGCGTGACCGATGGCGTGAGAAGTAAGTTAGTAAAGCCGAATTTTAAGATTTAATATTGTAAATGAAAATCACATTTATGTTGCTACTGTCATTTATTTATAAACTATATCTACTGTAAAAAGTCACTGTATGAAGTTCTTCAATGCGATTCAGTGTGTATCACACTCTCAAGGTATAAAATGAAGTATAACATAAAAATAACACAAATGAATGCATATGCATCTTCCCACTATTGAAGAAGCTTGAACTAGTATGTTTGCACAACATATTTCTAAAATTGTATATATTTTGCCCTCTGTTATGTCTATTTATTTGTTTATTCTTTTGTATGACAACCCCTCTCCTCCATATATTTTGAGCAGTAGGAATATATAAAACATATAAAATAAAATTATTAAATCTTAAAGAATATAAATTAAAATTACAAAATAAACATTCATCAATCAGTACTTTTTAGTGTTAATACTTAAGGACATTAAAAATCTATTTTTTGTCAAATAAAATTGTACTCCTACACCAGTAGGCGGCAACATGTGAGCATCGTTCGTGTTATTCATGATTCTCTGAAGCACCAAATTATTCACACATGAAACAGCACTAGTCAGAACGGTTTTGTGAAGTGCTAACTGAAAATATCTGAACGATTTGCTCTTGAACTTCTTACATGAACTCTTATAAACACACCAAGGAGAGCTAGAGCGAATGTCACTTCTGTGAAGTTTGGGCCTGTTCCTCACAATAATCATATTGAAATGTCTATGAATATACTGTATTGCACTAGTCATTGTGGTCGATTTTCATTTTTGGATGAACTATTTTAGCTTTTAATAGTTCCTTTCAAAATATTGATCCATCCACATCTGCAGAAGAATACAGAAATTTATGGATCCAAACATCATGAAAACCACTCAGTGCCATTTTTTTTTAATGGAAATAGAGCTAAAGAAGCAATTCTCCATGACCAACCATCCTCTGAAGTTAATCTATTCCTAGCATCTCGGCTCCATTCCTCTCGTCATCAGACTAATAACATGGGCCATTTGGTGCTTTAGCGTCCCATAAACCAGCATTAGACTCGGCCCTCATCCCTCATCAGGACTAAAGCTCCATACCTGCTCCCGAATGAGAGGACAGAATCGATATTTCCATCACTCTGACATGTTTGTGTGAGTGTACGCAATGCAAATAATGGCACAAAGTCTGATTTACATCTATAATGTGTGATAAAAATGTGGAATAATGCAGCAACGATCACATCAGCAACACATAATAATGAATCCACTATGCGCGCTGATGTTCAGAGATTTTTGTCACTTTTTTTCACAAGGCTCGTGCCATTTATTGAAGCCAGCCCTATTTCCACGTGAATTTAAATATTTATCCCTGGAGGGAGACCTGTCACTCCGTCTGTTATCAAGAGAAAATAAACTGACTGAAGAAAAGAACAGCCTCCTCGCATTCAGACATATGTGTTTATTACAACATGATGGCGATGTTGAAAGAGTTTGTTATTTTTTGGGCAGCCACTCTGTAATTTTCAGGCTCCTGTAGGCATTCTGCATTTCTAATCTTCCAGATGGAGTCAAAATGGTTTAATTATTGCTGCTACCTCCTCTGAACGGATTGAGGAAACGGTATTGTGTTCTGGTCGTGGTGCTGATTTCAAATTTCTGTTGTATTAATACAGTGCCACCAGAGCTCTTGTCTCTATGAGAAATGGAATATGCAGGTGTGATCATTGAATATTCTATATTAATAATTGCAATATTTAATGTAAAATTAAATTGCTTAATGCCACCTAAGAATCTCAAGTCAACAAATTAGTAAGCAAGTAAATATTATAAAAAAGTCCCCTATTCTCACCAAGGTTGCATGTATCAAAAATACAGTAAAAACTTATTGTGTGAAATATTATCAAAATCTAAAATAAATGTTTTCTACATTGATATATATATACTGTATATATATAAATGTAATTTATTCCTGTATTGCAAAGCTGAATTTTCAGCATCATTATTCCAGTCTTTAGAAATCATTCTAATATGATAATTTACTGCTCAATAAAAATTTGGTTCTCAATAAAAAAAACTGAAATTTATTTGAAAAAAAGGAATCCTCTGTCTGGTACATTATTAATGTATTTACTGTCATTTTGATCAATGTAATGCAAACTTCTTGCAAAATAATAAACAAAACTCCAGAAATCATTCTAATGTGCACATTTTCTGAAGAAAACTTTATCATTATTATTATTATTAATAATAATAATAATATGAACACTAGTGGTTCAGATGATTTGAAACCACAATACTTTTTTTTCAGGTCACTCCAATAAAAAAAAAGAAAAGTAAATGAATGAATGAATGAATAAATAAATAATAAAAGGCATTTATTTAAAACAGAAATCATCATTCGGGTGTTTAATGTGATTTTTTATTACTGTAATGCACACTTGCTAAATGGTACTAACTTCGAGAATGAATGAATGAATTAATAAATAAATACATTTTTCCCCATTTAATTTTTTTGAAAACCATCAAAATCCTTTCTGATGACACTCTACAAAACATCTTCTCTAAAGACCCTCCTGAATAAAACTGCTGCTTTATGACAGTTCAGTTCCAATGCCGTGAAACAGATCCAGCAAATCTTTGTTCATGTTAACCACCTGGGAACATATAAACACGACTATATTTCTTGGCAGAATAATAAAACCTCTGCACCCTGACTCCCAGTAATTGTATGGAGCCAGCCAATCAGATTGGAGCTTACCAATTTGGAAAAGGCAATTCTGTGTACAATATGCATTAGACAGTACACTGATGATCTGTGAGTCCTTGCTTTCCCCTTCCCCACAAACCGTCTGCACGTCGCTGTGCTAGACACAGTCCATCCCTATCACTTCTCTAATGGTCTCTGAGGAGGCATAGGAGCATGGCATTATGGGAATGACATGAGGAATCATGAGGGATGAATTAGAGACTGAGTCACGGTGACAGGAAAATGAATTTCACAAATGAGATTGGAAAGAGAGAGGGCGCTGAGAACGAGAGCAGAGAGAGAGAGTGTGTGTGAGTGTGTGTGTGTGTGTGTGTGTGTGTGTGTGTGTGAGAGAGAGTCTCTGTTTGAACTTGCCCCACATTTCCCCCTCTAACAGTGTATTATGTGTGTGAGAGCTTTCAAACCACAGTAACTTTATGGTGAATTTGAGAGGATTTTCTGATTTTTGACAGACAACCCTTGTGCACCACAGGAAATGGAGAAAGATAGAGAAAGGGAGGAAACACACACTTCACAGAAGAAAACAATTTCACCCTCAAACGCCACAGATGAAATGCATTTCCTTTATTTAAAAACACACTGTTTTGAATGAGTTTCCTGTTCAAAAGGCTGTATGTCAAGCACCTGAGGTTACTCAACTGGTCTGCATATAAAGTGCTGTGCCCAGTGACCATAATTATACCAAAAAATAGAGAAAGGATTTTTACATTTGCTCAAGGAAATGTGAGTGGTGCTTGCAACTGAAAAAAAATCACCGACAGGAAGCTATTGAATGTTGTGTGTGGTTGCTGAGGTGATCTGAATGTTTTTTTTAATTTTTTTTATGCGAGTTGTTTTGGTAGGATGTTTTGGTTGTTCGTCCACTCCATGTCTTAATGATATTCTGGTGCCAAAATATGGCTAGAATATGTTGCTAAACGGTTTCTAGAATGTTCTGAGTGCTTTTGTATTTTGTTGTGAGTGGTTATAGTGTCTTCTGAGTGAATAACTGATATTCATGTCAAGATATGGCTGGAACATGTTGCTGTGTGGCAGTGCTGGGTAGATTATTTACAAATTATAGTCCGCTACTGATTCCAAATTACATGAAAAAAAAAATAATATATATATATATATATATATATATATATTAAAGTACTGTTGTCACACCCCATTGGACTTTAGTTGTGTTTTCATCCCTCATGTGTTCTGTTTGACCCAGTTTCTGTCTCTCCTTGGTTAGTTTAGTTCCTGTGTGCCCTTATTTGGTCATGTTCCTGTTCTCATCTAGTCATCATAAGTTAACCTCCATTCACCTGTGTCTAGTTTATCACCCTCATTATCCTGTGTATATTAGTTGGCCTCTTTGCCCGGTATTGTTGTATGTGTGTTAGACCCTCTTCGTCGTGTGGATTACCATTAAAGCCCGAGACACACTGCATGATTTTCGGCTGTCCCAGACAAAATATTGGCATCGTGAAACAATCGTGGCGAATCAGAAATCGCTGCGATTGTTTCACGATGCCAGTCTTTCATCTGGGACAGCCAAAATTTGTGCAGTGTGTCTCGGGCTTAAAAGGATTTGTTGTTATAATCTTTGTCGTGCCTTCGTCTCCCTAACAGCAGTAGTGTGACAACTGTATTACATTACATATTTTAGGTATAGAAGCAGCTACTTGACTACTTTTTTACTACTTTTGATTACGCTTATTACACTGAATTAGGGAAAATATTGTACCGTATTGATTTAAAAATACAAAGAGAATGAAAATATATTCTGTTCATTGTTATTAATGTCATGAAGAGCATAAACTTTACATTATGTCAAGGTTTCCCAAGCAGGGGTTGGTATAATAACTGCTGGCTAGGGGTTTGCGAGTTTATTGAAGAGCTAATAAGTACTTAAATCATACAAATGTAAAATTAAAGTAAATCATTTTAAAATTTCAAATAAAACACTTACTAAAAAAGATGATTTTTTTCACATCATGTGATTATTAACCAATGTCAGTGAACCGTGAACATGCAAATTTGTTTCTTTGTTTTCACCTTAAAATCTCACCGAGTGATAATTCAAATAAAAATGTATGTGTTTATCAACAGTTGATGCCATGTTAAAGTGTTAAGAAAAACTTCTTAAAATGTAAACGATTTTTGTAAATCCAGTGTTTAAATGCTGTGTGACCTCTCAGTTTTGTGTAATTATATCCACCTGACTAGTGACTGGTTTTTGTGTGAATGTCGCAAAACTGGAAGCCTTTCTTAATGTATATAAGCAGTAGGCTATTTTACAAAGGAATATTTAAAAGATGAAAAATAATAATTAGGAAGAATGTTTTTTTTTATTGCCATTGTCTGAATAATATGTAATCATGTAATTAAAAGTAACTAGTCTAATTACAAATATTTAAAAATGTAATGTAATCTAATTACAAGTACTTAACTTCTGGAATCTGATTATGTAACTCAAATGACATGTAATCAGTCACTAAGTGGTTACTATCGTGTTTTGTTTTTTTGTATACTGCTGTGATGTTGTGGTTTGCTCAGGTTTCTGTGTGAATACCTGATATTCATCTCGAGATATGGTTGCGTTTTATTATCCGAATCTCATAAATTCATGTGATTAGGAGTAATTACTAATTACAAAGTAAAATTAACAGTAAGAGTAACAGAATGGAATTACAAAAACGACATTTACCAGGAAATGTGTCACATATTCAGTTCAACCTGGGAAATGTTAGGTCACCACGGTGATATCAATTTTACCCCTGCCTCTTCGATCAATGCATTTCAAACCTATTTCCCAGCTTCCTCCGTCTTAATGATATCATTTCAATCGCAGAGTGAGATTGATCATGTCGAATGACCCTCTGCTCCAGTCATGTTAACTAAATTACTCTTGCTCTGTTCTCTTCTCTTCTCATTTTGTCCCTTCATTTGTGATTTCCATTCCTCTGACAGGGTTGCATCTTCCATTAACATGCAAATTGGTGCTCCACGAGACCTGTCTCAAACAGACGCCTGATATCCACCATGCATCGACCTGCCATGTGGACCTGCTGTGTTGGTCTGGACGAAACAAATCCGAGGTGGTCCAGCTGAGATGGATCCAAGGCAATGTGGATATTTGGAATAACTGGCCATTCTGTCTGGTTATTGATTTAAAGGCATTTAAGTCAACATGAAATCAGAATTGACCCTATTTACTTGTGTCCATTCACTTCTATTGCTGGAAATTTCAATGCTGAAAGTGAAAATGCAAACAAAGGATCTAAACATTGCATTATATACTACTGTACTATAGGGTCGGAAATAATGTAGCATTTTTAAAGCTTTGTGTGCCAGAAGTTAGAAGCATGTAGGATACCATTTCATGTCATCTTCAAATGAGCACCATCTTTGCACACTTTCAGAACCAAAAAACTGAATCTATTTCAAAGAAAATATCAACAGCTCTCCTGTTCATGTGCCATGCTGTTTTCTCCATGAATCTGAAAATAATTAGCCACTTTTACTGATTTTCCAACTGATGTATGATCTGTGAAATCTGACCTGTAGCTTTAACTCTATTTGAGAAGAGGCAAAAGTGAAAAGTCCTGTTTCACGGTCCCATGGACATGGATTAAAAATTCTCACAATCAAAGGATCCTGGTGTAAAACTCCTTTACCGCAGTGTTATTATGTTGACGTCAAGGTTATGGCATCCAAGGTGAACACAATCAGAAGCCAGAGGAAGCAACGCTCCAGCTACACTTTGATTAAAAAGGAAACATGGAAGCGGAGCTGTGTCATTAGGAATCATATTCTTTCCTTTGTTCTGGACGTCCTTTCCTTTTTCCTTTTTTCATGAATAATGATCGCTCTGAGATGCAGCGACTTACCGACAGTCAACTCTATCGCCCTTGTGAAAAACAAGTGGTATAAAAACCTTGAAACGCTCGCTGTTCATCAGTATATCAGCTTGGGTCATTCTTCCAATTATATGACTTTTTCAGTTGATTTCCTAGAAAATTATATGTGCTGCGTAGTCTTTTTCATCAAATGTGCCAGGCAACTCAGGCTGCTATACAATAGCGCACGCAGGAAGCTTAGGGAATATCATGCCACCTGTTTTTCATGGCGTCTGACATCTCGCTATTCATAAAGATGTGTTCGTTCACTCGCATGTCTCTTGTAATGAAAAGAGAAGTCAAATAACAACAATTAAACTGTTGCAGGCTCTTTTCGTCAAGAAGTTATTATTGTTAAATTTGAGATCCGTTAACAGTTAATTATATGATTCTCTTACAGAAGTATCATCTGACTTCAGAAAGGTAATACACTAAAATTAGCCTGTCTTGCCGTTGTTTTTTGCCTTTAAAGGGATAGTTCTTCCCAAAATGAAAATGTCATTGTAATGTTGTTCCAAACTATTCATTTCTTTTTTCTGTTAAACACAAAAAAAGGTATTTTGAAGAATGTTGGTAACCAAACAGTTGATGGTAGCCATAGTATTCTTGTTCAATACAATGGAAGTCAATGGCTGCCGTCAACTGTTTGGTTATCAACACTCTTCAAACTAAGAATGTTGGTAACCAAACAAACAGTTGATGGTAGCCATTGACTTTCATAGCATTTTTGTTCCATACCATAGACATCAATGGCTGCCATCAAAAGTTTGGTTACCAACACTATTCAAACTAAGAATGTTGGTAAACCAAACAAACAGTTGATGGTAGCCATCGACTTCCATAGTATTCTTGTTCAATACCATAGAAATCAATGGCTTCCGTCAATTGTTTGGTTATCAACACTCTTCAAATTAAGAATGTTGGTAACCAAACAAACAGTTGATGGTAGCCATTGACTTCCATATTATTTTTGTTCCATAAAGTCAATGGATGCCGTCGACTGTTTGGTTGCCAACATTCTTCATACTAATAATGTTGGTAACCAGAGAAATGTTGGTAGCCATTGACTTCCATAGTATTTTTGTTCCATACACTAGAAGTCAATGGCTGCAGTCAACTGTTTGTTAGCCAACATTCTTCAAAATATTGTCTTTTGTGTTCAACAGAAGAAAGAAAATCATACAGGTTTGTAACAAACACAGTCCTTGATTATCACAGAGACATTTTTGGCTTTGGCTAGTAAGCAGCTATCTAGCAATCACCCAGCATACCCAAGCAATGCCACAAAAAAAGGCTAAAAAACACAGAATCCACATAACGTCCTAGCAACCACGAAAACACCCAAAAATCAAGTTCCATTGTTTACTGTGTTATTTGTTGAAACTGCTCTCGTTCTCTTATCCTTGACGGGCTCGTCACAGTCTCCGGCCTCCATCGCCATGACACCCTGTCGTCTAGGCGCTTGGTTGCCGTGACGCTGTGCCCTAGTTTGGGTTGCTTTGGCTTGCTGTTTGGCCTCTCTGTTTGACCTCCAGTCAGTCTGATGACTGCACCTGTCACACCAGCATCAGCATGGCACCCTTCAACCGGCACATGTCACCTTGTGCGATAATCAAAGGCTGGACTGCAGGATGCTGGACAAAAATCAAAGCGTGTTGGTGTGTGTACAGCCATCTTTGTAACGAGAGGGAGGGAATGCTGTTCTCTTTCAGAAACACAACGTCTTTTTTATGAAAACACACACATACACACAGGTCAATGACGTGACAGCAGTTTAAAAAATACTGGGGGGGGGGTTCAGAAGTAATCAGAAGCTTGGCCCACCCTGGCCCCACACATAACAGCCAATGTTGTAATATTCAATTGAGGGTCATATATTTTTTATTTTTCATTTTCTTACCGCCCACACCCACATACGTGCTAATACTGTATTTTCGCGCATCAGGGAGCCACTATCAATATGCGCGGAATTGAAATCCTTTTGAATGAGCGCTAGCGCCTTTCACTTTCACTTTCACTTTCGATTTGGCGATCATGCGCAGCGTGACCATTGAGGTCCCCGAGGTCCGGACCTCGGTATTTTTCCAATAACAGAAGTTGTAAAATAATTACCAAATTAATTCTGATTTGGTGCTGCAAGGATTAAAAGCCAAGATAACAGATCTTCTCATCTGAGATGCCTCAGCGTCTGCGATAATATCGTAATTGTTGTATTAACGATGTGCGATTTGACATTATCGAGTATTTTGCAAAAAGCATTTAAAACACCCCCAGAGAGCGCACGTGCACATTACATGAAGTCTAGACTAGAGCGCGTGCAGTCTAATAAAATGCATTAAGAATGATCAATATTCAAGACATGGGGGCAGAAAATTTATATATCTACCACTTCATACAGTTAACCAATTTCACACGAAGAGAGTGTTTTTCTCCAATTGACGAAATGGTCGAAATGTTGCAATAAATACTATTATGGAGCAGTTATATCAGTGTGTGGACATCAAGTTTGTTCTTTTTCTCGAAAAAATAACCATGATTACAAATGTAATATTGATTTTTTACAACAGTTCTATAAATGTAAAGTTAATTAAGAGACTTACGTTTTAGACACCATATTGCCTGTGTTTGCTCTATTTCGCCAACAAAAATTATACCAAACACAGTCACAGCACTGTTTTGCGTCTCTGAGCAACATGATGGTGATTCGTTCCCGAATGAATCAACTGTTTACATGATTTGAATCAACTGTTTAACATGGTTCAGTCGCAATGACTCACTTATTAACAGTGATTTTAATCCACCTATTGGTGGTTTTAATTCCACATTTCGACTTTTCCCCCCGATTTTTTACATGTTTTAAATCATTTCAAATATCAGTATTCAACGTTTTATGGTTAATATATCAAAACATTATTTATGCAATTGTAATTGCAGGTTAAATGCATTCATGTCTTGCATTAAACAGTGTGTAAATACATCTAAATGCCACTTCAGATGCAGCTTCTGTGTTGATTTCATTTGCTTGGTAACAGACCAAATGTCTTATTATTATTCTTCACTGATTAAATGTAAGAATTTGACTCAAAAGATAATAGACACTTTTATAAAAAAAATGGCTTTATAAAGGTAAAAATGCCCATAAAATGTAAAAAACAGTTTAAACTTATTAGAAAAGATTAATTTCTATCAGTGTGAATAAAATAAATAAATAAATAATAATAATATTCATGTTTAATCATTTTAGACACGTGATTTTACTGAAGGCTACCAGGATAATTATAACTGAGTTTATTAAATTCATAAACATAAACAAACTATATCTTCTCTATTTCCAGTATGTAGCGTGGATCATTCATTGCAACATTTAATCTGATTCTCATGTTTAAGAATCTGTTATCTTGAAAAATAATTTATGCTACTGCCCACTGACTTGGTTTTAAACCTGTATTATTATCCAATTTATGAGCCTTAAAACATCTTAAAATGCACACATGTAAGTCAGGAAAATCTAAATTTTCTCGGGGGAGCATGCCCCCGAACCCCCGTACCAATCTCCCCTTTGGGACCTCTGTATTTATACAAATCTGCTTATGGCCCTGATCACGCGTACAGTGCTCTGTGTAAAGGGAGAACATCTTACAAGATCAGATATTTGTCAATGAGCTAAGAATCTGTTGATACATGGTCTTGTCAGTCTCAGTGGTGTAGTGCAGGGTATATTCAGATATACGCCGTATCAGTTGGCATTGCGTATACCCACTTCTAAATACCCTCTGATGCGCATTCAGTAGTGTCTCGCATTAGCCAAAATCATGAGTCCACCACATGAGTTGCTAATCAAATCGTCTGTGAATAAATGCAAATATTCCCTAAAAACACCAAAGGACACGCTGGCTTCCCTTTAAATATGATTGATGATTGCGCCCGCGCCTGCTTTGTCCCGAGATGCTGCCTCTTCAACTACAACTTCGAATGAAGACGTCAGCCAAAGTGAGCACTCTTTAATAACAGGGCCTAAATTAAATTTCACTGAAATGCTTGTATTTAAATATTTTTCATTCTACCATAAAACTATTCTGGATGTTAAGTTTTGTGAAGGAGGGCCACTGGTAGGAAGCCTCTGAGTGTTTGGGAAGCATAACAGTGATTGTAAAATATGTATTTTATGTATGAAATGAGTTTTGATATTTGGGACTATTTTGTGCTGCTTTTCACTGGCTATTGGGCTAGTTTTGTCACATGGCAACCCTGTTGTAGAGTAGATGCTTTCAGTTTAGAATTGTAGTCTACATTTTCCAACTGAACTAAATTATTTTTACATTTATAAAAACATACCCCCCCCCCACCCAAACTCATAACCCCGGCCCACCTGGAATATCACTTGGCCCACCCTTCATCTCGTATCTGGAGCCGGGCCTGCTAGAAATTGTAATTAAACAAACAAAGACTCAAACCAAAAGAGTGAAATTATACACTCAAAAGGGTGAGTAAATGATGACAGAATTTTCGTTTTTGGGTGAAAGATCACGAACATGTGGGAAGCTGTTGTGTTATCATATCACAATAAAATCATAAACAGATAATGACATCACCACAATGAGCCCAATGACTGTGTCTTAGGCTGATGATACACGGAGCAACTATTTGAGCAATGCAGTCATCAATGGGCAACCAGGTGAGACAGAGGGTCCACGACCGATCTAAAATATCCAGATTTGGAAATTTGTTACCCATTCTCAATGGAAAAGTGCCCAAGAAATATTGCTTAAAAAGGTTGCCCAGCCACGTGTATCATCAGCCTTAAGGTCTACACATCCCTTAAAAAATATCAGATATTCTTTGACCTAAGATTAGTTTAGGTTTTAAATGTCAAATGGTATGACCCCTCAAAACTTCAAAAAAAAAAAATCTTTCCAAAATCTCCTTTCCATTATCTCAGACTTAACCATTCATAATATCTTTATTAAGAAAGAACAGAATTAATGAAACCTCTGTCCAGAAGTCTACATGCATGGACTCCACTGACTTCATCCAGCACCTGAGTCTCTCATTGTCTCTTATGATAATTATAGAGATGTCACTGACATTGTTGCAGTAATTGCTCGTGTGTGAACTGATTATTGCTTTGGTAAATGAACGGTTAGATGGATCATTTCAGCTGATGATTCCAGATGGATTATTGCATGAATAACTCACTAACAAAAGAATTTCACAAGGCTACGAAAATATTAATGGGGGAGCTCATGCTGATGTATTTTTTTTTTCTTCCTATTTTTCGAGACCTTGTCCTATTTTTAATTTGTTTTTGCCTTGTGAAAAGGGAAAATAGGACCAAATGAACTAAAACCAAATAAAATAGAAAAATATAACCCATTTTTCTTTATACAGCTTTAAGGGTTGTTGAAGAATGTTTAACTCTCTATTAAACGTGTTGGTGTTGTACGGCTTTGGATCACAATTAAAAGGAAAAAAGCTATTTAGTTTCGTTACCACCATCAAGGTCGATAATAGAGAAAGCTATCTGTTAGCCTTCTCATTCAACTCAATTGCACTTGCTCAGTGGGGCTAACTAGCCAAGTCCTTGGGTTTCATAAAACAAAGCAGATCTATTTTTATGTTAAAAAAATTGAAATGCATTCTTATGCATTCAATTCCATGCAACAATTTATAATTTTATTATTGATTTACACTGAATTTCCTGCTGCTTGTTTTATAGGTGAGGCCTATAGAGTGCAAACTATAATAACATCTGAAATGCATATCCACACACTCTCACATACGACAGCAGATGCACACTTCACAGTTGACAGAAGGTGTTGGAGTGCTGTACAGCCGGTGTAGTGATCAGATGGTCCCTCGCTCCAGTACGACAACAATAGAACAGTCAAGCCAAGGGCAAGGTTCATTAAATTTATTCCGATAAACAGCTAATAAAGAACATGCAGCAACACAGCCTTCAATCTGGAGAAACACACTGACACCCATATAGTGCGTGCACGAGCATTGCATTGGTGACATGCTGATCTCAGTTTGTGGACTCTCATCATAAAGTAGTGAATAATGAGTCACTGTGCACTGCTCATTTACAGCACACATTTCCAAACTGATGAAGAACACTAACACTGCTACAGACAGCACTAATGAAGAATCAACTCGATTCTCTGCGGTTTGGAGAGACCGGTATTGGGGAAGATAATTGAGACTGTAGTTTGCCAAACCACAAGCAACACATTATTTAAAACAGTTAAATTACAGTCAAGCTGTCTATTTGAAATATTTCAAATATATTAACCCAATATATATATATATATATATTTAAAATTATTTATGATATCTTTCCTACCAATAAATAAATAAAAAATCCATATATTTACTATAAATAACGGTATTGATATTTATGTATGTATGTATTTATGTAATTATTTATTAAATCCTTTATTATCATTTAATAAAACCCCTCTGGTCTTATTCACCCTCCTTGTCCTGACCCATAACAATTTATTTTGTTTTCAAAAAAACTTCAATATTATTTATTTAGTCATATGGGATAATATTTTTATTAAAATGTCATCAAAACATCATTAATGTGCAATAAATTAAATGTATCATTATTATTATTTATTTTTAATTAATAATTTCTGGGGAGTTACTCTACCTTGACATTTTTTACTTAAAATAAATCTAAATTAAATTGAATTCAAAAATTTAAAACAGTCATCTCTGCTTATATGTCAAGGTCCTGATCACACAATTTTACTTAAAATATAATTTTGTTGGCACAACAGCTAACTACTATGTTAGTATTATACTAAATAAAAATAAAAAATAAAATAAATAACAAAAAGAATGGTGCCATCAAAACCTTAATGTACACAAAATTAAATTGAATTAAATTACCCTACATCCTAATTTATAGTCATAATAAACAGCTATATTTAACAAAATTTAGTAAACATTATAAAATCAATCAATCAATCAATCTGGAAACACTCTGGAGTGACTCTTCAAGTGAATCATTTAACTGAAATGAACAGGCCAAATGAACCATTTTACTAAATTGATACTTGAGAGAGAAAACACATTCTAGTGTGATTATTGCCTCAGTTCATTTTAATACAAAACAATGTGACACAAACGGCGAAGTAATGCTTTGTCATGCAACACATTGTTACTGGAGAAGCCATACTATTTAAAAACCGCTGAGCTAATGCCGCTCTACTGAAAAATGTAAAGTTAGCAGTATAGGTTAGTTACGGTCAGTCATTCCTCAACATCAGGCTACACACAAGGGTAAACCAGTGTCAAACTGATACAGAAATCACGTCATCACTGTAAATGGACTGAAATTAATTCTGTGAAAGGAGATCTTTATGGCAGCACTGCCAGTCCACCTCCAGCTTTTGTTCGGAGACACAATCGTTGCTTTAGTCCGAATGGAAAAATACTCCAGTGCTCAACTGCTCATGCACCCAGCGTCTCCGTCTGCCACCCAGCCCATTACCAGAGCTCCGGCTGGCACACACCCATCTACAGAGAACAAATGGTCCCAACGCTCGTGCCAACATTACGTCAGGCTCTATAAATGTGATGCTCAGGGTGACCCCGCGACGACTCGCTATCTCAAGGCCACTGCCATCTATGGAGAGCCGCTCGATACAAATGTCTTTGATGAAAACACTGGCAACAGGCAAAAACGCTTACAGACAACAAGAAATAAATCAACAGAGCAACATTTTGACTTCGACTTCTGCTGCGGTGGTTTATAATCTTCCCTGCATTTCGGCAGCAAACATTACAAATGACACATTATAACATATAATGTGCAGTCAGCCACCCTGAAGGGCTTTATTTGGAGATAATGACCGACTGAATGTACATTATACTGGTTATTATGCAGCTACTTACCAAATAAATAAATAAATGGATGTGGAATATTGATTTAAGTTGAAAATATGCTATTATGTGAGAAGAAAGAAACCACAGATTTGTACGAGATAAATACATACAGTATATACAAATATATTTGCAGGATTCTGTCTTATTTAGATGTTCTTGGGGAGTGGCTATTACAAATAATAATAATAATAATAATTATTATTATTATTATTATTATTTATTTATGACCTACAGTATGGCCTCTACAAAAGCTTCATTGCTTAACATCTCAGAGCTCATGGTAGGTCTGTCCTCAAAGTTTTAAATGTTATTGTTGAAAAAAATCAATTTTTCTGTGGTGAAGGTAAATGGGATTTTTACTTCCAGAGTAAAGACAGAGTGAAAAAGAGACTTATGGCCACGAGGAGCTGTGGCAGTTTGATGTGTCTGGAAAGTGTTCCGGGTGATGACGTGATGTAAAGGTCCAGCCAGAACTCCTGTTATTACTGAACACAGGGTCTCTGAATCTTCGTTCTGTCTGATGGGTCTGTTCTGGGTGTTAACTTCTAGCTGGTGCTGCATGGCTAGCATAGCAATATAGGGCTGCATTTGTTCCTATTGTGGTGGCAACAAGAGAGAAACACTGAGAATGATGAGAAGTAGGGCTGTCTGAATTTCGAATATTAGTCGAATTTAAAAAAAAAATCCACATTCGAATGCAAAACGTTGCATTCGAATTTTAGGTGTGCGTAAGGCAGCCTTATCAGTGGCGCACGAGATGCGATGAAGATGTAGGTAGGTGTCATTGCATTTTCATGCTTTTTTTTTACTTATCCAGTTGAACCCACTGGTTACGTTGTTCATACAAAATACTGCAGAAAAAAAGAACATCAATGCGGAGATGATGTTGTTTACGTCAAAACTGAAACCAAGCCGTTCACACAGAACGCAAATGTATCACATTTTCTAGAGGGACATCTATCACTGTTGCACTCGTGTCTCCCAAAAGAGAGTCAGATATTTAGAAAGCGATTTAAAATTATTGTAAGTTCAACTTTGAAAAAACATGTCTCAAAACTTTATGGCAGGACGGGTCTCTCCCCATTCCACTGCATCTCGTGTTTTTAAATGAAAAAAACGTTACTCTTTGTGATTGGTTTTCCGTGCTTTGTATTAAACTGTGTATATACATGATGCTTTTTTGTTTCTAATTGTTTAAGCAATTTAATTAATTAATTATATATGGTTAAACATTATTTTAAACATTATGCAAATTTTTCAAAGATAGTCGTGTTATTTTATGCTTTGAATAACAGTGAATTAGTAATATTTAGCTCGATGCGCCCTCTTGTGGCCTCAGGGGAGAAGCCAAAAGCTTTTTTTCCTCTAACTGAAATGATGCCTTTTAAATTCGAATATAATTCGAATTTTGATAATATTTAGGTACAAAATTCGAATTTAGTTTTTCAGCCATTTTGACAGCCCTAATGAGAAGCGAAGGTAAGATGTTCCGAGTTAAGCAGAGATATCAATCACACAAAAGCATTAAAGAATATGTAGCATTTGGACCAATCAGACACACAATTTTTCATTAGATTTAACAAATCAATTATGCATTAGGTTAACAAATAGTCACAGACCCCTCACCCAATAAACATACTGGGTGCCAGGATATCTGTGAATTTGACCTTCCTATCACATATCCTCAGGTCATTGTGTATATTATTACTGTTCTTGTATATTGCCTTTTGTATTGTATACTGTTTTATGCATGCTTATGATAGAACCACTCTTTCATGTAACCTTACCTATGCCATGTTTAGTATCTATGAATTCGTCTTCGGATGATCTAATCGAGAGTGTATATTATATGTTGATACCTATGCAACATATTAGTGTCCTAAGAATCTTTAGTAGTTTTTGCATTAACACCCAGTGGAATTACATATGCAAATGACCATGTTCAGAGACAAAGAGTCGTAAACTTTCCCTCCGAAAGTGCAAGTCACCATTGGCTCTTTGACTCCCTGAAGGTGTGACCTCGATAGGAGATAAAGATCTCACATCAGTGACCCGCCTCGCCAGTCTTCGGTTCTTTTAGATCCCAAGAGGATGAGGATGATGAGCTAGAACTCTTCTGGACCCTTAAGTTTCTGTGCCAGGCTTTTGGCCTTGTCTTTCCACTGAATCAAAGATCCTAGGATCTCAGCTGATGTCTCTCTTAGTTCTCTCATCACATTCATCTGGGAGAAAACTCTCCCAATCACCACTGAGCCAGAATAACATCTTCTGGAGTTCATCACCCTTCAAACCCGGAAGAACTTGAAGAACTCCAACACCACCAAACCTTCAAACCATCAAAACGTTCATCCAAGACTGCATCCGGACACTCGTTCAACGACCAAGGCAATGCCAGTATCGTACATTTAACCAAATTAAACAGAGGTTTAGTATAAGCGATAGACCCTGTTGTAAAACGGCACTGATGGTTTTTAACTCAGGTGGTTCTGACTCATTTTCCATATCTGCATTCTCTGGTTTCTATAATGGCTTCATTCATCCACTTTAGCTCCCCCTTTGTACGTACACATGAGTGTATGTATGTTTGTTTGTTTGTTAGACTAGTTTGTGTTAGTGTTTAGTTAATAAAACTTTTGTGCACAAATTACACGAATTTCTGATTCTGCTTGTAGATAATGTCCCTTTACGATTTTGATCCTTACTATATGCTCTAATGCATTAATACTCTACTTAGAGTTGATATGAACTTACACCGAATGTTCTCTGGACGAACAGATTAGTTGATGGCAATTTAATTATGCTACAGTTACTACTTGCAGCTGATATAAATAATTGTAATTAATAATAATTAATTGTAATAATTTATATACATTTCCCTTGTGAGCTGATTTGATACAAATATTAGGATGATATTAGGGTGAGTTTTTAGCAAGATATGTAGTTCAAGTTCAAGTTCAAGATTTGTCACATACACGATTATACAGAGAGTATATAACCAGCAGTGAAATGTGAGTCAGGTCTGCTCCATGGACAGTGCAAATATTATAGAATACAACACAAAGAAGTATACATAAAATGAAATAATTAAAAAAAAAGATATAAAGAACAAAATATAAAATAATGTGCATGACATACTGTAGACTTAAATATTAAGATAGGCATGACTGTACAAGAGAGGAATGTGCAAATAGGTTGTGCATGGTTGACATGTAGCAGCAATCTCAAAAAAAAATATAAAAAAATAAGATACCAGAACACAGAAAGTGATGTGTGCAAATGACACTGTCAGTATCAGTATGAGGTAGAGAATAATGAGTGTGAATATCTTACTGATTGTAAGTGATTAATAAGTGAAGTCATGATAATGTTAAGAGGCTGAGTTTGAGTTTAGGAGCCTGATGGCCTGGGGGAAGAAGCTCCTCCTAAGTCTAAGTCTAAGTCTAAGCCTAGTTGGTTTCTTTTTCAAAAAAGGCCTTTATTCAGCCTCTATTTTTATCTGCGAGTCTGAATTGCTTGGAAAACAGCACCGCTCTCCTCAACAAGCCTTACAATTTGAGGCATCATTCGTAGCATAAATGCTGCAGGAGCACACTGACATTTAACATTTTTGTTAAGCCGTTCTGTTCTCTTACCATTAATATTCTAAATGTTCACCTGTAATGGCTAAATACTTGTTTTGCTCAGTTTGTCATAAATGTTATATAAATGTTTGAGCGAATCGTACTTAAAGTAATGTTTAGGCAATGTTTTTATTATGTTTTTTATGTTATTATGATTTATTATGTTATTTTATTATGTATATAAAACCTTTAAATAACATTAATTACGACAAGAAAACTGGACATTTCAACATTTTAGAGACATTTTAATGTTTTAATAACCTAAAATTTGTTACCTGAGAAAAAGTACATTTTGAAAGCGTACCACCCCAGTGACAGCTTTTGTACCTTTTTTACTGAAAGTTGAAGGCAGTCTGTGGTATCACAATGTTATGCTGAAGTATCGTCACAACACTGTTGCTTTCCCATCAAAAGTAACTGAAGTTCAAACGCAAAGTTTACATGCTAAGCTCTGCCTCGTTGTTTATTGTTACTCGCTTTACAGAACAGTTTTTTTGTAAATAGTTTTCAGCAAAATGTGCTTATAAAGTGGTGAAAATTGAATGTTCTGCCTTACTTGCTCTTAACCCACTGGGTTGCTAATTTATTGCTGTGTAGGCTACACTTGAAGGGAAGGATATTAGCGATGAACGCTAACTACAGTCAAGCCAAAACAAAGTGACACGAGGATTAAACTGTACAGGGTATTTTACTCCCAGACACTGAAAAATGAAAAGAGAACGACTTCAAAATGCTCAAGCGCAGGTGATCATTTCAAATGCATTAGTCCCTCCACCTCTCCAGATTCACCATGCAGCTTACAAGGAATATTTCCCAGTAAATTAAATCAAATCACCGTGGGGGTTCATTTCGTTTTCTCTCTCTCTTTTCCAAATCAAAGACAAGTAAAGCGCTATGAAGTTGATTCTGAAATTCAAATGGAAGGCTGAAACTTGTTAGTGGGATCGCTTTGCAATCGGCGAAGGTAATTATCCGTCCGGCTGAGCAGTTCGCATACGGTCCGAAAAGCCAGAAACTCTGCTCGATGTGACTGAAAAGCTTGCATTTCATTTTTATATGGATATTTTCACACAAGACCTCTAATGTGCAAAGATTCATTTATGCTATTTATACTAGCATTCATCTAAAATGCAAAACGAAACCAGATGAGATTGACATAACAGGGTGATATCAAGTCCCTGAGAAATCAATTAAACCTACGCACTCTTCCAAACAGAGGGCCAGAGCTGAAACTATTCCTCACATGTTTATAAACCGTATGGATGCTAAACATGAACTTGTGTCACCTGCAATAAATCCGGTGTTTTTGCACTCATAAAACATGACTGATGCTGTTCCCACACTCGTGTTCTGTGGTCGTGAGGGTGAAAGTTTGACCGTACGCTGTTTCAAAGAGCTCCGACTATCAATTTGTAAAAGCCGAAACAAAGCGTCGAGTTAAACGAGCGTACAGTCGTACAAATGTGCCTGATAAAACGGGCTTTCTCATAAAGCTGCAGGTATTGATATTTCCATAAGTATACTGTAAACCCCACCGCCATTAAAAGTGATTAAGCAAGGCTTTCTCAGGCCGTGGAGGCACAGCACTCCCAAGACACAGATGAAAGAAAGCCACAGTAAAACGGCTTTTATGTCAAGCAATAGAGGTCTGGAGAAAGCCTGCATTTCCCCTGTATGTGACCATTAGTCAAAAGTGAGAATATTACCCATAGTACATTTCAACAAGAAATGCCTCCTGCTCTGTCCCTCTCCGCCTCACCTATTTTGGAGTCTGACACTCCATCTCTCAGAGTAACACCTGCCGGCTCTTTCTTGTTATCAGTAGCAAATCATCATTCCCCTTACGGCAAATATATAAAAGGTAGGGGATCTTCAGATGTGAGAGTCCAAAACACGCTGTTTCCTGTTGCAAGCAGGCATCATGGCCGAAGCCCCGAGAGAAGTTATTTTCCCCCAATAATATTCTCAATTTTGGGGATGAAGGTCTGTCTGAAGGATAGAATAAGGCCATCCTGCATTTGAAAGCCTAGGAAGTTGGGAATTACATTGTAATGGTCATTTTAGTATAAAATGAACAAGCTGCTTCTCTCTTTTTTTTCTGAAAAACCTTTCAGTGCAACAAAATGCAATAAAAAGGTGCATTAGATGAGATACATTGTTGAGATTAATTTTCCTCAAAATGTCCAGATTTCCTGCTTTCTACCCGGAGAAGTGCAACTGAACGCTTTGTACTTAATGATAAACGATCACTTTAAAGCAAATAAAATGGATCAATGAATCAAATTTCCTTCACTACATGAACATAAAACCTGTTTAGCAGACATTTGCAGAGATAGTGGTGTTTTTTTTTGTTTTTTCTGCAGAGAATCATACAGAATAAATACATTTCTACATCATCTTTAAAATGTTATAAAATTATTTTAAAGAATTTGTTTACTTTTAAAATCACTGTTAAAAATAATATTATTATTTAATTATTTGTTATGTATGTGGTTGAAAATAAATCAGTAAAATAAAAAAAATAGATTTTTTTTTTTAGTCTTTTAAAGCACACGAGCACACACACATTTTCTAAAAACATTTCTAAAAAATGTTAAGCATAAAATAAGGATTCTTAAAACACTAAACCAAACAAAACCAAAAAAAAAAAAAAAAAAATCACCAGACTGGTTAGCACTGCCTTTGTCACCTTGACTAGCGTTCACCACCATCAACAACCATGGCCGTAGCCAGGCTTTTACAATTAGTGAGGTCCTTGGGGAGTGGGTTAAATAATGTTATACTATATACTATACTATATACTATAATAACAAATACATACAACTTATTCTACCTGGTCTCATGGCATAAATATAATCACGCTTGTGTTTTGGAGGGATGATCATTTTTAAATCATACCCTATTTTGTTAATACTGTAGGGGTGTTAATACTGTAGGGCTGTAGGGGTAATAGTTAGGGGTGGATAATTTTATCAGTTGTTTATTATTCATGCAACTATATATTACTGTTATAGTTTTTATTAATAACCATTTCTATATAGCTGATAACCTTGTCTAGTGCTCTTATGAATGTTTCTAACATGATTTGTGAAAATGTAACTACTATACTGAATGACATAGACTTCTTCATGGCTAGTGTTTGCGTATTTCAAAGTCAAAGTCAAAAAAAAAAGTCAAAGTCAGCTTTATTGTCAATTCTACCACATGTACCGTACATACATACAGAGAATCGAAATTGCATTACTCTCTTACTCCCTGGTGCATACAGATAACACTAAACACTAACAGTAGAACGCACAAATATACAAATAAGGACATGTAGGAAAAAATAAAAATAATAATAATAATAATAAAAAAAATAGATAAAGTGGCATAAGGCACATGGTACATAGTGCAAACCAGTGAAATACACAGACAGTGCAGAATATGAATGGTGTAGTGCAAAGAGCTTATTAAGTCTGTTCTATTAAAGTGACAAAAAGAGAGCAGTCTTTATTCAGACTGTCAGAAGAGGTAGTTGAATGAGGTCAGTCCAATGCTGTACAAAGTGACTGGTGCTTGTCACAGTGTGTGTGTGTGTGGTGTGTGTGGTGTGTGTTGTGCGGGGGGCGGGGCGGGGCGGGGGTCAGAGTTCAGTGGTGCGTGGTGTACGAGAGGGGAGGGGGGGCAAGGACGGGAGGGAGTTCAGCTTCCTGACAGCCTGGTGAATGAAGCTGTCCTTCAGTCTGTTGGTCCTGGCCTGGAGACTCCGCAGTCTCCTCCCTGATGGAAGCAGACTAAAGAAGCTGTGTGTCGGGTGGGTGGTATCACCTGCAATGTAGAGGGCTTTGCGGGTGAGACGGGTGCTGTAGATGTCCTGGAGGGAGGGGAGAGAGACACCAACGATCTTCTCAGCTGCTCTCACTATCCGTTGAAGGGACTTGCGGCAGGACGCGTTGCAGGCGCCATACCACACAGTGATGCAGCTAGTCAGAATGCTCTCGATGGTGCCTCTGTAGAAGGTGCACATGATGGGGGCCGGGGCTCTGGCTCTTCTAAGTTTGCGGAGGAAGTAGAGACGCTGTTGTGCTTTCTTGACTAGTGCTGCAGTGTTGTTGGTCCAGGAGAGGTCCTCTGTGATGTGCACACCCAGGAACTTGGTGCTGCTCACTCTCTCCAAGGTCGCACCATTGATGGTCAGAGGAGCATGCTGAGTGTGCACTCTCCTGAAGTCAACGACAATCTCTTTCGTCTTCTCCACATTCAGAGAGAGATTGTTGTCACTGCACCACCCGGCCAGGCGGCTCACCTCGCTCCTGTAGTTTGTCTCATCTCTGTTGCTGATGAGACCCACCACAGTCGTGTCATCCGCAAATTTAATGAAGAGGTTGGAGTTGTGTGACGGTGTGCAGTCGTGGGTCAGCAGAGTGAAGAGGAGGGGGCTCAGCACACATCCTTGGGGGGCCCCTGTGTTCAGTGTGATGGTGCTGGATGTGTTACTGCCGACCCGTACTGCCTGAGGTCTCCCGGTCAGAAAGTCCAACAGCCAGTTGCACAGCAATGTATTGAGCTCCAGATGGACCAGTTTATGAATGAGCTGTTGAGGGATGATTGTGTTGAATGCTGAACTGAAGTCTATGAACAGCAATCTGACATACGTGTCCGTTTTGTCCAGATGTGTGAGGGCTGGGTGGAGGGCAGTGGCGATGGCATCATCGGTCGAGCGATTGGACCTATATGCAAACTGGAAGGGGTCCAGGGAGGGGGGGAGGACAGACTTGATGTGTTGCATGACTAGCCGTTCAAAGCACTTCATGAGAATAGGAGTGAGTGCTACTGGACGGTAGTCATTGAAGCAGGATGGAGATGACTTCTTCGGGACTGGAATGATGGTGGTAGCTTTGAAGCATGTGGGGACAACAGCCTGACTTAGTGAGATGTTGAAAATGTATGTGAAGACATCAGTGAGTTCCACTGCACAGTCTCTCAGTACACGCCCAGGAATGTTGTCAGGACCCGGAGCTTTTCGTGCATTGATCCTGCTGAGGGATCTCCTCACGCTGTCTGGGGACAGCGACATCACCTGGTCGCCGGGAGGAGGTGTAGTCTTCTGTGCAGTGGTGCCGTTTTGTGCCTCAAAGCGAGCAAAGAAGGCATTCAGCTCGTTCAGCAGGGGGATGGTGCTGTCACAGGTCTGTGGTGGGGGCTTGTAGTCCGTAATGGTCTGAATCCCCTGCCACAGGCTCCGAGTGTCTCTGCTGTCGCTGAAACGATGGGCTATCCTCCTGGAGTACTGACTCTTGGCCTCTCTGATGCCGCGGGATAGGTTGGCCCTAGCTGTCTTCAGGCCCTCCTCATCACCAGCTCTAAAGGCAGCGTTCCGAGCCTTCAGAAGTCTGTAGACCTCCCCTGTCAGCCACGGCTTCTGGTTGGCCCGGACAGTGATAGACTTTGTGACCGTTACATCATCAATACACTTGGTGATGTAGGCAGTGACAGTCTCTGAGTACTCTTGGACGTCTGTAGTGTTGTTATATGTGGCAGCCTGCTTAAACATATCCCAGTCAGTAGTGTCAAAACAGTCTTGAAGTGCCTCTGACGACCCTTCAGGCCACACTTGTATCTGTTTGTGTACTGGTTTGATAGCTTTAACGAGCGGTCTGTATGCAGGCATTAGCATGACAGTGATGTGGTCTGAGGCTCCGAGGTGGGGGAGGGGGAGGGCCTTGTAAGCTCCTCTCTGTGTGGTGTAAACAAAATCCAGGGTATTTTTTCCCCTTGTTGGAAAGTCTATATGCTGATGAATTTTTGGGAACACACTCCTTAAGTCTGCGTGGTTGAAATCCCCAGCCAAGATGAGAAAAGCATCTGGGTGGGCTGTCTGCTGCCCACTGATGTGCTGGTACAGATCATTAAGTGCCTCACTCCTATTGTTGTTATTGGAGCTGGGAGGGATGTATACAGCAACGAGCAGTATGGCTGTATATTCCCTCGGTAGATAGAACGGCCGGCACTTAATAATCATAAACTCCACCAGGGGTGAGCAGTGTTTGCAGACCACAACAGCGTCGCGACACCATGCATCATTGATGTAAACACAAAGCCCGCCGCCGCGTCTCTTACCTCCCTCGACGAGAGCTCTGTCAGCTCGATAGCATGTTAGCTGCTCGAGCTGAATGGCGCAGTCCGCAACGCTGTTGTTAAGCCATGTTTCCGTAAACACAAAAACACAACAGTCTCTTACAGTCCTCTGAGTAGAGCGAAGTAGTCGGATGTGGTCCAGTTTATTGTCCAAAGAGCGTACGTTCGCCAGTACGATGGTGGGGATAGCTGGCTTGTTTGGGTTAGCCGCTAGCCTACCTCCGCGCTTACCCCTCTTCTGCTTCCTGTCACGGCGCTTGTAGCGCCTCCGCTCTGGGCGAGATGCAGTAGTGGGGGTCGGTGATGGTGTAGGCCTCCGGAGCAGACCGAGGTCCCGCAGCTCTTCGGCGTGCGTGGAGTTTAACTCTAACAATGTGGTTCTGCCGACATCGAGCAGAAACTCACGACTGTATGCGCGCTTGAAGACAGGTAGACGAGACGAATATGTACAAAAACATTGCGACTTACAGGACAAAAAACACGAAAACACCGTTCTGTCGGGAGAGAGAGAAGCCGCTGCGTCTGTTGTGCGCGCCGCCATCTTGGGTTTACCCATTTCATTTAATTTCATTATGTAACCTACTTGTTCTACAGATCTGTGTGTTAAATACTGTTTTTGACAGCGTTGATAACGTTTCTGACAGATAATATCATGATATTTTTGCGTTTCCCTTCCCGAATGTCGTATCCTATCAGTAATAACCTGTCCATGGGCTTTTTTGATTACTGTCAGTTTGAGTGTCGGCGATGCAGTTTTACCAGATATTGCTATTAAAAACGAAAAATAAATAAAAATAAACCAAAATTATTTCAAATATTTTGCAAATAAGATAAGATAAAGATATCGCTGACCCTAAACTACAACTTCCTACTTTATTAACTTTCTAAAGTCTCAAATTAAGTGGAAAAGACACGTCTAAATACGCTTATAATAGCTGGATCTGGCTGCGCCCGTGTCCTCGCTCACAACTCTCTCAACGAGGCTAAAGAGACTCGTTTACTTCGTCAGCATCTTGCAACGATCATTTTCAGACCATGGATGCTAAAATTCTTGCAAACTGTCTAAACTGAATTATGTCATGCAGACATTCATATGATGAGTTTAACAGCAAATTTGTCATTCAGAGAACAAAGTATATTTTTGAACATGAAACATTTACCGAGGTTCAGAACTCGGTGGCCTCATAGCTGTCAACAACACAAAATTGCATACACAAAACCATTATGCACAGTCAGCTTTGACAGTTAAAACTTAACTATGAAACTAAAATAAGCAGAACTCATAATCTAGGGGTTTAAAGAAAATCCAAACATTGTTTTAGGCTTTTCTGTGGCCTCTCATTCTGACAGAAGAGAGCCATCTTAGTAACTAAAATAACTATACACTAAACTCACATTTTTCAGCTCATCCTCTCATATTCCTTTACCTGCTCATTTCACCAGGACAATCGATTAGAATCACCCTCGTCAGTCGCCGCCTATATAAATGCAATTAGGCTTCTTAGATCACTAATGCTGTAATTACGCAAATGGATTATGCAAACAAGCTAGATTCCTGGTATTATACGGATATCATTCACACTGAGCTCACGCCAAGTGAATATCTTCCATCAGAATGCCACAGTCAGAATGCCACAGATGAAAATCTAAAAAGCCACCAATAAATGTTCTTCGATGTTTTGTTTTTTTTGCAGCACCAGCACACAAATGTCTTAGACATCAGTAAAATGAAAGCATACAAACTACATACTCATGCATATTTTATGATGCACTGAAGTCTTGGAGCGTCTGAATGCAGGTGGTCGCATGATAGTGTCGTCCGTCTAACACACAGGCTGGGATCATCTGCTCATTTTCAAGAATAAACTAATTCCAGCCTTCTCTCTTCCCTCATGTGTAATCTGTGCTCCTGGCTGGGGAACGGACTACATTACCCTGCATACAGCTGCGTCTCTCACTGCTGACACACATATTGATGAACTGAGCGGCGGGCCAACACCTGATGCTGTATGCAGATGCATCATTTCATAAAACAACTTCACCTCCTGCCTTTTATGAATGAGCCAATTACCCTGTACATCTGCGTGAGCACATAATCTATAATTTACAGATATATTCTAAAGTGGGGTTTCCCAAATGGGAGTTCACCAACCCTTAAGGGTTTCTGAGAGGAACTGCAGGAAATTCATGAGGCTTTGAATGCAATAAATAAAAAATACAGCATTTTTAAAGAATGTAAAAGGCTCATTAAATATAATCACCGGAATATTTCACAAGTGCACATTCAATAATTCATTTAATTATAAAAGGTTAACATTACTTAAAATATCAGTGATAATTTAAGTATAATTTAGATTATAGTGGTTTAGCTGACAAGACAAAACAAAACATTAATATGAAATAAATAAATACATACATATTTTCCTAGCTCTTTTTGAAATTATTTTCAAATTTATGGAAACTAAGCTGCAAAATGGGTCACTGTTAGGATGTTGGATCGACATAAGCTCCTGACAACATATGACATGAATGGCTTTTCAACGTATAGCAAATTTGAGCGTTTTTGCATTTCACATGTAGCCAATAGTATCAGTAACATACAAAAAAACTAAGAAATACAGAAAGAAAAGGTATTCCTGCATCCAAAATTGCATGATATTTGCTGAGCAACTTACTTTGCCACTGTTAAATATGTATGTATATACAGTAAGAATGCAATCTGAATGTACCCATCACTGTTTCTGATATCCCACAATCCTGTTTGTGTGGTTTGGTGTGGTTGGAGAGAATGATAAGTACTGTGTTTGATTGAGTACTTTAATTCTTTCTTAAATGTCAATTTTTCATATGCATTTCTTTGTGTAAATATTTGCTAGGTTATCTGAAAAAGCTCACTTGATTGTGTTCTAAATCATGAAATGGGAGGCTGCCTGTCAAGTCACTGACAGACTGGGTTTCAGACGCATCAAATCATGGATTGTAAGTGGACTTTACAATAAAATAACATGCAATAAAAATGTAGATTAAGGCCCCTTTAAGTGATTCATAAAGTCCATCGGTGATTGCGTGTAATTCAAGAGAGCTGTACTGCCAGAACAACTGTGCATCAGGCAGAATAGCGGGAAGCTGTGAAAGAGAAGACCGCCTGTCCTCCTTTTGTCATTTAATTAGGCTGATTTCAGCTCAGCTGACTGGGGGGCATGGATTCACTTCAAACATATGCACACATCCAAACAAATGCACGCGAAGCCACTCGAACACACACGCACAGACGCGCTGTTTAAAAGCATTTCAGCTGGTTCACATGCATATTCGCCCATAAGACATGAGATGAACTATAATGACTGAAGGACTGGTGTTATGAGGGAATGGAGAGTATACACATCTGTGATAGAGATTGAGAGAGAGAAAGAGAAGAGAGGAAAGAAAATGTTCCAGCCACATCATTCCCAATTTTAAGGCCCCTTAGCAGCCCTCTGGCTGCTGTCAGACACCTCTAGGGAACAGGCAAATGTGCACACGTAAATGTGTGTGTGTGTGTGTGTGTGTCGCTGTGTGCGGGAGGAGAAGATTCACACCAGCTCTAGATGTAGTGCAGAATGAGCAGATGCTCTGCTTGAGCTGTATGATTGTGTGTGTGTGTGTGTGTGTGTGTGTGTGCGGGTGCGGTAAAGGCAAGTGAGTGTAACCAGATTTACTGATATACTTAGACTTTCAGTTCATTTTGGACAAGATGTCTGACTGGCTAACATATAAGGATCAATTTATTTTCATTTTATGTGAAATTTAGGGTTGGGTTTATCTGAAATGGTTACTATAGTACGGGAAACAGGAGATTTATAGTAAATGAGAATATCATTAAATCGAAACAAAAAAGCATAGCTTTAAAAGAGATTTTGATTCAACATAGAATTTATTACACATACATTAGGCCATTGTTTTCTGAAGATGCATTTAAAGTCTATATTTACCCAGACTGTTCAGAGATGGCACGAGGCATGAATGCATTTTCTCTACAATTAGAAATGCATGAATAATGCTACGAGATTAATGGGTTTTAAATTGATATTTAGGTTTTAAACTATTTTTGTTTGTGATATTGAGCAAAAACAGATAATATTGACAATACTATGTTTATACTAAGCTACACAGTATTAGCGTCTTTTTTATTGAACTGTTGTATAAAGTCAATATCACATTTGCAATCATGCAGATATATTCGGGATATACATCCAAAAGTAATTAATACTGTACATATTAACTTAAAAAAACTAATCAGAATATACTGTTCCTTAATATCTGGATTTCTCACTATCAAATACCTCAAACAAAACTCTGAATATCTAAAGATGTGGTTTAACTAACCTTGCAAACTTTAGCAAGTCCAGTGTGGTTAGCTGTTCCTCAAAAGTGACCACTGTATCAATCATTACCTTATAAACACGAGGTGCACTTGCGACCAGGGAATTGCACCGAATCCAGCATCATCAGATTGAAACTGGTCGTTATCTGCTATTGCTTTCTAGTTGTGTGTATAATATGGATAATATGAATCAGCCGGTCAGAGAACACACTGTAGGCGGTTTGCAGCACTGAGTGTAAAGGTGATGAATCAATTCAAAGAGTTCAGGAGGTTAAAACTAAATCAATCAGTAATGACCTTGTTCATTCAAAACATTTATACAATCTTTCATTGAATAACCTAGACGATATTTTATACACATATACACTACCAATTAAAATATAGATTTTTTCTTTTTGAAAGGAATGAATAATGTAAGGACTTTTAATTCAAGGACGTTTTAAACTGATTAAAAGTGACAGTTCATTCTTTTGAACGTTCTATTCATGAAAGAATATAAAAAAATGTATGACAATATATTAAGCAGCACAATTCTTCTTAACATTGTTGTCTTGGGCATCAAATCCGCATATTAAGATGATTTCTGAAGGATCATGTGACACTGAAAATTCAGCTTTGCATCACAGGAATAAAATACATTTGAAAATATACTGAAATAGAAAATGTTATTTAAATAGTAATACTATTTCATATTATTACTACATTAATACTGTATTTTTATCAAATAATTGCAGCCTTAGTAAGCAAAAGAGATTTATGACAGTAAATAAATAAATAATAAAAACACTCAAACCTTTGGCCAGTAGTGTATATACATATAATGGTTTGTTATTTTATATATATTCTTTTTTTTTTTTTTTTAAGGGTCATCGGGTTTGACTATTTGAGACATTTCACACTAACATTGCAGGCACAAGCACAGATAGTAGTTAGTCACTAGTTGTGACACAGTGAACAAAGGCTGATTAGTATAAATCATCATTTCTTTATTTCCCCGCTCATCATTTACACTTAACACTAGCTATAGCCTGAGAACACTTTAAAATGGGAAAAGCATCTCTTTAACCAGTGTCCATTCGTGTTAGCAGACAGTTTACATTTCAGAGAATGAGATAGTGAGAAAAGAGGCTGAGAGGAACAGATCTTTTTCCCCGTGTTGATCATTAGCTGCCGCCTGGAGAAATTTGGTAATAAAACCCTATCTGGTTATTTCAGCAGCGTAATTACCATGAGCTCTCCATCTTTCCTCCCCCCATACACTCCATAACGATTGTAATTTCAGCTTGCAGTGTACCTGCACACACTACATCATTTAATCCACATTACCTGAGGGAAGCAATATTTAACCATCTTTAATAACCACTATAAAGGATATAGCAGAGGTGATACTTGACTTCAATCTACTGACTGCAGTAACAAGACAGAACCAAGAGTTTGAGAAGAGAAGTCTGATGTCAAATATAAGTTACAACTACAAATAAAGGGATAGTTCATCCAAATAATGAAGAACATCATGTCCTTGCAATCCACATGATAAAAGCAGCAGCCAAAAACAAACAAACACAAAGGTTGTTTGTATGCACTATATTTTAAGATTTCTGAAATTATAAAACAGTACATCTATGACCTGTTTACAGTGTTTATTTCATTTTTGTCACATGACAGCTGTGGTCAGTATGAACTTTTGTTCTATGGATGATCTTTTTGTGTTTCACAGGAAAAAAAATAACAGCGCGGGTGAGGAACTAGCAATACATTTTAATTCTGGCTGAACTACCCTTTCACATTTACATCTTCCAATTAGAACTGCCAACTTTCTTTCAATGAGACACACTGTGGGAGTGTGGATATGCATGTCCTTAATGTAAATATATATGTTCATTTATATGTAACAGTATTCACACTCACATAAGCAAATTGTATCCAATTTAGTTCCTATGCAGGTCTATATTAACTTTCATTTTACACTTTCTCCATGCCCTGAAAGGTCACTATGTTTATTGTTTTACCGAGAGATATTTCCTGACTGACTTTAACAGTTCTCTGTCCTTCTGCGCAGCAAGAGAGAATTCCAGGCAGACTGCATTTCTCCTGTATAAAATAGTATTTGACCTTAATTATCACTACTATTTACAGTATAAAGACTTAAGAGTTAAGGCCTATTCACACCAAGAACCATAACTATAAAGATAGCTAGGTAACACTTTATTTTAAGGACCAATTCTCATTATTAACTAGTTGTTTATTAGCATGTCTATAACTGTTTATTAGCACTTATGAAGCACATATTAATGCCTTATTAAAGGTCCTTGCACACCAAGTCCGAACATTTTGCATGCGTTTTTCTGTTTTTTCGTATTCGTCATCCTTTCCTATCAAAATGCATGATACAGATGCGAAAATCGAACCTGATCCGATTGTTTTTATGATGGACAAAAGTTTCAGAGGCAGTGTGTAAACGTGATTGACACAATGTGAGGTCGTATTTATTTTTTAATGTGTGAAAATTTCGGACTCAGTGTGCAATGGCCTTTATTCTGCACAACCATATTTTAGAGTCCTTATTCCTACCCCATATCTAAACTTAACAACAATCTTACTAACTAATAATAAGCAGCAAATTAGAGTTTTACTGAAGCAAATGTCATAGTCATTAGGATAGTTTATTATATATAAATAATAAACTATATATATATATATATAATAAACATATAAATGTTTAGTTTATTATAAGTGCAAGCTGCAGTTTTGTTGCCTGATGCTTTAAATGCTCAAGCGCATTAAAGCAGGATGGATTCTGATTGGCTGTCAATGTTTCTAGTGTTAATCAGCTGGAAAAAAAATGGTTCTGACAGTGATTCCAACGAGATCATTCCGCTGTGTCGTTATCGTTATAGTTGTGGTGTGGACTTCAGTGTTTTCATAGAATGAAAACGATTATTAAAACTTCATAGTTATTGTTATCGCTGTAGTTATTGTCCTTGGTGTGAATATAAAGTTTTGCTCACATTAGGTGGTTTCTAATCTGTCTCTAAAAGGTGTATGCATGCTTTTTTATTGTGGTAAGTAATCAGTGACACATTCACAAACAAATTGAAATCGCACACTCATTTTTGACTAAATGTTGCCTTGTGTTGATTTTCATGCACTGCCTGAGAAAACAAGATTCAGTGACTGTCATGACAACATCAAATTTCATTTACATGTAGTTTGGGATATGGAAAACATGACATAGGATGTCCCAAAATGTGTGAAAGCCCTACTTCAAATCCATCACTATTGCATTTACATTTACATTTATGCATTTAGCAGACGCTTTTATCCAAAGCGACTTACATTGCATTCAAGTTACAGTTTTACATTTTATCAGCTCTTGCTTTCCCTGGGAATCGAACCCATGATCCTGGCGTTGCTAGCGACATGCTCTACCATTTGAGCTACAGGAAAGCTCCTATTGCGTGAGGTTCTTCATGTCAGAATTATGATTATGATAACGCTCGTGACAACGTATACAACAGCTGCTAGCTGCTGTTCAGCTGCTCAATAAAGCACCCCAAAAAATCTGTTCCTCTAAATGTCTTCGGAGAAGAAAAGCCTCATTTTGTAGATTTATACAGAAAGCATTTTGTTCCGTTCAAGGACAAAATAACAATGAATGATTATTTTTCATTGCAGACACTCTGAAGCAGAAAACTGCTGTTTGTATGAAACATTGCTCTCCATCTCCAGGCAATAGACGGCATGAATTTATGCATCGAAACCCAAAATTATGCACCAGTATGGTAATATCTCAGACCTTTCATTTGAGTAAAAACTAGACTTATTCATGTAGCAAGATTACACAGGAGGGCGTGTTTGACTGTCTTTTGTCTTTACTTTTCATTTGTTTTTCTTTTAACCATCATGTTCAATAGTCATTGACTTTACTGTATTTATGTTTGGGGTAAAACAATACAATTATTTTAACATCTCTACCTGATCTGATTGAAATCCATCTTACAGATATAACTGGAGCTTTAATTCTCCTTTTTATCACAAACTAAATAAAGATTTATGTGTGACTTATTCTTAAACAAAAGCAAAACCAGTATATTGGATGCAATTTGTCAACAAAACACAAAATAAGATATGGAAAAAAAATACACAAAATGAAGAAAAATATAATAAAACTAATCAAAATAGACCAGAAGAAATGAAGTGCTACAGTTGTACACCAAATAATATTTGTGTGCACCAATCAGAAAATCCATTGCACTTATTCATGTTTTAAATATTAAATAACATGGGGGTTAAATCTTGTCTCTTGCATTGAAACAGAAAAGGCAAACAAATGAAAAAAAATGCAAGGAACATTGTGCTCCTGACAACATCCCTCTCGCTGAATGCTGGAAATGTCATCATGCTTTAAAGAGAACAAAAGATCCCAGCATAGTCATCATCAGTGTCATGTTCTTTGCCACAGAGCTGCCAGCTTGTTAGGCAGACCAATGTGTCTCAACTTAGAGGGCAGTCAAGCGTTAAATTGTCTGTGATGGATCGAGTTGATGATCTGTCTGCCTCCCAACCAAATTCTGCAATGATGTGGCATGAAGGGTCTCTACACTACATCTAAAATACTAAATCCAGTTCAGAGTGTCAATGCAACATGAAATCAAAACTGACCATATTTACCTTCCGTATACACGTTGCTATTCTTATTGTGAGTGATGTGAGTGGGAAATCAATCAGAATCTTTCAAACAATTATAAGACTTTACTTTCTGACTGATGTCACCAAACATCTTCTCTATAAAAATGCATTTTTTAGTCAGATTACTGAGGAAAAATCCAGTTGCAAACATTTTCATGTTGGCTTTAAATTTCTGAACATGTAAAACAGACCTCAGAGGGTCTTTAAAATGGCTTTAATAACTTGTGATCTTTTTTTATTGTCATTTAACCGTTTTATCTTCTAGTCTTGGTATGATAACTCCTCTCAGTTGCAAATAACCCTGCCCTCATTTGGATGTGATGAAATTACATGTTAAGAGCTAATGCGTTGTTGTGAAGAAAGCATAATCAATCTTTTCCAGCGGCTAGTCTTCCTCAAAATGAGATGAACAGAAGAAGGAGGGGTGCAAATGTGAGTATTCCTTAATCTCGGGCTGATAAGAGCATTATGAGATGACCTCACAGCTATGATTTATAGATTATCAGGAACTGCAATTACTGCAGGAGCCCGGCTTTAAAATTTCCAACCCAGGGAATTAACGCTGGTCTAATACGTAGGCGAGTTGGCAAGGACAGAGGAGAGTGTGTGAAATGTGGTACAGCTCAAAGATCCAAGAAACTTTTTATGAAACTCTGCAATTGTTATGAAGAAAGTAGTCTCAACCTCAGACGTCCCGCCCACGGCCCATTCACCAAGCATCATGCACACAAAAATCACAAGCTCTAATCTGATTGGCTGGTTTTATGCAATTTCAAGAGTTGAGCGTACATGTTTTCATCAATCTGAATGATAAACAAAGATATGTGATGCAGCTACAACAACAACAACAAAAACATATTTTCAGTTAACACTTGTGCTGTGTTGAAAATACTTTACCTAAGTTGGTGCTTTTTAAATAGCTTGTAAATCTCTTATTATGCTATATTATCATGAAATATATCATTTGGTGAAGTTCTTTCATTTAGCACAGGTTTTGCATTTCTTTTTGGAACTGGTTAATCATAGGCCTCATTGATCTGAGATTATGCACCTCTGAGCTTAAGCATATACAGTATATATATATATATATATTAGGAAGTTGTTATACCCTGTGTGAGCAAAGTGAGCAACACTAACAACATAGCAAAATGACCATAGCACAACATGAGGGTTAAATTAAACAAAATTGTGGCCGGTTGTATTAAATACTTAGTCTTAGTCTTAGACATCTAATTTTTTTCCTTTAAGACTGGTCACAGGTTTTTTTCTTGTTGTTGTTGTTTTTTAGTTGGTTACGTAAAAAAAAAAAAAAAAAACATACTGTAGATTAATTGGAATCTGAAAAATATGACTTATTACCCCTGGTAACTGCTAGTTGGTCAGACTAGTTCTTAAACGCAGAGACTAATGTTATGCAACTGGCCCCTGAATTATTATTATTTTTTAAAATGTTTAGGATAAACAAAGTAAAATCTTGAACCTGCTTATGTGGCCCCATGTCCACCTGATTGGGAATCACAGCCCTAAAGTGTCTTAAACCTGATGAAAGCTGATGGAATTACCTGTGTTAAAGGCTTCTTCTCTGGTCATACAGACTAGATATGTAATATGCACTAAAATCCAGGCAATCGTATTATGAGCTAAACCCCATTATTCTAGTCCCACAGCTCTAATCTATCGCACGCTGACACACCTGACACAGAACGAGTGTGCGAGAGAGAGGAAAAGAGCGGAGGAATATTGGATTGCTGTTGTTTTGCTCTGAGCGCTGTTATGATTAAATATTATTAGGCTGAGTTTGTCTTTGCGGCGCACGGCAGCCGTGTCTCTGACAGCCAGGAGTGGAGACACGGCTCACGTTCTCCACCGAACGCATATTTCAGCATCCGCTTGATTCACGCGACAACACTCACTCGCCGCTCAGATCCCTTAATTGCAAATTTCTCTCAAACTAATGTTGTTTGAAACTTCAAGCAGGTACCTGACAAATGAGGCATGATTGGAAATGCAGTGGAAACAGTGGCGTTTTGTTCGAGGAGGCCGGGAAGCCAGTGAATGGCTCCTCAAAAAAATTTGAAGAAAAAATGATTGTCAGTGCTGAAATTAAATGTTACAAAATATGTGCTCAAACAGAGGATAAAAGATATCAATCAAATATTGATAGAAAATTTGGTGTCTGCAAGATTTCTTTATTTTTCTTTCTTTCTTTAATGAATAGTTTTATTCATCCAATAAATAAAATCAATACAATTATTAATTTAATTAATACACACACACACACACAACTAAATGCTGTTATTTTGAACTTTCTATTAAAATAAATAAATAAATACATACTGTATCACCGTTTCTACAAACATATTTAGTAGTACAAATAAGCATATTAGTATTATTTCTGAGGGATCATGTGACATTGAAAGCTGGAGTAATGATGCTGAAAATTCAGCTTTGCATCACAGGAATAAATTACAGTTAAAATATATTCAAATATATTTTTTTAAATTGTAATAATAATTCACCATTTTACTGTTTTTACTAAATTTCTTATCAAATAAGTGCTGCCTTGGTTAGACTTAAAACACTCAAAAACAATAAAAAAAAAGAAAAACTTTTTAATAGTATAGTGTATATTGATTGCATTAATTTTTCATTTGACAGAACACACAAACATTTTGAGCAGCTGACAACAGAGATGTGTTTTAGAACCAGATGGTGTAGTTACAGCATCTACTGTACCAGCAGGGGTTAACAAGGCCATGCTAACCAGCCAAACTTGTTTCTTAGTGCTGGTTTAATTCCTTTGTTTTCTTAATTAGCTCAATCTGCCATGATAACACTCTTCTAGACTGAAGATGTCAAACATACGGCCCTTGGAGGAGTCCAATCCAGCCCACGGTATGATCTGAGGTACAAATTAAAATTAAAATATGCTATAAAACATTTCTTATAACAGTGTGTTCATAATGTTTTATTTTTAGCTAATCACAAAAACCACTGCTCCAATCTTACAGTGGTGGTATCTTGCTTTTAATTAAGTGTGGCATTTGGTGCTATGTCTGTGAAATCACGCTTATCTGCTAAAATTGGATCTGTGGTCCCAGAGCAAACCATTCCCAACCCCACTCTGAAGTTTGTGCAAACCTCTTAAATCAATAATTCAAGGTATACGCACAGGTACAAGAGGAATAACATTATAAAAGTCAACTTCATTACTGTTTCTAAGTCTCCACTGAGTGATTAGATATTATACATTAATACTGATTCAGTGCTGTTGGAGACATAAAAAAACAGGTCTGTAATTAAACTTGCAGAGCAGTTTTTTAGGTTGAACTTTGTGTTAATATTCAACTTTATTCAACTTTATATTAAGATTATTTATTAAAGCTAAAGTCATCCAGCCAAGAGCACTGAGTGGTTTTCTTTGAAGAATGTTATTCTTTGATTAATAGTTGCTAATTAGCAATTTCATATGTATCTAAAAGCCTCGGGTGAATTAAATCAGTAAATTCTATATGTTCTCCACTGTTTTAACCCAGTATTGGTTATTAAAGTAGCATGATGTTCATTCTGGAGTTTTAAAGCTTTAGTAGTGGAGCAAATTTCACTCTTAAAAATAAGGTTATTTATTGGCATCTATGGTTTCATGAAGAACATTTAACATCCCCGGAACTTTTACATTCCACAAAAGGTTCTTTATAGCGGGGGGAATTTTATTTTAAATGTTCTTCACCTTATATTTAAAAATAAAGGTTCCAAAATGGTGTTTTCAAAGCAAAATAACCATATTATGTTCCCTAAAGAAACTTTCAGAGAACATTTCTTAAAATAACCACTTTTTTCTTAGAATAAAGTGTATTTTATTAATGTAAAGAACCTTTTTCTACTATGAAAAACCAAGGAGAGGTTCAATGGATGATAAAAGGTTCTTCATGGAACTACCAGTTCTAATAAATAACCTTGGTCACACTTTATTTTAAGGTCCAATTCTCAATGTTTACAAACCATTAACTACGACTTGTGCTTAAATAAACTCCTAATTTGCTGCTTATTAATAATTGGTGGTAGTTGTTAAATTTAAGTATTGTCTAAGATTAGGGATGTGGTCTTAGACTCTTCAAAATAATGTTTTTTTTGATGATTCCATTGTGAAACCTTAACATTCTCAACATTTCAATTCCTCTCAATTCTATTCTTAAAATTTCTTAGATTATTAAAAATGTCCTTATACTAAGAAAACATGTCTCTTTTAAAAACTGTACATTTAAAGGTTCCTTTGGGGAACCAAATCTGGTTCCTCTATGGCATAGCTGAGAAAACCTCCTTTTGGAAACAATTTTAAGAGTGTAAGATGAAATTTTGTCCAATCGGACCCTGAACCTCACACGAGTTTGACACTGATCTAGCCTGAACTGTAATCATTCTGGTGTATTCGTGAGAGCCAGTAGAAAGTGTGACCCAAAGCTACATCGTGCTATTAGTGCTGCCCGGGGACGGCAGGTCGCTGGAATATTCACATCAGCATCACACATGCTTTCCACTGCCTACAATGAATGCACGCAGAGGTCTAAAGGCCCGTCCAGGAACACGGTGTCAAATTTTCAGTCGATGGCTGTGCAGTGTAAAAGCTCGGCCCGGTCTATACACGTTCTCGTCAAATGCCCACCTCTGCGTGAACGTCCACACATCTGCAACACCACAGTCTATTTTGGTGTCACCGCAGAGCTCAGGATGTGTCAGAGAGAAGAAAACACGCTACAGCGAGTTGAATTGCAAGAACAGCTCTTTGCAATCGTCCTCCGTCTCTCCCCTCGATAATCCCTGTCAGCGCCGCGCGGAACGTGCAAACAACCTGCTATCCTCTATCGCAGCAAGCCCAGAGCAAAGAGAGAAGTCTGCTTCCATCATTGTCACACTTTGTCAAACCGCTTCCCAACACGGCATTCTTCTGCCCTCCTTCCATTTCTCTCTATGTGGAAAATTATACATCATGTCAGCGTGGCTCGATACATCCACAATTAGTCTGAGTGAACTCACAGTTGTCATGTTCCTGTCATAAGTTAGAGTTGTCATCGGTTTAGCGAGACCCTGTGCGATTAGAGATCAGGGATTAGCGCAAACAAGAACTTACAGTGTTGATCATTAATTCAGAAGCTCTGAATTTAATGTTAAAATGTCAGCACTCGTTCTCACGCTGAGGTGATGGGACTATTCTTCAGCCTGCTGCAAAAAAACAGCCTTTAGTTTATCAGTCTGGTTTGCACTGGTCAGTCTGGACTAGCCGAATTGAATTGGATATTTCAGTTGAATACTGCATATTTTGGAAAATGTAGTAATCCAGGAATTCCTTGCATACATTATTCAAAATTTTAATATTGTGATATTGTGTACTAGTCAAAAATTGAATCTTGAGGCACTTGAATCTGTTTCTATTGATCTTAAAAATCTCTGTGAACTAAAATTCGCAATTGTCCTAAATTGTATATACTATGTATGTGTGTGTGTGTGTGTGTGTGTTGTGAAATATTATTACTTATTTTAAAATAGCTTTTTTATACGTAGTTGAATATATTTGAAAATGTATTCCTGTGATGCAAAGCTGAATTTTTAGCATCATTACTCCAGGCTTCAGTGTCACACGATCATTCAGAAATCATTTTAATATGCTGATTTGGTGTCCAAAAAAAATATTTCTTAATATTGTTATCAATGCTGAAAAGTGGAAATGTCTTCTGCAATGTTTTGAGATTGATTGATTGATTATTCTTTGAAGAATTCAAAAGAACAGCATTTTAAAGAAAAACATATTTTCTAAAATTATAAATGTCTTTACTGCCACGTTTGATCAATTTAATGCATGTTTGCTGAATAAAAATGTTAATTAAAAAAATATATGTGTATATGAAAATGGTCTCAGGTGGTCATTTCCAGTGTGTCTCTGTCCTATCTCTCAATAAAACAATAGCGGCAAAGAGGGCAAAAAAGCCAGCATTCCCTAATCTCAATACTCAATACGCAACAGCTGTCTGAAAAAGTAAGATAGCTTTTGATAGTCTTATCGCAGATGGACGAGGAGGCGATTCAGGGGCGCTAACACACACATGCACACATCAAATACTTACAACAGGTCATCTTATTGGTTGGACTCCTACTTTTGCTCTGGGGTTTGGGGCTTTACCCTGTACTTTCAGCTGTGTCTACATAAAAGAGCACTTCAGGTACGGCTTGTCTCCTCAAAGAAAAGCTCTCGACAGCATACAAAATTGACCAAGGCTGCTAGCAGCAGCTCAGGGACTGCTAATAAGCACCAAAATGCTCACAGGGCGTTTGCTCGTTCTTTCTTCAGAATGATATCAGCAAAAACACAAAGACAAAAAACGTTTGAGTAAGTAGATAAACAACCAATCAACAGCAGCGAGCCTGGCCTGATTTCCCCCCGCATTATTTCTTAATCAATGTCAATCCGAAGGAAAATCAAGGAGAAAAAACCCAAAGCCACAGAACAAACCTTTGATTTGCTCTCATTAACCTTCAGATGAGTTTAAAGTCAAGGTGGGTTAGCAACCAATTTTATTTCGGACATGTTAAAATATCAGAGTGAAATGAGATATTCAATGAGACAAAAATAAGGTGAATTATTGACAATTACCTGGATTGCAAAAAGTGTATGTTTTGTACACAAAGAGTGTCAAATTATTACATTTACATCTTGATGAAATACAACTGAGGAGGTAAATAGGGTGCTCTGTTTTCACATTGACTTCAATATATGGATTGTGATCTACTTTTGTGGAGGTGCTTCAAAATAAATGTCTGCTTTCACTGCTAATCGTGATTCATGACGGTAATGTCCTAAACATTTGCTTCTTCCAGCAAAGGTGCCCGTTACCTAATACTACTGTATCAAATCACATGTGAGAGGATGTGTATATCTAAGTGTGAAGCCACACTCTAATGGCGTATCCTCACTAACACCAGCAGGGCTATCGCTGTACACATTTGGCCATTCCCACTCATCCAGCTGATCAATGCTGACAGCAAACAGCAGTCTGTATCTCTGAAATGTGCACAGCTCCAGGTCCTGGCAGGCTTTCACGGACATCAGTCCTGCTTAATATTTTACAGCAAACAAAAAAGCGATGTAACGATACAGTCTGTTCCACAATTCCAGTCTGACTGGATCACGAACAGACCTGGTGCCTTGATCTGTTACAAGACAAGAGAGAAGCATGACATCAAGCCTGGTGCAATGGGTCTGAAGGAGGCAAACACGGATGATACTGTATTTGAGAGATACTCAGGAGGGGAAAGTGTGAATATGACCTGAAGGGATAATTCACCCAAAAATGAAAACTCTGTCATCATTTATCATATCACTCTAAAACGGTATGACTTTCTTCTGTGGAACATAAAAGTAAATATTTCATACAGGTTTGGAACACTGTCAAAAAAGATGTGCAAAACTTGTACCTTTAGGGGTACAACAGGTTATCACTAGGGCAGGACCCTTAAAAGAACATCTCTGGGATACACTATTTCAACAGTCCACTTTAAATATTCAACAAACTATCAGTAATTTTGGAACTACATGTCAACTAACTTTCATTTAATTTACAATTAAATGTAAACTAACTCTCAGTAGAGTAGTAGTAGACTGTTAGTTTAGTTAAGAGTTAGGGTTAGTAGAGTACGCTGACATGTACTTGCAAAATAACTTATAGCCATTAGAATATCTGTTGGAAACTATCAAGATAAAGTGTTAGAAGATATTAAACAGACAGTCTACTAATACTCTAATGACTGCTAGTTGACATGTAGTTGAAAAGTTACTTATAGTTAGAGGAATGTCTAAAGTGGACTATCGTAATAAAGTGTTGCCAATTTTCTACCTAATTTATCTATAGAAGTTTTGTAGTAGTAGCCTAAGAGTACAAATGACTACTCTAAGGCACTAATATGCACTGTTTTTTTTTTTTTTTTGTCTTATTAGATTTTTGAAGTTTCGAAGCAGCAAGAAAGACATGTTCAGAACAACAAGAGAATCAGTAAATAATGAAAAATATGTGAACTATTTCTTTTACAGTGTTTCACATAGAACAATTATGATCTATTTTGATTATGAAAACAACAAAGCAGATTAAAAATGTCTTTGTAATATGAATGTCTTTAAATTTAAAACAAAGACTATCGTAATGAATTATAACTTTGTTTTGCGTTTTGATGTAATAATGATTGATTTTGATTAACAAAACAAACTTGCAGTGAAAAGAGCCTATTAATGTCTTTTAAAAAATCACGACTCTGTCTTGTTCAATTGTTGCTGTAGGTGTTCAAGGAAACGTGACGAATTCTAAACAAACTCTATATCATGAGTTCAAAAACAAACACTAACAATTCAAACTCAACAGCAAAATGACATCTGTTTCATGATAAATAATTTGAGTCTGCGTGGCAGTATGGAACATATGGTGTGATTCAAATCTCAGGGGATGAAGTGGATTGTGGGTATGTACAGTGATGAGTGGCGCTGTTAGCTGGTGCAAACCTCACATACTCAGCGCACCACTCACACAGAAAGTTTACTTTGAATTAGTACATCTAACTGTCCATCTATGCACATCTGGGGACACATAAAATCCCACCAACACATTTAATTCCTTTATCTAATTTGCCAGACTCTCAAACAGCTGAGACTCTTCAGAAAATGGCTTCTTCTCTTTCTTGTCCCTGACGTACCTGCCTGTGTCGATAGTGGCTGGAACAGTGACAAAACAGGATTATAAAGGCAAAGAGCCACTATTCTGGCTTTTCAGCACATGTGCCCATAGTTTGAGCCAAAATGGCCACCGGCTGCCTCATCTAACCTCTCTGAAGCACCTCTCTGGACACAAATCTTGAATCAATAAAGACTTTAAGTAGAGTGAATAGGCTGCATTTGTGAAACACGAGCAAATCATAAATTCAAACACAGGGGGAGAAAAACTGATACTTTCAAAAGGTACTAATATGTACCCTTAGGTACTAATAAAATACTTTTAAGGCACAAATTAGCACCCTTTAGGGGTAAATTAGGTACTGCCTAGCGACAAATTGTGTACCTTTTGTTTGAAAGTATATGAGTAAATCATTTGTAAAATCTCAGGAGACATAACATAGTTTTGAAAGTTTTTACAATTAAAGACAAATAAAATGAGAATGTTTGATAAGAGGTATTTGAGTTTTGATTGCAGGCTATTTGCTTTTCATTTACTCTCATTAATGTCCAGGAAAACAATTGAGATATTAAAGAAATGACATTTGTGGTTTAGTTTCCTATGGGATGCGACAATTTAATTAAAAATGCATAAAAAAAAACTATTTAAGCAGGAACGATTTAAATAAAGATTTACACATCAATTCCTTGTGCTTTCATGAAAGAGGCCCATTGAGAATCAAAAACATTCAGAGCCTTGTCTTTAAAGTTAAGGATTTTTAAAAAAGCTTCTATGATCCATAAGAGACAGAGAGATAAAAACAAAAAGAGACAGAGGGAGAGACAGGAGACGGGAGTGAAGAAAGACTGATATTGTTACTTAACTCAAGGTTAGGTTCAGCAGTGGTGCTTAACCGCATCGACGTGATGGGCAAACACAATGTTAACAACTTTCGTCAGTGTAGCAACATGGTCTCCCCTGGCAACCAAAGAACTGGTGATAACAGGCCAATGGTTTTACAGCTGACAAGAGCATCAGAGAGACTGGACCAGCGAGTCCTGAGGGGCCACTGCTCTCTCGCTCGCTCTCTCTCTCCCTCTCTCTCTTCACACACAAACACTTGTTCTTTTTCAATGTGTCCATTCTGTACAACTATACATTGTAGTGCCATCATTACAAGAGCGATACAGAGAAACTAGGACATTAACACGGGGAAAATTTGTGCTTGAGAAATTGTTTTTATTGACAAATCTGATTTTAGCACTGAGAAGAGCAGAAATGCAGTTGCTTGTAAAGATCCGCTCCACTGCGCCTGAAGATGTGAATTAACTACATCTGATGGATGTCTGTATGTCGCTTTGATTTCTGAATGTCTTCCTATTCGTTAAAAACTACAAACGTGATCATGTTGTCGATTACAGTATTTATCTGACAGGCCTAATATTATGTCTGTGCATAATCTTGAGAACATGTATGTGGGAAGAGTATAGATAGATCAGGGCTGCGTTTCCCGACATCTTAATGCTACGTCGTTCTTAAGCTATACCTTAAGCTGTACCTTATCGTTAATACGTGTTTCCCGAAACGTTCTTAGTTAAGTATACCTTCTGTAAGTCATACTTTCGTAAGGTTGGTCCGGACCACTCTTAGCTATACCTTATCACTGTTTACAGTTCACAGTTCATCACATCTCAGTCTATACGAATATAATTCTTAAGTTTTAATACACCCAGTGCTCAATTAGGCTAACTGAAGTGTTTTCATGCAAATAATTAAACTGTCATTAGACTAATGGTTGTTAGCTATTTTATTATATTATTAATGGTTTTGCTAAATCAAAGACAGCGCCGTACGTGGAACCATTTAGTGTATGTGCACTAAAATTGTCAAAAGCTGCAATTCTAAAAAAATAAAATAATAATAATAATAATTATTATTATAATCTTGGCCACGGCAGCAAAGATCTTTTGGATCTTGTTGGTCCAATTTTGTCAAGACAAACTCAAATGCAGCTGCTGGCAGCTCTTCCCTTTCTTTTATTTTTTTTTTATTTTTTTCCCTGCCATAGAAGCTGTTGATTATATGATTCGTGTGTTGCACTTTTATTCAGTAGGTCATCCAATAACAGAAATTAGTGATTTATACCAATGAAGTGATGTGGCTGCTGGCCAATCAACCCTGGTTGTAGAGTAAATTAAGACACTGTGGAAAATATATTTTGATAATATAATTGACCCTTAAAAAGGCCAGTGAAGACATAGCCAGTTAGTGATATGATACGTTTGGGCATGAGGTTGCCAGTTCTCGCACTCATTTCGAAATTATATAAAATATCCAGGGTTAGATTTAGTTTGCAATTTGGATTATTTTTATAAGATCCCATGAGTCCTGATAAATGAAATTTCAACTATATCTGAAGTGCTTCTTGTTGGAAAGCACTCTCACCAGAATGTTTTTTTTTTTTTTCTGTAGGCCTATGTGTTTTACTCTTTCTTTTGTTAAAAGCTGTCAAATTATTAAGCAGTGTCCCATGTTGTTTTTTTCCGCTAGTATTTTATGTGATGTGGTGGAATATATTTTATTTAATATATTTTTCTTTCTTGGTTTTCCTCCCTGACGTGATGTATGTTGCAAAGCGAAAGTAAAACTTAAACACAAGTTTGTTGCATTCTAACAGCAAAGAGTTCCGTGTCTTTATATAAAAGCAACACTTATTTTATAAAGAACACCACTTTCTCACATAACGCACTGAAGCAGCCCCTCTCGAGCCATCGATATCAACCAATTCAGCACCACCGCCATGGACAGCACCTGGTAACGTCACACGTAAGAAGGTATACCTTAAGCAGCCTCCTAAGATTTAGTTCAGGGAACACACCTAGAACAGGTACACCTTTAGTTAAGGCACACCTTTAGAGTCTTTGTAGCGCGCTAAGAGACAGACTTATCGGGAAACGCAGCCCAGAACATGGCACTGTCTTAATCACAATTTTAACACTGCTAATTGCAATTGTACTAAATTGCTTTCAAATTGGTTTGTTATATTATATTATATAACTTTCATTTACATTTTCTTGTACATTACATTACTGATTATTTTCAATTAAATTACGCTGTTTTGTTTTTAGAATTATTATAATTATAATACAAAACAGTAACTGAATAAAAATCTGTTAGAAAAATATATTTAAATTGCAAACACATTTTCATACAAACAGTGCAAAACAACATACATTAGTATTAATAATACAAACTACTACTATAATAATTATTAAATCATGCAATTAAAGTATATTGTTTTGCACTTATATAGATGTATGCAAATACATTTGCGATATATATTCTATAAAATATTTGTTATGCCAATAAAGTACTAAGGTCAAAATCCTACCCTCTTTTTTTGAAAATATATCCTTTTAATATCTCAATTAGTTTTCTAGACGTACAATAACATTTAAGTCAAAGCAAATGGAGACATTAGCTAAAGAGAATTTAGGAAACATATCTGAAACTTGAATGAAATATAACTGAAAACTCCAGGTCTCCCATGCAACGACAATTTAAACTCTGAGCAATAAATCTCTTACTGAGTTTGAAGCACTAAAATAACATTTATCAGTTACGATGTCCGCCACACATGCTTAGTTTTCTTTTATCTCACGTTAAGTAGTGACAATACAGCAGCCTTCTTGTCTAGTGTAAGTCATGCAAGCGGCAAGAGTCCATTAATAGAGCTGAACATTATGTAGTTTTCTCCATCTGTCTAATTATTGTAGTCCAACCAGTGCCACTCAAAATATTGTGACAGTGTTTAGACAAACTGAAGCTAGAGAAACCGAGCAACGATTTGGCATCCATGGCTCTGTTGGGGAAAATGGTAAAGACAACAATGAATAAATCATAAAACAATGAGATAAAAGTACACATGACGTCACACATTTCCAAAGCATTTTCATCTTTCATGCCTGAATAAAGAAACATTCACTGCTGGAGTTTAGGACATCTTACTGAGGGACACTGTCCAGAATGCTCTACTCTCTTCACCATCCAATCAGCTGTTTGAAGGCTCCTGTACGTGGGCGTCTGTCCATAGGGACAGCATCTCCTGATATGGTCTGATTGGTAGGTACAGGCCGTCTTTGCGTCTACATCAGCCCATCTCTCATCAGTTTGGCAGGAGTGCTGATGTAGCATCCGTAAGCAGAAAGCACTGAGGTTCTCTCGTCCTTTACACGAAACAAAAACAGCGGCCAGGAACAACAACATCGACTACTACTGCAACAACATCAACCACACAAGCTGTCTCTTCCACCTTTAAATGTATTATTTTTGCTTGAATTCAAAATAAGTTAATTGCTTTTATTTCATTTTCAATTACTGGTTCAACATGTTTCATAAACATGGATAAAAAAAAGCTTCACATGAGCATCTGCTTTGTGTAATATAACAGACCATATGGGCAAATAGAAGGTTGATGAATTTCTAAACCAAATGGCATACTGTACTATAGATATAAGCTTTTATCTTTCATTTCTGGCAAGTGATGTCAGAGGCATGTTGGGAAAGACTTCTTTCATGTTTTTTTGAGAATGCATGTATGTTCAAGGCAATCTTCTGTTCTTTACTACAGCTAATTGAATCCCATGGTCACTGGCATATTAAAAATGGATGAAAAATTGATAGATGTATGGTTGCACGGATAGATTTGTGAAAACATGGATTGATGAATGGATAGAAGGAAGGATGTATGATGGATGGACTGATGGATTTGTAAATAAATGGATGGATGGATAGATTTGTGAATAAATGGATGGATAGATGCATTTGTGAATAAAAAGATGGGTGGATGGATTTGAGAGTAGATGGTTAGGTGATAGATGGATGGATGGATGGATGGATGGATGGATGGATGGATGGATGGATGGATGAATGGATGGAGAGATTTGTGAATAATGAATGGATGGATTTATGAATAAATGGAAGAATGATGATAGATTTGTGCATGAATGGATGGATGAATTTAAGAGTAAATGGATGGATGGATGGATTTGTGAATAATGAATGGATGGAGGATGAATTATAAATTTGTGAATAATGGATGGATAGATTTGTGAATAAATTGATCAATGGTTGGTCGGAAGAATGCATGGATTGATGGATGGATTTATGAATAAATAGATGATTTAATAGAGGATGGATGGATGAATAAATATACAGTAGATTGAAAGATAGATTTGTGAATAAATGGATAGATGGATGGACATACAAATTAACGCATTTCATCTCAAAACTAATTTGGACCACAATGTGCCACCTAAAATGCTACCGTGACCAATTCTCAAGATAAAATAAAAAAATAAAAAAATAACTTGGGGAAACAATGTTAAAAATATGTTGTTCCTATGATGAATCATTGCTGTCATTTCTGAGTACTCAGGTACTGATGCACACTCCTAATTTTTAACTGTTTCTACGAATCAATGCATCATTTGTGTAACTGTAGAGAAAGAAATCAGCTGGAGTGCATAAAACAGTCTGTGAACAGAGAATATGAAGAATAAATTAAGACAAATGAGTCCAGCACAAGTGTTATATTGTGTCTCATCGTAGCCAGTCAGAAAAAAAAAAATATATATAAATAAATCTCTGACGGAGGTAAAACAAGACAAATATCCATGGCAAATCCTGAGAGACAAGGACATCAAAGCATACCCCACCCTCTTTTCTTCATCTCCCTGTCAGCTGTACAATGAATCAGTCCGTTCTCTTTCTCTTCCCGTTTCCGAGCACCACCGGGGAAGCGTGACACACGGATGAGGCTGAGCCCTTATACTCCGAGGGAGCAGGGTTAGAAACAATGAGTTTCACACACACACAAACACACACTTACTCAAAGAACATCCAGTTCACACAACCTTTCATCCAACTGGAAATAGCCACAGGAGAGGAGACAGGAACGCTCATTGCAGACATATGTTACAGGACGGGGGGCTGCGTACGGGGGTGTACAGGTTATCTGGACTCCCCTGGAGAAAATAAACCAGATCCACTGAAAGACAGCCACAAATGACTGACATCCCACTCATCTGGAAGGAGAGAAATGTGTGTGTTACCTGCACAGTATGTACAGTCCAGCAAACAGTGTATTGGGAAAGTGTATATGGCAGAACGAATGCTTATGTGGAGTGTAGGTAAGAGTATAGGGGCAATATTTCAAATATTCATATATTTTATAAATATACTTGCAATGATGTCAGTAGCAAAAATGCTGCTAGTTCTGCTAGATATATATATATATATATATATATATATATATATATATAGGGAATAAGGGGAAGAAATAAAATAAAAAATAAATAAATAAATATAAATATATATCTCCCTATTTATTCCCAGCGGTGTCAAAACAAATGAGAAATCCACCTCAACAATAGAAAAATTCAGAGAGTCACAGGAACTAAATTTTTCCTTTTCTTTAGCCGTCTATAAATGGCTTGCATTTTAATCCTTTTAATTATGGATTCCTGCTACAATTACCTCAAATTGAATTACTGCACAAACCTCAGAAGAATACATTACGGAAATCAAGAGAATGAATCTTTAGCCGAACTGAGAACGACTCTGCCAAGGATTTAACCTCCCTATCCCAATCTGTCCTGTTCCAAGTTGCGGTCCAAACACAAGTGGTACTTAAATATTTAGACCGACTAAAAGCCTGTACGAAGTCTCCGTAGACAAACAGGACCACACACGCTCTCGTATTCGCACACACACACACACACTTCCTCTTATTCTTCGAAACGCCGCTCTTCCACTGGGGGTGACAGATTCGACTTGCCCGGCAGGCATGCGACTCATTAAATAATGGGGGGTAAAATCATGAAGGGGCCCAGGGAGGAACTCTGAGGCACTCCCCTCACAAAAGGCTACATTTGCGTGCAGGGAACGAGGGGAAAGTCTCTGGTGCATGTTAGCAGCTGGCTGCCAAGGTCAAAATGGCATCCCACTTCCTCCGCTGCATTTCCCACGTTCTCTGGAGAGAATCCATCGAGCCATGAGAGACAGTGAAAGTCTTGTGCTAATCTCTTCAAACCGCCGCTGACCTATCTCTCGCGCCCTCCCCATCTTAGCTGCTCTGCGCCGCGCTAAATGTGGTGCGTTTTAACATGAAAAATGAAGTAATTACTTGACGTATCAAAGTGGTTAATTGCGTTGCTGGATGTGGGTCGCTCGCCTAAAGGGACGAGGTTGGGGGGTGAATGTAAAGGGATGACAGACAAAGAAAGAGAGGAACTCGGAGGGAGAGGGAGAAGTGCAGATGTCAGGGGACAAAGTGGCATTATGACAGGATTAGACTGTGTCTCCAAATCGCCCACAGCCTCTGGATGTGAAATTTGCTCCTCGCAAATGCACCAACAACTTTTGCAGTCAACATTGCAGGTCTTAATCCACATCCTCAATAATCGCTTAACGCTAAAAGTAGTTACAAATGGTAACTCATAAATAAGCCTAAAACGAAACTGCATCAACAGAAAGCACAGATTTCTACAAAGCTACACATTCATTTAATAAATGTTTTGGCTAATTTGATTATGCCTCCTACTAACAGGTTTGGAGTGTTGGAAAACAAAAACAGGTTCATTGAGAAATTCTGAATGAATTGGTTCTGGAAACAATTTCATTTGTTTTCAGTTTGTAAGGTCTGCATTCTTCTGCCAAGAACAAAAATACTAGAATAAAATAGTATTGTTTGCATTTAGTATTATAGTTGGTGCTTCCTTAAAAATAATTTACGAATTCTAAGCGGAATTATAGTCATGATTCTATAATTCAGAAGTGGAATTATAGTCAGTTTTTCTAAATACACCGTAAATAAACTAAATAAATGAACTAAAATAAAAAGGGTATTCAGTTTGTAAGGTCTTTATTCTTCTGCCAATACAGATGTACAATTAATTAAAGTAGGTAGAAAGACTGAAACTTGTAAAATGTACTACAATAATCTTTAATTTACAACTTTGAAAATCATTTTTATTGTATTTTGAAGAACAGTTGTTGTTCTGACTATGATTCCACTTACAATTCTTAATACTTTTAAGGAAACACCAACTAAAATACTAAAAAACAGTAATGTCTTGGTTAAAATTAATTTGTTAAAATACTACATTTAATTAAATATGTTACTTGCCACTTTCTTTTAATTATTTGTCAAATTTACTACCATTTTTTGTTTGTTTCAGATTTGATCAAGGTCTGCTAATGACATATGTATGTAAATATGTCATTTGTAAATATGACGTGTATGTGTAAATATGTAAATATGAAATGTATGTTAAAACTACTCACCTTACTGAATTACAAAAGAATGAAATTATTTTGGCTAGTGTTTCATCAATCACCTGCAAACCATCATTTGATGGATAGTGTCAAGAAAGCATTTAACAGGACAGTACAGAGGCCGCGCTCTGCGTGCGCAGGGTACATATCAAACTATGGTTAAAAACACGCTAGTAATTAGTGGTAAATGGCTGAGCGTTAACGAGAGCTGGTGCTTTGACACGTCTAATTGTGTTTGTTTAAAGACCTGCACTCAAGGTCCCTGGGAAATTCATTAGATAAAGAAGACAAGCCCACTATCCTACGAATGTCAAGGGTTTGTACAAAGAACTCAAAACTCTAAAGAGAAAAGGGCTGCACTAGTTAATTAGTAAGAGTCTTGTCTAATTCTCCCCTTCATCTGATGTCCACCACTACAAGAGCCTGGAGATTAAACCACCTCGAGCAGATCGTCGAGAAACCAAGCAGCTTCCATCTGCCCACCTGCTTTCCTTCCCATCATACAGAAAATGACAAGCCCAGTGCGTGATGACTGACAGCTCATTGATCTCCTCTCCCATCCACTGTGTCAAGCGTTTCCGCAGACAAAAAGGCACGGAAAACCTTTTCTTTGGCGATGACAGATTATACTCTCCACGATGGAGTTGCTAAATACCCTGTGGAGGCGACGCCGGGGAAAATATCAAGTAGCTTTTTAATTCAGTGAGAGAAATGTTAAACAGTACGTGTAGTGGATGGCCAATCAAACCTGACACGTCTAAAGCCCAGGATGTAAACAACAGAAATCGCAAATTCCACCCTGAAAGGTGATGCCAGACACCTTTCATCATGGAAAACACCAACGTACATATAAACAACTCATCTGTTAAGAGGGACGATATGAAGGAGATTTCAAGAAACGAACAACCTGCTGAACATGGTCAACATAACATGCAAGCTAATCACTCGATTCACATTATTCTTATTTATGAATTAGTCAAACCAATTGCTGAATCTGAATAAATCAATCATAGGAGTCAGTGGTCTGGATTATGGATTGCATCGGCTCAGATTGGACATGATCCCAGAATGAAAAATAAAATAAAATAAAATAAAATACACTTGTATCATGGAAAACAACTATAGAAAATAAAATAAAATAAATAAACAAACAATAATAATAATAGTTGGAAAAAATATCTAGAATCCTTTATTTTTAAATTCAGGAGGTTAGTACATGTTAAAAAAATAATAATAATAAAATAAAATAAAATCAGAAGTACTGTATGGCAACTGATATTTAGTGTGTAAAGCTGCTAAATAAAAATAAATAACTGGTAAATACAAGAAAAAATATATATTCTTACCTGTTGATGCAGTCGCACAAGATATGGCACATGTAAGAGAACACAAAAAGGAAATTGCATTAATTTTATATCATTTTACCTTGTACACTGTGTTCCTCTTAACCTCAATCAGATGAGAGCGCTGGCATATAATTTCTGTCACTTTTCATTGTCTGTGACATTAAGAGCAGGTATTACAGCTGACGGATCCGGCATCACCTCTCAGATATCCTGTACTGTGTGTGGTACCACCTCAACCCCTGGCATTAGCATGTGCTAAACATATTTCTGGAGCCTGCTGCTAGGCTCGCGCAATAATTAGGTGCGGCGCTCATCCGTAGCTGAAAGGCGTAAATGAATTTGTCTGTTTGTGTCAGGTAAACGTGGCAACATCTGCATGCAGTGTTATGACAGACACCTCATATGCTCCTCGGAGGACCGTCACTAACAGATTAGCAGGGTAGGATGTTATTACAGGACATTACCTCAGACTAAATATGGAGGAATGAGAGATAGCCATAAGCAGGCCAAAGGAAAATTACACTGCTCAAAGCTTGCTCTCTAAATGCTCGGGAGATTCAAGGGAGCAAAGTAGAGTAAGTAGCAACTTAGATGTTCTTTACAAAAATGTCTTAGAAGAAACAATAATAGACACAGAAAAATAACATATTAGCAGGCAGGAAGTGATTTACTTTGACATTTAGTGACAAATAATCTAAGAGCAAGAATACTCAAAGTGCAGCAAGGCCAAGTTTTAAGATGACTAGAGAACAACATAACTAGAAGCACAAGAAAAAGTAAAAAAGCAGATACATAATAAAATATATAATACAATATAATATCATATATAATTAGCCAAGATACCAGGTCTGCCATCAAAAGTCAGAAATCTCAATATGAACTTCAAAATTTCTTATTAAACCCTTCCAGGATCAAATGGTTTGACTTACAGTATTTCCATTCATTTGAATGCACTATACTGAAAAGAATAAGTGTTTAGGGGAAATATCTGAGACAAAGAAAAATTATTTTGGAGAAAACTGGAGAAAGAAGTCAAATGAGGGGTTTTGTTTTCTCAACTGTTTCTCTCAACTGCACTTTAGTTTGATTTTGGTAATGCCAGACTCTTCTCAAATTGTGCTCAGATTTGACAAGATATGAAAGTCTGCAATCAAATGTCAAACATCTCAAAAATATGTTTCTAGTTCATGTCAAGTTGTTTATTCATCATTTGCACAGCGTGCACAGGATTCACTGGCATTGAGATGCTTATAATGAGGCTGGGATCATAAAACATGACAGTACAGACACAAAGTATGTGAAGACAAGAGACTAAAAATAAAGTATGCATAATAGTATAGAAATACTATAGAATGTGAACAATGACAACAATACACCTTTTTGGGTGTAATTTTATTTCTCTTTAGAAATTTCAGGAGAAAATATGAAAAAAACTTCCATTCAAAGGTTTGGGGTTAGTTAGCTAGTTAGTTAGTTAGTTAGTTTTATTTATTTGCATTGGTAAATAAATTTATATTGTTACAAAAACAAATATGTTTCAAATAAATTCTGTCCGTATCTTGAGAAACAAACCAGCATATTAGAATGATTTTGCATCACAGTAATACATTATTTTTCACAGTAATTAAAATTATTTAATTATTATTATATAAATTTTAAATATATCAATATAGAAACATTCCTTTTGAATTGCAATAATATTTCACGGTATTACTGCTTTTATGGTATTTTTCATCAAAAAGCATAAATGTATAAAAAAAAAATAATCTCAGACACAATTTTTAAAATGTTTTTTGAAAATGATTTAATGCTCTTTTATTTATTTATTTAAGTTATTGTTTGTTTTTTATGTTTTTGAAAAGTCTTTAATGTATTTGAAAATCTTTAATGCTCTTTTTTTAAAATATATTTTCATTCTCTAGGAAGGTGTATTATCCAGGGAGAGTCCACTAATATTTTTGAAATGATTTCTTGTCAGTACTGAGGGTTAATGAGTGTCTTACACTAGTCAGTACTGGTTAATACTTATCCAAGTGTCTGTAATATGCAAAGTGAGGGTCCACAGAAGTTAGTCTTCTTTTAAAGAAAGTCACCTAAAACATGAGAGCTAAGTCCACGGGTGACACTGATACTTTCTGTCATCTCTGGCTGACTGACGTCAGGCGTTTGTTTGAGGTGTGCATCAAAGCGTCTGATTCATTTTCATTCCCTCGCCGGCAGTTTCCTGTGTTTCTGCACGCTGTGCATATGTGAGAGGTTAGGCTGTTTGTGTGAAAGAGTCATCAGAATGCGCTGGTGTGCGCACCATGCCGGGCGCCGTGGGGTGGAAGAGTTTAATAAAGATCAGACTCATTTACATCCTCAGAAGAAACCTGAGAGATCACAGCGCACCCCCCGTTTCAACTGAAACCCAACCACCAGAACTCACCGCTAAATACGCCGACTTCCAACCGCAAGCAGCGTGACACCTCTTCATAGCCGCTTTTACAGGTTAACCCTACATGGTGTGCTTCTGACACTTTGTGCGTGGGTGCAGGAGTTAAAGATCATGGACTGGCAACAAGAAGATTGTAAACCTGAGTTATTACAGTTTCTCCATGAGCAATCCAGAGGAAGGTCGATCTTTCACTGCTCATGTAGATATTTAATGATCTCTGTTATATTTTTTGATTGAGTGTCTACTTTGTCTCAGATGTTTCTCCTAAAATTCCTTAAGGGAAGTAAAAGAGACACAAATGAGAATTAATTTGAACAGCAGCTCAGATTTGGACTTGCATTTGATGAGAAATGTTTGAGTGAATACTGAGACATCTGACTTTCGACTGAGCACTGTTTTGAGACTAGAACCTGCTTTTTTGGTCTGAAACATCTTTGTGATTGCCGTCGGTGGAGTTAGTGATAATGAGCGACACCTGCACCACTCACCGGTCTCGCGTCACGGAAGGATAAAAGGAGGAATGACAGTGGAAGACGAGAGAGGACCAGGCCTGCAGTCGTCCGTGAGGGGCTGCCGCTTTACTTTTATGTTTGTTGATTTGTTTATTAAAGTTGTTTGAAGATCTACGAACTTTGTTACACTCAACAATCTCATTTCTGTTGAGGAGAAACAGTTGAGATATTAAAGACTCCTCAAGTGCAAGTTTCCCAGAAAGACATTTCATCTCAGGATGCTTGAAAGGGGGTTTGTCCCCGTATTTGTGGATAAATGTATCAGCTAAATGACTACTCACTCAACCGTTATGCTTTTACTAGTCTAGACATCAATTTTGATCTTCTTCAGATGAAATGCTATATCCTAAAACCTGTCTTGTAGTGGCCCCGACACTGTCATTTGTCCCTTTATACCATGATATCTACAAAACCTAAGAGCTTTTCAAACAAATAAAGCCTACCTGGCAATTTGGGGTCTCCTCAGAGGAACTCTGTGGTAGATAACATGCCTCATGTGACACAACGGACTAAAAGATTTAGAGATTTTACACCAGACGGGCCGAGCTTGTGCGGATACCATCAACAGCTTAGCACAACATCACGCTACCTCTCCTCACTCGTCTTTCTTCAGTGTAATCACAGCCAGATGAAGCAGAAGAACAATAGTCTGGAGTCTATGGGCCAGTTTTACTAACAGCTTGCGCCAGCGCAAACCCTCTTTTGGTGTTAAAATAGTACCATCAGGATTTACTAGAGAAATGCAGTGACAAATTAGCGCCAAAAAAAGGTATGGACCTTATTGAATATGCATTTCAAGGAGTTTCACTTTCAGACGCAAAATTTATAGGAGCAGAGTATTCAAATGTTTAACGTAACGTGATTTAATAACGTTTGTGCTCATCAAATTACTGGTATTTGCACCATCATTTAACGCCCAAAAAACATAATTTAACGCCCCCCAAAAAAAGCATGTCAAACTATTTTGTGCTTGAAATGGCTGCAATTGTAGTTGCTAGGAGGAGGCACCGCAGAGAACAGAGAGCGTGTGGTAGAAGGGAGAGGATTTTCTTCCATACATATTCATTTATTTGGAATGGCAGAAGAACACATCCGAACATATCATTTACCAAGCCATGCTGTTTTTAATTTGCTTCAGGAAATAAAAGATGACTGGGAACCCTCAACTAGGAGTCACGCAATACCAGGTCGATCAAAACTTTGTTTTTTGGCCTCCGGTTCTTTTCAACCAGTTCTTTTCTTTTTGTGGCTTCTTTAATTCTTTATTCTTTATTTGTGACTACGCTAATTTGCACTGCACTTGGTATATTGCGTTGGTCGATATTTAAACAAGATGTTGTGTCTGTCTATGTTCTGAAATTTGTGCGTTGTTAGTAAATCGCTTGCAGATATTTCTATGCCCATTGGTGCTGTTTTGGAATAGCGCTCTTGCGCTAATTTGCCCTGCTTGGTAAAACTGGCCCTTAAAGTCAAGAAAAATGGCAGAAATTATGCAAAACACACAGTATATGTTTTCTATGCAATGCAGTTCTTAGTGTATCAATCTCCAAAAAGAAACAAAAAAAATACTATAAATTACCCATTGGAGTAGTCATGCGCTACATTAAATCTTTTGCAGATGTGAATGATGAATGGAAATGATTGGGGGGAAAAAAAGCATTATTTTGTGTTTTATTTTGTTATATTTTGTGGAAAACATCAAGTAAGGGTGACTAAAATTTATTTTTAAATAAACTTTTCCTTTAAGCTTTATTCAGACTTTTTAGTAATCTAATGCAGAGAGTTAAGTATAAGCTAAATGCACAAATGTTTATTTAATTTAATTGTTAAATGCCCCAATTATATTAAGTACATTTAGTTCACAATAGCGCAGATTAAGGATCCATCTTAAATTGGATTTCAAACCAGCCAAATCATTTTCCCCTTTTTATTCTTATCGTTCACGTTTGCCAATGAACCGTCTTGCAGTGTGGTTTCATTAAATTCAGTTAGGAATCCAGAGCGATTCCATCCCTGAATATAAATGTTATTTTCAATTAACTTCCCCGCTAAAAGACAAGGCAACTAGCCAGAGCTTATTATCTGAGACCCTGGGCGCAGACTGAAACATTACCATCCTGGGTCTGTGCGCCGGTGACCTCAGACTCAGGTACACTGTATATTATTCCAAAACGAGGGGAAAAATGAATTATCCTGTTGAATGAATTATCTGTCTGCTCAAGTCAGATGTTTTGGAGAAATGCCAGAAAGCAAGTGCAATAAAACACAGCGGGCTGTGATTATCAAAACAAAACAAAAAAACGACCTGAAATTTAAGTCGAGTCGTAATGGAGGACGTAAAGGTTGTGTGGTGACACTGAGAGTTTTGCCTGACAGGGATTTTCAATGCCAGACCTAACGGCATGGGCAGTAAAAGAATAAATGTCAGATCTTGCCATTTAACTGTAGACCTCTTTAGTATCGAATTCTCCAGGCTGAATGTTTTCTGTGCAAAAATAATTCACTGAAACGGCAGTCTAAAAAACGTATAATTACAATACAATAGTTACAGCCTCAAAGTCAACTCCAAAAACGTTATTTTGCCAAATTTTAAGCAGTGTTGTTATTGTTAGCTCACAAAAGTGAATATACCCCTCACATTTCGGCAATCAATTTAGTATATATTTTCAAGGGACAATACTATAAAATACATCCAAGTTTCATTTCTAGAGTAGTTAATGTGCAACTTGATTAGCAGTAAAGATTTACTGTCCTCTGAAAATAACTGCCAACAAACTCCTCAACTACTCAAAAAAGCTGCCAACAAAACTGAGTACACCCTAAGTGATAACAGCTATACATCGTTTAACCATGCAAAGCCACATGTCCTATTCATCATGTTCATGTTTTGTCTGCTTGGCAGGACCATACAAATTTGTGTATCTTGTTTTAGAGCAGTTAAAATTTGGTTCTTTGAGTACAATTATCTCATACTGACCACTGGATGTTCAACATGGCACCTCATGGCAAAGAACTCTCTGAAGATTTGAGAATTAAAATTGTTGCTCTCCATAAAGATGGTCGAGGCTATAAGAAGTTTGGTAACAGCCTGGAACTGAGTTACAATACAGTGGCCAGGGTCATACAGAGGTTTTCCAAGACGGGTTTCACTCGGAACAGGCCTCGCAAGGGTCGATCAAAGAAGTTGAGTCCTTGTACTGTGCGTCAGGTGCAGAAGCTGGCTTCAAAAAACAGATGCATGAGTGCTGCCAGCATTGCTATAGAGCAGGGTTCCTCAAATCTTTCCCTGGAGGGCCAATCTGTTGCAGAGTTTAGCTCCAACCCTGATTAAACTCACCTACCTGTGATTTTCTAATGATCTTGAAGACTCTGATTAGCATGCTCAGGTGTGTTTGATTAGGGTTAGAGCTAAACTCTGCAGGAGTGGGCCAGATTTGAGGATGCCTGCTTTAGAGGTTGCAGAAGTGGAAGGTCAGCTTGTCAGTGATCAGACCATACGCCACACATGCAACAAGTCGGTTTGCATGGCCGTCGTCCCAGAAGGAAGCCTCTTCTGAAGCTGGCTCACAAAAAAGCCTGCAAACAGTTTGCTGAAGACAACCTGGCCAAGAGCATGAATTACTGGAACCATGTCCTGTGGTCTGATGAGTCTAAGGTAAACTTGTTTGACTCAGATGGGGTCCAGCATGTGTGGTGACACCCTGGTGAGGAGTACCAAGAAAATTGTGCCTTGCCTACAGTCAAGCATGGTGGTGGTAGTATCATGGTCTGGGGCTGCATGAGTGCTGCTGGTACTGGAGGAGCTGCGGTTCATTGAGGGAAACATGGATTCCAACATGTACGGTGACATTCTGAAGCAGAAGATGATGCCCTCCCTTCAGAAACTGTTTTCCAACATAACCACCCCAAACACACCACCAATATGACAACTGCCTTGCTGCTGAAGGTGATGGAGTGGCCAAGTATGTGCAGCTCTGGTGAACTCCATGCCCAGAAGGATTAAGGCAGAGCTAGATAACAATGGTGCCCCTACAAAATATTGACACTTTGGACACAGTTTCGACATGTTCACTTAGGGTGTACTCATTTTTGTTGCCAGTTATTTGGACAATAATGGTTATATGTTGAGTTATATTTAGAGGACAGTAAATTTGTATTTCTATACAAGCTGCACATTGACTACTCTAAAATATATCCAAGTTTCATTTGTGCAGTATTGTCCCTTGAGAAATTATACTAAATTTTTGCTGAAATGTGAGGGGTGTACTCACTTTTGTGAGATACTGTATATTCCATCCAAGAAAGACATAGTGAGAGAAATAAACACTGAAAAGTTTCAATAAAAGATGGCTTAATTTAATATTAGCTGACATAAAAATGTATTTACTATGGAAATGTTACAGAAATCATTAACAAATAGCTCGATTTAATTACAATTGTCATGCATATTTATGCAGAGTGTGTATATACTCTAAATATGTATGTATTTTTTTATTTTTTTTATCACTCACTTATGCGGTTTCATGTCAGATAGGATGATCCCTCAGAAGGGATGTGTCTATTTAGGCAGCTCACTCCCTTTTGTTTTTTCCATCAGGAAATACAAATAGGCCTTAACCTAAAAGATATAAAAGTAATTGCACTGCACTCCTGAGGACAGCTAAGTAGAATATTCATTTACATGATAAATTCATAAAGCATCACACATTTGAAAGTGAAAGAAATGGTACATAGCACAGAGGCCACCCATGGCTTTAAGTAATCCATCCTGGAGAATATCTCACCCTCACAAATGGCTTCATTCATTCTTTTATCTTTCACGAAGATTAAGAGTCTCCTATTACTTGCACATTAGGACAGAACAGTTTTGCTAAATGGACTACTATTTAAAACACTGCTCTCGGCCCATCTCTCTCCACCCACCCCCCACCTTCATCAGCGCCGGCCGCTGCTCATCCCTGCAAGATTAAATAAAAATAAAAATTCATAGCCTTTGATTAATCCGTATCTTTATCCACAAAGGAACATAAGTCCCAGAGGGCGTAGTTTTATGTACATCCACATCCATGGAGCCAAATATCAATATTACTTCCCAACTCGGCCCCAAAACTAGAACAGAAGTTCAGACGCACATAATCCTGCCTTGCTGATCTTTAAACTTGCTCCCAACAAATGCATATTGAATCTTTATTACGTGATTAATTAGTCTACATTGCATCCGCTGAGCTCAGAATGTGACGGTAATAATAGTGCAATCAATAGTACAGTAAATAAGAGTAAAGCAGTTATTTAATGCACAGAATGTAGTGCGCTCACTCACACACTGTGTGGGATTATTTACGAGAGAGCTCATTTAATTATGACACCTCCATAACAGCTGATGGTGGTTTGGAGTAATGGATATGATTTCAAGGTTTCGACGCTAGAGATTTCACACAAAACAACTCTGAACGCCTAACACTACAAGCTACTTCACCAACCTGGACTATAGGGCTTTTAATGCTTTCCACAATGCAGAAAACACTGAAAGCATGGAATTTAGTGTAAAACATGGAATGTCATGGAATTTGGCAAAATTTGCATGATTAAACAGTAGTGTCTGTTAATATTAAACCACAAAAAAAGACAAATGTCTTCACTACAACCCGCCAAAATAAAAGTTTGGTTTAACAAATAAATTGTGATATGTATATGTATGAAATATATGACTCTTGTACAGTACAACATACTCGTCAATGTAATAATGACAGTAATAATAGAGTTTATTAACACACTATTTTTAAGGAATATCACACAATATCAAGTTTCAATATGCTGTTGTGCAGCATTTTGTTTTGTCAAATAAATTGAGAAATTGTTCAAATGTCATTTGATTATATTTTAAAAGAGTAATTAAGTTGGTAAAGTTGCATGCATTCATTTGGTAACCATTTTGATAGTTAATTTATTAATTATAATGTATTAATTTATTTGTATTAAATCATGAAAAATAAAACAAACAAAACAGAATTTATAAACAAACAAACAAAAACGATTTCATATAGGACAATATTTAAAAATGTAATTAATTATTAAATTGGTATTTATTTATTTATTTGTTTGTTTGTTTGAAATCCAGGAAAAAAAAAAAAATGTAATACAGAAAAAAAAAATCATTTCATAGGATCCTAACTGTCTGTTAATTTCACAAAAGGAAGAACTTGACTGGGGAAAAATACAAAAAAAAAAAAACTTTAAGTGCCACTTTTATTCCCTGACCCATTTTGACTCTGTTTTTATCCATCAAACATTCACTTTTGTATCTTATCCCCTAGAGCTCAATGGCCTTATTAGCACAAAAAGTATGCAAAGAAGCTTGTTTTACTTCACGAAAACTTCAAGTTGAGGTGGTTTGCTGGTTTAGCTGATCGACCAGATGGTCTCCTAACCTGACAAGTTCCCTCTAAAACCACTAAACCAGCTAAAACCAGCTATCCACCTTGGGCTGGATTCAGTAAAACAGTTACAGTTGATTTCATTCGGTTTGTGCTGTGAACCATTAGTCAAACATCTCTGATTTAATTTGACAGAAAAGATCAAATAAATGCTGAATTATTTGCTGACAAGCCTTTAGCACCAGCGCAGCGTCTCGAGAAGCGTGTCCTTTAGCTCTTTGACACTAGTGACAATGTCATCGCATGCCACATTTTCAGTTCTTCTGCATGAACAGATGATAGACGCTTCAACTCAAGGGCAAATCCAAAGCGCTACAGATGTTTTACTCTCCAAACACCAGTCCAGCTGAAGGCAGAGGTCAAAACCTACTAGTGCAACCACGTCTCGCACTGTTCATCACAGATCTGTGGTGGCGTCTGTCACATGACTCTACAGAGACATCGGAGCAGCCTTCCACCGGGACACGAGCCCAAACAAGCAATCTGCTGTGGGAAATGAAGCCTTTATACAGTTTGACTGATTAGAATCAGTCATACATACTCCAGTGCATCACAAAGACCTTGAGTGAAGATCTAACCAGCCGCTGAAAAGCGCAGGACGAAGACAAAACAAGGCGCTCTGAAAGGCAAGAGTGATTAAGAACACCGGAACAAAGAGCAAAACAAAAGCGACTAAGTGGAGTCATCAAGAAACGGTGCATGTGTCAATGCCAGATGGCTGCGTGTGCAGTGGGCGACGGTCTTGACACAGATTCTTTTCGGAGTAAACAGCTGGGCTATTTCTGCGTCAGGAGTCATGGAAGTCTTTGCGTTGTATTTACACAGCCACAGAAGGCCCCTAAGGATTGTGGGTTTTGCAACGAACCCCAGCTGTTGCTCTCTCGAGTCTCTTTACAGCGTATGTGTCTGTGTACACATTGTACAGTGCTGCCAAGTATGTTCTCTTTATCGTAAGTTAGTACAGACAGAGATAAGACGTATTCCGTGGCACTGGCTTATCGTGGAGAATGCAGCACATCTCCTGACTTGGTATCGGCCAGAAACTGCAAACAGAACCCGAGAATGTGTGTTGTGTAGTTTTCTGTATAAGACCGAGTTTAAATATGCCACATTATACTGGAAAAGTCATAAAAAAAATCTGGAAAATTCATTAGTCAATCTTTGAACGGCTAAGACTTCAATAGGTGCTGTAAACGAACGGTCCCGTTCTTCTCTCACCTCTCCCAGTGTTTATTGTCTCTCCTCCTACTGTCCTGTCCATTAAAGGTGAAAAAGGGAAAAAAATGTGTTTATAAAATGTGTTGTTAGTCATTAAAATTAGGTTTAAATGTATCATACTTAACTGAAATCCAACAGGTGAAACACTGAGTTTGTGCTATTTTAATTGTTTATAATATAGTACTTTAAACTGTGTCCTTGCTTAAAAAAATTGCATTAACTGTTGAATTGTGGTTTAACAACAGTTACAAAAATGATCAAAACTTTGGGATTGGTAAGATTTTTTTTTTAATAGATGTATTTAGATAGATGGATAGATGGATAGATGGATGGATGGATGGATGGATGGATGGATGGATGGATAGATAGATAGATAGATGGATAGATGGATAGATGGATAGATGGATAGATAGGATAGACAGACAGACAGACAGACAGACAGACAGACAGACAAAAAGGTATTTTATGCTCACCTTTATCATAGATATAATAAAAACAGTAATATTGGACAAACATGAATATCAATTATCACTCTAGGGACCAAAAGTAACATTGTGAAATATTATTTCAATTTAAAATAAATATTTTCTGTTGGGATATATTTTAAAATTTAATTTATTCCTAGGTTATTTATTCCTGCTAATTTTTCAGCATCATTACTCCAGTCTTCAGTGTCACATGTTCCTTCAGAAATCATTCTAATATGCTGATTTGCTTCTCAAGAAACATTTCTTATTATTATCAATGTTGAAAATAGTTTTCGCTGCTTTCATATTTTTGTGGAAACCATCATACATTTTTGTTCAAAATTAACTGACACTTTTGAACAACTTAATGCATCCTTGTTGGATAAAAGTATTAATAAAAAAAAAAAAAATAAAAAATAAATGTGTGGTGTGGTGTAGTGTGTGTGTGTGTGTGTGTGTGTGTGTGTGTGCATGGCCCTGGTATTCGCTACATTATGGGGATCAAATATACCCACAAGTATAAGTAATACCTGTAAATTGTGACTTTGTGGGGGCATTTTTTTTTTTTGGTCCCCATAGGAACAAGATTATAAATCATGCAAAATTAAGTTTTTTAAAAATCTAAAATCGCCAAAAGTATTGTGTAAGGGGTAGGGGTAGAGGGAATAGTTTGTACAGCATACAAAAAAAAACACTATGCCTATGGAATGTCCCTATAAAACATGGAAACCCAGCATGAGTGTGTCAAAGAGGAATCAGATCAATTATCAAGGTAATACAAACAAATTGCTTAATTATAGCAAAATCACTTAACAAAAGTCTGAGTGTGTGCGGATTTTGCAAGACACAGCAGCACTGATGTGGCATTTCACTTAAAGAGAACTAAAGCTTAAACCCAAAACTAACATACAACTTTAACACTATTCTTCGTCTGCCTCTGAAGCGCTGCTGTCTCCTTCAGGAAATGCAAATCTAGTTGAGGTGTTATGTTAACATCTGTTTAGTGCTAACAGTGTGTTGGGGAATTTAGTTAAGCGAAGACAGCAAAATATATCAGCTGGGCGTGCGAGGCTCCAGGAATGCATTAACCCCACTTTCGGCATTCCAGAGTGTTCCCGCTCCTCGAGTACCGGCAGGTTGAATCTGACAGCTTTGACAGGCAGGGGAGGCTCACGGTGCCTGGAAATCGGTATAGGGAGGGCCAAAGAGACAGGCGAGGGAGTGGTGATGCATCTCGCTAAGAACACTAATTACCACGACTGCTTCTGTTCACACTTCAGGTGCTCACAAACGCCATAAGAAAAACATTGTGAGTTTCATTTACGTTAAAAGCTATTAAGAGGGAATGCCACCGCAGATGTAGACGACGCTGTAAACATGGGAACAAGCGCAAACAGTAAAGAGACAAACATGAGCTCTTTCGGTCTGTACCTGTCACTATCTCCTGAATCGGTGTGGAATATTATTTGCAGGCATATCCACCGGTTCGCTCTCTCTCTGAATGCACAAACGTTTGTCTTCCACATGATCGTATTCGCCTCCCTCTCTGCGAGAGAAGCGGGCCGATGGAAAGCTCCACAGTCCAAATCATCATCATTTCGTAAATGCCTGAAGGCAGCGTTTGAGGCACTGGACAAACATGAATATTAATTATCACACTAGGGACCAAAAGTGATGTGCTGGAAAACACTGTAGCTCGCTCGTATGAGAGAGCGAGAGACAGAGAGGGAAGGAGAGCTCTGGTCAGAACCTATAATGTGGTTAATGACATGCAAATGAAAGATCAAATGGCAAACTCACGAGGCTGTAGAAAGGTCTGCTGGAGAGAAGTTGTAAGCGAGCCTGAAGAACATCATGTTATGCTAGTGTTAAGACATCTACTCCATATATCTAGAGGCTGTTTGTGTGCTGATCCGGTGCTCAAGTCAACATGAAATCACTTACATGTTCTTGGCCTTGCTGTGTAAAATGTGGGTTTGTTGGAAGAGATGTGAAACATTTGATGCTTTCTGAAGGTTTTTATTCAGAGGTAAGCATCTACATGAACCATATCTATGTATATCAGGAAATCTGTCTGTCTGTCTGTCTTTCCATCTGTCCATTTTTCTCTCCATCCAGCCAACTTTATAAAAGCTGTTAAAATAAAATAAAATAAAATAAATATTTCAAACTAGTTTGTCTTGAAAAAAATAGATTTTCTAGTTTAAAATAACTTGTTTTATTCATTTATTTGTATTTCAATTATTTTAATTATTTAAATTCTAAAATAATGTGAAGATTTTGAGATGCTTTCTGGAGGTACATCCAGAAAGCATATCTTATAGAATTTAAATATATTAAAATATGATATATATATATATATATATATATATATATATATATATATATATTAGTGCTGTCAATCGATTAAAATAAATTAACTAATTAATCGCACATTATTTCTAAAACTAATCGCGATTAATCATGATTAATCACACCTAACATTAAAGTTTTTAAATATATTTTATATTGCAATACTTTCACATTCAATCTTCAAATGTACAATGTACAAACAACATAAAGACAGTATATTTTTTATATTTATTTAATGGCATCTCTTAAGGCCAGCATCATTGATATCAATACTACTGATGTCTCTATAAAATAGTTTTTCCCCCTTAATATTTAACCATTGACTGTAGCCATTCAGCATTACAGTATAATTGAGAGCTATCAATTTGAACATTTATTAGACTTAACTTCTAATTAAAGTGAACTTAAAACAATCTTCACACGAACCCATTATAATAAATGACATACACGTATTTAGCTACCTGTGCCCTTCAGCAGAAATATACAGAAAATGAATAGTAACCAAACACTAAATTCTAAATTAAATATAGATAAACCCCTTAAAGCTATAAAAGTTATTGATTTCCTCTTTTTTCTTTTGTTCTTGGATTAATAGACATCACAACAGCTGGTTATTAGCTTATTGTCCTGCTATTGCTTTAAAAGCAGCTGCTGAACGTGACACAGATCTGACACGCATCTTATTTTCTCACAACTCTCTTTACATGTTCTGACTCACTTCAGGTCTTAGTCTCTACTAATGAACTGACGAGTTGAATCGGGTGTGTTAGATGAGGGAGACAGTGCTGGGGTGCCTCAGGTAGGGCTGGGTATCGTTAAAAAAAATTTGATATCGATACCGATACCTTGAGTTCGATACCGGTTCCTGAACAATACTTTTTTCGATACCAATTTTATGAAATCAGTTTTAACAAGATTACATTAGCTCAAAAACTCATCTCCTGAGCCACTGCACAAAGGAACAAAATATATCCAATAAATCAGTGCAGATAATTTTAATAAAGCTCAAATAATTTTCAGTTTACACTAGTGCATGTTCGTTTTAAAACGCATAGCTCAAACAGAATCATCATTTCTATTCATTTATTCTAGGTTAAAGACTTCAAGAAATTGAAAATCTTTATCTACTTTCATAAGTGGGTGTTTTATTTTCTTTCACCATATGTTTTATTGTTATTAAATTCTGTGTTGTAGTATGTCTAATTATTTGAATGCATAAAAACTACTTATTCTTAAAATAGCCTTATGAAATGTTTTATTTTTCCTCAGAAATTCTGTATTCTGTATCTGGCTTTCAAATGAAGGCATAAAACATGAATTTAATTTATCTTTTAAATTATTGAAAATCAAACTTTATTTATTTATTTTGGCAAACAAAATTTTACTATTAAAATTAAAACATGGAGGAAATGTTGTGTGATCATTACTTTAAAAAAAAAATAAAGTTTTAATAATTTTAATAGTAGCAGTATGTACTGTCTGCTGAACAATATTAATATATTTCTGCCGCAGTGTCTTCCAAATTAAACCAAACTTTTATTTTGACGGGTTGCCGTGAATACCTTTACAGTTCTGTGTGTATATGATATGACGCTAGTTTTACTCAAATCAAATGGTAAAATGCTCATGGAGTGACTCTCAGATCAGTTCTGGAGATGTTGTTCATGTGTTTATGTCCTCATTTAGACGGCAGACGCTGAAATCACCGCGCGCGCACTTCAGTCTGTGTGTAGTAAACGAAACGCGCGATGTGGAGAGCAGACTGCTCCGTACGGTTTCGAATCGCTCTCGCGGATGTCAAACACTGATCAATCTGTGGCACGCCACTTCTAGTCGAACACACCTAGTGCTGCAGACTTATTGCCTCACTGACGTTGATGAGATTAACCCCTTAGGTATCGAAATTTGGTACTGAACGACAAGACGTTTTTCGATACTCGGTGGTATTGAGGCAATTCGGTCGGTGCCTAAAAAGTATCGAACTCGATACCCAGCCCTAGCCTCAGGACAGTTTTTAAAACCATTTCAAAGACATGTTCTTAAATGTGACACATATATAACATAGTGCATGCATGCATAAACACATAGTGCATGCATGCACACAGATTTAAGGCAGCTTTAATCGCCTTTCTGGTAACTTCATGACTTAACTGACGGCATAACTAGGACATTGCATGCACGTAGTTTCTTTCGCTGTTACAGGCACCTTTGAGCATGTATTTGAAGAGCACGCGCTACCAGCACAGTATCTTTTCCGCGCTCCTTTGAAGAGCGCCTGGCATCTAAATAAAAGCAATCCTTTTCAGAGACAGAGGCAGTAATTTTGAGTGGGGTGGCCAACCCTAGCTCCGCCCCTGCGCGTTAATCTGAAAAAAATGATCACCTGCGTTAACGTGCTAATTTTGACACCACTATATATATATATATATATATATATATATATATATGGTGGATGAATAAATTAATGAATGAACGAACGAACGAATATTTCAAACAAGTTTGTCTTTACAAACTTTAATCTTCTGGTTTAAAATTACTTTTAGGAATTTCTTTGAATTTCAATTCATGTTCATTCTACTTTCACACTGAAAAATGAGTCTGAATCTTGTTTTTTGTTTTTTGTTTTTTTTAAGATTATTTTTATTTGTCACATACACAATTATATAGAGAGTATATAACCAGTAGTGAAATGTATTCTCTGCATTTAACCCATCCTAAGTGAACACACACCCGGAGCAGTGGGCAGCCATGTTACAGCGCCCGGGGAGCAGTTGGGGGTTCAGTGCCTTGCTCAAGGACACCTCAGTCGTGGTATTGAAGGAGGATACTCCCCCCACCAACAATCCCTGCCGGACCTGAGATTCGAACCCACAACCTTCCGGTTACAAGTCCGACTCGCTATCCATTAGGCCACGACTGCCCCATTTGATTTGCAATCTCAAATCAAATTCAGCACAGGGTCTAAATTGGATTTTATGACATTTTCAAGGTGCCAAATGTTGCACTATTTTTAGTGTAAAATTGCACAAAAATAGAATGTCCAACACCAGTTTTTTTTCTTAATATTAAATCATATTATGGCAGTACAATGCAAGTAAACATCACCTCATGTTGCCTTGTGTGTGTTTAATGTGCTCCACTCATGAATCATGCTCAGTACTCTTAAGACAATCACTGACACTCCTGCTAAAAGCAGATTCCTTTTTGTGTCTCTCATTTCATCCTGACAGCATCTCCATTTCTAGTCGTAAACAGTCCATCCGTCTTAATCGCACTACAGGAAGTAGATCAGCGTCTGTTGTGGTGAATGAGTCCAGTGTTGTAGGACATTAGCGGCAGATAAACTATCTCTCTTCATGCATCGCCTGCGGATCTCCTCTAAAGTAAATGGGTAATAACCTTTATCAAGCTATGTGATGGTGCGGACACATATTCAGGCCGAAGTGAAGCTATGGTTTGTGTAAACAGTGTAATTAGATCACTGTTTCTTCCAGCAGCTCTACATCACACATCCCTCGTAACTCCTCCGGGTCTGTTACTCACACAAATGTCAAAGTCAGTCCAGCACGCCGTGACCCAACATGCCACGGAGAAGAAGCTTTTCACTCTTTCCCTCCGAGTCTGTAACTGACCTGATACACACACTGATTCACACTGACTCTGATAGTACATGCACACAAGATAGAACCTAAATACACTCAATTAAAGTGTGTAGATAGATAGATAGATAGATAGATAGATAGATAGATAGACAGACAGACAGACAGACAGACAGACAGGTATGGAAAACATGAGGGTGAAATTACATTTTTTGTGAACTATGCCTTTAAATTTCAACTGTTACCATATGGCTTCAGAAGAATATAGCATATAACTCCTATGTACTACTTTATGGTACTTTTTATGGAGTGTCTGTCCCCATTCACTTTCAATCTTTAAACGGTAAACAGTGCTCACAAGTGATTTTAATTTCCTAATAGTTAAATAGTTCAGTGAAAAAGATAAATAAAATAAAATGTAGGGCGGGTCTTGATTTTTTTCACCAGGAATTGACTGAATAGTAAAAAGTCACAGAAACTCATGGATTAGTTCCCTGTTATTAAAAACATAGAACACTTTAATTGCTTCTTTGAAACCACAGCAAAAACTAGTAGTATAACTGGTAACACTTTATTTTAAGGACCAGTTCTCACTTTTATCTAGTTGCTTATAGCATGCATATTACCAGCATATTTGCTGTTTAATAACACATGAGCACATATTAATACCATATTCTAGATCCCTTAGCATGACCCAATACCTAATCTTAACAACTACCTTACTAACTAAGCAGCAAGTCAGGAGTTTATAGAGAGAAAACTTAGTTTTAAGGCCTTTACTACATTAAGCATTTTTTGTACTGCCATAAATTATAAGTGGTTATTGGGAGTAAGTGCTAGAAAATTATTACAAACTTTTGTTGTGAAATGTAATTTGCAAGAGCAGAAATAGAGTGCTGAATGTCTTCTTTGACTCAGCATCGTTCTGCTTAAACGATGAGTGTGAATACTCAAACCTGTTAATATGAGCACTAACATAATTATGGTGTGAAACAGGCCTAAGGCTTCAACTGTATGAGGCTTTCTCAGAAAATACTTGTACATATTTAAGCCAAGAATATATCTACTCATTTATTGTAGGCTGCAAATGTAATGTGACATGATGAAATGATTCAACTTTCTGAGAATCAGCCCAGCAGCCGTCTTCTCCTCAAGCGTCCACTCCTTTCTGAATCAAAACCGTGAACTCCACATCTGATCGAGCAACTCCGCTGAGAGCGGTAGGTGGGCTGCATAAGTGTTTTGCTGTGGTCTTATGTTTGCTGCACAAAATGTGAGGAAAAAAATGAGGTAGAACAAGAGAGAGACCTTGTGCTTTGGTGTGTGGTGGAAAGCTACTGTAGCTGCTGGATGACTGAATGCTTGAGTTTCTGCTTTATTTTTATTTTTATTTCTCATTCTCAGTTTTTTTCTCTAACTTTAGATTTTCAGCTGCTCTCATGCATTAGTGTCAAATGCTGTCTTCAGGCCTACTGTGCTCAGAACAGAAAGAAAGAAACAAAACCTGCATACTGTACAGGAGGAAAAGCGCTAACGTTGCCCACCCGACGTCCATGACCTCATTGGATTCTCATTAAAAGCAGGTGCTTTATTGAGCATTTTGAGTGCTAACAGCACGAGACTGAGGCAGGGAAAAACTCGAAACCTCCAAAGGTGCTGAATCAGATGGTTATTGGATAAACTGGATTTAGTTTCAGGGCAGTGATGCTGACTAAAACTAAACACGTGCTTCTCACCTCACGAGTGCTACAATTTCTCGTAAATTAATTTCAAAATTTTAATAGTCTGATTTTTACTAATCCTTAACTATTTTTACTAAATTTAATAATAATAATAATAATAATTGTGTTCAGTGTGTAATGTTCAGTTTTATTTATTTTCCTTTAATTCAATTAAATTGTATTATTATTTTATTATTTTTTTTTTAATAATTAGTGCATTGTAAAATATTTCATGCACTGGATAATCAAAAATAGAAATTATCAAATGGTTATTTTATATACATACTATATTATTGCATTTCAAACTAAGATAAATATACTGTTTTTTAATAACAATAATAATAATAATTTGCTTATAGAAAATGAAGCTTTGTAAAAATGCAAATACAATATCATATATCATATTTTATTCTCATTCCTGCGATGCTATTTTTTAGTGCTAAAAATGTATTAAGAAATGTAAAGAAAATGTGCCCTTTTTATAGAAAATTTAAAATTTTATTTTCAGTTCGCATTGCATACAATAATTTATTCACATTACCGCAACACTGTTTTTTTTTTAGCAAATACTACGAAAGCAATTGTAAATACTTTCCATTTTTAAATAATAATTAGATAATAAGAATCTAATGAGAATCACAATTGAGAAAAGTAATTAAAATAAATAAATAAAACAGATTTTGCATAACAGCAATGACAATTTTGTATGCAAGGGGGATTATTATTATTATTATTGTTGTTGTTGCCCTAAACAGCTTCAGGGCCAAAAATGTATTTATGCATTTTCTCTGTCTTTTGATATGAAAATGTGACCTGTCTTTGTAAGATTCACCCATTTATGCAGTGATGCTGTTAATATTAACATTTGTGATGCACAAGAGCTGTTAACCTTACTTGCCATGTTAGCAAACACATGACACCAGCAGCGAGCACTGTATTCACGGCCTGAAGTTCACGGTCCGATCTACTCACATAATGGAAAAGTCTGTGACTGATGAGTCAGTGTTCTGTCATCACCGGAGGCTTGTGTGTTTAAGCTGTGAGCGCACTAATTCTTTCATGCTAGCAGAGTGCCATATGTACCTGCGCTAACATTTCCCACCAGAGGCACTTTACCGCTTTCAAGTTTTGACAGAGTTGATCCTGGTATCTTGTTAAACGAACGAAGTCTCCCCCATGAATCACGCTCCTCTGTTCGGAGTGACACACGCTACCTTGTACGTGATTTACTCTTACATGAACACGTCAAATTAAACAAGTTGCGTTCCTCCCCGCGAGGAGGCTGATTGCTTTCGCTAGCGAGCCGGTTTTCTTTAATTTGTCAGAAATAAATAGCCTTTACTCGCCGTGTGGTGCAGCCCACCTCCACACAGAGGTCAAAGAAAACATCAGAGGTGACAAATAACTACCGTGCATCAGAAGAAAGCCTATCACGATGCTAAAAAATCAAATGCATGACATAGTGCCTTAAAACCTATCAGTAATCGCTTTGTTGAATGCTGTATCTCTTGTCCTCGTGTAATGGGGTCGTTCTGTGGTTTTAGATGGCTGACTAATGTCTAACCGCTCACCGTTTGTTAGGTGAGAGACTGAGACCTGAATCCACTGATAAATCTCTGATCTGATGACACACGAATGAGGTCAATTAAGGGTCATTTTATTTATGGAATGAAACATTTTAAAACAATTCTCATTAAAAACTAGATCTAGAGACCAAAAGCTGAAGTAATTCATCATATATATTTTTCCTTAAAATTAAATAAAAATGGTTTGTTTGATTGATTGATTGATGATCCAGTGCGTTAAATATTTTACAATGCAATGATTATTTAAAAAAAATCAATTCAATTAGAAAAAGCAATGTAGCTTCTTAATTATTTCTTAAGGTTTCTAGTAAAAATATGATAGACATGTTCTTGACAGAATACACACACAATAAAACGATTAATTTTACAATATTTTAGAATGAACTGAACGTCAACATGAAATCAAAATTGACCTTGTTCGGTTCCTTGATGCAAAATTCCAGGTTTTGTCAAAATGCAACAACTTGTTCTGCTTCTAAAACAGCTTTATTTTTGACTGATGTCACTTATTTCTTAATCATTCCCCTTTAAGTCATATAAACCATCATATAAACAAGTTTCTGTAAGACTAAAGTATGTCACACACACTTCAGCACATTAAGAATGATCACTGCTGCTCTTAAAATGCTGCCGTTTTCAAGACTCGCTTCTGTTTACTTCACATTTCCATTAACAACTGCCATATCTTCTGTTCCTACACTTAACAAGAACATAAGCACATCTTTCATTCAGCAGTCTTGGCTGATTATTGATTGATGACACGTCGACTAGTGACAGTTTCATATTCAGACAACTCACAAAATCAAATACAATATGCCTGCAGCTGCTAAACTAAATAATATTGACAGCGCTTTCGCACAATACCCGATGGCCTCAAAACTCTCAGCTACGTTAATAGTTAAATACTGCAATGATAAATTTCCCTCCTCAGCTGAATTGAGACAAACGCACTGTATTTATCATTCTCAACTTCAGGAATCTCAAAATTCCCATTGTGAGGTTTTAACTGTGTTATAGTGAAAATACAACAGCTCAAGGCCATGCAACTTTTGTTCGGTATTCTTCATTTTATAAAGAGAATGCACACACACACACAAGCTGATAACCTCCTACACTAGACACCCACACACACACTCTTCTCAGCAGACACACACACACACACACACACACACATACACACACTTGCATCCGTTCAGGGAAAACAAGAGCCACCGATTGCAAAAGGGCCTTGATACAACCTTGTGAGTTAATTCCAACTTGTGAAATGCCATCCAATAATTTAATTCCTCCGGGCGCTGCACTAAAGGAGAAATTATTTCCTTTTGTCATCAAGTGCGTCTGATAAGTTGACAATCTACTGGGCTTCACACTTGAGGCTGCAAACGTTAGCGTGGGAGGCGTAATACAAAGTGAACAATGTGCGTCAATGAGATCACACCATATAATGACACAAAACTTCTGTATTAGGGAAAATTCAGCACTAGTCCTTTAAACAGAAATCAAGGCAGAATCGGATTCATTATTTATTAGATCTGCGAGGGAGCAAAAATTGTCAGATTAGCAAGAGGACGTCTTCGGAGAGCGCTTACACAGCTCTGGAGAAGGAGTTTAACACATCTTTTTAAAAGCCTCTCTACAGTTTGTCAACTGAAATTTCATGTATGCTGCGTTTAAGCACACGTGCCGCTTTAAATGTTATTGCCGTGCAGAATCACGACTGGTTAGGCGGGCAGATTAAATTGAATTTTCATCTCAAGCCGCTAGAAGTAGCTGTGCGAAGCATCTTGTGGGTTTGTTAGCGGACTAAAGCTGGTAAAGACGTGACTCAAAGGTTTCTGAACAGACGCTTCTGCTCTCCGGTGATGTCCTCAGGACAGAAGTGGTGGGTTGTCTCACCTCAGCCAGTCTTATCTTCAATAATCACAGGTGTGCACATTAACACCTACTGTACATGACATATATTCTATATATTTGAAAATTTTTTTTTTCCCCTGATGTCCATTTATTAAGTTAGTAAAGGTTTTTTCACCAAAAAGCATTTGTAATTGCATTTCCCATGGCTATATGTGCACATTTTTATGGAAACATCATTTCAGGTTGTGTGCAATTGACTTTAAATATACTGCCATTAATTTGGATGTGCAATAACTCAGGTAGATAGTTATAAACATGATCATCAGACCTAACTTGCATTAGTTGCTCTGACAGAAAGAAAAAATAAAATACAAAAAAAGATAAACATTTTACAAAAGTTTACAATATTATCTGCAACAGCATCCTAAAACAGAAATAGCAATAGCATTTTGTTTTATTAATGCTGAAAATCAAGGCCACATACTTGCATTTGACTTAGATTAAAAGTGTGTTAAATTGCTATGATTGATTGATTGATTGATGATTGATTGATTGATTGATTGATTGATGATGATTGATTATTGATAGGATAGGATAGACTTCATCCTACCCCATACCTGTTAATAAGCAGCAAATTAGGAGTATATTGAGGCAAAATCGTACTTAATAGTTAATAGTGAGAATTGGACATTAAAATAAAGCGTGCACATATAATGCAGAGAGCTTTCAGTTGGGGTTCATGTTAGGTTGTGGTATTTATAACTAGCTATATATAAAAACAATAGACGTCTATGGAATGTCCCCATTTACCTAAGTAAACTGTGTGTGTGTGTGTGTGTGTGTGTGTGTGTGTGTGTGTGTGTGTGTGTGTGTGTGTGTGTGTGTGTGTAATAATAGCAGCTGAATCTGAAGCTTATGTGCTGCTTTAAATTTCAAGTCAGTTACACAAACTATTATTTAGTCTGGATAATTTCCTGAACTGGCCTCTGTAATGCACTAGAGAGCGGAGAATCCAGCCTTACAGTCATTACGAGAATACCTGCATTTCTGAATATAAAGCATCTGTACACTGGATTTGATAAACTGCAAATGACATTTAAAGCAGTGGCTGCTGAATTAAATTTCCTGGAGACGGCACAGGCTGCCATGGCTCTCGGCCTTCCAGCGGGATTGACGTGTCGTCTCCACAGATACCGTCAGTTACATACACAACACGCCGGCCGGTCTGAGCTCAAACCCCTCTCGCGCTGCAATGCTCGTGTGTCTCGTACATGTGTGAGATTGCTGACATTCATCTGACACCTGATCGCTGAAGTTTCTGATTATTGCTGTAAAAGTGTGGTTTGTTCTAGTTATTGTTGGTAAGAGCTCAGCTGCCACGTGCTGTTTCTCCACCCGCTGTTCACTCCTCAGTCCTGTCATCCTGACTCACAGCGCTCACACTTACACTTTCATTCTCTCCTTCGCTCTGTTTTTCACAGACACACTGTCAAAATTCCTCAATTGGTATTTTCTTCTCTTCTCTTGTTTTTTAGTAAAAATATTATATCTAAACACCCTTAAAACACCTTAGATTCTATACATTTACTTGAGCAGCAAATTGTGTGAGCCAAATATATTTCCCCACACTACTGGCAAACTGCTTTTTATTTTTGTTCCATGTATGCATTGATATAATATAATAGAGATTATAATAGATTTTCTCATGTTTATTCCTGCTTCTCTCTGCTGTGAGTCGTGGGCTCAGTTTGATTACTTCTCACCTCTTGCTCTCCCTCTGTCTCCACCTGTCATCCCTCCATCTGTCCCGGTCCCTCTGTTCTCACCGCACCCCTCCTCACCTACAGTTAATGGGCTCTTCCAGGTGCAGCTCACCCCGCGACGCCTGTGGACCGACCCCATCTCTGCTACTAGACTTCACGATTATTTTTACTCTGTTCCTCAAGTGCCATGATGGATTACCCTTATAAAGTGATACCTGGACATTTTTAGCTGTACATCTATCTTTCTAAAGCCACATCCCAAATGTATGTGCCTCTTTGTCATCAAAGTGTCTCACATTTCCTGTTATATTCTGCCATGAAATATTATTTCCTGACTACATCGCAACAAAAAGCACATTAAGCAGGACACAGGACTAATAAGACATTACGGCGGTGAGAGATGTGAGATGGGGAACATATGATAAGAAAATCCACTGTCTACACACTGAAGCCTTCTAAAGCTGAATGCACACACACACACACACAGGTGCTGGACAAGCTCCAAGCACACAAGAGGATGCAATTACTAGGGTGGCAAGAGCTGTGAGCCGTGGTAGAAAAGTGAACCACAAACCATATGGTAGTGCACACATATACACACTTACAAACAGACTAGAATATAAATACAGCTGCCCAAGTACTTAAAAACTTCAGCCATACTTCAATATGTCTGAATGTCAATACATCAGATAACAACATATCAAACTAAACAGCAACTTGACATGTTTAGTTAAATATTATACGAAAAGATGTTGCCAAAATCTGTAAATGACATGCATGAAAAAAAAAACACTGAATTGATTGTAGTGCACTGTATTTGCATTCTCTTTCTTTCTTTCTTTCTTTCTTTATTTCTTTCAATTTTTATTCAGCAAGAATGCATTCAATTGATCAAAAGTGACAGTAAAGGCATTTATATATAAATGCATCACAGGAATAAACTATGTTCAAAAGTCACAATATTAATATTTTACTGTTATTATTTACAGAAATGTTTATCCTGATTTGACTTATATATAACAAAATGTAAAAGAAGTAACATGTACCATGGTTAATAATATTGTTACTACTGTCATTACAATAAAACTGTGATAATTTCCCACATTTAATAGGAAAACTGGAAATACTTGCCCTTGCCATTTATTTTTAAGTTTTAGTTATTCTACACAGTAATTGTTTCAGCTAGTTTATTAGGTCTTTTACTGATAGTTTACACAACAACAGCAAACAAGTCTGGCAAGCAATGCAATTGCTTTCTCCCATCCATGTATCTTAAGTATTTATTCCAAATAAGCCATTTACATGGAAGAAATGTAGAAAGAAATCTCATTCAGATGTAGTATTGGTTTAATGTAATAATGGCAATTAGGTAAATTTGTTAGAGGACCCATAGCTAATCAGAATATGCTCATATTAATCAGAATTTTCTAGTATTAACATAGTGGCTGAATGAAGCCTGTCACATAATCTCTTCTAAGGGTGTAAACGTGTGATCTATACGTATGTGTCTCTCTGTGAGTTGTGTATATGTGGATTAAGCTCCATCACAGACCTGTGAAGCCCAGATCAGCTTACTGGGGTTAATATGAGCCTCTTCTGAAGAGACGGCTCAACTGGCCACACACACTCTCAATGTCTTCCACACAGAGTGCTAATGCTAAGATAACCGCTTTACCGTAAGTTGCCGACATGAGTGAGAAGCCACCGCAGAAGAAGAAGAAAGAGACAAAACGTGGAGATGGGTGAGTCAGATGAAGCCCAGGAGACCACAGCTTTAACATCACATTATGTAAAGACACAGCGGCGGCTGTCGTACTGTTCCAGAGCCGCTTTCAGCGTTTTTTTGGCGGTTGCACAACTAGCTTGGCCTCTGCTCAATACACCTGTCATCATTTTGTCATCTATTTATTGGGGTTGATAATATTTCGAAAATACGGTAAATGAGCACCAGTGGTGGAACATAAACCACAAACAGTCGAATGTTCCAGTTAAAATCACCCTGGAACTGCAAGAAAATACATTTTATGGGAAGTAAAGCGGTTTTCTCTGAGGCGGGTGTGTAGCATGTTGGGATGTTCTCACCTTCCTGCATCTGCGGAGTACAAGAACGGTTCCCCCCTCTAGCAATGGTTTTCATCAAAACTGAACAATTCCACTGTTAAACGCTCTCTATTGCACTCGGTTGAACAATAAAACCCTACTTCTGGCTTTCAACACCTTCAACCCACCGCCTGACACTTAAAATAAGGGCTCCAATTAATAGGGGACGGCTGTATCGCCGGCGATACCAACTCGTTTTTTTTAAGACCAGTGCAAAAGACACTAAAAATACTCCGTCGATTTTGGTCGTACAGATAAGTGTTATACATCAATTGAAACTTTGAAGTGTCTATTTTTTTTGTGGACACTCACGAATACAACAAAACTTTGTGGTTTTGGAAAAAAAAAAGAAAACAAACAGGATGCGCTCTTGTCTTCTCCATCTTTGCGAGCTGCTCTTCAAAATACGTCACTAAAATGAACTGTAACTCAGCGAAAACTCAACACACGGACATGGGAGTTATATCTATAGAAAGCTGGAAGTGTCTACTTTGAAATGAAGTAAGTCTTATCGAAAACAAACATTCAGTGATGAAGTAATCCGTATGAAACCAACACGATGTTCAGTCTGTCCCGTCTAACTCATTATTTCTAATGCGATCCCGCCCCCTCGCGGCACGCGCATTTCATATGTAAATAACCACGTGAGCCGCGTGCTCAGGGAGACGCCCAACATAAACAAAGCCAGATCGTTCCTCGCGGCTAACATTATCGTCCTCTTAACATAATAACTGTTCTGGAAGAAGACACGCTGAATAAAGCTGGATTTGCCTCAAAATAAGAGCAAGAGTTCATCCAGAAGAGAAGAGCGATCTGATGAGTAAGTAATGTTTCTTTTTTTGCATTAGTTAACGTGTTATTGTGACTCAAACTTGAACGCGTTTATTTTTTTCCCAAATGACAACATGATGAATGCTACAATGTTTAGAAAAATGTTTAATGTTCACAAAATGGATTGAATAGCGTGCTAAACGATAATAATTAGTTTCTCAGATATAAAATATCCTTTTTTTTATAGTACAAAGTACATCTTTTGTAGTACAAAGCCATACATACTAGGCTATATGACTACAAAATCATAGTTGTTTTTTTTCTAAAACAATAATAATTAGTTTCTCAGATATAAAATGTATTTTTTTGTTTACGATAGTACAAAGCATGCGTGAGTCTATAAAAACATATATATAAAAAGATGCTCCTGATTATTAAACATGCTCACAAATGTTTGTTTTTTTGGTTGTTTGTATTTTATTGAATCAGATACCTGCACCACAGATGATGAATCCTGATGACTTTCTTCAAACTGTTTTCCTCTGATGAGTGCTGTACCAACATCAGATGTCCAACTACACTGATATTATATGGTAAAACAAGCTCCTTGACCACTGATTATTTTTTTTTCTTCTTGAATCCATGAAAGTAAGCAGAACACTCAAATTAACATCAGGCATGATTTACTTGTGTCACTTGTTGAACAGAATCTGTTGCAGGAATGACTCAAAGTCTGTTCACATCTCTGTGGTTAGATCAGTGTGCACAATAATGTGTCTTGACCTTCATTATGTATGTTTTGATATACGGTGTTGTAAATAAAATACAAATAATTAAAGAAAAACATTTGTTCAATCTCCTCACATTCTCTCTTACCTGCCTCAAAGTCAGTCACACTGATGGGCCATTAGTAGCCTTTAGGGGAGGGCCCTTTGTGTCTCAGGTGAGAATCACTTAATATTCAAGGACATTGTCACTCCCTCGCATACAGGCTTTCAATCACAAAACATGTCTTACATTTTTTTTATCAATATATTGTTTTCTGTAAATGAGTAAGCAGAATTATTCTCACTTAATTGTGAAGTAAATATTCTAGCCGACAAGACTGATTACTCTAAAGTCTTATTCAGGACTATTTAGTGTGGGTTTTATGGCCTTATTTCAGCTACATTTTTTCCCCAAAACTTACTAACCACGCATAATATTTTTTTTCTAAAAAAATACAAACATGTACATCCATCTTGGTCACATAATTTGTAGCAAAGTTTGTGCTGAATACAAAAACATATACATGTTGGTCATTAGTATGTTATAAGTAGCTGAAATAAGCACAAATATCAGGGCATGTCAAAACATCTCAAGGGCCCCAAAATCACCTCAGACCCCCAGAGGGTAAAACCTGAAGTTTTTTTTTTTTGTTGTTTTTTTGAAGCCTGAAATCGTACTCGGTTACTGTGTAACCTCGGTTCCCTGAGATACGGAACGAGTCTTGATAAAGACGCATATGGGAAAAAGCCTTTTTTCTCCTGAACTGAAATCTTATTCAATCACGCAGTGAAACTGCACGACTATTGGTTCGTGCAGTGGTAAAAACGAACCAATGGGTCGGCAGCGGAGCTGCACGAACCTATGGCGACGATTCCGCCAGATCCGCCAAAATGGGCAGGGCTCTGGCTATATAAGCGGTCATTTACGCCATAGGATCCTCAGGTTACTTTGACTGAAGCGACGACTGAGTCGGCAGCTACCTGGCACGGCGCAAAGTATGCAGTACTCTTTCCTTTTCTCTCAGGGAACCGAGGTTACGACAGTAACCGAGTACGTTCCCTGTCGATACTCCACTCGTACTGCGTCTTGATAAAGACGCATATGGGAACTGAATTTAATCACGCCGTGCTAGGGTAGATGAACGACTGTATATACCTCCATAAGCATAAATGCCCATAGGGAAGTAAGTAGTATACTCAGGCTAAAGCGAGCTAAACTCATAGAGGTCATGCTCGGCCTGGATGATCGTTCCATATGACTCCTGTATACTCAGTTAACCAGAGTATGCAGGGTGCCAATCAGAGAGCCTGAGCGCATTGCGGTCAAGAAATCTCTGACAGGATTGTTCCCACAGCGTATGTATAAACAAGCTCATCTAAGCAGAGAGGACTCTGGCCTGTAAGGCCGGTATGTCCAGGTTATAAACCTAGCAAATGTGGACGGAGTGGCCCAGCCAGCCGCCGCACAAATCTCTGTAATGGACACACCGCCCTAGACCATGTCCATGACGAGAGAGATGCCTCTAGTTGAATGGGCTCGTACTCCAATGGGGCATTGCAGGCCCAAAGAAGAGTATGCCAGCATGACAGCATCCACTATCCACTATGACCGGATGCCCTTTGGCACGGTTACCGAAGCTAACAAAGAGCTGTTCCGCATGCCTAAAGGGGGCGGAACGCTCAAAGTAGCTTCTCAGAGCTCTGACAGGGCATAACAAGGATAAACTCCGGTCCTCCTCAGACAGAGGAAGCGCGGAGGCGTGATGACCTGATCTCTGAACGGGGTTGAAAGTACCTTAGGTACGTAACCATGCCTTGGTTTCAGGATGACCTTGGAGTCGTTAGGCCCGAATTCCAGGCAGGCAGGGCTAATAGAGAGCGCCTGCAGGTCTCCAACTCGCTAAACCGATGCTAGTGCTAGTACCAGAGCAATTTTCAGCGAAAGCGAGCGGTGGAGGTCGTAGACTGTAGCGGCTCAAAGGGAGGGCCTTTCAAGGCCCTCATACAGTGGGCAGATCCCATGTAGGGACAGTAAGGGGCCGAGGTGGATTCAACCTCCTGCTCCCTCAGAAACGGACAACTGAGTTGTCTCTGCCTACTGACTGGCCCGCTATAGGGGCATGAAAGGCCGCTATAGCTGCTACGAACACCTTGAGTGTAGAGTGAGAACGTCCTTTATCTAGCAGTTCCTGCAGAAAGGACAGAACCACCGCTAACTCAGAGGTAGAGGGGTTTTCCCCACGGTTGAGGCACCAAGCGAGAAAAACAGACCACTTAAGGCGTAGAGGCGTCTCGTAGACGGGGCTCTAGCCTCAGAAATGGTGTTTAAACACTCACTCTGGGAGGCCAGTAGGCTCCCGTTGAGCGGCCAAATGTAGAGAGCCCACAGCTCGGTCGGGGGGCCATATGTTCCGTTCGCCTGAGAGAGGAGATCCCGTCTCAGGGGAACGGGCCAGGGGCTTGCTGTCAGTAGCTGAGTCAGCTCTGACAACCAAGGTTGGTTCCTCCACAAGGGGGCCACCAATAGCACCTTGTGACCCTGTTCCCTGACACGCCTGACGACCTGTGGAAGCAGGGCAATCGGGGGAATGAGCATAAAGGAGGAGGTTGGGCCAGTCGTGTCCCTGTCCTTCGAATAATAAGTTGGCCAGTCGCGTCCCTGTCCTTCGAATAATAAGTTGGGCAGTGAGAGTTGTCTTTCGAGGCGAAAAGGTCTACTTCTGCCTTGCCCAAAGGTCTTCCAGATCTTCTGAACCACCTGCGGATGGAGCATCCACTCCTCTGAGGGGGACATTGCTCCGAGATAACATATCCGCTCCTTGGTTCAGTCTGCCCGGCAGGTGAGGCTGCCCTCAGCGAGCGCAGGTTGAGCTGAGCCCATTCCAGAAGGCGCTCTGCCAGAATAAAGAGGCGCTTCGAGGAGACACCTCCCTGGTGATTTATATAGGACACCACGGACATGTTGTCTGAGCGAATCAGCACATGGCATCCTATTAGGTCCGGCAGGAAAAACTGGCAGGCTCGACAAACTGCTAGCATTTCCAAGCAGTTGATGTGGAAGCCGCTCTCTCCGCCTTCGACCAATGGCGAAGGTCGGTTTGCCTTCGTACAGCGCCCCCAACCTGTGTTGGAGGCGTCTGTCGTGACAATTTTCCTGGTGTGGACCAACCCCATGGGCCACGCCCTTCTTCATCCACCGTGGGTTCTTCCAGGGGGTCAGGGCTGTCACACAGGCCTGATTCACCCTGATATGCAAGCGTCCGTGACGCCATGCGTTGTGTGGAACCCGTGGTTTCAACCAGCGTTGAAGGGGGGCATGCGGAGCAGGCCCAGCTGTAACACTGGCGATGCTGCGGCCATAAGGCCCAGCATTCTCTGAAACACTTTGAGTGGGGCGAGCGGTGTCGCTCTTGAAGGTGGCCGCGAGTTTTCTGAATGGCCAGAGCGCGTTCTGGCGCCTATATCACCACTCTCATGCGAGCTGAGTCCAGAACTGTACCCAGGAACGATACTCGTTGGCTGGGAGACAGTGCGCTTTTGGCGAAATTGACCCTGAGCCCCAGGCACTCTAAGTGGCTGAGGATGAGGGTTCTGTGTGAAAGTAGTTCCACCTCTGACTGGGCCAGAATGAGCCAGTTGTCGAGGTAGTTGAGAATGCGGATTCCCATCTGTCTCAGAGGGGAAAGAGCCGCGTCCATGCACTTCGTAAAAGTACGGGGGCCAGAGACAGCCCAAAGGGTAGGACCGTGTACTGGTAAGCCACTCCCTCGAAGGCGAATCTCAAGAATCGTCTGTGATGGGGCAGGCTATCTGGATGTGAAAGTATGCGTCTTTCAGGTCCAGAGAACAGAACCAGTCCCCTGTGCGAATATGCGAGAGGATCTGCTTCAGCGTGATCATCCTGAACGGCCGTCTCATGAGGGCGTGATTCAGGCGTCTGAGATCGAGGATGGGCCAGAGGGCCGCCATCCTTTTTGGGGACGAGGAAGTAACGGCTGTAAAAGCCTGACTCGCTCAAAGCTGGAGGAACCATTTCTATGGCTCCTTTTTCCAGCAACGTCATCACCCCTGAGCGCAGAACGCGAGTGTTCTCGCCCTGCACCGAGGTGGAGACCACGTCGCTGTTTTATTATCCCCATAACCCACTCTGACACTCCGGGATGGCCTGCCAGGCCTCGCCGCGTGGCAAGGGGTTGGATAAACTCGAGTGGCCGGCTGCACGGAGGCAGGGCACTCGTGAGGGACGGAAGAGGAAAAATTGCTCTCTTTTTGAGAATGTTTGTGTTTTATTTTTTCCACTATCACAGCGACGGTTGCATGGGCGCTTGTACGGACTCTGTAGCAACAAACACAATTTCCCTCTGCACCCGAAGAAAAACGGGTGCCAGAGGTTTTTCACGAGAGGCCTTTGGTGGGCGGTCCGGCCGTGGCGGGACTCGACCCCTCTCATCTTCCTGTCCTGCAGATCAGGAGGACGCCGGAGGCGCAGGGCCCAACGCTATCTTGGGTCGGGGGCCTGCGCTTCGGAGGGGGGTGGCGTCTGGCTAGGCGTGAACGCCCTCGCGGCTGCTGAGTCCTAGCAGGCTGAGGGCGGAAACGGCAGGTGCAGGTTTCGCGGGCTGCATCCTATGGCGAAACGACCGCTTATATAGCCAGATGCCCCACCCATTTTGGCGGCATCTGGCGGGAATCGTCGCCATAGGTTCGTGCAGCTCCGCTGCGGACCCATTGGTTCGTTTTTACCACTGCACGAACCAATAGTCGTGCAGTTCACTGCGTGATTGAATAAGATTTCAGTCAGGAGGCAAAAAAAGGGCGTTTTCCCATATGCAGTACGAGTGGAGTATCGACAAGGAACATTTGATAAGTTTCATAAAGTTAAGCCCCAATCCAAATCCAAAAATACTGTCATTTTTATTTATTCTCATGGCAATCCAAATGTTTTATAAATCTTATCTAAAAGCTGCAGTCTGTAATGTTTTTGGTTAAAAATGATCCAAAATCAATATTTGAGCAAGTACGTACATAACCAGCCAGTGTTCAAAACTATCGCCTTACTTTAGCCCGATTCATAACGTTTAGCTTATAATAATGTTTTCTAATTTGAGTGGTACGGGGAGGTTTTCACTGGAAATTCGAGCATGGCACATTACGTCACGTCTATAAACATGAAGAAGTTTTCCCGGCTACTAGGCTATCACGTGAGGATCCTGCAGGTGACGGATCGTTTAGCCTTTCTCACAGCAGCTAGAATAATTAAATGTATCATTTTGATGGTGGATTGTAATCCAGAAAGGTTATGTGTTTTATGAAACACATGTGTGAATGAAATGAAATTATATTCCAGTTTTAAATGTGCTTCTTATTACAGATAGCCTGGGATTACACAAGATGTGTACATGAACACAAGAAAACCAGTTCGAAGGGAGCATAATTTGCTTTTTTGGGTTAAAAGAATTTCTTAATTTGAAATTCGAATGGCATGGCATGTTAACATTAATAATTTGAGAATAAAGTATAACAACAATAATAATTTGCATGGTTTGATGTGATATGAGCTAACCGATCGTTAGATTTAATCACCATTAGTAGCACGATTTATTGTAATGCTTTTTCCCTCACTTGGTCAGAACAAACATGGCAGACTTGTTACTTACTTGTTCAGATGGCAATATACGGTGAAAATTCTTATTTGAATTTACACACATTCACCTCAAAACATTAGATTCATCCGCGCAGGAGCTGTGCCAGAGCACATCCCACGCAGGGAAGATAATTCCGCAAGCAGCTGCAATTCCAGGTTTTCAAACAGAGATGGCGACAAAGAGGCAACACTTCCAGACTGCAGCTTTAAACAATTAGATAACTCAAATAAATTGGATTTAAGTTGTTGCGATAACTCAAATATCCAATTTGTCACTTAATACAACTTCACATGCCAACTAAACATAACATTTTAAGACAACTCTTGCTTTTTTAACTTGAAACTTGTTTTGTTTTGTTTTTACTATTTAATTAAAAGGCCAATTCCAATAGCCTTTCAAAATACAGTATTTTCAACAATGCTTATTCATACTGCTTATTACCTCTGTCTTGAATAACATGAACTAAAATGGAACATCACAACAGCACAGTCCACTTAATACTTTTCTCTGTCTGTATTCTTTCACTTCTCTCTCTGTTTATTGTGTATGTTCACTGTTACCATGGTAGCCACTCACCAACCATCATAAGTGCAAACTTGGTGAATAAACTCAATTCTGATTCTTAAAATAAATAAATGCAATAACATAAAAAAGAGAAAGCTTTTGGGTAAGGAAAAGAATACACCAGTCTGAATGTGTTCTCTGTGAGGAAGAGCAGAAGCGCTGGAGAGAATTCACCTGGAAGAGCGTTCAAAGATACTGGTAGAGAGATATGAAAACCCTCCCTCCATGCACTGTCTCTGTCAGCATCCTTCTTTCTCTCCGCTCGATGGAGTGTGTATTTTCCACCTCCAGTCCTCTGTATCTCATTTTCAAAATGCTCTATCTGCGACAGAACTTGCACACTTCAAAGTAGTTTGGCGCAAGAGCAACAACCTTAACAAGAAGCCATAGCCTCACGTTTCCCAGTCACAGTAAAACAAGCTCTGCTGTTTCCCTCATTATGTTACTAATGCTTAGTGATTCAATTCCTGTGGTGACTTTATGATTTTTGTTTCTTCAACTTTCATTTTGTGTCCCAGGGGCTAAATTTCATTAAACAGATTAGAGTATTTATTTTTTATTTTTTATACGAAGGCCAAATTAAAACTATTTTTAGAAACCTTGTATCACATTTTTATCACATTTTAAATAAAACTATTATTCAAATTTTAAATATATGAACATGTTATTATAACAGTTTTGCATTCAAAAATAGTATCTAAATATTACATAAATTAATAATAAATAATTCATAAACAATATATAAAAAATATCAGAATCTTTTTTTATCATTTTTAATTTTCAAATTAAAACTTTATTTATTTATTTTTAGAAATTGTTTGTGTATCACATTTTTATCACATTTTAAATAAAACAAATTTTTGAAACAGGCAAATTTTAAATATATGAATCATGTTATAGAGACAAAAAAGAAGGAAAAGCTGACCACGCCTCAAGCCACGCCCACAAGCCACGCCCAGTTTTGCATTCAAAAATAGTATCTAAATATTACATAAATTAATAATAAATAATTCATAGCACAATATATAAAAAATATCTTATATTGAATCTTTTTTTATAAACATTTTTACATTTTCATTGTCCTGTAAAAAATAAAAATTTATTGTTTGTGCATTTAATAATCAAATTATAACAATATAATATAATATATTATAATGAAACAGGTACTATAATATAGTAAAGTGTATAGAATTCAGTTATTTTTATAGAGACAAAAAAGAAGGAAAAGCTGACCACGCCTCAAGCCACGCCCACAAGCCACGCCCTGTCAAAAGTTTGGGAACTTATTATTAAAAATACAGTTATTAATGATTTTGAAATTTAACTAGCACATCTTCTAAAAGATATATCTTATATTCATAAAGGCTGAATTTATTTTTTTACATATTGTTATTCCTGTAAAAAATAAAAAGCAGGCATTTAATAATCATGATAACAATATAATATAATATATTATAATTAAAGTACTATAATATAGTAAAGTGTATAGAATTGTTATTTTTTATTTTAAAGTACCTGTCATATTTTGTGTGGGAACATTACAGTTATTAATGATTTTGAAATAACTATCTTCTTTATTTGCTCATCAGGATTTTTTGAATTTATTTTAATGTTAAAGTTCCTACTGAACAGAATTTTCTTAATGCATTTACTCCAAATATATTAAATAATTTGTTAGTGTCATGCATGATCTATTAAATAGAAATCATTACAATTTATTTGTCTTCACTCACTTTTATCAAGAAACATTTCTGATTATTATCAATGTTGAAAATGAATTTTGCTGAATAAAATTATTAATTTCTCTAAAAAAAAAATATATATATTAATTTCTCTCTCTTTTTTTAAATCATATTTTGTGTGGAAATGGTACAATACACTTGGTATTTTTCAGGATTTTTTGATAAATATAAAGTTCCACAAAAATACTGAAGCAGCAAAACTGTTTTTAACATTTGCATTTATCAAATATATGATAAATGTTAAATGTGTGAGCAGCAAATCAGCATGCATTAGAATGATTTAAATGAAGGACTTTCATGTGACACTGAAACTAAATCTCTTCACTCACTAAACAACAACAGATTTATAAACGTTTCTAATGACGAATGTTGCGTTCCCATGATGAATAAAATTATTAATTTCTCTAAAAAAATATATATATATTAATTTCTCTCTCTCTTTTTTAAATCTTATACAAATGTTTGAGTGGTATCATTGTTCAAACACAAAAGCGATATTGAAAGTAAGCAGCAAAACTGTTTTTAGTACATTGATAATAACAACAGCAGACATGATAAATGTTTCTCAGACTGAGCAGCTATTATATATCAGCATATTCACAACCGTGATGCGAAGTTCTGAAGGATGACATGTGACTACTGAAACTTCTCAAATTCTCACCGTAAACAACAACAGATTTATAAACGTTTCATAGATGACGAGTCATGTTGCGTTCCCAAACGCGTTTGGCGCAAATTAAAGCAGTTCAAACCAAGCGAATTGAAAGTGAACGCACATGGCGCCGCGAGCTCGTAACAACAGCAGACAGCGTTGTCAGAGCCAGCGCGTCAGATTTCTTTTTGCAGCCTATTATATATTCAGGTACATCACAGCTCGTGCCACCGTTGCGAAGTTTATTGACAGCACTAGCAATCTCAATCATTGCAGTCACCGCCATTCACCCTGGCCGCTTTAGATATATCGTGTACTCTATACGCGTTTGGCGCTTTGAACTCATTTGAACGCAGATGGCGCCGCGAGCTCGTGCAGCGTTCTCAGAGCCATTTGGGTCCATTTCTTTTTGCAGTTTATTCAGGTTTAGCGCTTGCACGATTGTCAATCATACGGTGCAGTAACCAACCTATCTCTTCAGCACGCTTTATATATCGTGTCGCGAGCAGGACAAACAACAATAATAGGCCTACTATTATTGACTATAACTCGTACTGAGTCATATGCATTTGGGTGAGTAACATGCGCTGCAGTAAAAGCGCTGAGAACACTCATTGTAGTAGTAAAACGGTGATTATCTCTTCAGCACGCATTTTCGCGAGCAGGACAAACAACAATAATAGCTGCCGTGTTTAATGCACGACTATAACTCGGACTGAAGAACGTCATATACATAACATTATAATGAGAACAGGATTATAATTCAGAGCCGCGCTGTTAATTTTGAGTTTAGACTGCCGTGTTTCTGCACGTTCACTTGCATGAACTCGGGGCATTTTGTGCACGCATCCACAAAAGGAGCCTATAAATCACATTCAGAGCCGCGCAGACACGTTCACTTGTGCACTCGGGGCATTTTAGGCTTTGCAGATAGGTTACACTATAAATGGTCGTAACATAAATAACAAAGCGTATTCTGTATGAGAAAAATTAGTTAAATCCCATTCATTAAAAAAAAAGAGCTATAATATGCTTAATTTTACTGGTCATCTTCAGCGCGAGCAGCTCAAAACAGAAATGCAGAACATTAATAACTATATAGCCTACATAACGTAATAATAAGAGCACTATTGAAAAAAAATGTTGTGAATTCTTAGGGTTTTGCTGACGTTTTTTTAATCAAAACATAAAACATTATTTACCCATTTGTATCTGCGAGGCGTCCATTACACATTTTTTAATTACTGTCGAATGTCTAACTTGACTCTTCCTAATGTATTTTGACCACGCCCCCAAACATATGATTCGACTATCAGTCGAATATTGGCAAGATTCGAAAATTCCGATTGGACTATGAAAATCCTTAGTCGGGGACACCCCTACTATGGTCAGAATAAATTGTAAAAAAATAAAATAAACACAGCATTCCCAGTAAGCCCATCAAAATTCCCATCTAACAAAATACACAGTTAATAATAATAATAATTATTATAATTATTCTCATGTGATGAAATTAAATAAAACCAGCGAGAATATTTATTTTGAAGAGTTTCTTCTATTTAGTTGAATTATCACCTGATAATTTGTGTTGTTGTGACAGTTTGCTAAGTGTGAAGGTCAAAGCGATGCCCTATATTTAAAAGTGCAAACTCGCGCATTACCTTAAACATGTCTAAATCTGTATAAAATTAAGATTCGGTTAATGTGCGGATCTAATTAACTTCAACCTTGACCTTGTTACATTGAGAAATCATTACACCTACTAATGCATCAAAATTAATTTCCTAATTTAAATCGTAGACTATTTGTCTTTCTAATTTCAAAGGGACTGGCGCTAATATACTTGAAATGAGACACAACATGAGATGCTTTTTAAACACTGATTGAAGAGAACAGGGTTCCACAGACAGTTTTAATCAGTTTAATGGAGAGGTCTACCTGAGCTACCGTTCAGATTATTTGCAATCAAGAGGCTTTGATGGTTGAGAGCTGTTGTTATTATAATTTCATTCCAAAATAATGGACGAGTGCCTAATGACGTCCATAAACTCAAATAAACGCTGATTGTATTTGAGTGGTTTAGGATGCTAATGCAAAGGATGCAGTCCAAGGTAAGCGATACACGGCTACTGAGTGATCAAATTATAAAGCATATTCAGATTCATAGTATAATATTTTGTGCATGTTAAAGGGATAGTTCACACAAAAAAATGAAAAATTTGTCATCATTTACTCACCTTCAAGTTGTTTAAAACCTATGTTTTTTTTTTTTGTTGTGGTACCCGAATTGTAGCCATTGACTTCTATAAGATTGAAATATTAAATAGATGAATACATACTATGGAAGTCAATGGGGACCAGCAACTGTTTAGTTACCCACTTTCTCAAAATATCTTATTTTGTGTTCAACAGAAGAATCAATCAATCAATCCACTTCAAAATGTCATGTTTAATTCAATGTGTTACTTGCCATTTATTTGCAATTAATTTTGGAATTTACTAGCATATATTATATTATATTATGTTATTATGTTATGTTATGTTATGTTATGTTATGTTATGTTATGTTATAGTAATCCTTCACATCAGTCATTTTAGATCAGTACTTGAAGAAAAACTAAAATACAATACACTGGCACTATGAACCTATTTTGCGAGCATTGTCTAATGCTCGTTCATCCTCCCGCATAAACCATAATAAATCCTGGAATAACACCAGCAATATCACTTAGATTTCCAGTGGTGCGTTCAAGTCGCTCGCTCAAAGCATAATGCATGTGCTAACAATTTCATTTTAATATCAAATTCAGACAGAGCACTTGGCTGCGCTCGGTAAGTTGGTCTCGGTTAGCCGCGGTGAGAGCGGATTAGTGCTCTTTCCAGAGAAACCTGGGCTAACATCTGCCACTCTGCCCCCTGCCAGCTTCTTTCTTATCACACCTCTCAACACTGCACCATGTGCTTACCAACAGGGGGGAGGAAATCTACAGGCCTCTTTCATACTGCATAGCAAGGAGCCCTTTTTAGACTATATTTAAAACGGCTCGCCCAAATAAAGTAAACCTCAACAACGACAGCTGCTCGCTAAAACAAAGCTTTACGACGGAGTTTATGCGCCTCTTCTTCATTTAATGCGGAAGCAACAAGCAGACAGTAAGAGATGAGTTAAAGCAAGAGATAACTGTGGTTTATTTTAGTAGATGCTCCTCCTGACCAGAGTTAGATATAAATTCATGACTCTCATCATTGTGATCAGCCAGTATAAACCAATGAGGCGTCTAGTCTGTGCTGCAATAAAGAGTACACTAATGTATGTGGTTAAACAGTAATATGTTATCATATATCTGTAACATTATCATTATATGATCACTTGTCCTGCAGTAAAAGGCTTCAATACACACACATAAGCATACAGGATAACTGCAAGCTCTTTAAGAGGGTACTGACTTTTAAATGGTACGTATTCTACACTAGTATACAATTATAATATTCAGTTTCAATTGAAGTCCGCATTACCATTTTCAGCCTCTCTCTGACCCTTAGATTTTAGCTGTACCTTTAAGACTTCTACATATGTTTCTTTAACAAATTTATTTCCACAGGTACATTCAAGATGTATTTTCAGTCATTATAGTGACACTTTAAACAACTAAGTTTTGATTAGATATGTCAACTATATGAGATCATTTTCTCTGGTTATGTGATTTGTGTTCATGTGAATTGTTCAGATTTATCCTAAACCGACCCGTTTGTAGCAACAAATACACCCTCGTAACAGTTTCCACAACAACGCTTACCATCTAGACCAGCACTTCTCAACCCAGTCATCTTTTAAAATCAAATGAAATCACGTACGATTCAATACTAATGTTATAGTTGACTTGTCCAATCAGCAATAATATCATAATATCATACACCAAATGTATAAATCTTCATGTTTAAATCTTAAACATCACTAATAATTTTACACGTACATTGCCATTCAAACGTTTGGGGCCAGTAAGATTTTTTTTTTTGAAAGATAGATAGATAAAAGACATTTGAAAGGCTTCATTTACTTGACCAAAAATATGCAGTAATATTGTGAAATACAGTATTATTACAATTTAAATAAATATTCTGTATTTGAATATATTTTTTAAATGTAATTTCTTCCTATTAGTCAAAGCTGAATTTTCTTCATCATTACTCCAGTCTTCAGTGTCACATGATCCTTCAGAAATCATTCTAATATGCTGATTTTGCTTGATTTGCTGCTCAAGAAACATTTATTATTATTGGCAATGTTGAAAACGCTTCATATATTTGTGGAAAAGTATTTTAGCTCAAAAGAACAGCATTTATTTGAAATACAACTCTTCTGTAACATTACACGTCTTTACTATCACGTTTTCATCCGTTTACCAGGGCATTCTTGCTGAATAAACATTAATTTCTTTCATTTCAAACATTCTTACGGACACTAAACATATTTACATTAAATATTACTCAGGATTCTGGACCACAAGGCATCCACAGCCCCTGATTGAGAAACACTGCATCTGCACACACACACACACACACACATCCGCTGTTTGCAGGTAATAACAAGGTAATTTAGATTCTTTAAGGCATCCGTTAGCAATTTAGCTGACATCTAGTCGCACTTATATCTTCACAACTCATTCTTTCACCGACACGCACACACATACACACACACTTTGCGACTTCTCAGCTCATCTCGTTGCTCTCTGGAGACCAAAATCTATTAAAGGCCTTCATGTCCCAGAGCTCCCAAAAGCTAAAGAACCTGAGAGAAAGCACGGCTGCCATATTAACCAACATTACACCAGACATACATTTAAAATTATGTACACCATCTGTACGAGCTTCCATGCGACCTCACATATGCGCCCGGGTCGTGCACCATGTGTTCTCTATACAGTATTTATGAAATGCATCAGTTGGTTAGAGGCTCAAACCTCATGTGGATGTGCAAGTCGCCCATGTGTCAAACGTTACGGCTATTGCATGCACAATTAATATTTCCTGAATAGTTTTTACAGTATATAACAGTGTTGGTGTCCTCATTAGTCTTCTTAAACAACTCACCCAGCACACCTTTCTTGATCAGCCAGCTTCACCACAAAAATCATTTTGAGTTTTGATGGTTAAGCGCATGGCTGTGCTGGTTAGTTAACCAACTGAGCACCAAAACGACACAAACCAGTATAACGTCTACAGAAAACCGATGGTTTTCCCTGCGCTACTGATGTAGAAGCCCAATGTCATCCATTCACCACCAGAAAACGGCCGTTAGAAGTGAATCCCAAGTCTGCAGTTCATATTACTAAATGGATCTGAATACCACTGGCAGGACATCCCTCCACTAATTCAATAAACAATGGCTTATTGTTGAGACGGATTGTCAACATAATGCCTTCAAACGATGCTTTTGTGTTGCTTGTGACCGGTGGCAGATGGGCAGAATATGATGGCAGAACCTGTCCTGTAGAGTGGGCAGCAGTGGCAGGCACTGAGCCTGAGGGGCCAATCAAACGGCGGGAAGGGGCCAACATCCTACAGGAGCCCTTGTGCATGAGGGCCAAGTGCTTCATTCTGTTCCTGGAAGGACATCCAATTTAATGTTTCAGGGTCATTTTTCTTTTAGTATCCTTGTCCGCTACAGCCAGATGTGCGTAGGGATGTTCAGAAAAAAAAATATATAGATATTTTAATGTCCCCCTCACAATAGTTACAAACCTCAAAGTCTGGACGCTTTAAGACCGGGTGAGGCCTTTGCCAACCGAAAGTGTTTGAATAAGTTGTTTCTTTTAATAGAGTGAATTTACTGCTGCCTTTGTAACATAAAACATGAGTCTTGCATGTACAGAATTTGCAGAATATATAATATAAAGCTGACATTTAAAATAAATAAATAAATAAATAAATATATATATATAAAAGCATGGTTTCCACAGCAATACTGTTTTCAACATTAATACTAATCAGAAATGCCTATTTATTGCTTTATTATTCTGCTTTGCGTCACAGGAATAAATTGCATTATAAAATATATTAAAACAGCTATTTTAAATGTTAATGATATTTCAAAGCATTAGTGTTTTTAGTGCTTTTTTATCAAATACATAAAAATACTGCATTTTGAATCTTTTTATGTATACATAACCACTTAAAAGGCTGTCATATATACAGTATATATCCCAAAGAGTTGTTGGTGCGATCATGAACTGAAGAACAGTTCGCATGAGTTAAGGGAGTCAACAGAGCGTATTTTTACAGTCTTGAGTCACTGACGCACTGCGCATTCAGATGAATGTTTTGTTGGTATGTGTGTGTGTGTGTGTGTCAATCCAGCGAGCCATACCAGGCTCCGAAGCATGGCGAGGGAATTACCCATCTTCTCAAACTCATCAATGATGGATGGTAAAAGTGCTTCCGTTTTCATGCTAGAAAACATAACAATTTCTCCTCTCCGCACTTAGCATCAACACCCTTGGCCCCCGGAGCGCTCGGTCCGCCATCCAGCCATCACAAAGAACCACTGGCCATGGCATAAACACACAATCACACGGAGACAAGTGCACAGGCACAAACCCGCTAGTTCACGTCCAGACAGCCTATGCCTTTCACCTGCACACGTCCTGCTCCGGCATCAATAAACATCCTCCCTTGTTACTCTTTGCTGCTCCCACTAAATGTTTTGAATCAAGTGTTGAAAGGGTTGAAAACAGCTCGCCGCCACTTTATTCACCGCAGAGATAGAAGATTTAAATATAAATGAATGCACAGACTTTCAAAGCTGCAGCAGACGCCTAACACCTTGCTTTGGTGGGTATCAGAGGAAAGCGCACTCTGAACCGCGACTTTCACTTAGTGGAGAGACTGTTACTCTGTTCAAGAAATGACACCACGCCGGCATGATTCCCGTAAGAGCTTAAATCATCTCGCTCTCTCCCACACGCGCGCAATCACACTTCTGCCTGTTTGTTTTCTTTGTGAGCTCATATGAAATGTTGACAAAGCAGAAGAGCTTGTTTGCGTTTCGTTTTACGAACGGTATCAAGGCCGAGGCGCTTCACATCTGGAATGTTGACAAAGCAGAAGAGCTTGTTTGCGTTTCGTTTTACGAACGGTATCAAGGCCGACATGCGCCCCCCCAAGGCGCTGCTCACATACTGCACGGATCCGACCGATATTTACTTTATACGTTCACTGACTGTGCTTGGATATTTAGCATTCATGTGGGTTTGTGCGCGCAGGCATGCAAATCACACGTGAGTAGTTGAGATAAAGTTTGTTTAAATTGACAAGACTACGTGAGTAGCAGCACCTGATCAGAATCTGTTTGAACCATTAGCGTGCGTACTGGTTTAGATGTGATTGATGCTGAGACAGCCAATCCTTTCCTGTTTTTCCTCACTGTCGCAGCCAGATCCTGAAAGGTTTCATAAATCTTCAAGCAACAACGTGTGTCTCCATTAGTGTATACATCAGTAAATTCATATTGAAACTAATAGCGCTCCGCCTGCTCTTTGTTTCACTCTCACCTCTCATTGAGAGTGAATTGTGACCTTGCGAGTAACTTTTTCCCTCTGCTTTACTTCACTGCCTCCTCTCACTTCAGCTGCTATCTATCTGCATCATGAACACGCTCATGAAATCTTTACCTGCTAGAAGCCAAAAATGTGGGAGGGATGATAATAGCATCATACAGATCAGATGGAGTTCATAAACTCAAGTCAAATAAAACACGCTCCCACACCTGGTAAACATCAACTAACATAGGCTAGTTTAATACAGTACACTTGTAAAACATACACCTGTCTCATCACTAATTAGCAATATTCACCACAGGTCAAACTATTGATAAAACTTTGTAGTGTGATTTGAAAGATGCTTTGTTTCTATTTATAGTTTTGTTACATAAGATGTAGTTGATCATTTTCTTCATTCAGTTTCTATTTCTATTTTTAATTAATTACAAAAAAAAATAGATTTGTAACTTAAATGATTAATGATGACTTATTTTTAAACAGTGTAATTTTAGTATCATTTAAATAATATTGATACAAGTAGGAAGTTATGAATTAGATTTTATTATTTTTTATATTTTGTTTTAATTTTAATTTTAAAGCTTTAATAATTTTGTTGTGATTGTCAATTTTAGTATTTTTTTTATTTGTTTAAAAAACTGTTTATACAGATTTATTGTTTTTTTATTTCCTTTTTAGTTTTAGTTAAACTAAATTAAAATTACAAATGTTCCCTTGGCAACTAGCAATTTTATTTGCATTGTTATTTACATTTTAAGTTACTTTTTTTTAACTATAATACTATAAAAGCAATGTTTTTTATATTTAGGTTTATATTTTAATTTTTAAATTGAGCATATGAATTGATGTGCATTGTCTGGTTCTTTAGGTGGTGACGACAGAATATATATATATATATATATATATATATATATATATATATAAATGGTCCATTTATTAAGATGAAGCGGTAAAGGTCTGACCCTTCTGAGACACAAATCAGTTCTTTCAAACTGTGTGTTTCAATAAATTGGTTAAAAATCTGATTCACAATGTCATTAGACTAGAGTGTTTACTGTTTCTGCTCTCTTTATGAAACAACACTTAGCATTTGTAGCTCCATTTTGAGCACAGACAGCATTGAAATCTCAGTAAACAACATGAAGTGGAAGAAAATCATTATAAGTCGGAAACAAGTGGACGTTCTGCAGGAGCGAACGAGTGCCAAGACAAAAAAACAAGTCCCACTATCTTAACCTTAACTACATAATACCTTGTAAATATGTAGTAGATTTACTAAAGCTGCTTTTAAGCATCATTTTCTCAAAGCATCATTAACAAATCAAACTGAAATAATTACATCATCAAGGCAAATGCAGCTGATTGAGTCTGATTCGCCTCGTGTAATCAGACCCTGTTGACACGACGTGAACAGAAGCTCTGGCTGCAATTCCTGATAGTTTGTGCGGCAGCGGCGCTTCCACGCTGTAGGTGGGATCTCAATGAAATCTTTTTAATTACACAATTAATTATGAACTTAGTAATTAGATTAATTAGTTAATTGCATAAAGGGCCCTTCCCCTTGCCGTGGTACCGTGTAAAATTAAAGTTTAGCGCTGCCAGGGATCCTGGAGGAGAAAAAAAAAGCAGGAAATGCATGAGAAAAATAAATGTGTCGGTAAATACATTCGTATATAAACAAATACAACTACAGCCAGGCAGGCGGTCCATTAGACAACAACAAACTGTAAATACTCAGAAAATGACATTACAAAGACTATGGAAGTGACTCACTGATATTTCTGTTATAAATACTATATATATTTAATAATAAATATTCAGGTTATAAGTGGGGTGATAATGCACAGCTAGCTGGTCATTATCACAAAATAAATCCTTTCAGGGTGAAATATGATCTTGTTTGGGGTTTATTTTGTGATAATAACCAGTTAGTTGTACATTTTCATCCCAATTATAACCTGACTCCTTACCAAATAAATAAGTGGTTGTATATAATTTGAGTTGAAATTGTATTATGTGAGAAGAAAGATGATAGAAGATGATTTGTGAGCTCTCGTTTGACATTATTATCTAAAAAAGGAGTTGTGATGTTTGGTGTATGTTATGTATGAGTCTCCATTGCCTACTGTGACCTCAGACAAGCAGACTGTTATTTAGCATGAACAATACTTCACTATACTACAATACTCTGCCACACCCACCGTTCTCTTTTTGCCACATTAAACGGAAATTCATCTGTCAAACAGTCATAATCTCTCTCCTTCCTGCGATCACTCATTCATCTCACTCCTGGCCCGCTGTCAGCACTAGCAGTCATGCACGGCAAACATGGCATCCTGCCAATGTGGGGTAATTAATTTCAGTATTTCCACAAAGGCAAATGATTGACAGAGTCGTGTTTGCCTTGAATCCTCATTACTCTTTCTGGCACCTCCCCACTTCCTGTCCTGCTTGATTTTCCTGCGCTCTTCATCTTTTCCACACTGCTCTTTGAGAACCGTGTGGCCTGTCGCTGTGTGGATGTTCTCCCACAGAGCATCCGTGACTCAGTGCTTCGCTTCTTATTGAATTATTTAGGTATTGTTATTGATTCTGTTTATTAAACACAATGGGAAAAATTGAGACCCAAGTATTCATGTGCCGTATCACAGTGGCTCTCAACACAACACTGTGCTGGTATTGTCTATTGTACAAAAACATCAAAATGTCAAATTCAAATGTGAAACGTAATAATAAGTGCTGCTAATTGGATAACATATTAAATAAATAAAATAATAGAATAAAAAAATGCCACGGTATGCTACTTGACTGATCAAATGAATCAGCTTAACATATATCAACTAAATAACTAAATAAAATTAATTAACAAACAAATAAGCTTACAATAATAATAATAATAACAATAACAATAATCATCATCATCATCATCATACTAGACAGATGAACCACCTGATTTGCCAAAATAGATTATGACTGGACAAAGAATCTTTGACAACCTTTTATTCTAAGTTGATAAGCCTATTTATTTTTTCCATCTAAACTATGCACAATTATATGGTTAGTTGCATTATATTAAAAATAAAACAGCTTACAAAATGAGGGGGAAAAAGCAACTTATCAAGGAAACAACAATATTTGTAATATACAATGCCACGTTTATTTGATAGCTAGATTAGGAAACAAGCTAGAGAAGAAGAGAAATACAGAGGAAAAAAATGATACTAGCTGTTAAAGTCTGTAACAGGAGAACATATTCACTCACATAATTCTGTCCATCTGTGACTGTGACGTCAGATCGCTTTGTTCTTCTTTTATCTATCGCTGTATTCTTTAACTATCCTCTGTATTTTATCACCTTGTTTCAGCTCAGGGTTTCCACCGAAGCTCACGTTTATATGGCCTTCTGCTGTGAAGTCTGAGGATGGCAGATCACAAACAGACTCCGGCATTCAACTCCATCCTGTAGTCTTCAAATACACGCTTACAAAACACGGCACATCTTTCTGTTCGACTCCACCATTAAGTTCACCGCAAACTGAAGCTGTGCTCCTGAATAATATGAGTGGATTTTGGCTCTCATGTGGTCTTGTAGCACACAAACCGTACATGTTTTATTTAAGGGCACTTTATAAAACCAAACTCTCCAGAATAGGAGCAAAACTAAAAGCAAATAATGAAGTGGTATGCAATTTATGTATTCTTGCAAACTGACTCGCTAGAAGAAAAGTTGGCTTTGGATGTATTTTCAACCAACTCCAAAGCAACAAACAGCATAATGCATGCCTCAAATCAAGGGCAAATAAAACAGAAAAATGATGGTTCATGGTTTAACATTTAAAGATACTGTAAGGTTTAATTAATAGGTTTTTCAAGGTTGTCTGTTATACGTGCTTCACTAAAAACACAGATCACTTACCCAGGATCCCCTCAAAGAGAATACCGCTTCAGGCGATTGAATCTTTAATGATCTGAAATGTACTATAAACCCAAGGCATTGAATCATGCATCAATAAATAAACAGCTATGGGTTATTGTATGTGCGCCTGGCATATTTAAGCAGTCACCACCATCTCAACCACCAATTATAACCCAGAGTTATTAGATTACAAATTAAAGCGCACATTTGCAGCGCAGCAACCTGAGAATGAATGTGGGTAGTTATTCCAGAGGAATTGAAATTGCAAAGCATTTAAAACACTTTTGCAAATAATTTTAGATGCCCGTAAGATTAAAATGAGCCTTTCTAGCTTTTAAATTACACATATAAAAGTCATGTCAAAAAAATCTTCTGTGCATGCTCGCTTCTTGATAAACACATTATTTTTTTAAATGTCAGAATAAAGTAGCGGCGCATGCAACGCTGACCTACAATTAGCACACGCTAGCTTAATACCTTTTGATTGAAAGCATAAAAATAATTAGTCAATCTGCATAATTGCTAATTAGATACTAATGCATATGTACTCGCAATTAACAACAGCTGCACGGAATAAAGGTAGAATAAATTCGCCTCTGAATGCCAAAGGAAGTATAAGGCGCACAAACACAACCGCTGCGACTCGTACATTAACTCCCAGTCACTTTCTTACAAATGCTTAAAACATTTTTTTTTTAATCCAAACCCTTGAATTGTAGAGCTTAACAGTATCCTGTAATTATCATCTCAGAGGGTTGCTTTTGTTCAAATGTGTTTTGTGGCGAAGGAAATCAGCTTTCTGAAGCCTACACACGCGGAGCGGGATGTCGGGATCTCCCGCCGAGTCCAAATGGAGCCCACTCAGATACATGTTTCCCTGTGTTCTTAAGTTGTTGCCAGGAATTGACGTTGACAGTCCTGTCAACAGCATTCAAAAAGCGGAGCTTGTTTGTTACCTTATGCAAAAGAACCACAAGTTTAACACCGGAGCAGGCGTAAACACCGAAGAAAGGAAATATAAGAGATAAACGCTCGCAACTTCGGAGATTAATTCAATCTGCACAACAACCTCAAACCCTCGGTTACCCTGTGGTTGGTACAGATCATCAGAAGTTGACAAATTAATCCTCACAGCCAGTTTTTACAGAAGACTGCTTCCTGAACTCTCCGAGCATGCAGGCATAGAGAGATTTGTACGCGGCACACAATGGCTCCACATACTAGAAACCAGCGTTCCATGGCATCTGAGCGCAGGCGACCCACAGAGGCGTCTGTTTTCACCGCTTTTGTTAACTGCGATTCAGAAAGAACACTGTCACATTCTGGGTTCAGGTAGATGTAAAGCTCGAGTTTTTCACAGAATCTGTGACCTTGAATATGGCCTTATATGTTATTACAGGAATACTTGGTTCATCGCAGCATTCCATGGTGGTATGTTTTTCTAGAATGACTCTCTATACCTGGCTTTCTGATTTCTAACATACACTAGCATTCAAAAGTTTGTGGTCAGTGAGATTTTGAAATGTTTATGGAAGAAGTCATCAAGTCTGCATTTGTTTGTGGAAAAATACAGTAAAATTGTGCAACATTTTTACAATTTAAAATAACTGTTTTCTGTTGCAATATATTTTAAAATATAATTTGTTTCTGTGATGCAAAGCTGAATTTTCAGAAGGCTTCAGTGTCACATGATCCTTCAGAAATCATTCTAATATGCTGATTCGATACTCGAAAAAGATTTTCTATTATTCTCAGTTAAAAATAATTGTGTTGTGTCAGTAAGTTTTTACTGTCACTTTGATCAATATAATGCACCCTTTCTTAATAAAAGTATTGTTTTTTTCTTAAAAAACAAACAAAAAAAAAACCTTACCTACCCCAAACTTTTGAATGGTAGTGAGTAAGTACTTAACTTTATATTTATACATTAATTTGTAGATATACTTGCTCCCCATCTGTAATACACACACAAGCAAACACACTTCAAAGAGTGTTCAGTTCATAAGTTGAGTAAAATTTACTTTTCTGCTGCACTGCAGTACTTTAACAGTCTGTGCAGCAGGAGTTTAGATGAACCTTCTGATATGCTTAATTAATGAAACTGGTGTGTGTATGAACATCTCCTCAGACTTTATCAATGCACACCGATCCATACCGAAGCCAACGGACCAGGCTTGAGATTACAGTCCTCTTTCATTTAAGACCGATACAAGTAGGGTTAATCTGTGATCCAGAAACCAGCAATTAGTTATCTATCTTTCAGTCAGTTTGTTTGAAATCACTAATCATTATATTTTGGCTTTGGTAGGAACATGTCCCAAAGGTCCACACCAAAATCTACACCAATGCACATCTTTAGACTTATTTCGAAAGTTGCCAAAGTTTGAGGTACAAAATGTAGAGTTTGATGCTCCCTGTGCTACTGAGCTCGGTGACGTAAAAGAAGCTCAATTTGATTTGTTCATCTCATCTCTTACTGACCTCTAATTGATGTTGCCATCTGAGCTTGGTGATGCTCCCAATATAGCCCCTGTGTGTGTCCAATATTTGATTATGCGCCGGTCTCCATGGCACCGCGGCCATTTGTGTGCTAATTAATTACCAGGCTTAAGAGCTTGTAGATAATTGGTGTGTACACCACCATCAATTCCATTAAAAAGAGCAATTATCACCTACCTTATGCAAATGATTGTTTCTGAGCTCCCCCCTCTCTCATCAAATTAAAAGGAGACACTTGAGTCGTGCCGCTCTGCACTAGATCACACTTTCAATATCATATTAATAGCAAGAAAAAAGATGTGGAGTCTCACGGATACATGCGTGACGTCTATAATGAATCTTTAGAGACCAATAAAGGGTGCGTGAAAAATCGGAGAATATCCTGCTGCGAAAAACTGTCTAAAAACTAGTTAAACCATTCAAATGAATCGTGAGGCGCAAACGTGTGCACGTTAACTATCTCTGACCTTGGGCGACACAGGTGCTGGAGCAGATCTATGGCTCTCTGTGATGGAAAAAGTAGGTCATGGAGTGCTATCGCTGGAAATATAAAAAGTGAACATCTTTGCCGCATGAGACCCCAACAGGGAAATCATCACTAAATAAATCAAGTACGTGCTGAGCCCAATAGAGCTTCACTCTCTCAGCCCAGAGAGGGACTGACCATTAGCGTATAAATACACATACTTCCATCACGGCTCTTTTCACGCAGGAAGTGACCTCAAACCCTATGGTGACATATTAAGGACAATGACATATAAATCAAATGTCTTCTTTTGACCGACCTTTCCTAATTTTACTCGAGGTGAGAATGAAGGTTCTGCTGGTTCACACTGCTTAGATGAGCAACATTACAAAGATCATTTTCCTTTCAAAGCATTTTTTTATTACAATTGCACAAACTACTGCTTTTTTCTGTAATTGTTCTTTGTTTTTCCTTCAGCTGATTTAAAGATTTTGGGGGGCATTTGGATGAATCTCACAAAGCTGTCAATAACAGATCTAGGCCATATTTCACCTCAAAATAAATCAAGAGAAGGAAACAAGAAAATGTATTTTGCTGAGCAATGAAGTTTAAGGCCATTTTAGATTATTTGTTATTATTTTTAATTTAGCACTTTCATCAGAAAATAAATCAATAAATCAATAAAAAATGCTGCTTACCACAATTAAACAAACTATATGATTCTCATTTTTTATGATTTAAAAAGATTGGGATTTAAAGATATTTAAATAGTAATGCATTTTATATTATGCACTTTTATGTACATTTGTTGTACTTTGTTGTTTTTAATTTATTGTTTATTTTTTTTACTATTTTATTAGAGTATTCAATCATTATTTTACTGAATTATAATGTGAGAATTGTATGTAATTGGCCCAAAATAATAATAATAATAATAATATATACTGTGTATATATATATATATGACAGCAAGTATATTTATAAAAAGCAAGTAACACTGAATTAAACATGATATTTGGTAGTTGAAGAACTTAAAAGAAAATTTCATGTTTAATTCAATGTTACTTGCTTTGTCTTCGTAGTTGTTTGTGGAATTTACTAGCAATTTTTAGTAAACATTTATTTTACACCAAATTGTTCAGTGTACCATCAATAAAGCAACTGCTACTCCTGGTAGAATCATACTAATCATGCTCATTTTGCCATCTAATCAGTCCTAACCAGACACAATAAGTGGCAAGACATTTTGTTGCTTGCTTTCTGTTTGCTCCATCTAAAGCGTATCCCACCGACTGACATAAATATACATTAAACGACATATATATTCTGATAACCAGGCCTTCTGTCATCATGCACAGCATCAAGAGTTCAGCGTGAACAGAAAAAATGCTGGAAACGATACGACTGGTTCATATGAGGTATATTGCGAAAACACAGTAAAAGAAACATTGCTGAGAGGGCATATTTTCAGCATTACACACATCTTCTGAGTCTTTTAATGCACATGCATTTCTGCACAAATACGCATAATTATGCATTTTTGCCTCTACCCATCTCTTATTTATTACAACTACATTCACTTGTGCAAACTTCATTCTGTGTATCGTGAGAGCACTCTGTATTTACATTGTAAACTGTTATTGCAGAACATTAAATTGTTGTACACATTGAGTGGGAAGGCGTATAATGAAAACTATCATCTGTGATATTCATCTTGCTCTCTGGCTCAGCTCCTCCTCCTATGTTAAGTTCAGAGAAGAGTAGAGACAGAGAGAAGGAGAGTAACTAGAGCTGCACTGCAAACATGAGCAGACTCACCAGAGTTGGGGTCCGAGTTGCCGTCTGCTTCGGTCCTCTTGTCCGGAGAGGCCTGCTCGTAGAACTCGTCCTGTGCCTGCACCAGAGGGAGAGGGTGTGAGAGGAGCGGCCCACTACCCACGGGCTCATGGTCCCCCAGCCCACTGTCACTGCAGCTTTCCTGAGACCCATCCGGCAGGTGAAACGTGACGCGCCGCTGCGACTATAAAACCAGAGAGCAGAGAGACAGAGCCACATGTTAACGCCTGTCTCCCTCTTACCCAATCAACCTCCCACTTTCAGTCAATATTGTGGATTGAGACTGAATTACAAATTTAAGAGCTGAGGGATTTGTTGACTTTTATAGAAATTAATTTACTGAACGAATAGCGTGTTTTGGATTTTATTTGGTCAAAATTGCCCCTCGGCACAGCAAACAAAGTCACGTTTCACTTCACGAAGCTCTCGGCACTAAAGAACAAGTGACATGTGCACAGTGGATACAGCGTAATGCGCTAATGATATGATGTGTTAATAATCACTAAAAATGACAGTGTTATGACATGCCAGCATGTAAGGTGAGACGATGAGAAGTGGCATACTGTAGATAGATAGACAGACAGACAGATATAAAAGCATTACAAATCAAAAGTTTAGGGTTGATAAGGCTTTCTTCAATGTTTTGAAACAAGTCTCTTTATGCTCAACAATGCTGCATTCATTTGATCAACAGATAAATCTATTAATATGGTAAAACATTATTAAAATTTACAATAAAATGTACAATTCAAAATAAGTGTTTTCTATTTTAATATATTTTAAAATGTAATATTACATATCTTTTAATATTGAATATATTTTAAAAATGTTTTTTTCCCTGTGATGCAAAAGCACTTAAAAATGGCATTATATAATTTTACAATAAAACTTACAATTTAAAATAACTATTTTTTTAATTGTTATTTTAATATATTGTGAAATTTAATTTATTCCTGTGATGCAAGAAATGTATTTTAAATTCAGAATTTAAAATGTGTTTTGTAATTAATATATTTTAAAATGTAATATTTAATATATTTAATATTGAATATATTTTAAAAATAAAAGTTTTTTTTTTTTTCCTGTGATGCAAGAGCATTTAGAAATGGCATTAAAGTTTACAATAAAATGTACTATTTAAAATAAGTGTGTTCTATTTTTATATATATTAAAATGTAATTTATTCCTGTGATGCAACAGCGTTAGAAATAGCATTATTATTATTATAATACATTGTGAAATTCAATTTATTCATGTGATGCAACACATTTATTTTAAATTTACAATTTAAAACAAGTGTTTTCTATTTGAACAAATTTTAAAATGTACTTTATAACTGTAAAATGTGATGCAAAGCTGAATTTTCAGCATCTTTACTCCAGTCTTCAGTGTCACATGATCCTTCAGAAATCATTCTAATATGCTGATTTGCTGCTTAAGAAACATTTCTTATTATCATCATCATGTTGAATGTTGAAAATTTGATGAGTTAGAGTTGAAAAGAACGGCATTTATTTAAAATATAAATCTTTTATAACATCATAACAGCCTTTACTGTCACTTTTGATTAATTTATTGCACCCTTGCTGAATAAAAAATATAAAATATATATATATATATATATAATTTTACTGCCCCAAACTTTTGAACAGTATAATGAGTTGTTGTGATAGAGGTGGCATGTTCAGTGCTCTCGATGATGGCCGGTCAGCACAGGCTCTGCCCACAGCGCTGGTAGGCGTTGACGGAATAGCACTGCTGGGTTGGCACGGCCTGGCCAGAGCATCCCAGTTCACATGCCATGTGCTCACACTGGGCACAGAGGCTCAAAACCGTGTGACGGTTCCGGCATCACCATCGAAAGGTCTTGATGATGCAGCGTGCCTGTACCATCCTGCATCTGCGAGTTTCCATTGCTTGCATACACAATAATTTATGCACAATCCAACACGCTTGTACGCAAACAACCTCTCCAATGCAATTACTGGGAAATAATCGCACGCGTAATTTTAACCAAGCACAGTTCTCGTTGATTTTCAAGAAAATATTTATCGGTCACTTGCTAATTTTGAGCATACTCCAAGAAATTCTAATGACATTTCGCAAACTCCAGCACCGAGCTCTCCGCTAACCTTTCTGAGCGGGAAGATGTCTTTTTTTGCACCATCTCTGTCGACTGTCTTAGACAACTCTGCTGTAATTATTGGCAAAAGCAAAGGTCAGCCAATCTCAGCGTTATGCAAATGACCTCATTATATAATTTGGAGCATTTCAGAAAGCAAGTGACATTCAATTAGAGGTAAAAAAGAGGCGAACAGTAGCTTCAGCACGACAGCCTGAGCTACGGACCACTTAAGCTGGACAAACCACAGCGGCTCCCTTCTCAGATCTCTGGGCTCAGAACAATCTCAATGACCTTTTCACCTTTTGACCGCTCGCATCACAAAATGATCATGCAAGAAAGTATGAAGATTATTGTTTATGGTAATTAATAGGGGAAAAGTTTCAGAATAAGTTTGTTTCATTATTTACTTGTGATTTAAAGTTGTTGAAGTAGCACGATATGCTGTGAAAAGTAATAAAAATAAGTGTAAAAGTAAGTGAGAAATGAACACAATCGTAAACAAATAAAATGTGAGCTGGTGGCACAGCCTGTTTGAAGTGTTAAATTGCACTTTTATCACAGAGGCGTGTCTTTTAAACTGTCTGAGCATGCATGTACATGCATATTGTGTGTGTATAAGTTCAGTAATATGATAAACTATATCATACCAGTTCTGACTGACACCTCTACAACTTCTCACACATCAGTTTATTAATAGATATGAAGGATATTATGTGCTCTATAAACCACAGGTTCTGTATAGTATTTTTATTCATATGATAGGCTTGGGTTTTGCCAAAAACCACACACAGCATTAATCTCTCATATCACAATACAATATCATCAGAGCAATATTGTGTGTAGATCAGCTTGCAGAGTGAAACACCTCTAATGTCCCAGCGTGATACGCAAACCACCATGAAATGAATGCACAGGTATGTGATCACACTTCTATTATAAACTGCCGTAAAGCAGGTGTGGGATTTTATACACACGCATTATATGCACTGATAATGAATCATTGCTGCTTATGTGCTCATAATGTTTTAAATATCTGCTGATGCATGAATGCATGTGTGTGTCAATGTAAATGTACATGCTGCATCCAAAATTTAGTGACAAATGCTAATAAAAATCAATTTTTACTGGAGGAAAAAAAATATATAAAAAGAGGTTTATGTATGTATATATTCCTTGTATTAAGCCAGCAAATCATAAATATGAGGAATAAAAATCACAATTTTGTTTTTGTGGCAATTTGACAGACTCTGGCTCATCTCGAGGGACACATTGACCTGCTCTGTTTATCACAAATATGCAAAGAAAAATGTCTAAATAATCCTATTTTCAATGGTCCAAAAATATATTTTTTAATAAGAAATGATGCAAAATACAGCTTTATGGCCAGTGAGAAATATTTATGCTAGGCCTATATTTTCCCAATTCTCCAAAAGTTAATACAGGACCCCGTGTGCCTTTTTGCACCATGTGAAATCAATGTGGGCATGAATGTGTGCGTGTTTGTGTGTTTGCCCAGCAGTCACTCACTGCTGTATTAGCATAAGACCAGCTTAAACCTTCGCCACTGCCAATTTACACGCAATCATGGCTTATCATGCTTGTCAGCCCATATTAGCGGCGTGTTTTTATATTGTAACGGGCCAAACGCTCTGGCGACGGCACTGGTGCTAAGCAAACATAGCCGCTTTCAGCTAAGATGTTTGCCCTCGTCAAAGTACACAGAATCAGTGTCATAGAAGTTTTCTGCTCAAAGACGCGCGAGTCGATCGCGGTGCCCGATTCCCTCACTCGGGGCTCAGGAGCGAAGAAAGAAAAGAAAAGAAAGTGGATGCCTCTAAAGCGCTTTTCAGAAAATGGAGACATCTTTGGCTGCGAGTAAATAGGCAATTACGGCATGCATAAACAAATCTGCGAACATGCAGATCTTTAATGAATTACATTTCCTACATTTCAGGCTTATGTCAGTTTTTCCAAGGAGGAATTTCAGGGCTTGCTTATGAGTGCTTCACATCCAACAGAGTAGCGCTTAATGGATTTGCGTTAAGTCTGGGTTTAACCTAGCCTCCTGCTCGGCAAAAGTCATCGCCGTCTGAGAACTGTTATCGTGCTTTAGTGGCAGATCAGGTCTCTGTGTAGAGATTAGCACCAGAGTTTGCTGGAACTTTCCAGCGAATGTCACAAAACCTCAGAACATCTTCCGTAATTCTCTCGAAGGCACAACAAATCTGGCTAGAGTTCATTCGCTGCCGTATCTGTTCTTAACGTGATGATTTTAAGTCCGCATCAAGAACATTTCACATCTAGGGTCAGCATTCGCTTTCCTCCGTATGAATAAGGAGATTTTTGCAGCCGGATGCCACATGTCTGAGAAATAATAGACTGCTGTTTCTGTCTGGATCTCATGGGACGACTCATTGGCAAGCGCACCTCTCGCTTCCTCCATCTCTCAGTGTTTCTCCCAAGGGGTGGAGACGCTAACAACCCCCTCCATTTCCACCACGAGCAAGCGTGCTGTCGGAAAACAGTGCTCTCTTTCGCACCTGAAACCAGCCTTGCAGCAGGTCCTAACCAGGCGCGAAATTTCCAGGCGTAATTTGTCCATCTGCGCTGAATTTTTTTTGTAATTGAAAGGTTCCATGGATGTTAAAGGTTATTCATGGAACCATAAATGGCAATAAACAACTTTTATTAAGAGTTTATATTATCTTAAAGCTTCTGCTAAAAAAGTTCACTAGAATGCATGATAAAACAATAACTGAAAAGCTGTTTCAGTTACCCGGATGAACGGACTGATACAAAACCATTCACAAAAGAGAATGTTAGGAAATATCTGACTGCCATAATTGAATAATAATAATAATCTTACATTTAATTTATTTAGAATGCACAGCTGCTTCTGAATAATCCTAAATGGAAAACAATGTTTTTTTGCCTGCTAAATGGTATAGATACAATATATACACTACCATTCTTTTTTTTCCTTCATAGATCATTCTAATATGCTGATTTGGTGCTCAAGAAATATTAGCAGTTTTGACAGTCATGCTGCTTCATATTATTTATGGAAGGTGTGATATTTTCTAGAATTATTTAATAAATAGAAAGTTCAAAAGAACAGCATTTATTTGAAACAGAAAACTTTTGTAACATTTTAAATGACTTTACAGTCTCTTTTGATTAATTTATCGCATCCTTGCTGAATAAAAGTGTTAAATTCTTCTTACTAACTCCAAACGTTTGAATGGTAGTGTACCAATAGCGGTAACCCCACTAACCTGAGTTAACCAATCAAACCATGAGCCACAGGAAAAAGCTTTTACTGGGCTGAAAAAAAGCCTTTATTAGAGAGAAAAAGCTTTTATTGCTTGTCGCTTTTTTTTTTACATCAAATATGTCACTGCTCTTTTTAGCTAGGTGTCATGGTGGAGAGTGTGCTTGCAAACCAACACAGACTTAAAAAAGAAAAGAAAGTCATAATAGCGCAATCAGCAGATCACTCAAACAGTGATTAATATATCCGCACAATGACTCACACGTGTAGGTAGATGCATACACGCAAAATAAAAGGGCAAGCATGTGACAGGAAATTGAGGTTCTGGTCTCAGCGTGGATATTTCCATAACAGCGCTGGTGTGCTGTTCATTTGCAGGCGATTGCTCAGATTGCTCAAGGAAGGAGAGGGAACGTCTACCACCTCACTGCTGCTTCCAACCTCACACACTCGAGAAAATAATCCAATCCAGCAACGCCTCACCACCTGCTGAAACAAGCACTGAACATGGATGGCTCTTGTGTTGCAGCTTTTCAGAATCATCGACTTCTACACAACAACACGAGAAAACACACATGAGCATTCAAAACAGCAGCACACAGGATGTTCCTACGCCTCACAACTATGATGAGGAATCGAGAACGGTTCTTACACAGAACCAAATGACTTCAAGACATTTCGTTTTGTCGATGGTTCTGCATTCTTCTGCCAATGCAACACAAAAAGAGTTTGGTTACTGATGATTTGTAAAAGTTGGAAATGGAATTGTAAAATCTGGCATTCATAGTCATCTCCATCCCGTGTTTTTGTTTATTTATTAGATATTTGTGCTAAATTTGTTTATGCTTTCAGCTACAAGTAAATGTCCAGTATCAGCTATATTTACCACATTCAACGATGCTTTAATCCATTACACAGATTCTCTCTCAAATTGAATGCAGAAAATATTGAGCTTGCAGACTGAATTAAAAATAAACCCATAGCCAATAAAAATATCATGTATAATATAACTTCCTTGTGTTGTCTCTAAATTCATGCGATTATTGGCTACTTGTTATAAGTAAAGTAAAATAATAAAACAATCATTTTGTACCAAGTTCAAAGCAATTATTGCATAAGTGGTTCTCAGAAGTACTAAAATAATTATTAATGGAATCATTAAGAGATAGATAGATAGATAGATAGATAGATAGATAGATAGATAGATAGATAGATAGATAGATTGATATATTAAAACAATCATTAATGGAATCTTTACAGAACCAGAATCATTATTTTATCACAAAACACACAAAGTTTCATCTTAGTGAGAAGCTTAATCTAAGTGAGATCTGACAGAACCAATCACAGTACAGCAATAAGATCATGTGTTCACTGCTGCATGTGATCTGGACAGACAGTCTCATTAAAACACAACTGGCTTCAGTTTAACTGTATATGTGAACCACCAAAAGCCAAAGGAATCTTTTTTTCACAATGCCTCAGATGAGATCTGTCATTTATAGTTGTTTATCTCTTTCCACACACTTGTTAGTGGGTTTTCTGTGGAAAAATAGTCACTTAAACTCACTGCTAGAATAACTTGGGAGAACTGCCAACAGTGTTTGTGAAATACTAGATATAGATATATACAGTAGACGCGCACGCACACACTTTTTTGAAAGCATCATTGTTGCTGAAGCTCTAGTGCGTGAGAGATATATATCCTGCTTTATGGAGGTGTTTTTATGGAGTGAAACAGAGCACTGATACAGGAGATGTAGAGTCCATCCGGAGTCATAATAAAAGGCTGTCTGCCCTCTGTTGGTGTGAACGCGCCACTACAGCAGATGAGGACGGACCCTGCACGCTTTGCCTTTTGTAGCCCTCTTTCTTTTCACCGTCCCTTCTTTTTTATCTACTTAAATCGGCTCATTTTCCCTCCCCCTTCTCCATTATGGTGCTCTCTGCCTCTCTCTCCACCTCGTTTCCATCACACATCAGAGGAGAAGGTTTCCGTGCAGCGCCGAAGGCCTCGTTCGGCTCGGCTCTCTGTAGTGTGGCTCTCAGCACATGTGTTCTCTGGTAATGATCCCCTCGCTCCTCATTACAGGCAGAACGCTGTGACCTCCCTCCCATCGTACGGACCCTTTCATTGGCCTCGGTGGCTCAAACGCCGGCCCGAGCCAATCTGCAGTCGTCCGCAGTCACAGAAAACATCTTTAGTATTTGCGTACACAGATGAGGGGACCGATACAACCCTTGCAGCTCACGTAACGTCCTTTTGTAGGGGGCAGAACAAGCTGGGAACCTCTTTCATCACACAAACACACAGACTGGACAGGTATTCATGACTTGGGAGGGATGAAACGCCAGCTTTAAAGAGGGGCTCTTCTCCCAGTGTCCCAAGAACATGCCCTCCAAGCCCCGAAACTGCTCTAACATGCCGAAAAAAGGTGAATAAAACATGCGCTGTGCTTGCATTGTTTTTCCGTTGTTAAATCCTGAGTGTGCTGCTCGGAGCGCCTCTGGACACTCGGACCGCTAGCGTGAATGGATGTGTAGACTCATCCTGATGGAAATAGTAGAAATCTCCTGGTGGATGTGCTTTTGGTGTGTTTGGTGCTGGGGGTCAGGGCTGCGTGCAAGGGTTTTTAAGCATTTCTGCTTAGTGGTCGCTTAGTGCAGCAGATTTAAGTAGAGTTTAATGTAGACAAGTTATTTAGAGGTTCGTTCCAACACAATCTAAATATATGAGCTCACTCAAGTGAACAATCCTTACAGAAATGTGCCATAGTAGTCATAGATTCTGCCAGAATACCGTAGTCATTACATTTGAAAATAAAGTAACTTGCTATTTTTCAGCATGGATGCATTAAATTGAACAAAAGTGACAGTAGAGACATTTAAATGTTACAAAAGATTTCTGTTTCAAATAAATGCTGTACTTCCTCGCAGTATCGCAGCTTCCACAAAAATATATGGCAGCACAATCTTTCAAGTGCCACTGAACCCAGATTCAATGTCAATTCAACACCTAATATCAAAGTTAATTTGATGTCCAATACTGACGTCAGCTGGTGTTGATATTTGATGTTTTTAGGTGGTGTAACCAAAATCCAATGTTAAGTCAATGTCAAATTGGTGTCAAATACTGACATCAACCCCATTTTCATTCTCAACCAAAATGCAGTTCAAATTCTGTCCGGCGTCATGTCTAACGTCAACTTGACGTTATATTGATGTCCTGTGCCTGCTGGGAAGACTGGAGTAATGATGCTAAAAATTCAGCCTTTGCATAAGCAATAAATTACATTTTAAAATGTACTCTAATCAAAAACAGGTATTTTTACTGAATTTTGATCAAAGAAATGCAGCCTTGGTGCTAAAATCTTATCTAAAAACATATAAGTGACCCCAAACTATACATACATGGCATATTTTGCCCATTTTATCATCAAAAATGCACAAGATTTGAGGTCTCGTTCACGTAAGTAGCTCAAACAGTGCAAGATGTGTTACACACCACTAAACCCTAAGAATAGTAAGAGTGATATTAACAGTACTAGTCAGGCAAGCATCACTAATAGCTGTAGAGAGTGTGATATTTTGGCAGAAACTATGGTTACCATGATACACAGGGAAGTGATTAGCGTCGTTCCCTCTGGGCTAATTGTACTTTGCCACATTCTTGAACCTGAATTTCTCTACTTTCCTTTGCCAGCAAGCTCTCTTTATCTTTGTTCTGGCTCTACTGTTTCTCCTCTCTGGCGGTGAGCCCAGCTGTGAGCGTCCGGCGCTGAGAGTTAGCGAGTCCTCCACACTGCGGTGTAAAGGGCTGCTCTGAAACCCTCTTCTGATCTGCCTCAAAGCATTAGCTACACACTAACAGCTCCTAAACCCAGGCAGAGAGACTGTGTGCTTCACTGACTGAGTGTGTGTGTGTGTGTGCTCTCAGTATGGAGTGACTGTAACAACCCGATTCTTTCTCTAGCCGCGAAGCCAAGAAAACCAAAGAGATTGAAGCTGCTGAAGCATCATTCCAAAACCTTTTACAAACCATTCTTGTACACAATAATAGCTGGATGCTGATTGGTTTAATACATTGTTCTAGTTGTATAACAGTAAAACACACTATAACAGGCATGACACAAACACCTGTTGACCTACAGTTAGGCTTACACTGCACAGGTCACATGAAACAGAAGTAGAAATGGATATTTTCTTTGTGAAAATGTAGGGCAGGACTTGGTTCAAACCATAGCTTGTTGATTGGATGGAAGGTGGATCTGAATGTGAGCTTGCAGTTGATTTTAATAAAGGAGGGGAGTTTAAGCGGACTGCATAAATAAATTGGAAAAGTCTGCATATGTTGCCAGACTGAACACTTTCATTTCACTAGAAGATCAAGTTAAGACATTATGATTAAAAATGACAAAGTCAACCAAAAAAATACATAAAAATAAATGGATGAATCCTTTACAATAAGAACAAAAAGATGCATTTAGAAGAGATTCCATTTAATGCAGACTTCAACCTTAGTTAACATATACATAAACTTTAATTAATATCCTAATGATTTTTGGCATAAAAGAAAAATCGATAATTTTGACCCATACAATGTATTATTGCTATTGCTACAAATATACCTGTGCTACTTATGACTGGTTTTGTGGTCCAGGGTCACAAATGTCGTTATTTTTTATTAATTGAATGTGTCCTTGATGAATAAAACTATTACCTTAAAAAAAAAAAAAAAAAAACTTTTGAATAGTAGTGTATATAACCTAAAACTTCAATAAAGCCATCAAAACAGACTCACCTTGCCAAAAGGCCGATTGACCACCTAACCACATTAGTCTGGCATAAGATGCTGTTGTCAGCAGGCCAGCGGCTCTATATGCAGTATAGATCAATGTGAGAACAGCCACGTGTGAACAACACATCATGTCATTTCATATTCCTCAAAAGGTTTTCACTGCAAACCGCCACGTGCACCATGTTAACGTGAGTTTCTCACGGCGGGTAAAGACAGCCCTTATTGATTATGAGCACACTTCATACGGCGATAAGTCCATGAAGCGCCATTCGAGAGGTAAAACTCTAACCCCGCTGAAATAACGCTTATTTGCTCAATGAGAACGTGTTTTAGAGATGAGATGTAAATCGATGCAGTGCCACTTGACTCATTTCTCTCAGCAAGCCGACAGGCCACACAATGGCTCTGCTCTTTTGTTCTATCTCTCCTTCTCTCTCATTCACCGCTATGGTTCCTGTAAGTGCCTCTTTACCTTAAGCTATTATCGCCTGTGAATTTACTCATAATGCTTCTGCGTGCACTCTGGTGAAATATATCAAGCATAGCACTGTAGCTACGCTGAAGATGGCCGCGGCGCTCTGTACTGCTGACGGACTGATTTGTTCCTCTTAAGCGTGCTCTTACTTCTGCATTCTCTCCTTCTGCTTTAGCACCACCATCTGTCTTGTTTCCCTCGGAGAGAGTGAAAAGGTTTAGAGATCTGGAGGAGGAAAATGTAATTTTTCTGCACCCTCCAATCTGTAACACCGAGGCACATTAGCATAACACGGTGTCAACAGCGGCACATCACGACGCAAAAAAATCACATTGTTTCCATTATAGTCAATGAAGCTGCAAACGGCCGATGTACCACACTTTCTGTTTCGAGTGCTACAGCAGACACTTTTTTTTTTTTTTTTGCACGTCTAAAATAAAATGACTGTTTTTTATAAATTTAAACAAATACATTTATGAATTTGATGTGAAATATTTACAGGTAAAGGGTGAATTTTTCATTTTAATATTTGCTAATGATTTTGGAAATGCTAGTGGCACAGAAATTACACACTTCAGATTAAAACAAATGTGCGTCTACATTTATTTATTTTTTCTTCCATATTTAAACAAATAAATCTATAGATTTTATGTGTAATATTTACTGGTGAAGTGTGCAATTTTTGACTTTGGAAATGCTAGAAATGAACAATTTCAGATTACACTTTTTCACCCCATGTGTCTAAAATAAAATAATTTTATTTTTATAAATAAATCTACAAATTTTACATTAAATATTTACAGATAAAGTGTGTAATTTTATAAATTGCTAATGAGTATATAGCTTTAATAAATATATGAATTTGACATTAAATATTTACATTAAATATTTTTGGATCTGAAAATTTCCAGTGCCAACTTGTTTTTTTGTCATTGTTCTTTTCATGGTTACCAAGACTCCATTTATTTGATCAAAAATACAGTAGAAACAATAATATTGTGAAATATTATTCCAATTTTAAATAACTGTTTTCTATTTGACTATATTTTAAAATGTATTGCTTTGTAACATATATTTTTTTATTTTTTTATTTTATGTATCCTTGCTTAATTAAAAAATAATAATAATTAAAAATTCATTAAAAAAAATATTATTATCAAACATTGTGCAAGATATGATTTTGCTCCTTACAGTAGGAACTGGACGACTATATGGACAAAAACAAGATCTCCCTCAAACAGCGGGACAATACCCTCACAAACAACTTTCCCCAGCCTCTGACTTATTAAAGGTAAACAAACTGTGGGTGCAGGTGTGCTGAGAAATCCTATCATGGAAAAATAACCCCATCAAAGGACAACAACAAACATCCATCCTATTCCACACCTAAGCCATGAAAAGGCCAGAGTCTTCAAAAAAGGTCTGTGCTTCTGTCTATTTCCTCTTATTTTTTTCTCTCCGAGCAGAGACCCGGGGCAGGAGGCAATTTCATAACGGCCTGAAATATTGCAAAGGCCTCTTTACTGAGGTTAAACGCCGTACAATGGGCGCTCTCGTGTTACACAAATAGCGCTCGACACGCCGAGGTTCCCTCTCTCTCTCACTCTGAGGAGACTGAAGTGCAGTATCCGCTGCAAAAGAGATGCAGATCGGATGTGTCAGGAGTTCCTTGAATGACATGCCATCATCTGAATGCAGCCGTGACACAGGCTGAAGCACCCCACGCTGCTTTGCTCTTAAGCGCCCTACAAAGAGAGGTGGTCAGAGAACGAAGGCATCAGAATGATCGAGATCTGCTCTGACATGTCCTGAACTTTCACACAGGATGCCCTCGGAGTCTGAGCCGAGGGGCTTCAGGGTTCTGTCTCTGCTCCAGATGACCACATAACATTCTGGACTGCAAGGACTTTGACTCTCCAGACTTGTCTTGAATGCAGAGGACTTGTTAATTTCAGAAGAACAGCAGAGCTAGAGAGAATGCTGTGGATCTGTGGAGATGTTCAGCGACCTGAGATCTGGAAGCATTTTCTCTGTCATTTTCTCTATTCACATAAAAAATATATATATAATAAAAATAAATAAATAAATAAATAAGATAAATAGTTAACTGTGTTAGTTTAATTGATTTAATCATTTAATTTAATTTAATTTAATTTTTCTAGTGTAAATAACAGGCCTTTGTGTAATTATTAGGTTTGGTAATTTATGTGAACAATTTATCATACAAAAATAATTCAGTATTTCTCAAACTACATAACTACAGCAAAGGAAATTCAAACATGGATCATCAATAAAAAATAGCTTTACTCACTCTTTATCGACCTGCTATCTCCCACATGGCTTGTGGGTGAATTTCACTTGTTGATATTTTATGATGATTCAACCTTCTTTATCAATAAATGGGTATCAAATGTCACGTGTGTGTGTGTGTGTGTGTGTGTGTGTGTGTGCGTGTGTGTGTGTGTGTGTTTTCATGCACTCCCTTCAGTTAAATCCACTCCAAAGGTTCTATTCACTTTTAGCAGTTACACAGAATGTAAGCGTAAGAGTGAAATCGGTGATTCAAATAAAATGAATGTGTAAATGTCATCTAAATGAATAATAAATAAGTAAATAAATAACGCTACTAAAAATATTTAATTAATAGCATACCGTTTCAAAAGTTCAACAATTCAAAAATTGAAATTCATGAGCCAAACCAACCAGGGGCCTGTTCCATAAAACAAGTTTACCAAATAAGCCAGGCTTATTTCAGTTAGTCTGACTTATTTTGAACCAGATCAACTGTCAATAAGTTAGACTAACTGAAATAACCCTGGCTTATTCAGTGAACTTGTTTTATGAAACAGGCCAGCTCTATTTGATTCAAAATATTTTTTTTTGAAAATCTGCATTTTAAGAATAAATTAATTATAGAAATAACTAAACGAAACTTAGGTATTGGGTTGGGTTAAGAGATTTAGAATATGGTCATGTCAAATAAGGCATTATTATGTGCTTTATAAGTTCTAATAACAGCCAATATGCTAGTAATATGCATGCTAATAAGCAACAAGTTAATGAAGTTACACACAAATTAAAAAAATAAATAAATAAATAAAATAACTCACTAAAATTCAAACAAACTATTTCATTCATGTGAAATATTCAAATTGAGCAATTACATGAATTGGAATATGTAGCAATAAACTATTGTGTTCAAGTAGATTTATTTTAATAAGTTTAAATCCCACTCATGTGCGGTTGCTTCTATACAAGCATAAATCACTATCGATCTGAAAATGTTTAAATATTATAGCTAAATCAATGTCAGTATTGAAAAATGTCAGTATTTATTTCCAGAAGCAAGCGTTGCACTGTAAGGGCCGAACAGGGGCCAAGTTTAACTGTGGATCGGCCCCTCAGTTAGGCCCGTCATGAGAACATGCCCTGACCTGCACGACTCCACCCCTCCAAAACAGCAGCACCTGAAAAGGCCAGGCAGATGGCTGTCTAATCGAAACGGATTGAATTTGCGAAGAGGTTGAGAGAGTGAGAGCTAGATGCACAGGAAGTAAAAGAGAGGCAACATGAGGAAAATGGATCCTGACACCGGGGACGACACTTCCACCAAATGTCACTGCACTCGCTCCAGCCAGCGTCCCGAATCAGGACCACACATCAGACCCAGACGGCCCGAGATTACGAGAGAGGAAAAAAAGAGAGAGCGACAAAAACACGTGTCGCACAAGAGAAGGGAGGACAGACAGAGAGGAGCCCGTCTCCCCTAGCGATGAGGGGATAATGTGGTGTTCAGTGAGTGTTGCCAGGTGCTAAACCTATTTGCTTACAGAAGAGCAGGATCGCGGCTCCCACCCTAATTCGCTGGCTCGTGCACAGGGCCGATGGGGAACCCGAGCAGCCGTGGCAACCTGACGAGCCCGAGATTGAAAGAAAGCTCAATTATATTGCTATTGGCAGTCGAACATTTGCAACCCGTCACATGGAGCGTTGTATAGGATTAGCATTGACAAAATGCTGCTTTTCCTGGCCGTCTACCCAGTTTCCTCCTCGCTTCCAGCATCAAATAGAGCGGGGAGGGGGCCGTTCGCACATCTGCCAGCCTATTAGGGAGGTAAAACGGAACGAGTCATTTGTATGGATGGATCGTGTTCGTGCAGCTCCCTGCAAATCGACACATGTGAACATGTTAGCGCACCCGCGGACATCTCTGCGCACGTATAATAAGTGTAATCTGCATCCCACTATCTTTCCGCAGGCAAGCGCACCTTTCCAGAACTATAATCACAGGGATTGAACATAATCCCATTTGGATAGACAGTCACAGCAAACGTTAGTTACTCGCTCACGTCCCTTTTCTCTACATTTATCTGGCCTTACGGGTGGGCGGCACGACTGAGATCTTTCAGTGAGAGTAATTTCACAATACATCACTGTAACTATATAGATCTTTTATATTTTATATATATTTATACATACTTATTACATAGCTCGGTGCTAAAGACACTATTACAAAATACAATTTAATTTAATTAAATTTATTTATTTTAAGATGTAATTAAGAATAAAATTATTATTGTTGTTGTTGTTGTTGTTGTTTTAATTAATAAATAAATAAGATTAATCACGTCTTCATTTTGACAGTTCAAAAGTCAAATTGAATCCCATGAGCCAAAACCAACTCACAGATCAGTGATCACAATATTACATATCTATCTATCTATCTATCTATATATATATATATATATATGTATTACAGAAATATTACATATATATGATACAGAAATATTATACATATGCTATACAGAAATAAATAATATTACAGAAGACAAGCAGATTAAAAGTCCCACTTAAGCACAAATATATATTTATTTGCTATAAAAAAACAAACAAACAAACAAAAACTGTATAGCGAAATTCATATGACAGCATGCATTCTGTTAAAACTAATTAGCACCTGTGAACCTTCTCAATCTTTACTCCCAAATTGCATTTAAGAGCTGATCCCTGAATGGAGTGCTATCAATTATTCTTATTCAGAACTGAATGAATTATTCAGAATTCAAATATGCCATCACAACAGCATCTCCTCCCATCATATGGGCGGCATGAGTGCTTTACAGGAGCAGGTGGAAAAAATAACATCACTTGACTTATGCAGGCAGTGGAGATCATGCACAGACGACCGTCTCTGGGAGCCGCGATGATGAAGTGGAAATTCATCACAGGGCTGCCCAAGCAGCCGCCTGCCGTGAAGAGACCCCGTGTGCAGGAGACGGTACATGCATATGTATGCGCGGCTCGTACAGCAACGATGCATTCACGCAAAACAAGCCAATCCGCTGAGATGCGGCGAGAGGAACTGCACTTCGCTTTGGAAGTCAGGAGAAGCAGTGGACTTCATGCTCGGGTGATTATTATGTGGGCTGATAACTGGGAAACACTATAAGAACATGTGCAATATATGCAGTGCTGTTTATTCTGCCAACACTGTAAGATGCAGTGATGATGGTGTGTCAGACTGTATCAATGTTATTATGGCTACTTTTACCCACACACAGATAATTTGACAGTCTGTTTGTGTTTAAATTCACTTCTGGCTCATATGTGGATTTTTTCCCCTATACATACAGTATATATAAAAAAAAATGTTTTTTGGTTACTGATGAAGGAAAATCAACAATATTCAGTGAAATGGATATAGTGCTCGGATTTAATCAAATATTATCAAGAGTTTAAGGTAGCTGAAGTACAGAATTATAAATGTGAATATTTAGCAATAATGTGTATTGTTTATGTCTTTATCCTGTGAAGCATTTTTTTTAAACAATTTATTTAAGATTTTATAAAAAATAACTAATAAAACTAATATACACACAATAAATAATTCAAAATAAATATTCAAATGTAGCAATTAATTATATGAATTTAAAAAAATATCAATAAACAACTATTTATTTATTCATTCATTCATTTATTTGAAATTGAATTCCCACTCATATGTGGTTTCTACACAAGCATATATCAGCAAAGGATTCATAGTCATTTTTAATACTGGTGTCAGTTTAAATTCACTTCTAGCACAAATCTATGATCCTTCCCCACATTTCCAATACTGATTTAGAAGAATAATCTGAAATATTTGGTTCCCATGCAGTCAATAACAACCTGAGTCCCGTGTAACAATGAGAGGACATGCAAATAACTAAATTTTATATAATAAATATTAAATACTCATTGCATTTAGACCCACATTTGAAAGCAGCCCAAATCTCCGCTTACACATGCAACAAGATTCAATCAGTGTCTCTTTAAAAACAGGTGAAGCAGTTGATGGTGTAAATGCGGCTGATGACTCAGCAGACGTCATGACTAACGTACCGCCGCCGTCTCCAAGGACAACCAGCGTCTATCTTCAAGGACAAGGTAAATACCCACTCACTTTACTATTATCTCTGAAACGGCGCGTGATTGTTATTACCCCGACCTGAGCCAAATGACACGGTCTGACCGGCCATCCGCTGATTGCTGGGGAAGTAAGCAGACTTCCCGCGGTGACAGATTGTGTCCTCCTTGACATGAATGAGTTCCTGAACCTCTAATAAATAACAGACCGTTTACAGGTCATCAACGGCTCCTCACCTCCAGCGTCAGGTAATCACAAACAAACGTTCAAAAATAGATCCGTTTTGCGGCATAAGAAATACAATTGATTCCCGCCTTAATAATTAATTTTATGGTCAATGATCTTAGCAACCGTAATTTCTGTTGGACCTAATCATCTGGAAAATAAAAATTGCCCAGACCGTTTTCTTCCATTTGTTTGGTTGCCAAGCAGCCAGCAAATTTCCCTCAAAGCCGCAGTGTGTGACACGATCTCACCGCCTGCGTGTTGCCATGTGTCTGTGCTGCGACGGAGAGACTCAGCATATTGCTCTATGCATTGCAATTATACTCATTTTCAAGCACTGGAGGGCAAGAAAACAAACAGGAAATAGCTGATGTAGGAACAGCATCATTCTGTTGTCTCTGAAGCACACAAACACTTGTTCCATATGAATTAATAGAGAATCCTCAGTCAGCGCTTCCTACGCAATACTACTTTTTTCCCAACGTATTGTGATGTTTACTATATTATAATACAAGTTACTACTACAAAATGTAATTAACCTGTAATTAGACTGTTTTAAGTTTCACTAAGCATAAAAATGTGAAATTTAGGACCAGTTTTGACTGTGGTTCAGTGAGTCAGATCCAAATTGATTCAGTGAGCTCTCAATGATTCAGCCCTAGATTCAGACTGATGTCTTAATGTTCAGTTCAGTTTGATATGCTAATTAGGTTGAATTGTTCTTTTAAAACGACCTGTTGTATACTATTTATGTCATTGCATTGACTATGGTCAAAGTATTTTGTTTTTGTTTTTGTTTTGTTATTGTGATATGATGTATCACAGTTTCCACAAGCAGCACAACTGTTTTCAACATTGAGCAAATCATCATATTAGAATAATTTCTGAAGGATAATTTGACACTGAAGACTGGAGAACAGTTCTTTTTATATAATATTTCAAAATTAAATTGATTTTACTGCATTTACTGGTCAAATAAACACAGACTTGGTGAACATTCTTTTAAAAGCATTTTACAAATCTTACCAATTCTAAATCAATTCTAATAGTAGTTTAAGCACATATGCATGTTCAAAAGCTGTTCATACAGTTTATTGCATGTTGCTGTCAAAATGCAATAAACTGTAGGCAGAAGTGCACATGCAGCATTCACTCTACCGTTGAATCATTTGATTCCAGCATCAACACACAAATACCTCTAATGGACTCCTTCCCAAAATTAGAGGCTGTCAACCATTTAATGGCCACCATTTTTCTTGCATCAGTGACTTTGAAAGCCAATCATAACTGTAAGAGAAAAAAAAAAAAAAAAAAAAATAGCTCAAAGCAGGAATAGACATTTATGCGCAACCATCTCTAAATACTAATTGCAGGGCCCAAATGGACTCGACTGAAGTCAATTTTTTCCCTGTATTCAGCTGCTGGGTTTTCTAACGTGATTAGGTATGTTTCAAAAACTAAAAAAAAAAAAAATTTGAGGTCAGAAGACTTATGCTGGGTGCTATTTTTGAAGATTTAAAATATATTTGCAATGCATATAAACCTTGTTTATTTCTTTGATTTATACTGTATTTTACTTTTTGCCTTAAATAGTTTAAAACTAATTAGTAGCTTGGTTTAAATGATCCTCTGCAAAGCCATCTAAGCCATTGCAGGGAAAATACATACATATTGAAAATAATAAAAAGAGTAAAAAAATATAAAACAGCCTTATGCAAAATTTATCATACACAAATATTTATTTAGCTACAGATGCAATCTAGCCTTTCATCTACTGTAATTATTGTCACTTTCGCTATTTGAGTCAGTTTAGGATTGTAGGTCGGTGGAGAGACTTTAAAAAAAAAAAATCATAAGGATCATTAAAAGTTCTGAACAACCATAAACCAGAGGAGTTTTTAAAGGGGTCATATACTTGTTTTATTTTTCTTCTTTTTTGGTTCTCCCAGCAGTCCACTTATAATGTTAGCAAAGTTTTGTTTGTTTGCTTTTGCGCCAAAAACTCATAATTTAGTTTTCCATGGCTGTTCCTCTCTGACCCTTTGAATCAAATGGGCTGTTTTCATGCTGTGCCTTTAAAATCCCAATGCAAATTACCTCTTCACATGTAAAACAAGCAACACACTTTTCTGAACTCTGCTGTTGGATCCAAGCTGCTGTTCCTCCATTATTCAAAAATAATAATGAAAATAAAGTGCAACACCTGGACAAAGTGACAGATCCACAAAGCAAAAAAAAATATTATGTTAAAGGTTGCTGATCTCCGAAAACACAATAATATACATGAGAACAAGCTGTCTTTGCCGCTTACTCTCGGCTGGTTATTTGGACTACAATATTTGTTTTTATAAAGATTTTTATTTAGAAACATCCTCCTTTATCTCAGTTTGGCTTCATACTGATTGCACTGAATGTGCTGGATCCTGCCAAAACATAATGTAACATAACAGTAATGTGTCGATTCTGCCAAATCAAATCAGTTGAATATGCAATAACAAGCAATATGAAATTTGTGCAATGAAACAGTTTTAATATAGAGGCATGTTGGATTCATTAATTCTCTGATTCCATAGTGTTTCCCATTTCATGATCTCATCTAAATGCTCATAATAAAACATGTTATATATAATTTATAAATTATAATTGCATGCTGCATGCCTCTGTCTTTGATAATTATACATATCAAGATCATTATGGCTCCAATTTTTAGAGACCTTATTAAATAGCAACCGAGGTAACCATAGAACACAAACCTAAAACAATTGCAACATCATGATAAGAAATCACAGAAATGATCTGAAAATCACATGTTATGTCATGCGGTTCATCCTGCTCCCTTTGCAAACATCTTAGCGTCTAATGCAGCAGCGTATTGGTATATAAAATTCTGCCTGAGGCCTTGCAGCCGAGCCAAAACAACTTAATGGATTAATTGGGGAACCAACAGAGTTAATTAGGCCTTGGGGGTTATGATTCCACCCTACGTCAACCCTTGCTTCAGTCTCAACAGCCCTGCTGAGCAACCGCCACAATTAGCAGAGATGTTGTGTCAGTGTCCAAGAATTAGCAGGAGGAGGAGAGATCTTGGCCACGGAAAGACGAGGAGAACGAGGTTGAGAGAAGGGGAAGCACGTCGCGTTCTGAGTAACGTTGAGTGCCGTTCCAATTTGGGAAGTAGTTTCGAATTTAAAAGGCATTTTATATTCTGAAATTACTTTGAATTTGAAGGATCCTATGGAAGCTTATTTACAACACGAAATTAAATAAATAAATAATGTAATTGTAACTTTTTATCTCACAATTATATATTTTTTTTCCTTACAATTTTGAGGTAATATCTTACAATTAAGACTTTTTTCTCAGAATTTTGAGTCTATATCTCCCAACTATAAGTTACAAACTTGTAATTTTGAGTTTTCACAAATATTTGTTACCACCGTGATATAAAGGTAATTGCAACATTATCTCACAATTCTGACTTTTTGCTTACAATTTATAATTTGTATTGATAATTTATATAAATATAATGATGTATATAAATATATTATATATTAATATATTAAAATATATTAAATTATTTTATTTTATTTTGTTTTGTTTTGTTTTAACAAGCTCCCATATGATACAAAATTGTCTTTTGGATTTTAATTTATGTTAGGACAAATTCATGTAACTGCTGCAAGTATTACATATTTTTATATTTAATACAAAATAAAAAAAACACTATTGTTATTATTATTTGTAGTAGTAGTAGTATTGTCTTTATTTTTTATTAACTATTAAAATATAAAAAAAAAAATACTTGCATTTTTAAAGTAAATTATTATTATTTTATTATTTTACTTGTTATAAATTCACTTACAAATTGGAAGGGAAACAGTTTTGCAATTCTGAATTTTTCTCAACTGAGAGCAGATCATTACTGTATAAGCAGGAAGGAGCGTTCGGAGAACACCTCTTTCCATGCAGAAAAAAGGAAAGCTTTGATCTTAGCAGATGTTTGCATCTCGCTCAAACGATGACTTAGCACTTTCTGTGAATCTTTTTGGAGGAAGCGCTTGTGTTTCTAGCCACCTACACAGACGCTGCGTTGAATTCCAATGCTGGAAATGCTAGCGGAGTCTTTTTCTGGCTGTGTTTATATGTACGTGCGTGTTTTGTGAAGATTGCTAGCGTCTCCTCGCTTGGCGTCTGCTGTTTACTGTCCCCAGACCCCCGCACACACACCCCTAGTTAACGGATGCTCCCACCCCTCCCCCTCCCCCCTCCTCCCTCCGCAACCGTCTACACGCGCCTGGCAGGGGCCAAATTGATTGGTGTGCTCTCTCCCTTCAAAAGGACCTGAACTCAATTTGCTTGCAATGGCTTCAATTTCCTGGCCAACCCAAATCTGCCCTCTTTTTTCTGAGGCTTTTTTTTTCTCCTACTCTTCCTGGAGGACCGTCATTTCATTTCATTACTCTGTGTGAATCCACCTGCCCTCTCCACCTACTATTCATCCTGCGACAGAGATCAGCGTGTGTGAGTACATGTGTGTCTGTGTGCATATGTGTGTGTCCTGAGAGCACAGAAATCTGTTTGTCTTCAAGCCCAGATGTCACCTGGTCCTTCTACTGAACCTATGCAAAAAAAAAAAATGCATACATGTTTATGCAAAGACCTGCCATCATGGTTTCATAGTATGTGCATTACAGTAGGATCCAAATATTGAAGTGATTGACTTAAATTAAAAATAACTAAAGATACATGACTACTGAAAATTAGTGGAAAATGGTGTAAAAATCAAGGGAGCCACACTGGAGATGACACCCTCATCTAACCACGTCCAATCAGTTAATTGTATACTATTAAGTCTCAATGAATGGTTTTAGTACCGCACAGATGATTAATGTTTTAGCAGACAAAAGAGGCTGTATGCATCAAACCAAAACCACCTCAAACAAGAAATCTGAATGCAGGAAACTAAACGATACGACCGAGCATTTGTAATTAGCAAATGGGCAGAAGTGATAGAAACGCCACATTGCTGCTGGTCAGGTCAATTTAGATCGCTTCTTATCATCATACTTGAATATCAGCATCAGCTCTAAATGACCTATCCTCCCTACTACGTCAACACAAGACAACCAAGTATGTATGATTGATAATGCCTAATAATATAATTAAATAATTAATTAATTCATTCATTCATACATAAGTAAATGTATACATTTTACTGCATTATTTAAAATGTATTGCATTATTTTAAAAATAGTTACTGCAATCATAGAGTAACATGCATATGTTTACATATTTCAGAATTTATTTATATATTTATTTTAGTGCTATCAAATGATTAATCGCATCCACAATAAAAGTTTTTGTTTACATAATATATGTGTGTGTACTGTGTATATCTGTTATGTATATATAAATACACACACATGCATGTATATATATTAAATATATTTATATATAATATAAATTATATGAATATAAAAATATACACGTAAATACATATTATAATAAATAAATATTTTCAAAATATATACCATGTGTGTATTTATATAAGCATAATAAATATACACAGTACACACACACATAATGTAAACAAAAACTTTTACTTTGGATGTGATTAATCGTGATTAATCGTTTGACAGCACTGATTTATTTATTTAGTAATTTATTTTGTTTAATTGGTTAAATATGCATATATAATTATTCATTAATTTATTCATAAATAAATAAACAAATAAATTGTATTGCATTATTTCAAAAATAATAACTGCAATAGAGTGACATGCATATGTTTACATATTTCACAATGTATTTATGTATTTATTTTGTAATTTATTTTGTTTGATTGGTTAAATATGCACAAATAATTATTCATTAATTTATTCATACATAAATAAATTGTATTGCATTATTTAAAAAATAATGCATGTGCAATAAATGCATGTGTTTACATATTTCACTATTTATTTATCTATTTATTTAGATGGTTGAATAAACAAATAAATAAATACATAATATAAACAAACAACTAAATAACTAAGTATTTGTAACTATGTATTTATAATTGTATGTACTGTACTTGTCGCTTATTGATTTTCTATAAGTCTTAAAACTAATTATTACTATGTATATAGTAATATGGTTTAATAAGCTTAAAGTACAGACTATCTCTCTCTCTCTCTTTATCTCTCTCTCTCTTTCTCTCTCTCCCTCTCTCACACACACACACTCTTTTGAGTATGTTTGTTTCCGTTTTTACCTGGCCTTTCTGTTGTTTAATAACTCTCAGTTTCTAAAAAGAACACGAACACACATTATAAAAGGAACATTTTGACATTTTTTTCCGTCTCATTTTTATCCCTGTCAGAAAGCGTGTGATTTGCAGGGTGCAGTGGCTTATTGTGTTAAAAAGTGTAGACTGTACATTTTCAGATTTTTGTTTTCTTCTAGCGCTGCTGTAAATAGCACGGCATTAATGAAACGGCCGAACTCGGAGCGCGCTGAAATTTTTCATTACATGACAGCAGCCATTTGTCATTCTGAGATTTGTAATTAATGCAGTTTATCTGCATTAACTCTTTTGATCCATCACGCTCCTGTCTGCTGCTAAGCATATTTTCTGTGCTGAATATCGAAAATAAATGGCACTGGAAATGCATGAAAACAAACAGCTGAAATGTGTGCTTCAATCAGCATGATGGTCTGGGTCACAACCTCACAAAGAAGCCCTGACGATCAGCCAAATGTCTGTCAAACACGTGAACAAATTTATTTAAACGTTGGCACGATGTCGAGCGGTCAGACCTTTGAGTGCATTCTCAGCCTCAAGACTTTCTCTGCATCTCCAAGTTGTTTAAATCCACTGATTTCCCTGTCATAGCTGATAATCAATAAAACAGGGTGCGAAAAACAAATTAAAGTCGGGTAAGTTCTCAGACACCTCAGCAGAGGCAGGCCCCTCTGTCTCAGTGTCTGTGTTCGTCCGACTGTAAAGTAATTGCCCGTCCAGACCTGAAGAGCGGCAGAGACGGTGTCTGCAGTGGCCCGAGGAAGTCATCCCATGGCTGGGCATGAGATTGGAAAAGCCAGCCCCTGGTTCGCTCGAGCTCCTGGGAAATTAAGTCAGCATGTATTGAGGTATTGAAATGAAGTATTGAACACGCCTCCCCTGACTCAGTCACTGGTCTAAACAGATCGAGGTAGAGACAGCCAATTCCCTTTATGAAAGGAACAAGAATTAAGGCCATCCCATGAGACCTCTGGGCCATCTCTAATCTCACAATACCTCTGTACAGTCAAGTAACTCCTCACTGTGAATATACCAGATTCATGCTGGATGTCTTCCTTTTCAGACACACCCAGTTCAAGTCTATGAGAAAATGATAAAAGCACATAAAATTACTGAAAGTTAAAGTGAAATTAAAATGAAAACTCAAAATATAAACATGAATAAATACTGTACTGTTTTATATCCTCATATACCCTTAAGAAATTAAATAAAATATTATTTAAAATTCATAAAACATCCAGCAGTACTATAAAATGGACCTAAAGTCAAAACGTGAAAATGATCAGTGTAGGCATCAAGAGGAGGAGGAATCTATTTTGGATTCAGACAAAGTAATCAAAGCAAGTGTGAAAACAGCTGTAAAAGTTTTTTTTTTTTCTTCTAGGACCCTAATAATTCAATGGTGGATAAATATTGAATTCCCACACATCAGTTGAGGTTTTCTACAGTGCTTTTGTAGTACTCAATCCCACACATAAAGGAAGTATTTGATATAATTCTGTTGGTTTTCCGTTGCTGAACCCACACAGCCCACCAGTTAATAACATGACACATAAACTCCTGTCTACTCTAGTTCTACTCATGGCAGAGGAACGTCAGGCCGCTTTCATGCTTTATCCAATCCATGCAGCCCACATTTGCAGTTCAGCCAGAGTGTGCTTGATTGACAGTTTTAGGGATGTGGTTGAGTGACAAGCAGTGGATTTATTAACCCAAAAGTGACCTTAAAGCCTCCGGCGAGGGTTTGCACAGAATACAGCATTCCGAGTATAAAAGAGAAGGTGAAAGAAAGAAAGAGACTCAAGTCAACACTCCTTTCAACCGAATTCCAAAAGTGAATTTCCCATAAAGGACTCTATTGTTGCATCTTTCCTGAGCATTAAAAGGGCCATTCGGCAGTTTCCAGCTCACCTCTGTGTGTAAAATGTCCATTCTGCACCTGATACCATAAGAGAGGTAATAGGCATCTGTGCTCACAGCAGGACAGCGAGGGACTTCCTCTCTGACAGGAAGCTGATGGTATACCTGTCCTGCTGAAAAGCCATCTCCCTTCCCCTGCCAATCACCATATTACATTTAGCAACTGACAAAAAAAAAACAACCTTGCTTCCACCATCAGTAAAAGTTCTCTATTTACAGTATATTATATAATATTATAATATAAGATAATTATAAGATATCATAATGTGTTATGACATGATTAATAATGATAATAATTAATATATGTTTTATATTTTACTATTTATTATTATTATTATTATTGAATTATATTATTAGTAGTAATAGTAGCATAATAAAATTGTCATATTTTAATATTATATTAACAATACCAACCATACTAATATTCAGGGCCGCTGCTGGCCAAATGGGTGCCCTAAGCAGGATTGTATTGTTGTGCCCCCTCCCTTAAATATTATAAAAAAAATATATAAAAAAAAAACTACTATAGGGGTCAACATAGATTTTTAATAAAATATAAAAGTAAATAAATACAATCTAATTAAACTGTATTATTTACAAATTACAATTGTAGCTAGATAGTTACCTATGGCTATTATTTTATTAATACAGTTGTCTGATTTTATTGTCTCAAGCATTCAGAAATCACGCAAAAGAAAATGAAGCAGTTTTACTACGATAAACCCGTGGTTAATTTTTGTAAGGGTTGTGATGTCCACATGTTTTTTTTGTTGAAGAAATTATAGAGACTGTAGCATTTCGATCACAAAAAGGTGGCCAAAAATGAAAAATTAAGTGGATATTTGAATGAAATGTTTGGTCAATAGCCTATTAAACATGGATATGATCATCCTGTAAGTGTAACAGCAACAATTGCATGGCCTTTGGCTCCCTTTGCAGGCATTTGTAATAACATGTAATGTACAGTACATAAATTGTTTATTTTGTATTACATTATGTATTTTAACAGTGTTATTCAATGAAACCATATAATTAGGAATTAACCAATCATTATTGCCTCATTGTTTTTATGTAATCCATTTTAAGTCATTTTAAATGCTGTTGTTGGCTTAGGTTTGTTTTTATAACCACAAAAAATATTATCTTAATACTTCTTTGTAAATTATTATTTGAAGTAACAAAACCATGGCTAATTTCCGTGAGGGAACATGGAAACTCGGAGAGAATATGCGTTGTTGGTGGTGAAATTATTACCGACATTAAAACACATTAACGTCAACACCCATAAAGTTTAACAGGATTATGAATGTAGCCTAACTGAAAGTGATGCACGGGTTTTGTTTTCATCTTTTTTTTTTTTTTTTCTGCGGATTGCCGATGTCTTTTCATAGGCATAGTTGTCCATCAATTATGATCATTTGCATTCAGCCGCAAACGCAAGCGGTCGCGGATGCGGGAATGGTGCGTCACGTTTTTTGTTTTTTTTAGCAACTGGGATGGTGCCCCCCTGTGAGATGATGCCCTACACAAACTGTGTACTCTGTGTATAGGGAGCGCCGGTACTGCTAATACTACTATTACTAATAATAATAATAATAATAATATGACCTAAATTATATTCTATTATTTCCAGTAATATTAGTACTATTAGTATTTTAAAATATTATTATAAAAATATGAATGTATTTACTAATACTACTACTTTTACCACTACTACAACTATTACTACTACTACTACTACTAATAATAATAATAATAATAATAAAATTCAAAATATTATAATACAAAATTATGTTATAATACATGTAGTTCTACTATTACTACTAATAATATAACTGTATATTATTATTAGTATTATTCTTATATTTAATATTAGTATTATTTATATTTTATATTATTTATATTTTATTTATAATACCATCAATACAAGGATGACTCCTACTACTACTACTACTACTACTAATAATAATAATAATAATAAAATGTAATCAGTATTCTTTCTACAATATAATTTCATTTTTAATTATCAGTGATGGTGAAAGATATAACAATTATTCAAGCGTAATAAGACAATAAGAGCATATAATATATGATATACAACATAAAATACATTATATTAGTAAAAGTAGTAGCAGTAGTATAACATCTGAGTGGTATTTTTTTGACTATGATGCTGAGGTATTGTGGGTGGTTTCTTATAGGCTCAAGTCAAAAGAGCCCACCACCGTGTCTTCTGGTCTCTAGATATGGCTTTAATGTAAGTCAAGGGATTTTTTGCCCGTTTTATTGCCCGCCAAGTGAAAATCACAGGTAAAACACCTTTCTCCCAACAAGCCTTACAATTCAAGGTATCATCCATGTCCACAGCACAAACAGCACAGCTTACACACCAAAATCTCTAATACACGTACATTACTAGCAATACTAACAGTGCTGACTGCGATTGGAAGCACCACTAATAAACAGAAAAAAACTATGCCACATGATGCACGCATGTTTGATTCCAAACTGACTCATTGTGGAGGAATGAGTGTTTGAACGCGGCCCTGGTGCTGTAATTCTGTCCGGTTCTGATACAAAATCTCTTATCTGATATCTCTTTCACTCAGTTTCTCTTTCTCAGCTTTCTCTGGCTCTGTAATTCCTCTGGGCTTAAATAAAGAGATAAGGCATCCAGTGTAAGTAATGGTGTGCACCCACGCAATCCTAACTAACTGCGCTTCAGTCCACACGGACCACTGCCAGTCCATGGGAAACCCCACTTCATAGTGTGTGTGTGTGTGTGTGTGTGTGTGTGTGTAAATTCTAAAGCTCTGAGCTCTTAGTTAATGCCTTGCTTTACAGCCAGTGTAATATATACATTTTGAAGAATACTAATATACATCCAATCATTCAGCTTGTAGAAATAATAGTCCTTCATACTGAAAATCAAAGTCAAATGTATATTATTATCAGGCCTGCACAGAAGCTACACCCACAGATTTCATATCTATCCATCCATCCATCCATGCCAACATTCAACATCTTGACAAATTAAAATTAGCATGACAGTCAAATAAAACATTTATTATATATTAATAAAATATATGAATGTTATATATATATATATATATATAGATATATATATATATATATATATATATATATATATATATATATATATATATACGTATATATATACACACACACACACACACACACACACATTGATTTTCTTTCACAGTGTGTGGTGATGCAATGAGTAAAGTTGCACCCCAAAGCAAGACAGATAGAGCTGGCTGTGAGTATGTGTACGCTGCAGATAAATCAATTAAAATGAGCTCGTCTGACAAGCGTTTGTAGCGTGCAGCGCTGGTTGAGGTGGATAGCGATGGTCTCGCACATTCACTGTGACACCAGAAGATCCAGCTGCTGTACCCAACAGGGAATATTCAAACTCAACAAATCACACCTTCATATGAACGCGGAGTTTAATCTTACACATATAGAGTGTCTTGAGAAAACGAGAAATAAAGGTGTTTTTAAAGGGGCCAATCACAGAAAATACGATTTTCCTGCACAGCGCAAAGCTCCTACCACCAATACTATTTATGATGGCTGACCTTGTTTGGGGGCGTTTTTACTTCAATGTTGCATTTCACATATGAAAATGTGAGCCAGTCAGGTCATTTACATATAGAGGTCTTAAAGGTACAGCAGCAAAAACAGGCTGCTTAATTCCAAGGGTCAGAGAGAAGGTGGAAATTTAATTATAACTGCGAGAAACCTTGAATAGGCTTATAACTTCAGGGGAAAATGCAAAAGCGTTTGCACTTCTTCCAGCATGTATGTATATTTTACTTAGGGGCAAAAATGCATTCCCACCTTATGGTAAGCAATAAACAACTCTTGCATATCTATGCGCTAGAATAATATCTCCGACTTCATTCTACATTCTAGAAATGAAAAGCCAGGGTTCTCATACATCAAAATCATTCCAACAAACTCCTCCGAAACGCACGGCAGCACCAAAATGCATCCGTATGCGGCTCGTGCATGAAATATCCCTGACACGCACGCTGAATTGAATGTTAACTATGAACCATACGTGCTTCAATTGAAATACGGCAGCTGTTTGCTATTCATCTACTGTATTGTCTTGGCTCATATCTCAATGGACTGCGTCTTGTCTCGACGTGCATCAATGCGATGTCCTCCATTACTCACGCGACACTGAGGTCGTCCACCTCAAACATCAAAAGAATGATAAGCAGCCGTGATTCAGAGAGATGCATGTGAGAGGCGGCCCCTCCATCCAGCGCGGCCATTTTCTGCGCATCACAATATCTCAGGGTCATTACACTGGGCAAGGATCAATACAAGAAAAATCACAAGTGATTGGGCCTGCCACTCAAGACGAAATGCAGGCCCGATCCTCTCTTGTGCCACGCGGCGCACTCCGGGCCCTGAGAGCGCATTCATCAATCCTGCTTTAATGTGCTTAACCTAACGAGCGCTGTTTAGAACGAGCGGGGGAGACTGTTTTGTTGCAAAGTTATTCGGGCCAACTCTTCCCTTTGTAATGGATCGGGATGACTAAGGCAGATCATGTCTGCTCCCTTTATCTTGATCTGTTCGAGAAGAGGCTGACGAGAATGTAAGTAGAAGACCATGTAGGTGACGCGCTAAAATGGGCTCTGTAAAAAAGCCTAGCGAGGTGCTTTGCTGCGTACCCTCTATATAGACAGCTGCCAGCCCAACTGAACTTCCGTTGTGACTGTTTTTTGGAACACTGTATATAGGCAACAACTCATGTGCCACAGAGTTTGGTGTTAACATCTTGCTAATGTCTGATACTCTAACAAGTGTAAAAATACACCACATAAATACTGAATAAACTATTTTTATCTAAATGTTTTGATATTTATTGAATTGTAACACTTTTGTATGTAACATAATATAGTTAGTGCTGTCAAATGACTAATCGCGATTAATCGCATCCATAATAAAAGTTTTTGTTTAAATAATTTATGTGTATACTGTGTATATTTATTATGTATATACTGTATATATATATATATATATATATATATATATATATATATAAAAATACAAACACCTGCATGTATGTATTTAAGACAAATATCTTACATTTATATATTAAATATATTTATATATAATATAAAATATAAGAATATGAATATATAAATGTATAAATGTAAATATTTTCAAAATATATAATGTATGTGTGTGTATTTTTATGTACATAATAAATATACACAGTACATACATATATAATGTAAACAAACTTTTATTTTGGATGCGATTAATCGCGATTAATTTGTTTGACATCACTAAATATAGTATATAATTATCCTTCAAAAGTTTGGGGTCAGTAAGATTTCATTTTAAACATTTATATTTAGCAAGGATGCATTTAATTGTTTAAAAGTATAAGTACATATGATTTTTAAATTGTTACTAAACAATCTTTCACTCACAGCAGCACAATTGTTTTCAACATTAAAAATAAGAATAAATGTTTCTTGAGCAACAAATCAGTTTATTAGAATTATTTCTGAAGGATTATGTGACACTGAAGACTGTAGAAATGGTGCAAAAAAAATAAATTATACTTTATAAAATATTCACATAGAAAACAGTTATTTATAAATTGTAATAAAATATTTCACAATATTAATGTTTCTAGTATATTTTTGATTAAATAAATCCAGCCTTGGTGAACATAAGAAGCTTCTCTCCAAAAAAAATAAAAAAATATATTATTTTTTCTTTCTGACTTCAAATTTGTGAATGATATTGTATAATATAATATTACAACATATACATTTATAATTCACATTATAATAATTAATATAATTATGACTGGTTTTGTGGTCCAGGGTCGCATATGTGATGGATACATATGTTGGTGACTTTGGCCACAATTATTCTGCATGCCTTGTGGAACAGCCTTTGTGTCAGGAGTGTGAATACAATGCCTTACAACGCCTCCTCCATAGGCAGCTCACTAGGTTTTGGACCAGAGCCACGGTCTCCCTGGAGGTCTTGTTCAGGCATTAAAAGAGACAAAAGAGGATCAAACTTTGTGGTAAAGGTACAAACGCTCTTAAAGTCACCTCCCGTATGTTTCTCTATAGTCTGTGTCCACAATGCCAATCATTTATGACCTTTAAGACACGGCCATACTCTCGGTCCAAACCATAATTACTGAACATGGACAAATTACCCTCTGGCTAATTTTAAATTGAACACCAAATGTGTCAAGTTCAAGTTTGACTTGTTTAACATATGTTCTGCAAAGCAGTGAAGGGCTTATTATCTGTACGGAGAAGACTGTATAAAACGGTCTGCATTTACATTAACCCTTTCCCCCTATTACATGAGCTTAAAAAGTTATCAAAATGTATTTTTGATCTAAAATATAATCTGGAAACATTCTTTTGGTGAACAGTTAAGTATATTCAGGTCTGCCTGGAGTCCGTCGAATATGGCCGCTGAGTGAGCCAACTTGCCTTTAATGAACTTTGTTTACTATTTATTTTACAAAACTGAACAATGAAATATACCAAAGTATAAGAAGTAGAGGGGAACGGAAAATGTGCACAGCTACTGCAGTAACAGAAACTATATGTCTTCTTGCTGCTTTGATAACAAGATACATGTACAGAATATGTAAAATTCATACTGATTTAAAGCAGAATTCAGAACCTGAAGAGAACATCCTCTCTTAGGAATATATATGTTGACTGATAAAGCATAATACTTCCCTTATTTAATGGATAACACTGTGAATAGCTCATAGTTCAGCACGGTGCTCTTTTGAAGTGAACAAGTTCGCATCAAACTGCTTTAGTTAGGGAGCATTTACAATAAAAAATAAATGCATTAAAATGCAAATGCAAATTTGTCATCAAGCATGTAACACCAGGCAATGTGTAGTACAGTAGACCAGGACACGTGTAAGCTGTTGTCGCCGTGTTTGAGAGAATCCTACGCACATGATTTAGAGTTAGCTGAACTTAATGAGTGTACATCCGCAGACGGCTTCTGTTAGTGCTTTCATCTTCGCCGTCTTGCCTTGACTTTCATTAAAAGGCTGGTAGTGGAGCGCAGGGAGCTATAGGAATGTTTGCCTTAGCGATTTCAAAAAGCAAAAAGGCCTAACCAGTCAGCCGAAGAGCTTGTACAGTACTTCATTCACACACAAAAACAGTGTTCTTCTGAGATCCTCCACTATCATCACAAGGAACCTGATTCACAACAATTTCCTAGAAAAGTAAATATTAAAGCAGGCGCTGCTCTGATGGAGGAGAAAACACAGATGTGCAGTAAAGGAGTGTCAGATGAATGACTACCTTCAGAGACTGCATCTTAACCCCAAAGATACCTAAAGTGATTTAAAACACTCCCTATGGGCAGCAAACTTTTGAAAATTGCATAATGTCTATTTCACGCATGCCTTAAAAATAAAGGTGCTTCAAAAGGTTCTTCAAGCGATGCCATAGAAGAACCATTTTTGGTTCCACAAAGAATCATTCAGTCAAAGGTTCTTTAAAGAACCATCTCTTCCTTACCTTATTATTAATCTGAAGAACCTTCTTTCGCCACAAAGAACCTTTTGTGAAACAGAAAGGTTCTTCAGATATTAAAGGTTCTTTATGGAACCATTTAGACAAAAAGGTTATTCTATGGCATCATGAAGCACCTTTATTTTTAAGAGTGTAACTTTTTCTGAATTTCACAACAGTCAGTAACCACGGTTGATGACTATATAAATGCACAATGCTGTAAATGGATCCTACTTATTGCAAAATTGTCATGGCAAAAACTCATGGCACTCAAACTACTGCTCACTCCAAAATTAATGTCACTCCAAATGTTGACAATGTATGGCAAGGAACTTCTGTTGTTCGAAAAGTTTTTTTTTTTTTTTTTCTCGATACAAAAGCAATTTATTCAGCATACTATGACATATCCCCATTAAACCCCCCAGTGTTATTTTAGTATCACTGAGATATTATTATAGTTTTTATTAATATTTTAAATATTTTAAAGCTTTTATTTCTATATATATATTTATTTTAATTTTATTTAAAGTTTTTGTAATTTTATTCTGTATTTTATAATTTTTAGTATTTTTTATATATAGTTTTTATTAGTTTTAGTAATTTTAGTACATCAAGATAACTAAATTATAATATACAATATTTAATAAATATATGCAATTATTTATATGCAATTAATTTGCAATTATTTTTTTCAGTTTTTTCCCCTCCCCCTCTCTCTCTCTCTCTCTCTCTCTCTCTCTCTCTCTCTTTTACATTACCTTCTTTATTTTTTCACTCTTCACTCCACATCTCCCCCATTGACTTCCATTCAAACAGAACCACCTCCTACCACGTTATGCATTTTTGAACAGAGTTTGAAGGTTCACCCTGGGGGTAAGTGCTCCGTTTTCACGTTTGTTGCAATGAGTTATAGGATACATGTGATGCTGCCTTAGATTGAGGCCAAAATGTGGCATCTCATAAGGCAGCGTAACTGTTCAGAACAGCCTTTATGAAGTGCACCTTCAGTGTCTTGAAATGTCACCTATGCAGATCACTACATTTTGAAACAGATCCATAGATCGAGAGAAGGAGTAAAGATGATGATGAGTTAATTTGAAGTGAACTAGACTGCTATGCGTGCCACTACCAGCACACATAGTCTTCTCAAAATCGGTGAGAACTTATTATCTTGAGCGGCTGACTCCGCTATGGAAGCCCTGTGATGAAATTTGGCTTTTCAAGACTCTCAAAGAGACCTGGACGAACCCAAAGCCAGGGTCAGAGCGTGATCATCGGCTGGATTTGTGAATCAGGGAAAGGTGCTCTGTAATGAGGTGGCCGCTGCTGCAGGCACTCCCTCTCACGGCACCGCTAATGCTCTAATTGGATTATTATGGTCATAATTAAGGACGGAACACACAGCGAAGAGCCACAGAGTCTACAGCTCATTACTGTTGTTCAAATGCAAACAAACAGACGTGGCAAACAAGATTTATGAGACACAAAGGGGACGTCTCTGCTCAAATATCAACTGCTCTGTGTGTGTTGTGGCAGATGGCTGAGGGCAGACTGTGTGTTTTCATAGCAGTGTGCATGTCTGACCCACAATATATGGCTAATCTTTAGTGTTGCTCTGTGAAGATGACACATATGCATGCAGCTCATTCATGATTTCCTTAAAGGGGTCATCTTCTGATGCATCACAATTTCCTTCTATGAAAAATACTGGAATCAAAAACACAAATATGCTGGAAAAAAACACAGCAATCTGATGAATTTCTGAGATAGAAACACCAAATCGTAACACTATGCCAGACAAACCCACCTGGGTGATCCATAACTCAAGAAGGAAATAAGACAGATAACATTACTGAAGGGAAGGATTAGAGTAAAAGGAGCAGACGTCTGTCCAACTTTGTGTTGTTTCTGGCTGTGTGTAGCACCTACAGCTCTGCAGTTGAAGAATGGGCCAGTGCAAACTGTACTGGACGTGACAGCAAACACTAAGCCCTCTAGTAAGTGCACTAAAAGATTAATTTCACATGAGATAAGGACATTTACAAACATTAATGGGATAGTTCACCCCCCCCCCAAAAAAAAAAAAAAACAAACAAACAAACAAAAAAACAAACAAACTCTAGCATCATTTACTTCCCCTAATTATTCCAATCCTGCATGATTTTATGGAACACACAAAAATATATATTTTGACAAATGTGATCATTTCAAAAACACATACACATTTGATTGATTGGTTGATTGATTGAAAGAGGAAACTCATGTAATGACATGAGGGTGACTAAATTGCCTCATTTTCAAAGGCTGCACCCTCTAGGTTGCATCTGTTGACCACATACGTCATTAAGGCTGTATCATTTCAGAAAAGCAACCATTACTTTCCAAAGTAAGAAAGAAATTACAGCAATTTACATCTAACAAGGACGAATAGTGAATTTTATAATGGTTCTCTGAAATGAGACCGACAAATGCGACCCCCGGGGGTCACGTACATTTTTTTAGGTAAACTATATATCTCTTTAAGAACACAGGAGTATAAACAGGCTGTTTAATTCTAAGGGTTAGAAAGAGGACAGAAATATACATATTAATTATTTCCGGTGGGACAAAAAAAGCTTGGGAGAGGGGAGAATAAATAATAAAAAAGTATTATCTGACCCTCTAATGACATAAATCACATTAACTGCACATCTAAGTAAGTCATCTAAGATACAGGTCTGTCTCATATTCCCTAGCTCTCGCACAAGCTCTCATTTTCCACGAAGATCAGAGTGCTGTCAATCTCAACATGGTCATTGCATCAGGGATGAAAGAGAAGACATGTTTCACTTGCGTCAGAACAGTCATGGAAAGAAAAGGGCCACATTCGGATGCGTTTTGCACCCTCTACATTCTCTCTCTCTCTCTCTTTCTCTGACAGCTAATTATGAAGTTTACATCCATCTGTGCTGTGAAAGTAGCTGCTTTATAAAAGACAGAAGAGTTATAGAACCCCATTACTCCAATGCTCGAAATAAATGGCGGTTCGAGTAGCAGGATTGCTCTCTTCCAAACGTGCAAATCAAACGCAGTCGTTTCATCCAACTCTCCAGAGAAGAGAGAGCTCATGCAGACTTTGATGTAGGCCCGCAGAGGATACTGCACCGACTGTCACGTCAGTTGAAAACATAGTTTTAGGGCTTTTTTATTAGTAGAATTATTTTAAGCTTTGGTATAAAATAAAGACAATAGATTGTTGGCTCCTTTTGTAAGTGGCCTTCTGAACCCGAGTATCCAGTTTGTATGTTTATGATCTTACTTGAAAAAAATTAACAAACAAATATATGAACAACTTTTTCTTGTCAGGCAAAACAAAACACTTCTAGTTGTGGTAAACAGCAAACATGACTAATATAATATTCAGAATGGAATAAAAAAAAAGCTAGGAATGCATTAATATTAATAGGTTTATTCCTCAGTTTGAATGCCTAATACAGTTCATTGTGCATTCAGGCTACCTGTCATGAGACACCAACATAACAAGCAGGGCGATTTATCCGGCAGAACGGCAGAGCTGAGTCCCACGCAGGGCTAAGAAGATAATAAAGATTCATTTGTCATTAAAATGAAAGACTAGATAATCTTTGCTTTCACTCTGTTCCTTATGAACTCGCTGTATATTGAGGATAATGGGCTACATATCATCTTTCTGGATCCTCAAAAGAAACCCTGTCCTCTAATTTGGTCCTGAATTCGAAGTCTTATCTTTCAATCATCATTTATTCACCCCCATGTCGTTCTAAACCAGTATGATTTTCTTTCTTCTGTGGAACACAAAAGGTGAAGAAAATTCTGGCTGTTCTTTTCCATATAATGAAAGTGAAAGGGAACAGGTGCTGTCAAGCTCCATAAAAGCATCAAAAAGCAGTCAACACAACTCATGCACTACATTAGAAGTCTTGCATACAATAGTTTTAGACGAACAGACGATATTCTCTGAAAAACTTTTCAAATCCATATAATAGTTTTGTGTGATGGACAGACGATATTCACCAAATATATTACAAGTCTTTAAATCCATACAATAGTTTTATGTGACTAACTGATGATATTCACTATAATTCTTAATTATAATTCTTCAAATTCACACAATAGTTTTATGTGGCGAACAGACGATATTCATTGAAAATGTTACAAGTCTTTAAATTGATAAAATAGCTTTGTGTGATTAATAGATGATATTCACTGAAATTCTTACATTATAAGTCTTCAAATCCATACTATAGTTTTGTGTGACTAACAAACAATATTCATTGAAAATGTTACAAGTCTTTAAATTTATAAAATAGTTTTATGTGACTAACAGACGACATTCACTGAAATTCTTAAAAAGTAGACAATACAGCTCATGCACTACATTATAAGTCTTCAACTCCATACAATAGTTTAGTGTGACTAATAGCTGATATTCACTGAAACCTTACATTATAAGTCTTCAAATCCATACAATGGTTATGTGACAAACATATGATATTCATTGAAAATCTTCTCCTCCAGAAGATTCAAATCAAATGTTTTTAGACATGTTTTTGATTCAATGACCAAAAGTCATTGACGTCAAACTTTATGCAAACAATCATATTTGATTTGAAAGCAACTTTCTTTTATAAAATAGAGAGCACAAGTTATATGGCCCACTCTTATAATACTTTCCCCACTGGCTTTCATTGTGTTGAAAAGAGCAGCTAGGATATTCTTTTAAAAAAAAGTCACATTTTGACTTCCAGAAAAAGAAAGTTGCAGGGGTTTTGAATGACATGAGAGTGAGTAAATGATGACAGAATTTTCATTTTGGGGCAAATTATTCCTTAAACAAGGTGAATAAAGAGAGTGAGAGCAACGGAGAGTGATGAAGTATCTTTGTCACGGTGAAGTGAGATCAGTCAGAGGTTCCATAGATCAAAGTTCTCACTGTTACCAAAGCAACGCCTGAAGCGAGACAGAGCAAGTGTGACAATCACCCTCGGCAGGGTCACAGTAACAGCAGACCTGAGCGAAGGCAAGATGGCTCCCCACTGAAAAAGACACAGATTCCTCTTCTTTCCACACTGAATGCACAACCATGTCAGTGACCTTGAGAGTCAGAGCGCTCTCTGAAGAGCCATTCCATTAGTGTTAAACAGGCAGCGGACACTCTGAATCACTGACATATTCTTCACAGATTTTCTTTTTTACATCTATCGTTAGTCAGCGGCTAATGAGAATTATTATGTTTAAAGTCAAATAAGGCCATTTGCAATGCATTTTCTGACAAAAATGTATTAAAATAGAACGCGGTATCTGATATTATCCATTGGGAACAGTTTACAGTCAAGGGAGTGGAAGTATGATTTGAAATGAGAGTATAATTTCAGAGTTATGGGTCATCGATGAAAAAAAATGGTGTTTAAAACACAACAAGCTCTTAGGAAAGTATTCACGATATTCATCATATCATTTTGAAGAACCTTTGCTCCATTTTCAACAAAACATTTAATGACCAAGAACGTGATGATACATGATGTGCAAATCATTAAAGAGTTACAACACAGTATATGTATTTACAAACACAATTTTTAACTCATAAACACTAAATATAAAACAGAATGGTCAATTCTGATGTCATGGGTTAGAGCCAGTCGCTATGGCTATAGAAGTAAATCAGGGTTCCTTGAAATACATTTCCAAGTTCTCAATCTCCAAATCAGTTTTAAGACTAATCTCGCACAAGAACATTCGAGCATAAAGCAAGCCAAACATGAAAGTAATCTTCAATAGCGATTAGCTCCTTTGAAAAAGTCGCCAGACCGTTTTCCGTCTTCCCCCTTCACAAGGAATTTCATCAGTGCAACCGTACTCTTGAGCTGCCATGAAATAACCACATTCGTCACCTTCGATTTAGCAATTAAGCCATTCACACTGCCGTGTGACACCACCCACCATGCTCGAGAAAGGCAAAAATAGCTTTGGGATCTGGTTCATCTTCTATTTCAAGTCGGCTGGTGACCTAGCATGCTACTTAAAGACTCTGCATCGGGTGACCTCCAAAGCTTCAAAACACTCCCGAGGTTTACCAGTCTATTCTTGAGCCGCAACAGGAAATGTGTGACTCTTTTCATGTTTTCTTCATCGCACCACTTTCTTATATTTCTGCGATCTCTCTCCAGCCATTTAGCCACCTGAACTGGTGGTAAAGGTCTAGCTGAGCTCTCGTCCCGATAGCGCCTACTAATTATTCTCTCAAGTGCCTGTGGATTCTTGAAGCATGTTCTCAAGGAGGTTTCCCTCCCTTCGTAGCAGCCAAGCAGCATTCTTCGAGGCATTTCTGAGAGGTGTCCGCAACTTCTCTAATCGCTCTGCTTTTCAACAGTGAAGTGAACTTCTGAATCATTAGGATGAACTTGACTCGCATTCACCAAGATTCTATGCGAGCGTGTCAATATTTGATAGATCTCAGCGAGCATGTTGGGGGCAGAAGGCACAGATGGTCTCAAAGAAGTTAAGTTATAGAGTTGTCTCATCAATATTTTAGTAAACCAACCTCATGTTCCATTCATGAGCGCCCCTGGCCTTGTGGGCAACCCCAAGCACCTCTCTGACTCATCTTCTTTGCCAGAAAAGTAATGCCTTCTAGACTGCTAAGTGGTCAACTCTGTCCAAACCTGATGCCCTTCTCTCTCTTCTCTCTGTTCTGGATGTGGGTGAAACAATTGATCCATTGGCAGAAGAAACCGCCTTCTTAATGATGAATCCAAATGAGAGAATTTTGTGTTTCTTGTTCCATTTCTTTTCTGTTTTTCCAAATGCTGGTCAAGTATCAAGCCTTGCTCTGCACTCACTTGCTATTAAAAAGCTGCTGACTCTGTACAACAGAGACAAACACAATTATCCTTATGCTGTGAGATGTGCATGCCTACAAAGTGCATATATATCTTGTCAAATATGTGTTTGGCTAGTAAATTAAAACATCAAATGGAAATAACAATTTGTACAAAAATATGCAATATTTTGGCACAGTTGGGAGTTCAAGTATTAGTGCAGTCAATCAACAAAACTCTTCTATTTTAGTGCCAAGAATGTGTCAGTTATAGGTCAGCCCTAACAAAAACACAATGGATACTATGGTGTTTTGCTGGAAACTATGGTTACACCATGGGCACAGACACAATATGAGTGTGAACAAAGTATGTGGGGGGCAAGTTATCAGCTTGGCTCATGAATATTAATTGTATGACATTCGCCCACTACTAATTTGCTGAAAGTAAGACATTTAAAAATAGGTACTAGCTGAAGAAAGATAGCTGTTAACCACTTTTAATGCACAGGCCTTTGGCACTTTTTTTAAATAAAATCAAAATCAAAAATAAATCCTAAAATAAATGGAGAAAAATGTAATTTACATTTTAAGCGGATAGATAAAATGTTCACTGTTCACATCACAAGGAATATTTGTATTTAAATATAATGACTATTTCCCCAAAAGTCGAAGACGAAGAAGTCCTGAAAATATCTGAAAAGTGAGGGAAGAAGGTAAATGTTGCATTGTCTATGGAATTGCATTGCAATTATTAACTGTTTATTTGTGATTGAAACAAAAACATGCTTTTGCACCAAAGACACAAACACAGGCATTATAAGTCAGTACCAAACACATTTGGACTAATATGGCATAAACTCCAATCATGTATCCCTGTCATTATTACTTTCAAAGGCACACAGCAGGATTAAGTACTTAAGAGAATTTCTATAAAAAAAAACTAAACCACTAGTGCTGTTAACCCCTCCAACACCCCACTACGCTCATCTCACAGACAGACGACCAGTGACTGAACCTAGTCTTTGTACTTTAAAACAAATTCACAACCATATTCAAGTTTACCCTGGAGTAACAAGTAGATAAATGTTTCTCTCTCAAAGAGCACAATATCAGGGTGCTCATATCTGGGGTTGTATGGCAACCATAACTTCAGGCTTCAAGATCAACACTAACTCAGACTTTTATGCCCATCTGTTAGTGCCCTGAAGCAACAAGTTAAAGGATTCTCTCACCGTTAACTTTGAAATGACTACTGAAATAACAGTGTCTGTAATAAATAATAAGTATTGCAAAGCTCAAGTGACTTGGCCTATAAAATATATCTGTGACCACACAGAAATGTAACAAAATTTAAACTTTGCTTCTACTGTCTTGCCGGTATATGGTCTGTGAGGAAATGTCTCTCAATCTAATTCAATGTAGCATGCTTTATTGTCATGACCAAAAAAAAAGAATCTACTCGGCAAAGCATTTACAGCTCAGCAGAGCATAATAAAAATGCTGCCAAAAAAATAAAAAATAAATAATAATAATAATAAAAAGTAAAATAACAAAAGTGCAAATTAAATTAAATGGAAGAAGAAAAAAAAAACTAAAATTTCAAATAAAACAGGAATAAGTCATCTACAATTGTAGATTATGAGAAAAAAAATATGATACAAAAAAGCAATCTACAAACTACAAATGTTTGGGTAAATAAAATAAAATATGACTAAATATTAATTTCTACCCTAGTAAAAAAGTAATATATTTAAAATATATTTATTTCATACTAAGTATAGTTCAAATCTATTAACATATTCACTGACATATATTGCTCGAGACTTACTGATATAACAATTATAATTAAACTTTATTTGGAGTACTACTTGTGCACAATGCACATTTCTTAATACTAAGCCTAAAATGTGTTTTAATGTCACTAGTGATGAGAATTGTATGATCTTTGAATAATATCGATCTTTAAATGCAGGATATTTAAAGTTTACCTGAAATATACATGCATATATAATAGTTCCACTTTAGCACAATCAAAAATACTTCAGTATATCTTTAGTTGGACTTCAGGACTACTTCTGCACAAATAAAGTGCATTAAGCACAAAATTAGTACCAATTTAGCAGACTTTATACCAGTTTAGTATACTAGTACAATTGCAGGGTATTTTAAATATTTAAATGTATTTGTAGTATACCTATTATGAAATAAATGTATTTCAAATACATTTTAGTATATTTATTTTTCACTGGGGTACCTTTTTTCTCTCTCTCTTCTTCCACAGTAATTATATGTTTTGTGGAGGTATCTACCTCTGGATAATGTCTGTTAATCACCTTTCTCTTCATCTATCTGTCTGTCCATGTGCGCAAGAAAAAGTGTGCCATTCTAAAAAAAGAAAGGGAAGGAAACCCTCTCCCTGAGCTCACTTCCCCTCTAACCTCCATTACCATGTCAGCAAACAAAATCCGAAATGAGAATCTGGCGCAGGGTGATGAGGTCACAGGCTGAAGTAAGGGAGAGCGGCATCCGCACACTGACTCTTTCACCCCGATCACACCGCATGGAGAGATAAGCAGCCTCTCTCTGTTCAATGCCCCAGATCACTGCATCAACACAGTGTGCTTTACACAGCTCAGTCCGGCCCTCTATCAATGGCAGAATTACTGAATGGTTTAGCTGGAGATTCGTTTGATTTTTCCTTGTGAATCTGACTGGGAGTTCTTAAATGATGCTGTCTGTAATCTGTGGCTGAGGTACTGATGCTCAGTAGGACTGATTTCCTGTAGCTCAAACAGAAGAGCATGCTAACAATGCCAAGGTCATGGTTTTGATTCCCAGGGAAAGCAAGAACTGATCAAATGTAAATGTGTAACTTGAATGCAATGTAAGTCAATAAAAAGCATCTGCCAAATGCATGAATATAAATGACTGATGTAAACAAAGCACTTTTACTGAACCTTGTGAGGGAGATTAAAAGAGGAAAGAAGAGCGTGATGAAATGAGGGTAAGGAGGGAAGTAGAAGGTTTGGGGATGGATGGATGGATGGATGGAGGAATGGAGGGGTGGATGGATGGATGGATGGATGGAGGGGTGGAGGGATGGATGAATGGAGGGATTGAAGAAGTGAGGGATGGAGGGGTAGAAGCATGGATGAATGGAGGGATGGAAGGAGTGAGGCAATGAGGAAGTAAGGGATGGAGGGGTAGAAGCATGGATGGATGGATGGATGGAGGGATGGATGGAAAAGTGAGGGATGGAGGGAGTGAGGGATGGATAGAGTGAGGGATAGATGGAGTGAGGGATAGATGGAAGGATGGATGGAGGGATGAATAGATGGAGTGAGGGATAGATGGAAGGATGGATGGAGGGATGAATGGATGGAGTGAGGAATGGAGGTAGAGACAGATGGATGGATGGATGGAGGGAGGGAGGGAGGGAGGGATGGAAGAAGTGAGGGATGGAGGGTGTAAGGGATGGATAGATTGAGGGACAGATGGAGGGAGGGAGGGATAGATTGAAGGATGGATGGAGGGATGAATGGATGGATGGAGTGAGGGATGGAGGTAGAGATAGATGGATAGATAGATAGATGGATGGATGGACGGACGGATGAATGGAGGGATGGATGGAGGGATGGGAGAAGTGAGGAATGGAGGGAGTGAGGGATGGATGGATGGATTGCGAAAGTGAGAGTTTGAAAGATTAGAGATGAGTTGAGAAGAAAAGCAAAGAGATTAGATGAGATGTGAAGAGACAAAAGTGAAGACAAAAAAATGAAATTAGAAATGATGAGATGAGACAAAAAGAGAAGAGACAGGAAAATAAAAGAACCCTGAGAGAAGAGAAGAGAAGAGAAGAGAAGAGAAGAGAAGAGAAGAGAAGAGAAGAGAAGAAGAGAAGAGAAGAGATTTAATACTTCAATAAGATACTTCCAGCACCCTATTCACTATATTTCACAAGGATAGACAAAGAATAAGACTCTCACAAAACATAAACACTGCGGTGTGTGGCGGTATAACAAAATAAAACAAATTCTTAGAAAGAGGCATTTCGCATTCACATTTATATTCCTGGCAGAGGCTTTCATAAAAAAGTGACATTCAAGGAAGTGCACATATTGATTACATGACAGTTGCCTAGGTAGGCAGCGAAAGTGTGAAACAGGACACTACTGACCCCCAACCCCTACTCAGACCTGCTCGCCTTTCTTCAGCACGACGAGATTAAAAGTGACTACCCTAAAATTATTATGAAAAGCTTAGGGAGTGTAAGGCAGGCTAGCACACGTTAGCCAGGCAGGAGGAGCTCTGCCAAGCAATTTGGAGTTCTGATCCTTGAAAACAACTACAGTCGAGTTGAGCTTGTTACTGACCAAAAGCCAGCAACGTCCTCGGAGAGCCTGATCTCGTAATAACACAGAAAAAAGCACCCCAGAAACAAAACGAAAGAAAAGAAGCGAATGCCAAAACACATTTCACCTGACCTCGAGAGAGAGGGAGGAATCAATAGCCGGAAGTCATCCACGCTCTTTATGGAGGCCTCCGCTTTGATGTAGCACTGAACGCTCGCTCACAATCTTCCTCGGCCTACATCCCTTTTTTTCCAGTCAGCACTGCTTTGTGCCTCCCCCTGCCTTGTCAAACTCCCTTAAGGGGCTTGCGGTCTCTCTTCAACAACTTATTTAATTATTTCAAATATTACACAACAGTGTTTTTGCTGAAATGATAGATTGGACGCTGGATACAGTGTGTGTGTATGGTGTAAAAATGTCAGAAAGTGGTGCACCATGCCGTGAAACTCCACAGGATACGGCCGACAATGATATATTAGTTCCCAAACACCTTTTGCTATTCGCCGGGCTGCCCTTCCTACTCAACCTTTTTCCATTAAATTGTCAAACATCTCACACATCACAGACATTACTCCAATAAAAGATACAGTGGTAAAATCAATAGCGGTGTTTGCCTAGGAGGCTTTGATGGCTGCAGATACACACCGCAGGTCACATTGTGGCCCATGCAGCTGATTACCTCCAGAACCTCAGGTCACCGAGTCAGGATGCCCCCTATCCCAGAGTGTGCCGCTTGGATAATGGATGAGGTCCAAGCTTGAAGGGTCATTTGAAGGACAAAGCTGTCTTGCACACATCTACAATGATAGGGGATTGGGTGACTGTACTGGTTTTTGAGTGGGTGGGGTTTTTTGGTTGGTACATTACAAAGAAACAAGTAGCAAGCCAATTCCTTTCATGCAGATCTAACTGGAAAGTGTTTGCCTAGAATTCTAGAGAACAATTCAGAGGGTGGTGAAAGTTCTTGTTTAAAATCTTGTCTATATCTTCTCGGAATTAAGCAACGGCTGTTTCTGCTTTTTCACAAAATGTTTCCACTAAAAGCTTCAAAGATTCAGAGAGAAAAAGAAACTGTCTGGACACCATCAATGGAAGCAGGATGTGACAATTCAATTAACAAGAATCCCAAGCAATGCTCCATTTAACGCAATTGTCTCGTCTCTCATGGGGGCGGACAGTGTGTGTTAAGTGCAGAAATTTCTGATGAGCTTTTCTTTCCTGGCATGTGGGCAGGCAAATGTGCATGGTCAAGCCCAAGGAGAGACCATTTCTGGGGTAATAGATCTCCCAGCACTAGGCTTACTCCACTTTTTTGGGTTACTGGGATGAGGGATTGGTTTCAGGCAGTGTAGGAGGCTGCCAGGTGTTGTGTGGCCCCAGGATAAAGAGAGATATATGGATCCATCCTGAGCTCAAGAGAGGAGCGGAAAAGGAGAAATGAGGCTGGAATTTCACTGTCGAGCATGGGAAAATTTCTAACTACTGGCCCACAGAAGACAAAACCAGGCAAATATTGTGGCAAAGATTCCTTAAGGCATGTACAATAACACTTGCACATTCATGCATAAAAACATTTGCAAACACAGCCCCTACTGGACAGCCAGGTCTTCAGGTGGTCAACCCAGTCTTGTACCTTTGTAGCTTAAATTTGGCTTGTCCATGGGGGTCTTACCAGCTCAGCCTGCTCTCCTACAGCAGGTGGTCCATCCGGTTAACCACCTACACCGGCTTAAAGCTAGCTCATTTTAGCACACGCTAACCAGCTGAATGGAACACTGAGGCCCAGAGGAGAAAGCCAGTAATAAAAAGAGATAGATAGAGAAAGAAAGATGGCACTCTGCCCATATCAGAAGAAGAGAAGGTAAGACAGGCCTGCCAAAGCTCAGTCCCCACTGACTTTCCAGTTCTCATGACTCAGCGCCTTTGACTTTGAGAGCAAACCCACTCGGGGATCTTGAGACAGGCATGATGCTGGTCTACCTAATAGCGATATGCATCGGTTCTTTAGGGTCCGCCAGGCACGGCTCTTGTGCAAGACACGAGCTATATATAATCCGATGTTCTCGCTGTGAGGACCGTCGACAAGTGTGGATGGTGATTGATTTCAACCTGAATGGAGCGCGAGAAAAAAAACGACACAGTACCCTGCCATCTACCAGACTGAAAATTAAATAAATAAAGGAAAAGATGAAAAGTCAGTGTACCTGTTATTTCTGGTGTTCCCTGTGTCACTTAAATTTGTTCCAAATTCCTCTCCCTACACACACACACACACACACTTCTTCCATCTTCTCCCTTTGGGTTTGTGCTGTAAAATATGCTGAACTGCATGCTCCACATGGCTGCGGACAGGCAAGGAGCCGCACTGCTGAATCAAGCTTTCAACAGAGCAAAGGAGCGTGGAACTTGTTCTCTATGCAGCACTCCGCCTTTTTGTCTCTCCTCTCTTCTGTCTGATCTCTTTGCTGTTCTGTCTTTTCTTTCATGGTGCTCCCTTTTCATTTTATTCTCTTTCTCTATCCTTCCAGTATTAATCAAAGGCAACCGGAATGCTCACCCCAGCCATTTAATTATTCATGGTAATTCCTCGTCTGTAAACCCTGCGTAACTTACAGATGTGTGCTTACATAGCTATCTAAATGAGGACATGCCATTGACTGCTATTGTTTTACATTAAGCTAAGTCTGAAGCAAAAACAAATAGTTTATTTTTTTGAATGAACGTTTTTTTTTTTCCATTTGAGGACATCCACAATTTATTGGATTTATTATTTACTCACCTTCATGTTGTTCCAAGCCTGCTATTTTTTTCCTGTGGAATACAAAAGGAGAATTTCTGAAGATTGTTAATGCAGCTTTATTTCACAATGGCCATGTCTATGTCTCTAAAGCCCTAAAGAGGACACAACAACATTCTAAAAGCACTACAACAACTGTCCAAAATATAGGTTTGAATACACTAAATTTGAGATTTAAGAGCAGCAATGGAGGGGAAGATCTTACATAAATGAACGGCTAAAGTTTCAGTCTACTTTGATGAGACTTCAAATATAATTCACATGTTTTGGGACTTGACGGGCATTATTACCATAAATGTTGAAAGGAAAGGAGCCACATGAAGATTCTTCAAAGTGTCTCCTTTATGTACGGATTTGGAACAACATAAGAGTGAGTAAATATTGCACAAACTATTCATCGAATGCATTAGTTATACATCATGAAACCACCTGATACCCATTTTCTTCATGCACGGTCACATTCTATGTCTGCACTACAGTCTGCACACTTGAAAGGAGCTCTATGATTCCTCTTTAAACTAAATCTTATAAAACCCCTCCCCATCCTCCGATTCTCTTTGCCTCAACAATCTCCCGTTTCCTCCATCTTTCCTTCGAGCTGATTATCGCAGCGCACAAGCTCTTTCAGGGCCAGATAACAGGGCTGTCTATTGTCGTGGATTTGAAGGCTGCGGCTGCCCTGCGTCACGCCAGCACGGCAGAGGGAGGAAAGGTGGGCTCTCTCGATAAGGCCCCAGTCTAAATCAACCGGCACTTCCTCCATAACAGCTAATTAGCCAGCGCTGAGCGCCCGGGCGCACATTCAGGCCGCGCTGTCCGTCAAGCTTCCAGCAGCCATTGACATCCACCAGCAAATGTCAAGTCCGCCTTTTGTGATGGAGACAAGCCTATTACAGAGAGGCATGCTGACGGGTGGGGGAGAGGGGGGCACGTTGGCATTCAGAATAATAAAAAAAAGGTGTGCGAATGGAGGGGTGAGATGGAGACAGAAAGAGAGAGAGACTTCCCTTTAAAAGCCTGGCCGTGTAGCAATTGCAGTATTTCTAACTGGCCAGCTGTCAGACTGATGGCTGTTAAAGGCCACATTCAACAAGTCAGAAACTTGAAAGAGGGAATAAATGTGTTCACAGATGGTGAATAGAGACAGAAAGAAAGAGAGAGAGTCAGAGGCTAATATCTGTACATGGAGAGCAACCAACAAAAATAATTGCTTTATCATAGCTTTATCATCCGACATCAAAACAATGTTTAAAGTCAGTGTGTAATTTCAACATTTCGATGTTCAAATTAGGGCCAAATAATTAATCAAATTAATTTCTATGAATCACAATGAAGTTTACCACTTACACATTTACTTACTTGCATGCTGAGTTCTTAAAGTCATTGTTTTATAGAGGCGATGTAGTGGTTAAATAATTTTCCTGCAGGTTAAACATGGCGATATCAAAGCAAAGGTTTGATTCCCAAGAAAAGCATGAACTAACAATATGTATACATTCAATGCAAATGTAAGTCGCTTTGGATAAAAGTATCTGCTCAAATGTAAGTGTTAAATGTAACAACCAGGAGCATGGTGACTGAAAGGTTACAGGTTCAAACCCTACAAGTGTTGACATTATGACATTCCACTAAGTTTACCACTAACACATTCTCTTACACTGTTGCAGAGATTTTAAAATCATCGTTTCATAGACTAGTGGTTAAAATAATATTCCTGCAGGTCAAACAGTAGAGCATGGCAACATCAACGCCAAGGTCATGAGTTTGATTCCCAAGGAAAGTATACCTTCAATGAAAATGTAAGTTGCTTTGGATAAAAATATCCACCAAATGCATACATTTTAATGTGAAATGTACAACAGCATGGTAACTGAAAGGTTACAGGTTCAAACCCTACAAGGGTTGACCCTTTGAGACACTTAACCAAGTAAAACCAAGAATATCTGTAATTAGTGTATGGTCAGTCAATAAATAATTCTGCTAAAGGACAAATACATTTAGAATGAGAGGGAAAACAAGAGGAAATTCCAAAGACACTGTCAGCATTAGGGTATCTGATGTACTGTAGATAACTGGGTGAAAAAATCCGACAGACAAAGACGAAGAGAGACAGATATTTCCTTTGAGTTTTTTGACACGCAGTCCTTTTGTATGCCTTGTCACATGAAAACCAGAAGCGGTGTCATGTTTTTTGTTTAAGACTGACAAAAGTTTTGGTGGAAGTGTGACAGTGAGCGAGAAAATATGAGAGTGACACTCCAAAGAAACTAGGGTGGCATGGGCACCAGCACTCTGTCGTATCACAGCGGCGGAAAAGCTTTTCGGGAGGCGATAGCCATCCGCATTTAGCCTTGAGTTGAAAGATAATGCCATGTTACATTTCCTGACACATTGTTTTGCCCACTGACTTCCAGTGTGTAGTGAAACTACAACTGTTATCAACAGAGAAGGCCTGGCATCACTGGAAGACCATTTTCCTCATTGCTGAACTTGACATGCAGTCATGCAGTGTATAATACTGTCACAACAACACTTTCCAGTGTTTACCTTAACGGCCATATTGTGCAATTATATGCCTTTTTTTCATATACTATCCAATACTGATTGATACATAAAATTAAAACCAAACAAAATTATTTTTTTTAAGTATTGATACAATAATAATAATGATATAAAAACATCTAAATGACTGTATCTACATATTTCTAAGACTGAGTTTCCATAAAGTGTCTATGCAATGCTTGAAAGAGACATGCATGTGAAATATGGCCTTGAAATAAATGAATAAAAAAATGGGGGAAGGAAACAGGAGAGCAGAGAGAAAGCAATTCACTTTGAGGGGCTACTGTTTGCCCATCTTCCAGCCGTAAAGGCGGGAGAAACAGTAGCCTTTGGGATAACAGAATGGATAATGGTGTTTTCTCAGGCCACTGCAGTAGAGCGGTTCGCATTCAATTACAGCCTGCCCCTTCTATCTTCATGCCCCCCCTGCAGATGCTGTTTCAAATCATTACCTGCGAGGAGGAAACAGAGAGTGGGCAGCCATCATCACTGCCTCGGAGCGATACCGAACCCTCGTAGACACACATATGTGCATCTGCAAAAACACGCAGATGGACTGTTCTGCTAGCTGCCCACCAGCTAGTCTAAACTATCACAGACACAGACCGCACACGCCGGTGGCTATATCAACAGCGGATGATTGTGTGTATATATTTCTCCCTGTACTTGGTCTGTCAGCATAAAATGAGACCTCCACTATGGTTAAGCTGAACCAATGAGACACTAAGAAGCACATTATCGCTAGCAGTGGCCAGAGAAGATTAGCATGTTTGAAAGTAAATCTGAAACGTGCTTAGCATATTTTGCAGATCAGCTAATGAGCTAGGCATCCAAAAGCTAGAAAATAAGCACCTATCTGCTCAAAACATTCAGTTAGGCTAATCAACATTGACGGGAAAGGTTAATGACCTTGCATATTATGGTAAAAATGCCAGAAAGCTCATGTAGCAAGTTGCCTAGACATTCATAAACTTGAGAACATACACAGATCTGCTCAAAGTAACAAATTTATTCGTTTTTTTTTTGTTTTTTTTTACTCTGACAAAAACATGATGCTTTCCTGTCGAACATTTTGGATTTTAACTGTAAGTGAATCACCTCTTTTTGTGAACATTATCAGATGTTTAAACAAAAATAAAACTTAAAAATGAAAGTGACATGCTCTTTTGTAGACTCATGAATATTTGTGTACTGAATGTTCACCTGAGACCAAAACAAAACAACACCATTTTCAACTAAAAACGGAAAACTTTTTATGCGTTTAGGTCATTTGTTTACATGACAACAGCATTTTGGCGGCCTGAAAATGTTAACTTTTGTATGGGTACAGGTTTTAACGTGTAAGTTTTTGATAACAATACCGTTATCGTCTCTGTGTAAACTACGAAAATCCAATTTTTTGAAAACTGAGACGCATATTACATGTTCAGTCTATAGGAATGTGCATTTGAGCAGGTGCGTAGTGTTTCTTTACAAAGTGACATCGCCAACTACTGGTTTGGCACGTGTAATACAGCATTTTTAGTCGTTTTTGCTGATCTGTGTAAACAGGGATCATTTTGACAATGTTGTCACCTGTATGCAGACCTTTTCATAAACACAAATAGGATTTTTGTTGTTGTTGTTGTTTTTAGTACAATTGCTGTGGGTAAACATACCCTTAGAATAAACACAAATATGCTCTATTGAAGACTCATTTTTTGCATTTTAAATAGTTGCAAAAATATGCTCAATTTAAGGTGCAAAATGCAGAAGTTTGTATATCAAAGAAATATTACTAATAATTACTTATCAGATGAGAAGTTAGACTGTCATTTAGCTGTTTATACCTAAATGTAACATTTCAACTATATGAGAATCAAAATTACTCAAAATAGATTGCGATGTATTTCAGTTTTGGTGATGTATGTGTGCTTGCTGGATCCTAAAACGAGACCAAAACTAAATGAAACCTTCGGCTGAGCTCATCAACACTGAATGCCCAAGGACAGTGACATAGCATGAAGTGAAGTTCCATATGAGCTCACAGGGATATGAAAATATACCCAAACACCACGGCCTGCTCCTCCCAGCCGCTCTCTCTAACCACAACCTGAGATTCAGCAGCATCGATCACAGGCGGATGAATTATGAGAGTGTCTGGAGAAGCTGGAGGCTGCGGCTGGTGAGGGGCAGCCTCCAGAAGAATGCCCCTGCTCAAAGGCACCTGCAGGTGGGGAGAGAGTGATGGATTGGGGGTCTGGGAGAGAGATGGTGAAAATCTCTTACTTTCATTGAGAGGCAGTCAGTGTTCAGCATCAAGCCATCCTAATTTGTGAGATAGAATGAGAGAGATAGAATGAGAGAAAGTGCTCTGTTCTAAAATCTTAGATCGGCAGATGCCTTCTAGCACACCTGGGGAAAAACAACATTAACCAAGCTCAGCTGGGTTGCTTGTCTTAACTGGTTTATGCACTTCTTAAATTGTGTTATCATGGTGTTCAGATGGTTTTACTGGTTGGTAAGATGCTTTCCCAGCCTGGCCAGCATGCCTAAAATCCATCTAAAACCGGCCAACAGACCAACCTACAGTATGAGACTGGATTAAGTTAAGCTCACCTTCTTATGTTCACCAAGACTACATTTATTTGATCAAAAATACAGTAAAAACAGTAATATTACAATTTAAAATTTGCATATATTTGAATGTATTTTAAAATGTAATTTATTCATGTGATGCAAAGCTAAATTTTAAGCATCATTACTCCAGTCTTCAGTGTCACATGATCCTGCATAAATCTTTCTAATATGCTGATTTGGATTTAAGAAACATTTCTTCTTATTATTAATGTTGCATACATTTGTGCTGCTTCATATTTTTGTGAGAAAATTATACTTTTTTTTCAGGATTCTTTGATGAATAGAAAGTTCAAAGGAGCATTTGAAACATAATTTTTTTAACATTCAAAATTTTTTTACTGTCATTTTTCATCAATTTAATGCACCAATACTATATAAAAGTATTAACTGCAATGTTTCAATGCTAAGCTAACCGCAAAGGGGGGAGAAAAAAAACAAAAAAGGTCCTTGTATCTACATTTTTAGGCACTGAATGAAATATAAGTGCATTTATAGTCAACAATTCTCTCACCTCATCTGGCATTTACTTGTTTGCAAGGCTTTCTGAGATATTAAGAATCTTGCCTTGGAGTTTAGCCATAAAAAAATTGAACGTCATGTCAGAAGCACAAATACAGTGTGATCTAGTTAGCAGCATGGTGGGTTTGGAACAGAGCAAGAAAGACAAAGTGAGAGAGAGAGAACAAATAGATGGCTACGAAATAAAGGGCTATAAAGGGGTAAAAAGGAAAAGAAAGAAAAACAGTTGTCACAGCATTACCGAATAAAGAGTAAATCTATAGCTAATTAGCGCAGGAGCTACGGCAGCAAAGCTATCAGTCATTCGGCAAGCGAGAAGTGAGACAAGGAGACGGGATGCTGGGAGGAAGAATTGAAGCTCACACTGAGCTTTAATGGAGGTCAGGGGACCCCAGTCCACGACGGACCTGGAGTCACACGGAGAGGCGGAGTGCATATCATCATTAGCAGAGGCTTACCATCACCCAGACTCGCAATTTCCATCCCTGTGATCGCCTCATGATGTGCGTTTAATGGTGAATACAGTCACCCGCGCCATGTTAGAGGTCCTCAGACTGGGGACGGATGTACGCTCCGAACGACTGTAAAACTGCAGTCATTAAACCGAATCCACTAAAGAGGAAGCAGAGGAACGCTCCTCACATCTCATCAATCATCTTCTGCCTAATCCAGCAGAACTGCAGATTTATCAAGTTTTAAAGGTACTTTTTAAAAAACTAGTTGTCTAAACAGTTGGCTAAAGAGTACTGCGGTGGTATTTTGGCATAGTGATGAAATCAGATGGCAATATCACAGTATTCTGAAATATAATACAGAATATTCAAATGTCATAGTTTATTTGTTCCTCCTTTGGATTGTAAATGTGAATACCATTACCATTACCATTATGCTAATCCCATATACAAAAAGTATTGTGAAGGTACCATGGTACTTTGAAATATACTATATTACACAAATATGCCACATATTTGTATACTGTGGTATATTCACACCTTAAGAAATACTGTGGTGGTACCATGGTATTGATAGATATGCCATGGTACTATATGCAATACACCACATTATTAAGGTACTTCCAATAATACTATGGTACATGTCCAAACAAAACATGGCAGTACTCAAGTACTTTTTTGGAAGTGAATTGGACTCCGATATAATTAGTACTGTGGTATTATCAAAATTATACTGTATGTACTGTTAAATATAATGTACCATCTTCCTGTATAGATATATAGCAAGGTATGTACATGATACATCAGGGAATACTGTGGTTTTACTATATTATCATGGTGGTGTCCCCGTTACAAGTACGGTAGTATGGTGGTACCATGGAACGGTTATGTTTTAGATCATAATACCATGGTAAATAAGCAAATAAAAAAATGCAATGTCTTTACAAAGAAGTACTAAGTGGTACTATACCGTGATACATGGTAATACTGTGGTATTTTGAAATATACTGAAGTATACTGAAATTTACACTGTAATCCCTTGAATACCATAGTCTGTTTTTTTCCAGTGTATTTAACGACATTTCATTTGTCATCGCATGTTATTACCATTGTCCAAAAATGGTACAGGTTCAGATTTTCCATTTTTCTGTGAATTTTCATGAGCGAAATTCAGTTTTTTTTGTAGGAATCTATGCAATCTGGAATTCTGTGTGAAATTTCCCCATACAGATTTCGCAACAGATTCAATTTGGTAATGCGAATTAGCATGTTTACCAATAGAAATGTACTTGGTTTGAAAGTGATTTTGTGAGCTGTGATTCATACATCACTACACTATTGACAACAGACCCTTTTATCACAAAATGTCACTATTGTGACCGCATCTTAACACCATTATACTATTTTGTAAAGTCAATAAGGCTTGTTAGATAGCAAGGGCTCATTGTATTGATATATGACCAGTATGCATGGATATGATTACTGTATAGCGTGCCTGTGCAGACATGCTTTACATGATCAGTGTGATGCAATCGTGTTACGGCTCAAGTGTGCTGTGCTTTATTGACTGCAAGAAAACCACAGACACGCTTCTTTAGATAGAAGCTACTGTATTTCTGTTTACCACACACTTACACACTGTCTCTCTCTCTCGCTCCACTGCTCTCTCCCACACACTCAGACACAGCGCTGTATTCACATCAGCACTCTGCATTCCCATCACATATGCGCTTGCCGTTGCCTCGGAGATGAATGGAGAGGTGGGATGCTACATTAAAAGAGGCTGGGAGCACATCGCGTGAGTCACAAATAAAAAGGTGCCTTTTAAGCAAATTCAGTGATCGGTGTTAGCGCAGCGTTAGCCATTTTACACACCCACCGCTGTTGTTGTCGCTTCCTGTGATTGCAAAGGGAACGAGGGAGATGCCACGGCAAGGACACGGGGCGGCACGCATCGCTCAGCCACCACAGAAACAGGGAGGGGCGGCACTCCAGAACACTGCTAGAAACCGAGAGGGTTTGTTTGTGTAATAATGCGGTCAGAGACGGCTCTGACGAGAAGGGAGAAAAGAGGTCCTGCCAGGAAGGGAAGGAGGAGCAGATGAGAAGAAAATGAAGAGGAAAACGTAAGCAGGGGATAATTACAGAATTACTGCCGCCATTTAAACACGCAAGATCATAAACACACGTCATTACATCTGCAGAATCACACTTACACTACATCAACAGCCAGAGATGATTTCTGACCTACATTTCTCTAATTAAAGTATTTTTAATTCCATAATCTGACATATTTCTGAGTGAAACAAGATATGCAAGACAGTGAAATGCAGGATGGATATTTAAGTTTCACAAAGCATTAACTTTCTCTCTGCCATCATAGAGGTCTGATTATTCCACTGCTCATCAATTATCAATGTGTTCATTTATTCCAAAGAGATCATGTGCATATTTGTTCCAACCAATGTGTAGCCCCTAGATGAGGACGCTAAAATCAACATGAAATGCCGTTGACATGCAAACCTTTTTTTTCCCCATTACATGACAAATTTCAGAGTGAAACATGATTTAATGAGGAGAAATAATGTGAGGCTATTACATTAACCTGGAATTGATTAAACTGCTAAAAGCGATGTCTATATAATAAACACTTGGTGATATCATTTGAGAAAAGGAGCAATTTTGGTAAAAAAAAAAAAATGTGCACAGATGAATCAGGATCTTGTTTTAAATTCGATATGACACAGAAGTAACGACACACCTGTTCTTCTGTATTGTAACATACATCAGAGTGAAACTGATAATCATTTTAAAAGGAATTTGGAATTTTGCATGAAGGAAAAGGATTTCGCATTGGGCTCAAGTTGGTCATGCAAATTCAACGTGTCTTCCAAAAAACCTGCTTGGTCTGAAAGTGACTTAAGTGTGAACTGCGCTCTATGCATCTCTACAATACTGACAATAGCATGAAATTGTGCTAATGTGACCCCACCTTAACACCATCATACTATTTTTTCCATAAGGCTTGTTGATGAAAAAATAATGTGTAAACAAATTAGGAAAAACAATGTAGAAATCGATTGTATTGCCAAAACACATGTCTATGTGACAAATACGAGGGCTTGGTGACATCAAAAAGTTGCCAGAGAGACAGAGTGAGTTTGGTTAAAAAATTAAATAGATTGATAAACAAAAAAATAAAACATGTAGAGCGGCGACTTGGTTTCTTTCCAGTGGTTGTTCATTGGGAAGCCAGCGAGAAGCCAAGCATACATCACCAGAAGATCCAGTTATGACATTTTAATGAATGAATAAATGAATAAAACATGTGCATGGATGAATCATTCACAATAAGATCAATAGCATGAATTTAGAAAACAGTTATCATGCTGACTTGCGCAGGGTCAATTTTGATTCCATGTTGACTTTAATCAGGAACAGTCTCTACTTCCTGTGTGCAGTGTCTTTGTGACTTTGGATTTTCCTGTCTCTCAAAACGAGTGGAAAAGGGAGAGAGGCGAGGGCACTTTCACGTTTTGGACTTGCAGAGATGTAGCTGTCACACTTTCAAAGGGAGTCAGGAAAAGCAGGGAGGAGCCCGAGCGTGTACGGCAGTGTCCTTTGTGGGAATTTTCTCAGATCCATGAAAAGACTGTGCGCTCCAGTCGGAACGCCGATTCGGCTGAGAAGAGATCTGTGAGGTTTAGCTTGCTCTGTGAGCTGTCAATCACCAAGCGAGCGAAAGATTCTCTCCGCCATTGAATCACAGAGCTCCATTTATTGTCCATGATATGTATCCATGTAGCTTAAAAAGCCTTTGTGTATGTATCGATCATGTAGGATGACAGTATTGTGGGATAAAACGGCTGCGAGATGTAAATCGCACAGACAAACAGTATTCGGACTCAGCCTACAGGAAAGGAAAATGACAATCGAGATCTCTTTAAAAACTTGACTGCTTTTCCTAGACAGCAATGACTTTAAATAGAGTGGAAATATGCTTTGGCTGAAGTCTCCTGCTTCTTAGACTCCGGTCATATCCTGTAGATGTTCAAAATCATGCAATGATTTGCATCGTAAAAAGCGCTATACAAATAACTTTGAATTGAATTCAAAAGAGATCTGTATCTAAATACCAAATCTCAATATGAACTCAAACATTTCTCATCCAATTCTTCCCAGACCAAATTTTCAATAATGTCACTGGAGCTACTGTGAGCATAATTGTGCATATGCATGATGGCACTGTGCATCTGTGTAAGGTATTTTTGAAACCGATTGAGAAAATAGCATTTACATGCTTATTTTGTTTTTCCTTTTGATGGGATTATTTCAGGTCTACACCACCCCTTCCAATCCAATCGTATTGTAATTGGGATCCAGTTCAATCGGATCAATTTAGATGTTTACATGAAGGCTTTCCAATCCAATTACAAATTGATTATTTGGGTGCATGTAAACGTAGCTACAGCTCTACAGTGTTCCTGCATGTTCTTGCATGGGCTGTCTTGGCACACAAATCAAAACGAGATGGAAGAAAAACATGAAAAGCATTTAAACTCTTTAAAGAGTAGCAACAAGCTCTGCCAACATTAAAATGGCCACAAATTGGGCGAAGAGCTTTGAAGAGACCATAAACGGCCATTTAACCAAAGATCCTTTTATAATTTAGTCACTTTGCCCAAGGTAGAACGTCTTTAGACAGATGTCAGAGTCAGTATTGCCTTTAAAGCATCATATTATGCACTCAAGTGAAATCCACTCGTGCGAGATTGTTGTGAAGATGCACCTCGGATGGCCCACTTTTAACAAGACCCCATCTCAGCGTCTCTGACAAGCACGGAGAGACATCGATGTAACGCGAGTCCCTGATGTGTCTACGACTCGTCAGTGCTTAACTAAAAAAAAGGATAAGAATCCCTTCTGATGGTGTCAGGCTGCAATCTCAGAGCTGCGCTTTACAAACCACTCGCGGTGACAGCAGGAGAGCTGGGAGGCTCGCTTTGAGTACGGTCTTGCATTTGATTTGATCACTTGTAATGATACAGAAAAGAACGATGTGCTGACCTCACACTCTTTAACTCAAAATAGACAACAATTAGAATCTAAAAGAACTTCCTTTTGACATATCGCTGACATACAAAAGGACCCTTGAAGAAAGAACTGCTAAAAGCATGGATTTTATCTTCTACTCCTGCCTTTTCTTGTGTCTTGCATCCTTTTAATTCATCACCTCATTCTTATTTCCGAAGAAACACTTTATTTTAGATTAAATAATGAAATAATTCCTTTAGAGTACATAGACTCCTTATTGCCTGTCGTTAATCTTGGTAAATTAGAAAATAGAGCAATGAAGCATCGTAATGGCTTTGAATTTGGGCTTCTCCAGTGTCACCCTAACGTTGCCACAGTCGACTATGGCGTATTTAAGACCTCCAAAAGGAAAAACATGCTTCATGCTCCTTTGACTGTAATGGAAATCTATTATTTAGCTGTGACATTGAATTTATTGGAGCAATTTGGCACGGTGCAGCGCAGTTTCTGCAGAAAATCAGCCACAATCTCTGCTACTGATGCGAGCAGCTTAGCCGAGTAAACAGAATGGAGCTTGAGTGCTGCAGCTGTATCCGCAGAAGGTCAGGCCTGACACATGTGAACAACGTGCTTTCTTTACAAAACTTTACAATTACTCCATTCTGGTCACCAGGTGCAGACTGTTTTCAATTGTTTTCCCGTGCTTAAACAGAGAGACTCATAGCACTAGCTGATGATATTTTAGGGCTGAGTCACTAGAGCCCTGTAGCGTTGATGTATTTCTCAAAAAACTGAGAAGATTTACAGCTCTCTGTTTAGTCAGATCCTCATGTCCATCCTCAGAAAGATGGGCATCTCAGGAACCGCCCTCCTGTGGTTCGAGTCTTACCTCTCAGATAGGTCCTTCAGGGTGTCTTGGAGGGGTGAGGTTTCAAAGTCACAACTTCTTGCTACAGGAGTTCCTCAAGGCTCAGTTCTTGGACCACTTCTCTTCTCCATCTACATGTCGTCATTAGGATCGGTTATTCAGAAGCATGGCTTTTCCTACCACTGCTATGCTGATGACACTCAACTCTACTTCTCATTCCAACCAGATGATCCGACGGTAACTGATCGCATTGCAGCCTGTCTGAGCGACATTTCTAGCTGGATGATGGACCATCACCTTCAGCTCAATCTTGCTAAGACAGAACTGCTCGTGTTCTCCGCCAACCCATCACTTCACCACAACTTCTCTATACAGCTGGGTTCGTCAACCATAACTCCTTCCAGGACTGCCAGGAACCTTGGAGTTGTGATCGATGATCAGTTAAGCTTCACAGACCATATTGCTACAACGGCCCGGTCCTGCAGATTTGCCTTATACAACATTAGGAAGATTAGGCCCTTCCTGTCAGAGCAAGCTGCACAACTCCTTGTCCAAGCTCTTGTTCTCTCCAGACTGGACTATTGTAATGCTCTCTTGGCGGGCCTTCCCGCATGTACTATCAAGCCTCTGCAACTGATCCAGAATGCAGCAGCCAGAGTGGTCTTTAATGAGCCGAAAAAAGCTCACGTTACCCCTCTCTTCATCAGGTTACACTGGCTACCAATAGCCGCTCGCATCAAATTCAAGGTACTGATGTTTGCCTACAAGACCACAACTGGCACTGCACCAATATACCTAAACTCGCTAGTTCATACTTATGCGCCCTCCAGAAGCTTGCGTTCTGCAAGTGAACGACGTCTTGTGGTGCCATCCCAAAGAGGTACCAAATCACTCTCACGGACCTTTTCCTGGACTGTGCCCAGCTGGTGGAATGACCTCCCGATCTCAATTCGAACAGCTGAGTCTTTAGCGACACATCTTTTTCGCCAGCACCTGATGTACTGTACTAGACTAACTGAGACTTGTCATGGCACTTGTATACTGTTGCTCTCTCGATGGTTTGATTGCTTCTATTGTTCTCCTCATTTGTACGTCGCTTTGGATAAAAGCGTCTGCTAAATGATTAAATGTAAATGTAAATGTAGTCCAAAAAAACAAAAACAATTTCAGACCCAAGAAGGTTTGAAAAGCAGTCTATACAAGGTTTGAATGGTTAGCTTCTGCCGTATTTTAATTAATGCCTGAGCACAAACGCAGAAAGTTATTGTGTATTGTATATCTTGTTTTAGCTTATCAACACATTTTCTTAACCAGGTAGAGTCATGCTTAACTAGAAAGCTAAGCTGTTAGATTGCTAGTCAAAGGCTAGTCTCTGCCTCAGACGTCACGCCAACGGACCGCTGGCTGAACGTCTGATACATACAGCACACAAAATTGGAAACACTTCAGGAGTTTTGAAGTCATCATTGGACTGGTTTAATTATACAGGATTTCCAGGAGACGTGTATGTCGCGTTCTTTAGCATTCTGCCTGGAAACAAAGATGCCGTGATGACAAACCTCCTGACAGAAGAAGAAAGCCATCGTGTTTACAACTGTTTATGCCCTTATCAGGATCAACTAAATGCTGGATTTTCAAAAATGTGTGAAATATTTTAAGTTCGCAGCATAGAATCTTTAAAATATGTCCAAGAATTTTACACATGTAAAATGTGTAAAAGGTGTGTTATTGTGGGGACAGTTCCACGCCCCTAAACATGACGCAACGAAACGTGATTGGTTGTTTTACCTGTCAGTGGCCTCTTGGGCTCTCTTGGCCATTCAAAGTGGCCAAGGTTCCCAAACCTTCTGCCATCAGTCTGAAGGTCTGGCTAGGCGCAATTAATCAAAAGCTAACTTTTAAAAAAACAAAAACAAAATTGCTTTGGTAATCTAATGTGATATGTCACTTAAAATAGGGTTGCATGGTCTTTTTTTATATATCAGTCAATAATACATATTTAATTGCAAGCTTATATTCACTATTTATCCATTTAGATTAGCTACATTTGCCATCATATAATGCTCACTTGAAGTTGATCTTTAAAAACACAAATAATTTATTAAAAAGGTTAAATGTAAAGTTTACCAAGTATTAAAATTATTCATATTGTCCATGATAATGTTGTGATGCCTGAATCAACTGTAATTTATTTTTATTTTTTTCATTATTTTATTTCCTTGTGTTTATTTTGAATTTATTTACACAAAACAGTACAGAATTTTAGAATCTACTAATTATCAGCCACAACATGACAATATTTATTGGCATCAGCCAGAATTTTAATACACGTGCATCCCTGATTCAAAAGAAATAAAAAAATAAAAAATAGAATGGTTTTGAGGTGGAAAAAAGATAGAATCTTGAATAAATAAATAAATAGATAGATACAATTATCCATGTGTAAAAATGTCAGCATGCATTTCATGTACCTCTGAAGCAGGTATGTGCCAGCCGAGCAACTGCCATTGATATGAACAGAGGGAATGCTAACGGATAGCTCTCTCCAGGTATTACAGACCTTCTTGAGTCTGTACACCACTAATGCATTTGCAGCGCATGAAATGCAATCAGACACGGCATTCAGAGGCAATACACTGTCAGGGAAAGGTTGCGCAGAGCCCATTAGAATTGAACACTCTGTTAATACACTTGAAGTCGACTTGCATTTACTCCAACGTTAACTTCCAAACCTGATTTTAGGGCAATCGATAAATGTATGTGCTAGCACAGGAGCAAAAGTGCTTTTTAAACATCTAACAACACCTACTCTTTGACACAGAGACACACAAACACATGCAATATGAGTTTCTGAAGCCTTTTTAAGAACAAGTAAAACACTATAATGAGAGCAAGAGAGAGAGAAAGAAAGAGAAACAGAGAGAAAGACATTATCGTCATCTGCATCGTATGTAATGTTTATTTAGAGTAATGGCTCCATTCCAGCATGGCAGGAAAACAATAATGTTTATTTTATTCTTCTGCAGATGAAACCGAGCAGTGTGAGGAATGGGGCAATGGCACAGGGGTAACGTGCAAAGATATGAACACAAGTCATGCTGAATCTCGCTACAGAATCTCACCTATATGATGCTTGCTTTCACGCAGAACCTTATCATCTTGAAAAAAAAAATGAATATGCACATGCTCTAATTTAAGGAAATATGTATATGAAAGTTATATTGGTGTCCTGATTATTTACATAATGGCAAGAAAATGAGCATGACTGAAATAAGTGTTAAGTTAGCCATTTCTTCTGTTGGCTTACAACCTTTTTTAATAGCATTATTATTATTATTATTTAATTTTGATATTGTCATACTGATTTCTGTAATTACATCCTATGAGGTTGGATGTTTTAGCATGAGACAAACAGCACAGAATTCATCAAAACTATTGCTTAAAGGAATTTTACAAAAGAATAACAGGATGGAAAGTAATATTGAATACAAAATGATTAATCAATAAAACCATTTGTTTAGAATATCTCAGTTGCATTAAAAAAAAACTGGAATATTTCTTAATAAACAGCCAATTTTTCATTTTATTTGTTAAATTCTCCTCATGTTTCCTTAATTGGGATATTGGGTTTAACTATTATGATTTACAACTTTAAAAACACACTGCAAATAAGAATAACCCGGTCATTTTCATCGTGAGTCAGACTGACTATTCCGCACAAATCCATCTCCATTTTACTGTCATTAACACTGACGTTCAAGGAGGCCATGACTGTTCTTTTGGAGTCGAGAAGCATGCAGGCGCAGTGAATGACAGATTCAGGGCTGAGCTCCGGTGAGGTGATGGACAGATCATGCAGACACGTGGAAATGAATTAGTGCTGTGTTCGAAAGTCAGACTTCTAACTTCTGGAAAAAACTAACCTTAAAATGGCATTACTCAGTGAGATATACACAGTTAAAGGTGCAGCAAGTAATATTGACAGCTAGCAGTTAAAATGGGTCTAAAATCTAAATATTGGAAAGAGTTTCTCCTTTCCCTCTTCCTCGCACTCGATGATTATGTGGGTTGCCAGATTGAGGACACGCAACAGGAACAAGCTCAACTGACAAAAGAAGGTGACAAGCCTTACACTGTAAGTTGATTTATCCGTGTTTTAATATGCTTTTAATAGAGCTTTTTAGATGGGTTCCAAGGCTTTTAGGTTGGGTAGAATCTGCGATCACTAACCCAGTTTGTTTGCTGGCTTCCATGGCTGTAATACGCTGTGTTTTCTGTGTTGTCAAAATTCTATTGGGTAAATTGGCAGTGGGCGGAGTCACACAGACCCAAACAAAAACAGACATTCTGAAACGGAACTCACATTTCAAAGTAGAATAACTGGCTTTATTCCATGGTCTGTCTGAATACTGGATTCTGATTGGCTGGCAGGTATGCAGTAAAACCGTTTAATGCACAGGTAGTTTCCAAGTCCGTTTAATCACCGTTCCATATTAATGAGCTGCTTTAATTGATGCACACTAACCACAGCAAGCAGGTAAAGCACACACAACTGTCATCTCTCTCTCTCTCTCTCTCTTTCTCTCTCTCGATCGATAATTAAATGAAATACATGCTATAATTCATTCAAATAAATGTGATCTTACCGCACTATTTCATCTCTGTGTCTGATTTGAAGCTGGCAGAATGCTAGTGCTTACGTGCCGTAACTGACGAAAATAACTGTCATTTTTACCCATTCGGTCAAATATTGCGCTGCAAAGAGCAATACTAGTTTTAACTTGTCTATAACTTGGCAAATGACCATGGAATATGCGGGATAATCAATGGCTAGCCATGCATTAAAGGATTTTCGCTTCGCGTCGGGCGGTTCTTTGCCTCCACGTCGTGCATTAAAATCCTTTGATGCACGGCTAGCCGTTGATTATCCCTTACGTATAGCATTGTTTTTTTGGAGAAACAAGTATGTGAACTAAGCATCTTTCCTGAATGTCTACAAACACATTATGGTATTTTTCTGCTTTAGTATAGTCAAAAAAATACACCTTTATGGATAAACACTCTCTTTTCCCAAATAAAATGCATTAAAACCGATGATTATTACGAAGCATTGTTTAAACATTGACGTCTGCAAAGCTAACAGCAGCATTACAGTATTGTTTTCTTATCCGTCATCATGCAAATGTCAGGACGCCTTTGTGGTCGGAAGTCTGAGATATCAAGTAGGAATATCCCGCATTTGACTTTGAATGGAACGCAGCACAACACACACACACACAAACACACACACACACATCCGCTCAGAGACAGACACACACACACACACACCTCTATCTGTATGTAATTGCTAGGCATTCAACTATTCAAATCCATAAGCTGCTGGGTAATAGAGTTGGTTTTAGCTGTATTCAACTCGCAGCCTCAGAGGATTTTACATCACGCCACAGCGCAGAAGTTTCAGACTGTGGAGACAGAACTGTTCCCCAACAAAACAGAAGCACAATGGTCTCCTCAGTGCCGTACTTTCAGCCCTGCTACAGCAGATAAAGCACACCAGCAGGAAAAACAAAGAACCCGGCAGCTCCCCGAAACTTCACGTACGCTTGGGAAAGCCATAGAGCACGATTAATTCAACAGCATGGAATGATGGAGGAATTTTGGCCTGTATGAGTCCAAGCATCCTTTCAGACTGTATCGGACAGCGGGAGGAGAGGGAGGAGGCGGTGAGGAGGTATCTGTGAAAACAGTCGATACGGCAGGCATGAGGTGATATTGACTTTTCTCGTTTATTACAGCACAACATTCATATTAACCTTTTCCTTCCAATGTTTCTTTCAAGTAACATGCAGAATGAAGAAAGTGGTGCTTTTATCAACAATTAGAGCAAAATGTATTTTTAGAGATGGGGAAAATGCTGAAGAATACAAATATGCTGATGTGAATCAGGAGGAACTAAATTCTTGCTGAAAACATCCAAACATGAAAAATCAAAAGCAGTTTTCATAGCAATTTGCATTAGGGCTAGCCATATAGAAGTATGCTTCTGTCTCAGATCAGATCAAATAAAATAAAAGAATGAAAATATTTCTTGGAATTTTGACTTTATATCTCACAATAGCACTTAAATAAAATAATAAAAAGAATAAAAGTTTTCATAGCAATGTGCATCATAGCTGGCCTTATATAGAAGCATGTTTCTGTCTCAAATCAAATAAATACAATCTTGGAATTTAACATATTTCTTGGAATTCTGACTTCATATCTCACAATTGCGATTAAGTAAAATAAAAAAAGTATAAAAGTTTATATATGTAAACATTAGTTTGCATTATGGCTGGCCATATAGAATGTTTCTGTCTTTAAAATAAAATAAAATAAAATAAATTCTGAACATTTTTCTTGGAATTTTGTCTTCACAAATTGTCATCTCACAATTGCACTTAAATAAAATAATAAAAATAATAAAAGTTTTCATAGCAATGTGCCTTATGGCTGGCCATATAGAAGCATGTTTCTGTCAAATCAAATCAAATACACTTTCTTGGAACTGAAAATATGTCTTGTAATTCTGACTTCATATTTAACAATTGCAATAAATAAAATAAAAAGAAGTTTGCATTATGGCTGGCCATATAGAATGTTTATGTTTATATCTCATAAAAAAAATAAAAAAATCTTAAAATACTGACCTCATATATCATACTTGCAATTTTATTTCACATAATTGCAACAACTGCATAATTATAAATTACACTCACTGCAAAGTGCATTATGCTTTTATTTCTTCAATTGTAAATTGCTCTATGTTAATTCTAAATACAACTTTGTATTCTGCAATTTCGACTTTGTATTACACAACTGTGATATATCATGATATCACTCTATTACAGCATATTTTTAAATGTTTTATTTGACATATTTCCGTGGGTTACTTGTTCGGCAGTACCTGAATGTTTTAATTGTGTAACCTCCTCTTCACATTCATATAGTTTTTAATTTATTTGGCAATGCCACTCGTGCAGAGTCTCTCTCTCTCTCAAAGAGTTGTAGATGCATGTCATCATTCAGTGGAGTATCTGAAAACAACTGCAACTGCAGGAAGACCATTTTTGAGGTAAACTCAAATGAACATAATGAGCGTGAGTGCACAATCCACACGTCAAAGTAGCCCACTTCAGCGATGACCCCTGCGTCCTCCACTCCAGCCCCTCTGCTGAGATTGAGGTGAATTATTCAAAAAATGATCCTGTGACGTACACTCATACGGCAGTGAAGGAGACGAATAGGAAACGACACTTGCTTGCTGTAAACAGCCTCAGTGGTCCCCGTGGAGCATGTGTCCACACACAGAGCTGCTCTCTTAGACCGGAGAAACCTGCACAAATAAATCTAAACTGATAGTAATGCATTTTCCATCAGCTAAAAAGTTCAATTATGATGGATGTGACAGCGCAATTCAGGCCTCACGTATACATTATTGATTAGTTCCCTTGAGGTTAAAATGTACTGCTCCTGAAGAAACCAAAGATGGAGTTATGTCTGACCATCTTGTTCTTTTTCCACATTTTTGTTTTCAGTGACAGCAGGAATGCGGCACAAACTAACAAACAAAGCGGAAAAGCACAGGCTCAAAGAGTTTAGGATACTTTAGCATGCAGTAATTCAGCACAAAAACGTGCATATCATTCACTAACCACCCATAGTTCAACCTGACCAGACAATACATGTATATTTAAATGAATGCATAAACACACCTCCATACAATGCAAATAAAAAAATGCTTTATTAATCTGTTTGCATTTATGCAATTAATTTATTTGAAATGTTTAGATGCTGTGCATTTATTATAAGTAAGCATGCATCCATATATACCATTTCATAGAATACAAACTCCTGTCATTCATTTTATACTGTTTTTTGAAAGTTTTGCATACAGTACATTGTGTGTATTTATAAGGGGGGAAAATGAATATTTTGAGTGATTTGACATTACTTTCAGCAGTGTAGGACTCTCAGTACTTTTAAAGGTACTTTTCTATCCCTGCTGCAGATTTCCTCCCACAATCAGTGCCGAAAAAGTGAAAGAAGCCAGCTGATTCCATACAGGTTTGCTTATAACTGATTTTATAGCCTGACAGAATGTCTTTTGTGTCAAAAGTAATGCTGTGGCAAGTAAGTTTGAAGCTTTTTGTGACTTCCCAATAAGTCTGTGTGAAAGAACAAACCTCTCATTCTTCATGTTGGAGTGGAGTTCTGACTGAAGACTGAAGTGAAAAGGCTAAATTTCCTTAGGGACAGAAGCTCTAATTAATTTTCAAGCTGCTTTAACAAAGTCCATTCAAGTGCTCAGTGTTTTCAAGCAGAGTTGGCATTATTAAACACAATGAATGGTGAAGCTCGACAATCTCAAGGCCGTAGTTCATGATGAAAGCATGCGTGCTTTATAAAGCGCTATTATTTGTATCCAGTCCAAGCTGGAATAACAACCACATTGCAGCAAAATGAATAGCAGTTCACTGTGCGGATGGATCAAATCCACCAATTTACCTTGCAATAACTGTCACTTCTATGTTATTTTGAACCTTTGACCTAAGCATCCACAGATCAATCATGCAACTGACAGGCACATTCAACTTAAAGTCTGGGAATCAAACCCACAACCTTCTAACAATCACCACAATCTACATTAAACCATTTTCATAAGTACATACATCACAAATTACTGAAGATTACCCAGTTTTTCAGCCAAGAAACAATGTTTACCTGCAACGAAAGCACTTAAACGGCTGAAAATAAAGCATATTTCTTCAAATGCATGTCCTTTAAACAACATAGTTGTTTAAACAACAGTAATTTTGGCTCAAATCCCCTCTCAAATGACTTGAGCTACAACACAAATAACATTAGCAAACTGAAAGTCAAGCGGCACTGCTGGATAATGAATCAAATCTTCACCCAAAATGAGGTGAGCTTTCAACAGAGGAGCACTCGAGAGAGAGGGAATCAGAGTCAGAATCTAACTCTCATTATCAGAGAGGGGAAAAGCCCAGGGTAATTAATGACTGGTGTAAACTATTTGCAAAACGAAGCTCAGATCGTTAATGAATCATCTTAGATATATAATCAAGTAATTAGGAAATGAAGTGGCGAGTAAAGCGCAGGAAGTTGCAGTAATGAGGAATGGTGATTATCAATTTGAAGGATCTGCTGATGATCCCCCGGGACCCGCATCATATCCTCTGCTCACAAAAGCTGATTTACCCTCGTCTACATGATTCTGCCGTATACAGCCTTTTTTGATCCACGGCGGAGTCCTGATCAAAGAGACTAAACGTGCCGACTCGAGTGACAGACATCAGAGAAAAAAATGGGGCAATGGATTCTGGACAAAGCAGAACGTTTGACCACAGACGACCACAGAAACGATCATATAGAAGCAGGGCCGCTGCTGGCCAAATGGGTGCCCTAAGCAGAATTGTATTGTTGTGCCCCCTCCCCCAAATATTATGGATGTTAAAAAAAAAAAAAAACGCCCACTATAGGGGTCAAAATAGAACTTTAATAAAATATAAAAGTAAATAAATACATTGTAATTAAATTGTATTATTTACAAATTACAATTGTAGCTCTAGACAGTTACCTATGGCTATTATTTTATTAATACAGTTGTCTGATTGATTTTATAGTCTCAAGCATTCAGAAATCACACAAAAGAAAATTGAGCAGTTTTACTACGATAAACCCGTGGTTAATTTTTTTGTAAGGGTTGTGATGTCCACATGTTTTGAAGATAGAGGCTGTAGCATTTCTATCGCAAAAAGGTGGCCAAAAAATTAAAGATTAAGTGGTTATTTGAATTAGCCTAAATGTTTGGTCAATATTAAAGGACTTGATCGTTCTGTAAGTGTATTACCAGGCCTTTGGCTCCCTTTACAGGCATTTGTAACAATATGTAATGTTAATGCTAAATTGTTTATTTTGTATTACATTATGTATTTTAACAGTGTTTTTCAATGAAACTGTATAATTATTAACCAATCATTATTGCCTCATTGTTTTTATATAATGCATTTTAAGTCATCTATTGTTGGCGTAGGTCTGTTTTTATAACCACCAAAAATATTATCTTAATACTTCTTTGTAAACTATTATTTGCAGTAACAAAACCATGGTTCATTTGTGGTTAATATCCATGGGTACAGGAACCATGATTTTTGGTTTTATTCGTAGTAAAACCATGGCTAATTTTCGTAAGGGAACACGGAAAGTCAAAGAGAATATTATATGTGTTGTTGGTGGTTGAATTATTACCGACATTAAAACACGTTACTAACGTCAACAGCCAAAAAAGTTACAGGATTATATGAATGTAGGCTACCTAAAAGTAATGCATGGGCTTCATCTCTTTTTCTTTTTCTTTTCTCGGCGCCGGATTGCTCATGTCTTTTCACAGGCATAGCTGTCCATCAATAATGATAATTTGCTTTCAGCCGCAAACATGAGGCGCGAGCGGTCGCGGGCGCGGATGCGGGAATAGCGCGTCACGTGTGATTAGCCTACTGCCTACTACGTCTGCGTTCACCGTAAAACGCATTTTTTATAATTATATATATATATATATGTTAATGTTTAGATTTGTATTTATGTATATGTATATGTCAATTGTAATACTAATAGCCTATAGAACAAAAGTTTTTTTTTTTTTTTTTTGAGCAACTGGGATGGTGCCCCCCTGTGTATAGGGAGCGGCGGTACTGTATAGACGTCCATGGCTCAGCGATCAGCTTAGAGGTGTGAATGTGTATGCAAATGCAGGAGTTAATGTATGGAAGCATATGTGTAGCAAAATTCAATTTGCAATGTAATATGCAAAATGTCAATGCAATATGTAAAATGGCAATGCATTTCTGTATTTAAATTTACATTTTCCCATACATATGTGCAACATTTAGTGCAAAATGAAAATGAAAATTCAATTATATAATTTAAGTTTGCCATTTTCTACACTAGTTTTAATATGCATATTAAAAACATATTTTAAAGCTTTATAAGTTGCAAAATTAAAATGAAAATGTATTACCCAAATTGATTAGATATGTTTAACATGTCCAAGCAAAAACTGCAGCAAAATGATCATTTAAATGCTGTTTTTCCTAAATGTATTTAGACTTAGGGGTAGGACACTTGGGATTGCATTTTCATCGTGAGACCGCGGGATAATTGTAGCAAAATTCAATGAGAGTTTCAAAATGCATTCTGAGCCAATGGTGCAGCAAAAGGGTAGCAAAACGGTGATTTAAATGTCTTTTATTTTTCTTAAATGCATTGACACTTACATATATGACGTTTCAATTGCATTTTCATTAAATACCCCGCGATGAATATAGTTTAAGTCATTGTGGATTTGAAAATGCATTCCGAGTGGAGCACGCCCCCTAGCTGTCAATCATTACATCAAGGCGGGGCTCGGCAACGGGACGCACAATAGGTCAATATTCACCATTAACCAAACGCTTTTCACCTGCCTGAACATCTCTGCCCGTTTACGCTCGGATTGATGCACATAAGCAAACAGACAGTGCTATTCTACACTTATTTACTACCTTACCTTATATTTTATTACTCTTTTATTTTTAATCCGTAAAGTAGTGCGTGTTCCGTGGCACCCAGGACGTGCAGAGAGTTCCTCAGGGAGGGGCTCAAATGTAAAAAAAAAAAAAAAGGGGGCAATGTGAGAAAGAAAATAAAATAATTATATATATGTATATAGTTAACTAATCGCTCAAAAGTCGGAAAATTCCTGTTTATTTTTACATAGGCTATCTGTCAATCTGAGGCGTTGCTATGGGTTGCGAACGCTTTGCTTGACTGACTGATATTCCAGTCTGTTCAGAAACCATAAGCGCTCAAGCCATAGCCTAATAGCCTATAGTTCTTTCAGTGAGTGGGTCGACGGAAGGAAAAAAATAAACCAAACAATATTTTAAACTTTTTTCATCAATAATCAAAGCTAGTGTGTCGATTTAATTAAAAATCCATATATTATATATTTTAGAATATTATAATATTCTAAAATAATTATAAATAATTATAATTCATCGTTTGTCATGTATAATACACCAACCAATCATGATCTGGCTCAAGTTCAAATTTCATTGGACAATAATGTGAAGTGGAGCGGACATTCTCCGTTCTTATTCATAAATCGGTAGAAAATGACATTGGACAGACAAGCTTATTTATGGAGCGATCTGGATCCGCGGTTTGTCTCATTTTATAAATCAAATTACATCGCTGAGAAAATAGATGCTGAATGACTACAAAAGCACTGCACAAAAAACAGGTAATCAGTAGGCTATTGAATTCACTTATATTTATGTATGATATCCTACACCGTTTCATGAAACTCCTATAGTTCATGAAACCCAAGTGCCACCTACAGGCCTGTTATGAGAAGTGTAGGCTGCCGAAATGGTGACATGAAAGGACTTTATTATATTACCATTTTTGATAATGCAGCATTATGAAAGTGTCTTATGCTCATCAAGCCTGCATTTATTTGATCAAAAATACTGAAAAACTGTAATAATGTGAAATATTACAATTTAAAAGAACGTTTTTCTATTTTAATATATTTTAAAATATAATTTATTTCTGTGATTCAAAGCTGAATTTTCAGCATCATTACTCCAGCCTTCAGTGCATGATCCTTCAGAAATCATTCTAATATGCTGATTTATTATCAGTGTTGGAAACAGTTGTGCTGCTTAATGTTTTGTTTTTATTTTAATTTTATTTATTTATTTTGGAACCGTGATAATTTTTTGGGGTTCATTGATAAATAAAAAGTTTAAAAGAACAGCATTTATTCAAAATAGAGATGTTTTCTAACGATGTTGATCTTTACTATCACTGTTTCTATTAATTTAAAAAATCCTTGCTGAATAAAAACTAATTTATTTAAAAAAAAATATATATATATACTGACCGCAAGCTTTTGAACGGTAGTGTGTATTGTTACGAAAGTTATATTTTGAAAAAATGCTGTTCTTATTTAACATTTTATTCAAAGAATCCTGAAATAAGCATTGCATAAAATGTATTTTACAGTATATTACATTTTTGATCAAATAAATGCAGGCTTGATGACCATAAGTGACTTAATGAATATTAATGTATCCAAACGTTAATGGTGAATATTGACCTATTGTGCGTCCCGTTGCCGAGCCCCGCCTTGATGTAATGATTGACAGCTAGGGGGCGTGCTCCACTCGGAATGCATTTTCAAATCCACAATGACTTAAACTATATTCATCGCGGGGTATTTAATGAAAATGCAATTGAAACGTCATATATGTAAGTGTCAATGCATTTAAGAAAAATAAAAGACATTTAAATCACCGTTTTGCTACCCTTTTGCTGCACCATTGGCTCAGAATGCATTTTGAAACTCTCATTGAATTTTGCTACAATTATCCCGCGGTCTCACGATGAAAATGCAATCCCAAGTGTCCTACCCCTAAATCTAAATACATTTAGGAAAAACAGCATTTAAATGATCATTTTGCTACAGTTTTTGCTTGGACATGTTAAACATATCTAATCAATTTGGGTAATACATTTTAATTTTAATTTTGCAACTTATAAAGCTTTAAAATATGTTTTTAATATGCATATTAAAACTAGTGTAGAAAATGGCAAACTTAAATTATATAATTGAATTTTCATTTTCATTTTGCACTAAATGTTGCACATATGTATGGGAAAATGTAAATTTAAATACAGAAATATATTGCCATTTTACATATTGCATTGACATTTTGCATATTACATTGCAAATTGAATTTTGCTACACATATGCTTCCATATTAATGTGCTTGCATTGTTATGATGCAATTATAGAGAAGACCGGGGCTAGTTGTCACACTATCTTACCCCAGTAAAAAATGGGGCACATTCATTTTTCAAGTCAGTTTCTGTACAGTTACAAATTTCAGAGCCTTGCTTTAAAAAAAAAAAAGTGACAACATGCCCCAATAGTAGAGCTTATATGGGGCAAGTTGTCACAATGTCAGCTTGCTATTAATCAGCATATTTTAGGAGCAACCTTAACAGCAAAATAATGAATGTAAAATGTATCATATAAAATATACAAAATATCAAACCAATGTTTATGCAAAATACATTTAAAGTAATTAATTGAATTACATTTAAAATGAGAAACAACCTGCCTCAACCTGACATACATGCACACATACATAAATGCATGCATACATTCATACATAAATACTTTTACAGATATTTAAAAAAAAATCATGCTGAATTTATTTATTTATTTATTCATTCATTCATTTTTGTATTTTTTTATGATAATGGGAGGAAAAATAAATAAACAAGATTTGAGTGGTAAGCTGCCCCTTGTGACAACTAGCCCCAGTCTCCCATACCAACAGCAAAATCCATCACACCCACCTATGCAAACCCAACCTCCCTCTTTCTCGCTCTTCTTTTCTCCATCCATCTCACTCTGTCTCGCTTACTGTCTCTCTTCTGTCGTTTAGCACTCGGGGCTCCCACACAAACATTTACATCAGGAATGAGATATTTAATGAAACTGGTGCAAGGAGTAATTAAAGCCCCTTTTCTCCACACAAAAGGGGCTGATGAGGGAGCCCCCTCTTCCTCCTCCTCCTGCTCTCTCTCTCTCGCTCACATGCTCTCTGATTTAAATCACTACATCCGTGCACCCGTCTCACTAATCAAACCCTCAAGAGCTTCTGTTATTCTTGCAAAGACAGCTAAGACAGTGAAAGGACAGACAGGGGAAGAAAAAAAAGATCATCTCGATGATGAAGGAGACGTGTTAAAGGGAACAACTAAGTCAGGAAGATCCAAGCAAACGGAATGCTCCATCGTAATGTACAGTACATTTCACCTCTTTGAAAAAACAGTGGCGAGAAACTATTATTATCTACAGGCCCAAAGGGACTGGCAGGAAGTCCGAGATGTGTCTCTCTAATAGGCCTTCCTTCTGTCTGCAGTGCAGCACTTCCGCAGTGGTTGTACATCTGGACGGAGTGATGCTCCTGCCGTATCATGACAGCTCCAGCTTCACGTTTGATGTGTGTTATAATGCTGGCTCAAAAAGATGAGAGAGTTTAGGGGGTTTTAGAAGAGCAGGGACTGATATCTGTGTCCTTTGACCTTTTCACAAATAAAGATAAAATGAAACGTGATCATGTGCACTGTATTCCTAAGTCTTATGAGAATTCTGCAAGGAACGATTCACTGAAAAACGTCAGTTAAAACATTGCTATTTAGTATCACTGAGATACTATTATAGTTTGTATTGATGTTTTAAATATTTTTTTATTTTTATATTTTGTTTGTTTTTTAGTTTAGTAATTTGTTGTGCTTTTCTCATTTGTTTTATTTTTTACTTATTTTTTTTTACTAAACAAAAAAAAAAACTTTAAAATTTTAAATACAAATATCTTTCTTTCTTTCTTTATTATTTTTTGCTTGCTTGTCTGTTTGTTTAATATTGTGTGTCAGTTAATGTTTTAGATCTTGTTTTTTTTAAGTTTTAGATAACTATAAAAACGCCGCTATTTTCTGAATATCCTTTCCTCTGGTGCAGATCTAAAATGCTTACTTTTTATATTAAATTTTTTACTTTTAATATTATTTATTTATTTGATTTATTTATTTATTCATTGATTTATTTAACATTTCATTTTTAAAACCGTTAAACCTACTGTTTCTTTACAGCCAACGTGAAGCACCTTTCGCTAACTGTTTTACTTTCCTATTTGGATGTATTTTGTGAAACAGGATATTCAAAACTTTTTTTGAAATATTGATAATTCGATAAATAAAACAGAATAAGGCCAGAAACATGCATGGAAAAAATAAATGCCTTTAAGGTTTTGCTTAAAAACCAACATAGGCTCATTGGAAATACGTGCCTCTACCTACATTTCTGAAAAACTCAAAAAACATACTTATACATACAAATTGCTGCAGTTTTCAGTTGAAATGAACACTAGAGCCAGTAAAACTCCCACAACTTTTACAACCCGAATTCCATAAATGTTGGGACATTTTTTAAATTTGAATAAAATGAAAACTAAAAGAATTTCAAATCACATGAGCCAATATTTTATTCACAATAGAACATAGATAACATAACAAATGTTTAAACTGAGAAGTTTTAAAATTGTATGCACAAAATGAGCTCATTTCAAATTTGATGCCTGCTACAGGTCTCAAAATAGTTGGGACGGGGGCATGTTTACCATGGTGTAGCATCTCCTCTTCTTTTCAAAACAGTTTGAAGACGTCTGGGCATCGAGGTTATGAGTTTCTGGAGTTTTGGTGTTGGAATTTGGTCCCATTCTTGCCTGATATAGGTTTCCAGCTGCTGAAGAGTTTGTGGTCGTCTTTGACGTATTTTTCGTTTAATGATGCGCCAAATGTTCTCTATAGGTGAAAGATCTGGACTGCAGGCAGGCCAATTCAGGCAGGACTCTTCTTCTACGAAGCTATGCTGTTGTAATAGCTGCAGTATGTGGTTTTGCATTGTCCTGCTGAAATACACAAGGCCTTCCCTGAAATAGACGTCATCTGGAGGGGAGCATATGTTGCTCTAAAACCTTTATATACACCTTTCAGCATTCATAGTGCCTTCCAAAACATGCAAGCTACCCATACCGTATGCACTTATGCACCCCCATACCATCAGAGATGCTGGCTTTTGAACTGAGTGCTGATAACCCGCTGGAAGGTCTCCCTCCTATTTAGCCCGGAGGACACGGCATCCGTGATTTACAACACTAATGTCAAATTTGGACTCGTCTGACCATAGAACACTTTTCCACTTTGAAACAGTCCATTTTAAATGAGCCTTGGCCCACAGGACACGACGGCGCTTCTGGACCATGTTCACATATGGCTTCCTTTTTGCATGATAGAGCTTTAGTTGGCATCTGCAGATGGCACGGCAGATTGTGTTTACCGATAGTGGTTTCTGGAAGTATTCCTGGGCCCATTTAGTAAGGTCAATGACAGATTCATGCCGATGAGTGATGCAGTGTCGTCTGAGGGCCCGAAGACCACGGGCATCCAACAAAGGTCTTCGGCCTTGTCCCTTACGCACAGAGATTTCTCCAGTTTCTCTGAATCTTTTGATGATGTTATGCACTGTAGATGATGAGATTTGCAAAGCCTTTGCAATTTGACGTTGAGGAACGTTGTTTTTAAAGTATTCCACAATCTTTTTACGTACTCTTTCACAGATTGGAGAGCCTCTGCCCATCTTTACTTCTGAGAGACCTCTCTAAGACGTCCATTTTATAGCTAATCATGTTACAGACCTGATGTCAATTAACTTAATTAGTTGCTAGATGTTCTCCCAGCTGAATCTTTTTCAAAATGTATTGCTTTTTCAGCCCTTTGTTGCCCCCGTGCCAACTTTTTTGAGACCTGTAACAGGCATCACGTTTGAAATGAGCTCATTTAGTGGATAAAAGTGAAAAAAAATCAGTTTAAACATTTGTTATGTTCTCTATGTTCTATTGTGAATAAAATATTGGCTCATGTGATTTGAAAGTCTTTTAGTTTTAATTTTATTCAAATTTAAAAAACGTCCCAGCATTTCTGGAATTCGGGTTGTATTCCTTTTCACACAAAGTATGATTTACAGGTTCACAGTTTCGATTAATAAAGCCTAATTTTCGCATAATTACTTCAAAACAATTTTAACATGCTGCAACATTTGAAAACTTATTTACCTTAATGTATAAATAATGGTGCTGCATAAATGTATTTAGAGGCACGTGTTTTGAATGAGCCTGGGTTGTTAAAAACATTACATTAAAACATCTTTTCTTGACTGAAATAAGAAGGACAAGGAGAATATGCTGTTCGATATGTTACAAATGTAAGTCTGAGAGCATGTGTAAGCAGACTGTGCCTCTCATTTCACTCAATACTCTCTTTTGCTGTTTTTATTCAACAGATTTCCAGTGTCATTCAGATCAGAGAAGTTTACAACAACAAGCTGTTGATTTCCCTCTCTCTGCCCGTGGGCTAAACGTGGGTGATCTATACTTTCTCTGAACATCCACTGCCAAGGATGTATTTGTTGTTGGTAGTGCTGTAAGATGACCGCATAAAGCTAGACGTCCTTGTTTTCAGTCGATTCTTTCAATTCTCAGTCGCTTCTAATTTAAAACACCTTTATGACGGGCAACCAGGGAAACGATCAGAGACTCGCAGGAATGAGAAACCAGTCTTTAAGCGTAAAACAGAAAGCCTTTGAACAGGCGTGACGAGCGTCAGTGCATTGCATCCTCAGGGTCACCAAAGGCGTTAAATAACATTAATCAAAAGACAGCCTCAAGTACATGCGGTACAATGCGGTAAACAACAGCAAATGTGTGTTAGCTTTTTTTGCATTGAATAAATAATCATATTTATGCTTACGCTGCGAAGACCCAGGGTCCAGATCTGGGTCACGGTAACGCAGTAAGTTCATTGCAGAGACAGAAGTGGTGCTCGAAAGGTTCACGTAGGAGCAGAAAACAGGGTCAATGACTAGCTTCTTCAAAAATGCACAACAGAGAAGGCCAACAGTCACTTCAAACGCGCTATGTTTTGTCACTTTTAATCAGTCAGGGGCCCCAGTCTCAACTAACAGCGTTCAGAAAGAGGGGTGGGAAGAGAACGCGCGACCAGAGAGGAAAAGAACTCCAAGAAAGTCGCCGAGCCCACGCTAATTCCATGTTTCAACGGTTGTAACAATGTAATGTAAGCCAAAATATTAATAAGCTTGTATAATTGTTTCATTTTCATTCCAGCACAAATTTTTCAACAGCGAGAGAGAGTGATGCAAACGCAAGCGACCTGAGAAATGAACAATTACCGACGGACAGTTTGGGCATTTTACCCCAAAATCAAAAGTGAAAAAAAATTAAATAAATATTTTTTTTTATGAAAAAATAGTTTAGGACCTTCAGTCTTTTCTTGCACATTTTAAAACCAGTTTTATTGAAGATTTAAAATGCATGAAAAACGTGCAAATTTCTTTGCGCATTTTAAACACAATTCTATTGAGGGTTTAAATTGGGTTTAAAACGCCCCAAGAAATGTGCAAAAAACCCATCTTTTTAGGACCTTTATGATTTTTGCACATTTCTTTTCATATTTTACAGCCAATTTAAATCCTCATTAAACACATTCTCATTGCCATAATATGCCCAGGCATATTTAATTATTACATATTTATTATATATAATTATTTATTATCCTCATTACTGTAATGCATTACTGCATTCCACCAAAAATATATACATATAAAATATATAGTATATAAATGGTAATATTACACTACAACAAATATTACCATCAAGAGTAAATATTTGATAAATTTCAAAAAATATTTTACCCTTGTATTAAGAGTAATAAGAATGGGATTTTTTTATTTATTTTGGGGAACTTTGGAATTGAAACTGAAAATGTGCTTGGTATTAATACGATTCATGTAATTTTTTTTAATTATTATATATATATTTTTTTAATGTGGTTTATTTATTTATTTGTTTGTTGGTTGGTTTGTTTGTTTGTTTGTTTCCGATTTTCGGGTGACTCAGACACATTCGTGACAGGTTTTGTGTAATTCACCCAATCTATCATTCTTCAGTTTCTCTTTATAAGAGCCTCGTGGAAACGCGTAATCTGTATTCAGCACAAAAACTAATCATAGGGCCTTTCGCCAGGTCACATGACAAAACGTACAACAGGGAAGGCCAACAGTCACTTCAAACGCGCTATGTTTTGTCACTTTTAATCAGTCAGGGGCCCCAGTCTCAACTAACAGCGTTCAGAAAGAGGGGTGGGAAGAGAATGTGCGACCAGAGAGGAAAAGAACTCCAAGAAAGTCGCCGAGCCCACGCTAATTCCATGTTTCAACGGTTGTAACAATGTGCAGTAAGCCAAAATATTAATAAGCTTGTATAATTATGTTTCATTTTCATTCCAGCACAAATTTGTCGGCAGCGCGAGAGAGAGAGATTGTGGGGGAGAGCTGATGCAAGCGGCCTCATGCAAATGAACAATTACAGACGGGCGGTTTGGAGGTTACTACAGAGTGGGTTTGGCCGTCTCTGCACGCTGTGAAGTTATCGGAAAAGACTGGCGGCACATGCAGCGTCGCATTTATCCACTCGGTTTCCTCTGCGGCCCTCCTGTAGATTTTATCAATCCTGGCCGTCCGAGCAGCTGCGGAGGGTCTCGAGGCCATCCTGAAGAGGAGGAGGGCTTGAAACAACAAATAAAAGCAGAACACTCAAATCTCGCTATCTAAATAATAACTGGCTAAGCGACTGCATGATCCGTGCCGTATAATCGTGATTAAACAATACGGGAATATTAGAAAATCTCTAAAGGGAAAAGAATGCCTAATTCATTCGGATTTAAACGTGGAAGATAATCCGAGCACATTTAACCTCTCGCCGTCATAAACCCGCAACATCTGTGCGGGAGATCTTATTATGATGAATTACATATTATTACATTTGAGCCAAAGATATGGTAGCAAAATAAGCCCATGGCCCAGATTCTCTACAATGTTCCCAAACAAAGCGTCGGATTCAGTGTCAAGATATTCAGTGCCAAGTCTTGAAATAACATATATCAGAGGCATAAATGTGTAGTTTTGTTTTTCTTTTCTTTTTTCAAGCTTTCTATTAGTACATCTCATTGTATTTATTTTCCTCTCTCTTTATAGATAAGAACAATGAAGAGCCTCACAATACTAATACAATAAATTCTTCGCTTGCCAACACTTGCCAATTTAAATTAAAGCAACAGTTAACCAAAAAAAAAAAGAAGAAAATTCTGTCATTGTTCAGTTATTATTTCCTTTAAATGTAAAAGTTTTGAAACAAGCAGCTCAAAAGTGTAAAGCAACCACATCAGAGCTATTAATCCATATCTATAAATAAATAAAAGGAATACATCACAATGCATTGAATACACACAATAAATTGTATTGATTGATTGATTGATTGATTGTGGAGGCATAAAGTCTTTTCTGACATTAATGAAGCTAAAATCTTAATTAAAATAAGTTATTGAATTATTGAAAAGAAAACTGTGATAAGTTGTTTAGCATAAATTTTATGATCATTTCAAAATTAAATAAATATTTAAATATGTAAGTAATTCACTAATAATTCACGACTTTTTCCAATGACATGGTAATTCTCATTAAACACATTCTCATTTCCATAATACATCCAGGCATATTTAGTTATTATATATAAGTATTCTTATAATTGATTTATTATTCTAAATTACTGTAATGTATTACTGTATTTCAGCAAAACTATAATATATAAATGGTAATATAAAAATAGTATATAAAAATAGTGTGTGTAATAAATTAAATACAATACTACAAATGCTACCATCATGAGTAAATATTTTACAAATTTCAAAAACATATTTGACCCTTGTATTATAGTAATAATACAAGTAATCTCATAGTAAGAGTTTTTTTTTTTTAATTTCGGAAGAATTGAAAGTGAAAATGTGCTTGGTATTAATACATACAATGTCATAAAAATGGTACTAAAATTCTTTATTAAGTGTCTATTTAAGATTTTTGGGTGACTCTCATTGTGACATGGTAAGGCTGGATCAGGCTGTAAAATTGTAATATGGCACACTGAAAAAACTAATAATAATAATAAGTAGCACACAGAACAACATGAGAGTGAGATTTCTTCAGACCAAACCATATTTATTTCAAGCAGCAGACAAAGTGCATCACCTCTGATTCACTAATGTATTTTGAAGCAAGCTAATCAAGGCTGAGGATTATTCTGGAGCACAGACTCTACGATGTGAAAAGTAGGCCAGAGTAAATATAATTGCTGTCTAGACTCTTACTAAGTGTGTGGTCAATGGAAGACATTTTAAGGCTATCAGCGGATGACGCAAACAGGTGCAAGCCGCTGGAAAACAGCTTCAGGTAACCAGCGGCCATTGTGTCAGCAGTATCTGTTTATAAAAGCAGATTACTCAGCAGTATGGAGGTTCAAGCCTGACATATCTGAAACAGTCTCTTTCACACAGAATTCTGGGTGAATAACAGGGTGAACCTCAGGCAAACGTGGAGATCACATATCACTCCAAAATCAAAAGAGAGAAAAGATAGACATTCATTAGGAGTATTAGTAGAATGTCTGCTTCATATCTGCTAACACTTTATTTTGATGGTTCCCAACACACATGCTGTTAAATAGTAGCTTTGCAAATACAGGTCAACTTATTCTACTAACCCTAACCTAACTGCCTACTAATACTCTAATATGAGTTAGTTGACATGTAGTAGTGAATTACTGCGAGTTAAACGGATAGTTCACCCAAAAATGAAAATTCTGTCATTAATTACTCACTCTCATGTCGTTCCAAACCTGTAAAATCTTCGATCATCTTCAGAACACAAATTAAGATATTTTTGATGAAATCTGAGAGCTCTCTGACCCTCCCATAGACAGCAAGGATATTACCACGATCAACACACAGAAACGTAGCAAGGACATCTGTAAAATTGTCCATGTGACATCAGGGGTTCAAGCGTAATTTTACGACACTACGAAAATACTTTTTGTGCGCAAAAAACCCAATAATAACATAATTTATACAGCAATTCTTCTCCCTGAGTTACCGTCTGCTGCTATTTTGGAGAGTACCCCAGAACATAATCAACGTAATCAGAGCTGTTTACGTTCAGTATGCACGCGCTTTCTACTGAACATAAACAACGCTGATTATGTTTTCTTTTTTTCTTTTTTTTTCACATTTTAAACCCAAATTAAATGCTCATTAATTACATTCTCACTGCCATAATACATCCAGGCATACTGTAGTTTATTATTAGAATTATTTATTGTTCTCATTACTGTATTTGTTATTCACTACTGAATTACAGCAAAATATATTTTTAATAAAAATTTATATAATTTTAAAAAAGTATAATTTAATTTTAAATATATTTTTTATGTAATTCATTACAGTGTTCCAGTAAATATATTTGAATAAAATTAATATAATGGAATTTTACATATAATTTCATTTGAAATATTTTTAAAACAAGAATATTGTACAACAAATATTACCATGATGAATACATATTTTACAAATGAAACATTTAGATTTTTTTGTTAACCTTTGTTCAAAACATTATTGGTATAAATAAACCAAAACATCTTAAAATGCTCCATTTTCTTCAACAAAATATAGTTTATAATTTTTTTTATGATGTTTGGGTGACCCAGACATGCTCTTGACAGGTGTCGTGACAGTCACCCAATCTATCAGTCGTCGGTTTCTCTTCATAAGAGCCACACAAATCCATATTTAGCACGAAACTAATCATGGGGCCTTTCGCTGGGTCACATAACAACAAGATCTATGGAAACACACACACTCTGTGGAGCAGATGATCAATACCCCATCACTCTCCATACGCACACCTCTTTAGATTTCATGCTTCCGTCGGGTGAATTTATTTAGGCTCGTGAATCTGCGAGCAGCACATGCGTGTGACTAATTCTATCGACACACCGTTCATTGCTCTCGTGCCAATGATTGATCCATTTTGTGTGTGACCAGCGATTTATAGCCCATCCAAGTCTCCTTTTCCTAGATCTTCCCTTGTCTTTCTCCATACAATATTGATCGGCTCCACAACATCCATGTTCACGCACAGCCTCGGCGTCACACTGAGCTAGCATGGTTTTATGCTCTACAGCTGTTTACAAACAAACACCTGACCTTTTTCTCTTTTCTTCTCTGTGTCTTACGGCACATTCACACTGACAGCGATTTCATCGATGGAGGTCAGCGAGTTGCTGTACTGTTAGTCGCTAGAAGGCATTTCTATTGCTGGATGCACACATTCAATTGGAGGGCAACACTCTCAGAAAAAAAAAAAGGTACAAAATTTGGGCGGTACCTTAACGTACACCTTTGTACCTTATTTACCCCTAAGCCTAAAGGGTGTATATTGATATATTAAAGGTACATAATTAGTACTTTTTAGTATTGCGCCAATGACAGCTTTTGTACCTTTTTTTTCTGAGAGTGTTTGTAACTAACATAGAGTATGTAGTCTACAGTAGGTAAAATCTGATCATAAATGAGATTAACTGCTGGTAAAAATAAGTAATTTTGACAATAAATCACTCAAAATGTGTCAAACCTGGACATTTACACTCTCTGAAATAAGGTACAAAAGCTGTCACATAGGTGGTATCTTTTTGAAAGGTACAAATATGTACACTTTAGGTACTAAAATATGCATTTAAGGTACATATATGCACCCTTTAGGGGTAAATAAGGTACAAATATGTACCTTTTGAAAGGGTTCAGCCCCAGTGACAGCTTTTATACCTTTTTTTCTGAAAGTGTAGGTAAAACAAACGTCAAACTTACAAAAGAATTGGTCTGAATGGATGAGCAGACTCCTTTATGTCATATAAATTCACATAGCAGTGTTTGTCTACAGTGTTTATCGATTGGATAATTAACTTGTTTACAAAAACTGAGAGTCTGGACCTATAAAATATAGACCTTGTAAGACAAGACCTCAATAAAATAGATGCTTATAAAAAGGACGGCTGTGCTGTGAAATCTGATTGGATGAGCTGTATTCTGAACTGTTTCTAAAATAATCAAAATACATAAAACACTTTTGACTGCATGCCAGCTGATATTCTATATTACTTATACAGAATCATATAAAATTATATGCACACTATGTTATACTGCTCACTGGAAGAACTATCTGTGATATTATTTTTTAATAAATTAACTCGTACAGTACTTTAATCACTAACTTGATCAAATCTGATTGAATGAGTCACATTTCAAACAATTACATAATAACTGTGACCAATTAAATGCTGTATTTAGTGGAGCCATGTCCTCATATGTACAATATTACCTACTGTAGACTAATGAACAATATTAGTTGGCAGAATTTGCTTATTGTGTAATGAAATGATTACATGATTACACCTACAAGTGAAATGCAGAGCAATTCTGCTTTGTGAATTCTCAGTCGTGGTTTTCGGGCAGATTTAGCTGCTTTCTCAGAAATTGACCAGCATTCAATGGGTATTAATTTGCAGTCTTGCTCAGGGATTCCAGAGTTCAGTTACCTTCCTCTGATTTCACACGCTCCATAAAACTGAGGACAAGGAACGGGAACACTGAATGAGAGAGGATTTTTCATCTGCACTGCTCTGAAAGCCTGGCTTTTACAGTCATTGAGACCACACAGGACCACACACACACTCATTGTAAACTCATTACAAGCACGAGGACACCAGTGAATGGTCATGAACCAGCCCTGACCCAGCATCCCCTTCCATTTGCAGTCCTGATGCGTCTTCAGACTTTCAGGGTCTAGAGTCCATGGCAAAATAAGGGCAACTTTTAATTTTTATTTTTTTTATTCTCATGCAAGTTAGAGCAACATATTTTTAATTATGTTGCTGTAACTTGTGTGAGACATTTATTTTTTCCAAGTAAACAACAACAATAATAAGGAAGGAAGAAGGAAGGAAGGAAAGTAGGAATTCATATTTTTGGTTAATATTTTCCAGACCACCTTCATTATGTCAGCAGAAAAGATTTCAGAGGGCAGAAAATGTTATTAAACTTTTAAAAACATTGAATTATTTTTCTAAAACATAACATTGACAACAACACTGCTGACATTTATTTAGCAAGTAAACGGGGTGAATTTAAATCTGCCTGAGTTCAGTATAAAGTCTAGTGCTTGCTATAAATTACTGCAAACGTAATGTTTTCCTAAAGAGAGCCGAGGTGCAGTCAGAGCAGGGAAACGATCGTGCTGGAGTTCTGGGTCATTCGCTAATGCAAATTCTTTCACTGTTGTCGACAAGCCAGAGTTCATATCTCAGTCATTACCAGCTTGTATCCGCTCACATATGTGATTAATGTACTCACATAATTGCAGCCAATTGGGAAAATATTTCAGCGGTTCCTGTGCATCGATCATATACCGAGCACAGAATAATCAATAGAAACATGCTGCCAAGCGCACTGGAGCCGGAGAGGCCAGAGAGATATACCGACACAGAGAGCATGCATTAAAACAGAAAAAAATGGGATTTTTACAGGCCTTATCGCATGTATGCAGAAAACCACACATGCTACAACAAACACACGCACACACTCTGTTTATCATCACTACACATGGATTTATAGTTTAAGTTTATAACTGAATGGGTTTTAGCTGAGCTGGCCACCAAGAAAATGTAGAGAACTGATTAAGAAAACTTCAAGAAATAGCTCACCCTAAAAAAAAAAACAAAAAAAAAAAAAAAAAAAAAAAAAAAAATGAAATTATATTTCATATAATAAAAATATGGATATAAAAACTACGGCATTATTTGTGTTAGTCCACACCTTAAAGCAGTTATTTTTCAGTGGAGCATAATTATAATTAAGCAGCATTTTCACATGACAGCTATTCATAAAAGCAGTACATATGACTTGTGCATTATTTTCTGAATCTTTTGAGGCCAGGCTTCAACTTATCCATGGAAAAGACCACAATTTAGGTAGTTTTTCACTGAAACGTTTAACCACTTTAAGCTGCAGTATTCAGCATGCATGGAAGATTATCAGAAAATAATGACTTCAATGTGAGTGATTCATTCTTTGAAACATGCAAAATATCCAAATATCTTGCTGCAAATGCAATCTTTTCAAATCATACTTAATACTGCCGTGACCTTGACTTGTGAAATTATCTCAAACCACTTATTTTTCAGCCAAGGTTTTTTGGGCCTGTTCGTTAGCGGCTAAAAGGCTAGCCATAATGACCACAAATGAGCAGATACACCCCATAACACTGTGGCAACCAGTTTCCAAGGCGACCACACAAACTCTGGCTGCCGTCGACTCTTTGTGCAACTTCCAGTCCTGTGTGACGCTCTGAGAACCAAGAGCTGACTCTGTGAGCATCAGCATTTTTCTCCAGTCTGTTTACTCCCTCAGAGGACATATTAATTGTCTCGTTGACGATGTGGGAGGTTTACAACCTGTGCAACATCACTTGTGAGGCTGTCGAGACACAATATCTTTTTCCCGTTAATTCAATAAGCCCAAAGATGTTCAATTTATCATAGACGTCGAAGCATCGTTCAGCATTATGAACCTGCAGCGCTGGCTACTGTTAGCATTCTAGCATGTTAGCATGAGTGCCTGTGTGTACTCTAAAAGAGCCCTCAGACAAAAGAGAACAAGAGAAAGAAACGCTGCAGACGAGTGTGCTTCTTTTCTCTCTGACAGATGTCATGTAAAAAATATGAATAATTTACTGTGCCTCTGCTTACAAACACACAAAAGCTTTTAGAAAACTTCAGTCCCACTGAGAGAGACAGCAGATAAACAATAGATTTAGGTAAAAATATTCATAATAGTCGTGGCGTCTATAATACAGGAAATTAAATATGAATAAGAGGAAGCAGCATCAGGTCCAGAACATTAGCGTACCGTAATGTCCCATTTAGTACGCTCTAGTAGCCACCATTCAGATCTGTGCTTCTGGAAACTTCTGACACACACACACACACACACACACACACACACACACACACAAGCATAAATAGAGAAAGTAACCATTAGAAAAGAAAATAAAATAAAATAAAATAAATAATAATTACAATATTTTGGTTTAACTCTTTTTTTTATATCCTTATTTGTGCATTCCTGAGTAGTAATATATACAGTATATAATAATATACTATATTTATATTTATTCTAAGGTTCTTAGTAAATGGTTGGTTTTCTGAAATAAAATAAAATACAAATAAAATAAAATAATTTATCCATTCCTATTAAGAACCATTTTTGTAGGTTCTTGAACAGTGTGTGTGTGTGTGTGTGTATGTGTGTTATATTACATTGCATTACATTACATTACATTATATTATATTATATTATATTATATTATACAGTTTTTTCAGTGTATTGGTTGCCGGGTTCTTAAAAGGTTCTTAGTAAATGGTTGGTTTTCTGGAATATATATAAAAACATAATATGTGAATTAAATTTAATTTAATTTAATCAGTAAATAAATAATTTATCCATTCCTTTCAAGAACCTTTTTTGTATACACACTCTCTCACACACACACACACACACACACACACACAGTATAATAAATATAATATAACTAGTCAATAAAATCTTCCGTCACATGAGACTCTAAATTATTTTTAATTATAATGAGACCGTCTTAAAAGTGTGCGCTGAACCCATTTTTTAGACCATTTTAAACATCCAAAAATATTACTTTAAGTTTTGCAACGTGTAACAAGCTGCTATATCTCGAATAACTCTTCTGTCAACTCCATTGAAATATAATGCAGCAACATCCGATTTGACCAACACATAGATCTGAAATGCTATCCGACAGAAACTCCCCAGCCACTTTTCCACTCGTGTGTGTGTGTGTGTGCTTTCTCGCATCACCCCCGCAGTGTGTTTTCTAGATACGCCATGACCTTTGACCTCTGGATGCCAATAGCTAGAGCTTGAAAGCAGTCCCGCCCAGTACCACCTCACCGGCTTGACATTTTCAGTTTAATCCACTCAAAGTATCTCAAAATATCAAATCGTCTTCAAACGGAATTCATCGGACCTCCCCTCAGCCTCCTTTTTAAGACACGGAGGACGGACTGCGTCACAATCTGGTCACCAAGGCAATATAGTGGCAGCTCGATGCCAGAGAAGCTCTCGGTGTGAAAGCCAAGAGCATCGCAAGCGCCACTTTGTTTGTTGGGTTTGTTTCATAAATACTTTAAGAGGCCGCATCTTGAAAGTGCCAACACACGCAGCACATAAACATGTTCTCTGGCACCCATTCATGCTTCTAATTAGGAAAGTCTGAGTTTGAGCAAAGCAATATGCACCTACGAACGCTTCTAAAAGCATTCTTTATTATTCATGACGGAACTACGGCTTACACAGGGATCTGGCAACACCTCCAAGTTAACCCCTCAGATGCTGGAGAACAGCAGCAAGATCTGTATGTGTCAAACTCATGAAAACATGTCCAGGTTTAATTTCTCTCCAAAATAGTGATTTATTTGATTCCAATACTCCATTTCTGTTATTTACGTTATATTATATTATATTATACATTAATGGGTAAAACAAATGTTATTATTATTTACCATTAATACTTTATACTTTTTTTACTGTAAATTGCAAATTATATATGCAACTAAACTATTCTTAACTATCATGAAAAAGTCACAATTGTAGAAAAATAAATAAATAAATATTTTCTTTCAAGCAAAATAATTTCTCATTCATCATTCATTTTCTTGAAATATGACAAAATATGACAAGATGATGAAAAAAATATGATGAAATATGACAAGACACGTTCATGACAGATTTAATGGATTTCCCCATATCATTACATATTCATGTCTTGCAAATGAGTGGATTCCCTCTTGAGAAGTTTCTGTAAACGATTACAGGTTTCAATAAGTGTCTCATCTGACCTGACAGCTCTCCCTGTGTTCTGACATCACGACCCACCCACTCAGACACAATAAAGGACTTCCTGTTTACATCAAAGTTATAGATGTGTCGGTCGAAAGCGAAACGAGCCCCTGCTGAGTACAGTGAAGTACTGTTCAGAGGCGTTGCTAATCAGTCTCACTCCAGTCTGAACCTCGGCACTCCACACCCACGCCAACACTCCTAATGGATCTTCATGCCCATGATGCAACGCTCCAGTGCTGCAACCTAGTAAATAAATAAATACATATAGAAGTTCAGGACTTTTATTAGGTTCCTCACTCTGCTGGAGTTAGACGATACCTGGAAAGGAAACCTCCATCAGTATCATCTACACGTCTGGGGTTGCAATGCCATTTGAGGGAGATTCTGAAGTCAGAGAACATTTAGATCAAAGAAAATGACTGAGGCGTGTGTAAAGTCACTTAAGGGTGGATATAAATACTTCTCCAAGTGAATTTACCCAATCTGACATACATACTTGTAGCACAGCTGTCTAACTGGCAGGTTTCCTGGTTTCTCCATCACTTCGTCCTAATTTATTTTCTTTAACATATTTACCAGGCATTTGAATCGATAACCAATTTTAATTTTAGATTTATTACATGAACAAATTAATTGCATATGGGTCAAAGACGAAACAATGTTTTCAAGCATCAAACCAATGCAACTTATTTATTTATTTACATAAATTAGATTGTTTTCTATTTAATTGTTTTTCTTTTTTTTCTGAGCAAAAGATAATGACTATCTTATATTTTTACCATGATTTACAGAAAATACCCACTAAAAATGTCATTCAGTTCATATAATAATAAATCTTGTCATGCATATTTAGATCATGAAACATTAGATGATATTAAAAGACTTTTAAGCATCATAGTGCAGCCCCCAAAACTAATATATTGTGATTGTAAGTCTTTATGAATCTTTGCCACTATCCTTTAAACCACTAGGTTTAACCCATTTGTCAGCAAGAAGTTTAAAATATAATACAATTTAGTATGATCAATTATTATTTGACATATTTTAAGTACAGGTCAGAAACTGTACAGTACTTTTTTATTATTATTTTTTTTCACTTTTACACAAATAAATCTGTTACACTGAATGAAGATGGAACATTACTTCAACTATATTTTGAAAAAGAAAACTCACAAAAGTTATTTTAAACTTTAAAGACATTTTACTTGCATTTAATATGCTTTTTGTGTATATAACACCAAAATGAGAAGCTTTGACCCATATAACAATATATGAAACGAAAACCCCCAAATGAAGATAATAAAAAAGTTATTAGTTTTTGGGTTCTTTTTTTTCTTCAATATTTAAATATCACTGCACATGGCTTATCCTTACAGAATTTACAGATCCGGGGTTATTAATTGAGTTTTTTAATCACATTGTGTTTTTTAAATGATTAAATCGCACTAAAAGAGTTTGTGTTAAACTGACAGCGCTAGCGTTTACTCTTCAGATGTTTTATTTGCAGGCATAAGGCATCCATCTGTCCATCTCCTGCAGCATCATGCGCTGGCCTGCGTCCGCACCCAAACACCGTCCATGCCAAATCTCCTCAGTGGCTCTGATGTGCGGCTACCTCTCACGCTCTCTGTCTCTCTCATTTCATATTTCTTGACGTGTGAAGACGTGAAATTGACGAAGTGTTTAAGAACACGCTGAGGAGGACAGTGTAAACTTTGAGAAGGCCGTAAGTAGCCTGACAGCTGGACGTGCGGAGCGGAGATGCTGAGTGACAGTGGTTTTCCGCATGCCTGACCCACTCCTCCACCCACCTCCAAGAATACTAAAGGAAAGCAAGTGGAAGGAACTCTTTATTTAACTTCATCCACAACTTTTCTCTTTAGGCCCATAGCAACAAGAAAACTAACTTGTAAATGGAGAGCAAATGGAGACTCCTCCCGACTTGCCTCATATTTTCCAAAACAAAAAATCCTGCAATCAATGGTTAAAAGACCTCAATATGAACTCCAACATTCCTTATTGAATTCCTCCTGTGCTCATGAACTTTTGGAGAAACATCTGAGAAGGTTAATAGTCGAACAAAACTGAAAACTTTCCTGAGGCCCTAAAAAATAGCAACCTTTGATGCAAAATAAAAAGAAGTTTATTTGCTTTATTTGTTTATTTAGGTCCAAAAGAAAATGTTATTGATCCGTGGTTTGTCTTTTTTAACTTTAAAGTTGTTTCATTTAAGAATCAACATTCTAAACAACACAATTGTAAGTATAGAGCAATAACATTAACATGGATAGCAGCTCAGAACATTTAGTCTTGCGAAAAATTAATGAGAAATGTTTGGGATCAAATTAAGATCTCTGACTTGATTGAATATTTTAGTAGCTCTACAAATCTGAGCACAGTTTGCGACTCTTCTGACTCTCCAGAAGAGACACACGTGAGATCACTGGGGTCTTTTCTGAGGCTCAAGTCTCCACTTCATCTCACTGTCATCTGAAATATTAAAGAGATCTCATTTATGATTTTTCCTTCTACATGAAGCTGCCAGAAGAGCAGAAACCATGAGAAAGAGAGATTAGAGAAACTGTGAGGGTTAGACAGACAGATAGATAAATTGACTCACATACAAATGAATGAACGGCGGAATGACAAGGAAAGAAACACTGGCAGAGCGATGAAACACAAGAAATCCTGTAATGGATAGACTGATGAAAAAAAACAGCAACGCAATTCAAATCCCTGACAATTTTTCTAAAGTGGAAGAAGATGAAGATACTCGCATAAAAGATGCATTTGCACCATAAAATATTACAAAATGTCAGAGTTGTGATGCAGTTTGTCCTCCAGACATCAGATAAAAGGAGTGACCATGCTAAATTAATTTTTTAGGGCACTACTGATAGCATTTGTGGCAAAACGTGGACTATCACAGTTTTCTTTTCTTTTTTTTGAAGTCATCCCTTTACACTGCAAAAAATGCTTTTCTTACTTAGATTTGTTGTCTTGTTTTCAGCCAAAATATCTAAAAATACTTAAATCAAGAAGGATTTTTTAGACAAGTAAAAATGATTGTCTTGTTTTCAGAAAAAAACAAGTCAAAATATAGTGAGTTTTTGCTTAGAACAAGCAAAAATAATCTGCCAATGGGGTAAACAAAATAATCTTATTTCAAACAGAAAACAAGATTATTTTGCTTACCTCATTGGCAAAATCTAAGTAAGAAAAGCATTTTTTGCAGTGTCAAAAAATAAATAAATAAAATAAAATAAAATGATTACATCACAACATGTTAAAATAATGTTGTGGCTTTATGCTTCCAATGTAAGTGTAACCACAATGTTTGCTTATTGTAATTAAAATGAGGGATACACTGAAACTGAATTCTGCTTTCATCAACACTATGTCACAAATTTGGGCATGGCATATTTCTGGACAAGATTCTTCTTCAGTTCTTTGGTCTGAGAATAGATCATCCATTCAGGACTGATGATGTCTGTTGATAAATTCTCATCTTACTTGATGCGGAGTGGGCAATATGATATATCAGCAGCATTTTGGCCGCATTTCAACAAGAAATGAAATATTTCAGCAGGACTATGAGACCGACCACAAAGACTGATTTATTTCAAAAGTGTGTCCCTGATTTACTGGAGGTGAGCAGATGACAATGTTGTTGTTGTTTTTTTCATTGTAGAAAACAAAATGTGTCAGTGAAAGGTTTGTGTCATGATTTTTTGACACCTGTGTGAGCAGATGGAGATAAGCACACCTGCATAAAGCAAGCTGGAATGCTTAGAAACCTGAGGTTGTAAGTTACACCTCTCAAGATGGCACCCTGAAGTTCACAGAGTGAGGTGACAACAACACACACACACACACACACACACACACCGCAGTGGCTTTTGACTGGAAGGCAAACTCTGACACATTGTGTCTCACACTTTTCACCACCACAACAACTTTAAAAAGTTAGAAAACAACTAAGCTTTCAAGAAGAAAAATAACACAAGTCCAAGCTCAATCTAAAAGAGGCCACAGGTTCATTCGGTGAAAAAAAGTTTTAAAAGGATAGATCACCCAAAAATGTGTCAGTGCTTTTTGTCCATACAATGGATGTCAAAACTGTTTGGTTACCAACCATTTTTCAAACTATTTTGCATCTAACAGAAGAAAGAAAGAAAGAAAGAAAGAAAGAAAGAAAGAAAGAAAGAAAGAAAGAAAGAAAGAAAGAAAGAAAGAAAGAAAATATATATATTTTTTTTTCTGCAAGGCCAAAGTTGACGATATGTAAACTAGAACTCTACACAGTCTCTATGGCTTCTTAATGAGATAAAACCGTTAACTGAATTACGGCAGCGCTCAATACTACAGTACTACAGCTCCAAGATGACAACACTGTGGATTCTTCATATATTCAGGCATTGGATTGTGTTTGCAGTGAGATATGATAGAACATCTCAGAAGAACTGAAAAACAGATTGATTTCTTTCTGGGGGTTTTTTGGACTACAACATATTTCTCCACTACTAGAAAATGAAATTGGCATTTCTGTTTAAGCTTCAGCGATTGATTTTCCCCCCGCTGGGTAGCTTGTAATAAGACATGAAAGAGAAAATCTTTCAGCTTTTAAGAGAAAAAAAACACAGCTGAAGTATCTACTTCATTTATTTATTTATTTTTGCACTTTAACTAAATCAACTTTACATTTCGAGGGACTGTCAATACTTTCAAGAGTGCCGATTCCTTCAAGAAGTTGTGTCATCTATTAATATTTAACATGAAATGGCATTCACAACTCATTTTTACATCTAGATTGAGGCATAATTCCCACAGAAACAAGACATTAGAAGTGTCATCTTATACAGCATATAGACCTACTCCTTCTGAAACAGCACCAGACCAGAAGCTTTGAGAAGACTGTAGGAAGATCAAGTTTACCATTTAGAGCATCTTGATATATCCTAACTTGAATAAGGCAAAAGAAATTTGGAAGAATGCATAATCGACTGGGAAAGTGGCACGTATAAATAAAAGATATCATGTGCTTAAAACACAGTTTGAGTAAACATTTCAGGTGACGTCGCCAAACTTTCGAGATGGTCCTCACTGCAGAACACAAGATCTAGATCCAACTCCTCCCACCTTACATATACCTAAACCTACCCATCTCCACCCCCTGATCCCTAAACCCACCCATCCCCACCCCTAAACCTACCCATCTCCACCCCCTAGATGTGGATCCAACCTGGATCTTTGTTCTGCAGTGAGGGGCTACTGAAACTTTCACCTAACTAAGGAAAAGTTATTCACCATCTCATTGCATGTAGCTTAATTACTCCATTACAAATTTTTAAAAACATCACGTACATTATTTTCAATAGCCTAAAGCCTAATACATTTTAGTACAACAGATTACAAACATGTGACACAAAAAGAGAAACTTTTAAAACATGCACTATTGAATTGTGGACAATAAGACCAAAAATGTACATTTTGAAAGTAAACAGGGTTGATTTTGATTTCATGTTGATTATTTGTATTTTTATAAAGCTTTAATACTTTACTTAATTATGTAATTTATAGCAAATCTCATAACATCCAGTTCCAATACTGTACATTATATTGTTGTGATGCCTGTATTTGTTGTATTTACATATTTATTGAAGTTTTTTTAGAGATTTTTTTTTTATAAAATAGCTTTATTTAAATAACATTTTAGTCAAATTATCAATAGAAAATATTCTCTATTGTTAATTAGCTATAGTTTGTTAACATTAATTATTGCTTTGGCTTTGGTAAAATGCATTTTTATTTTATTTACAACTTTGTTTAATCCTCTTTTTACTGTCTCTGATTAAACTTCCCAGAGTTCATTAGAATGCATTCACAATTTTGATTGCATGTCGACTGACATTTTACATTTGACATTCTTTACTTAACTAACTTAATATTCAAAGAGTACTTAAACACATACTGAAGCAATGCGACATTGCGATTGAAAGCGGCATGTCATTAATTAAAGGAGATGAATTTAAGATATTTGCAGTGCTGGAATTCAAGCTGTTTTATAAGGGACCGAAGCAGCTGACTACAGAAAACAGCTTTTATTCAGGGCGAGCAAACAGCACAATAAAATCATTTAAAATGATTCACCACAAAGAGTCATGTGAGTTAACCGTTATGTCTCAGACAAGATAGAGCTCCTACCGCAAGACAAATGAGCGGCTGCGTTTCCTACAAAATTGGGTACACTGGATGTGTTCTTAGAGCAACCATTTATATCTTTCCCGTGACATGTCACCATGTTGCTTAGCCAATCTTTGAGTCATTATGCACAGAGGCCTCATTTTTCTTGGTCTGTGTGTCTTACAGCTAGTAAGTTAGTGTGTCTTACAGCTAGTTAGTACCGTGGGACAACAATCCCAAAGAGCCCACCTTGCCCCTCTTTCACCTTGACTTCAGCCAAATGCACAAGCTGTATAACTACCTGCGAAAATATTTAAAGCGTACAAAAGCACAGAAGGTGAGCCGCAAGCATGAAATTGCAAGCTCAAAAGAAAAGCCGTTGGGCGCGAGTTAATGGGATGTATTTACACGCGGTCAGCGCGCGAGACAAAAGACACGCTTCGGCTCGATACGTGTTGGGAGGAGAAGCCGGGACAAAGCAACATTATCTGCAACAATCGTGTTTGTGGATGAAAGTATTTTGACTATTACATGCTTGATCTGAACTGAAATGAATGAATAATACGGTAGGTAATCATCGACAAAAGTCATTTATTGTCCAATTAATTGTCTTAGAGGTGGTTACAATCCACACGAAGGCACCGGCGTGGAATACAAATGAAGTGTGAACGCATACAGAGGACACGTGTAGGAGAAACAAAGCAGAGCCGGAGAGATGCTATTTCTGTGAACTACAGCGACAGGAGGAAGGTGTTGTGTTGTCTGAAAACCTGCTAAGACGTTTCTCTGAAGGTGTTACCTGTGTTTCACGACCCGGAATGACAATGACTAGAACACATTTACAAAACAGTGCTACATTAGCTGTTCCAAAACCTAGTGAGCTGTCAAGCCCTTAACCGAGACGTCACCTCATAAGTGACTGATTTCCAGGTCAGCACAACCAGAATAAACCAGCTCACTTAAAAGTTTTGTTGAACCAACTTAATCAATTTAAGTAGAAGACTGTATTTCTTGATTATAACTAGTCACTTTTTGTATGCTTTACATGTTTATGCATTTAATAGTGTATCACATTGTTAGCTTAGCATCATGCTCTGGTATCTAGCTAAATCTTCCATGCAAACGTTTTGTAAAGTGCTGGAAATCGGTCGATTATGAGGTGACGTCTCATTAAGGCAGTAGACAGCTCCCTACGGATGCACAGATATTAAAATTATGGCTGATACCAAAGCCAAAGCTGATAATTATTTGAAAATAATAGCTAAAATTACAGAATATTTACTATAAGGTAATTTCACTGAAAGTAAAGTTCTATATTATTTTATTTAAAAAAATGAAATAAAGTAATAAAACATTAATAACTACATTAATCTTGTTTTACTGACCTAAAAAAACATGCACAATATTATCAGTGTCATATTGGATATCTTTTTTTTTGTTGTTGTTTTTTTTTTATTGATCGTATCGGTTGATACTGGATTCATTTGATTATTTTTTCATGCTTATTTCCTCTAATTTTACATACAGACTACATATGCCATCATCTAATGCTCATTAATGTTAAATTAAAAACAAACAATTCAATAACACTGCTTAACGTAGCAAATCTCACAATATAAATTTTTCATACTGCAAATAATATTGCTACAATGCCTAAATTTGCTTGTTGCATTTAAAATTACTATTTTAGTTTTTAGTGTTATATTACTTTTTATTACTTTTATTTATATATATATATATATATATATATATATATATATATATATATATATATATATATATATATATAATGATATAGAACTTTACTTTCAGTCAAATTATCAATAGTCAATATTCAATATTGTTTATTAGCTATAACATTAAAATAATTATTAGCTTTGGTATCAGCCAGAACAACATGTATCAAATCAGCAATGAAGTACCATTATAAATTGTGAAAACATGCTTTAAAAAATCGATTTATTTCGAACTGGTGCAGCTAATTCACACGCATACTAGATTAAACAAATGCTATCAAAAGGTGATTGGCTCTTTTAACTGACAGATGGGACTTTTCCTGCAGCTGCCGTATGAAACAGTCTGATCAGAATGCATTCATAATTATGCCGCCTACCTTTTGGAACATCCTTCACATCAGAAAAGCACCTAAGATGCCTTAAAATGCTCACTACTCTAGGATTTAGTGGAGTCTACACTTTGTGACAGAAGTGTTATTGTCTTCTCGATGTCGTGCAGTTTGTCGCACAAACACAAACACTGAAACACATTACTTTTCTACTCTTCCCGTCCTACTTTCTCCAAAGTTTGTAAAAATACCCATCTGTCATCGATTTACCAAACAAGCCCCTCATTACAGCTGGGTCAAGTGTTTACTTCTGTCCCTCGACAACTGGAAGAAAGACAGGGACCTCTTGTGGGAGAGGTGGACTATCTCGCTCTCCTCCATAAATCTCATTATGAGGTGTATGACCCCGGGTGTCAGCGTCGCCTCCCTCAACAGGAAGAATCCACGAGGAAGAGTCACCTAAGTACATCAACTTCCTGTCAGCATTCTTTTCCATTAGCTTAAGCGCTCATTTGACTTCAGCCCTCATGCGCACGGCAGGAATAATTCAGGAGGTAAAGGACGAGCTGTCGGAAGGTCAGAAGTGGACGTTCTGCTAACGCTAGCCTGGCAGCAATCACTCATCCTGATAAAAGGTCAAAGAATATGCCAGCGCAAACACGCTTTTAATAAGCAAGATGGATGCCACATCGGTCACATCAAGCTCTGTTCTCCTTCAGAATCAATAGCGCAGTGAGAATGAATCAGGTACCAAAGTTATTATAGTTTAACATTTTCTAATTCGTTTTTATTTTGACACAATTGATTTCAGTTTTGTTTCTGTAATTGCTTTGATGTTTACAATTTGACTCCTAAACACACCTTTGTTTTTATACATATTAATATCAGTTTTCACTAAAGCTGTAAATGCCATGCTATTAATCACTGTGGTGCTGTTAGAAAGTCATGCTAACTAAGAAAATAAGTCCATTTCACACTTGAAGAGCACTCCAATGAGAACTGGTAAAACATCAACTATAATACCAGTGGTATGTTTTTAAAAAATGGATTTCTTCAAAAATACGCAGCTACTTTTGAATTGTCGCCAATGGAAAAAGATGTGTTTTGCTGCCAGATGGTGTAGCTACCAGCAAGAGCTGATGGGTCATGCTAACCAGCCAAACCATGACCCGCTGGCACAACTAACAGAAAACATCGGCGTCTAGGGGGCCATTATTGCAGCTTTAAAAGGAAAGATACCATAACATGTTAGAAGAACTTTAAATGTAACATGAAATTAAAATGTGCCCTATTTTGTAAATGCATGTTATAGATCTTATTGTGAACAGTTACTCGTGCTATATGTTTTACATTTTTTAATCACAAATTATTTAACTGGATCTTTCAGTAAAACAACAGACTTTTCTCTGGTGATATATGCTGGACCTATCCAATCATTTATGCTTATGCACTTATGCATTTATTTAATCCTTTATATAAATATTAGCAATACTAATTGTGCCATATATCATATTGTTCCCTGCAGATGGGATGTCTTCTCCAAAACAGACAAACTGCTCCACCAAGATTTGTTGACAAAGAAACAATTCATTCATTCATTCACTCATGTTACAGTTGTTGTCTAATTCCCTTCGTATTTTTAGTCTATATGATATGCTGATTAAATAACTGCAGTTAAGTCACATATACTTGCTGAGAAAATCCCTCAAATAAAACTTGATTTTTTTAATCAATGCACTCACTGCACTCTTTCAGCTAACTGGGTGCCAAGACCAATGTATATATAGCCCAAAAATAAATACATAAAATAATAATAAGAAAATAATATATGATATATAGAAATTATTATATATGACTTATTATATTAAATTTAAACAAAAAAATATAAAAATACAAAAAAGGTCTGCACTCTAAAAACTATTTAAAATATCAATATTTTAAAATGTATTCAAATTATTTAAAACATGTTTAGAGTGCATGCCTTTTTTAATATAATAAGTCCCTTAATAAAGCCACAAAAGTTATTTATTCTGCATTAAATCACCACAGAGAATTAACAGCCCTGGTTTTACTATTAAATAACGCTGTTGGAAACGAAAAAAAAAATCATCTCTGCAATGTCACTGTAATTTCTTCATCTTCAGCAGTTCAGTCCTCTTGTGGCCACTCGTCTCTAAATATACATTTGAGGATTTTTCTCTAAGAGCTCTTTTATAGTTGAAAAGTATAAAGCTTCTGAGGGGGGCTGGGCCCTCAAAGTCCCTACAAAATAACTGCTGCTCGTAAGGGCACGACCTAAAAGATCTGCTGCACTTGGCATAAATATGCAGGGCTTTTCTGGTCAGCTGTTATTCTCCCAGGATCAAACGTCCTCTGTTGGAAAGCTGCGCAGCCTCTCCCGCTCTAATCTGAAGACATCAACTTAAGTACCACAAATGAGATCGTAACAGATGAAATATTAATATTTAGAAACCTCGTAACAATGTGTCCCAGATCATCCTGGAAGCCTTTGATATTATCCACACTCAGAGCCTTTAAACATCTCCCCTGATCATACGGCTGAAAGCTTGGGGTCATTAGGGGAGAAACCTCCCTCTGTATGATCGTCCCATTTACCTGATTGAAATCAGATGGGGCCCACAATAGATCATGACAATACAAAGAACAAAAAAAACCCAGAGATCCTTCATGAGAGCCATTTTGTGATGGCTAGCGTGTAACTCCGACGGGGAGTCACTGAAGAGCGGTTTTGCTCAATTGTCCGATTGAATCACGGGGGCGACTGGTCTGTTTTTGAGCAGAGGATCTGCTTTTGAAGTCGTTGAAGGTCAAATGAATCATGGCTCATTACTCAAAAAGAAATATTTAATCTGGTAAAATGAAATCCTAACCTGGTTTAGGGATCAACTACATTAGTCTAAATCAGAAAGCAAAGAATGTAATATGATTTGTTGCCCCTCATTCTTAGGTAAAACAAAATGAAACAAAACAGGATGAAATAAATCCACGATGCATCTAACATAAGGGCCAAAATAGCCCACAATGCACTACACAAGACTATAAAACCATCATGTATGTGCAATATTGTAGGTTTTCCTTCCTCATTAGGAAAGGAGGACAGATTTGCATTTTAAAACCCTTAGTGTGGATATTACTTTCCACCTCATACTTTCGTTACACAAATCAACGTTCATTTCTGCACTCTACTCTGTCTTTAATTTAACCCCTGCTGGGAAATCACGTCAAGAATAAGTGATAGCTTAAAAATAATACCTCATTATTTCCCAAGAAAGTTACCTTGACTTCATTGGCTTCACTATTGATTAAAGGTGTGTGGTCTTTTATTTATTTATTTATTCACCGTGCTGTGAAGAAATCGGATTCGGTCTTTGAAGAACTGAAGAGCGCAAAACTTTCATGTTGAGCTGGAAACCTGTCTAATTACTACAGTGGAGAGTGGGTAGATATCCTAGATATCCACGCATTAGTTCTGTTCTCAAACTTAGCGAGCTGCCTAGCTGTCTACTACCTACATAGGCAGCTGTCTTCTAAGGGTCCTAAACAAAGGGGGGGGGGATCATAAATGACTGATATGAAACTCTCTCTATAGAACACATATATAAATGCTTACGTGAAGCAGACGGGAAACTCAATTCACTATGGATTTTAATCCAATTTGACATTAAAATGTTGCCAAGTTTACCTCAATAGTCTAATAAGCAAAAAAAAAAAGATACTTTTTTATCTAAAATACCCTTAATAAAATTGGGATAAGTAATAAAAAAAAAGAAATTAATATCTTTATATTTAGCAAAGATACATTAAATTGATCAAGTGTGAAATTTATATTCTTAATAAAATATTTATTTTTTAGATTATTGATCTTTTCAACTTTATTTTCTTCAAAAAAATCAAAGTTGCCACCACTGAAATAAATTACATTTTTATACTATATCAAAACAGAAACTAGTTATTTTAAATGGCAATAATATTTGACAGTATTACTGTTTTTACTGTATGTTTTATTAAATAAATGCAGCTTTGGCGAGCAAAAGAGACTTTTCAAAATATTTCAATAAAAATCTTAACTCCTAACGTTTGAGGAGTATTCAGTATTTTATATAGAACATTTTGTTTAAAATGCATACAATTAATGTATATTTATAATTATTCTTTATACTAGCCCAGCATCTTGGAGTTTGTTGTAATGCATTCTTAGATAGCCTTTTCACATTAAAACGAGACCAAAACAAGGCTTACAAGAATGCACTGTGAGAACATCTCTGATGTCTAGGCAGCACACTAGGTTTAGAAAAGAGCTGTAGTTTTGCAAAAATCATCTGAGACATGCACAAGCTGACAAAGTGTGCATTCATAATCTCTTTTCCCATGAAATACATTCATCTTACAGCCATAATGCATGTCTTTCCAACACGAGCAACAGTGATAGCTTTGCTAAAAGTTTAGTCACCAATTATTTTTCATTGTGTGCAAAATTAGGATATTGGATATGACAGAAGAAATTGTAATAAGGAGAGATAATATGAAATATTCTGCATCAGTTTTCAATGGAGCCCCAGACATATGTTACATTCTGCTTCCGCTCCCTTATCTATATAACGCCTGTCAAAACAAGGGTCTTCGGAACAAGAGGAGTACCAGGCATCCAAAGACAGAAAGAAAACCCAATCACACTTATTTTTTACAAGCAATTAACATGGAACAATTCCAACTGGAGAGGCTTTCTCAGCTCTGAGGCCTATCATGAACGCAGAAGCGCTTCAGCTCTGGACTGGTGGCTTCAGACAGTCTGACAGAAGACAAAAACAAAGTTTTCTCTGAAAATAAGCAGCTAAAACAGATTCTGAGAATGAAAAGGACAGGTGGTGGGGAACTGTGGAAATAATGGCCAAACACATCAGCTCAATTTTGATCCTTAATGCAAACACAGATGCACAACAATGTCCACATACACATGGAAATGAATCAGCAATCGTAACACTTTGCTAAGTCACTAATCAGGATTCCTGAGCATGTGGATTTGTGTTAAAGGATCTGATTAGGGCAGATTTCTGTAGAAAACTATTCTCAGGACAGTTTTCAAATACAGGGGATTAGTCGGACGTGATTAGTAAAACAGTCATTCGTGGCTAAACTCCAAATATCTAATGCAAGGAGAACAGTCTTCATTTTCCAGACCAATAAAACCTCACAAAACCAGCCTAGGCTGCTCCAAATTTAAAGAAAGGCATAAGAAATTATATTTTTTGACTAGTTGACTAATTTTTTTTTTTGCATTACAATTCTAAATTCTATTTTATATATATTTTTTTTTTTGAAAATTATATACACACATACTCATTTTCAAAAATATGTTAAAATTAAAAGTATGTTTTATTATTTTTTAAGATATTTAATTTATTTTAAATCAAAAATTGTACAAGACAAAAATAAATAAAAATTTATTCAGTGGACTTTTTTTATTTTTCTAATTTTATTGATTGTAGTAGTAAAAAATAATAAAAATGTGTGCGTATTTGAAACATTTTCAAAAATACTGTCAAAGAAATACAAATGACAATAATTTATTAATTTGACCATATTTTTCTTTCTCTAATTTGACTGTATTTTGGGGTGAAATATAGATCTATAGTCATGTTTTTGAGATATTGCTTTGTGTATATAGCTTTGTGTATTTGTGTATCCAAGTGAGTGAGTGTGTGTTTGAAGTTTTAAGTGCACTAGATGGATTATATTCTTCTATCATCCATTTCCTCTCCTGCTGGCTCTACTACTTCCTGCATCTCGCGGGGTTGTTATTGTATTTCCAGCGTGTCTGGAGGAAAACGGAGGGAGAGCGAGAAGAGGAAGGAGGGGTTATGGAGAAAGCCTGGCGTTATGGAGGGCCAGAGAGACAGATGAAAGCAGGACGGATGTGTGCGTTTGTAAGAGAGCAAGACTCTTGATTGTTTGACGGCGCGTGCATATGTGTGGCAGATTAAATCCTTATCTAATCACGATACAATCAGGTCAGACAGATCATCACAGGAAGTTCAAGGTTAGACGGGCATCGCTCTATACTCAGAGGAGGGGATTCCATTAAGGCTCTGTTTCCTCATACTTCACAAGGCTGCCAGGACTTCAAAGAGGGCATTCCCAAATGGAGCAAAGGAAAACCAAATTTGCATATTCAACAATAACCTGCTGTCATTGTTTTAAACCAAAACAATAGCTTTCTGTACGGCAGTCACAATTGTCATGGAAATTGGCTACTGTAAAAAGACTCGTGCACAAAATCTCAATGCTCATTTTCTTTTATAGCCAACTCTAAGAAAGATTGTTTTCAGTCTTAAATTAGAATCCATATTCACTTCTGCATGGCCATTTAACAATAAAAGCATGAGGAGGATTTCATTACCATTCAAATACTATGAAATCAAACTTATAGTTTTATGGCATTTTGTCTTATCTTTGAGGCTAGTGCACCTATAAAAAGCAGACAAAATCTCCTTTAGAGCTGTTCTTAAGGATTACTCTGTAAAATAAATTCAGAAACACTCATCTGGCTCATATATATATATATTAGGGGTGGTACGGTTCAACTTTTTCACGGTTCAGTTTGTATCACGGTTTTAGAGTCACGGTTTCGGTATGGTTCGGTCGGGGGGTGTCGGAGCGTACTCTTGCCAATCTATTCTAAGTGAACAACATCACAAATAACATTCAGCCTGCTATGTCTGCTATAGGTTACTTACCAAGAATTCTGACAGAATTTTTGTGTGAATTTGTCCATAATAATCAGAGAGAGCTTCATATTTAAATGACACAAATCAAAATGTAAACTGGCAAAGTGTTTTTAAAATTCATGTTCTGTTCAGGTCTCATTGCGCACGTCTATAAAGATAATCCAGCGCGCGCCGGCACTTTGAACAGCATTTCGCTGTTTGTACTTGCGTAACAGAAACATACATTAGCCGAACCCTGTTTGCGTGTAAACGCAAACCATTTACAGAGTCAGTCCTGCCCCTAATTTAACGCGTATATATACTGTACATACAGCGGGTAAAATAAGTATTAATTCTCAGTAAATATATTTCTAAAGGTGCTGATGACATGAAAAGATGTCGGCAAGTAAGCATAAGCTTATTAAGTTCTTTTTTCTGAAAATGTAAATGAACTCTGATCTTTAGTTCTTTCCATAAATTTTCTATTGGATTCAAGTCAGGTGATTGGTTGGCCATTCTAGCAGCATTACTTTCTTTCTCTGAAACCAATCAAGAGTTTCCTTGGCTGTGTTTATCATTGTCGCTGAAATGTCCACCCTCATTCCATCTTCATCATCCTGGTAGATGGCAGCAGATTTTTATCAAGAATGTCTCGGATGAATTTTGCCAGTGCTACACCATGATGTTTTGGGGTGATGTGCAGTGCCATTTGACCTCCAAACATGGTGTGTATTATGGCATCTAAAGAGTACAATTAGTGTCTCATCTGACCAGACTATATTCTGCCAGTATTTCATAGGCTTGTCTAAATGTTGTGCAGCAAGCTTCAACATGCTTTTTCTTCAGCAATAGAGCCTTGCGTGGTGAGCGTGCATACAGGTCACGGCGGTTGAGTGCATTATTTATTGTTTTCTTTGAAACAATTATACATGCTAATTCCAGGTCTTTCTGAAGCTCTCCACAAGTGATCCTTGGCTCTTGGACAACTCTTCTGATAATTAATTTTACTCCTTTGTCAGAAATCTTGCGAGGAGCACCTGGTCATTGCCGGTTTATGGTGAAATTATGTTCTTTCCACTTCCGGATTATGGCGCCAACAGTGCTCACTGGAACATTCAGAAGTATTGAAATCCTTCTGTAACCAATGGCATCAGTATGTTTTGCAACAACAACGTTGCGAAGGGCTTGAGAAAGCTCTTTGCTTTTACCCATCATGAAATGTTTCTTGTGTGACACGTTGGTCATGATACACCTTTTTATAGGCCACCAGTTGGGACTGAACCAACTAATCTTAATTTCCATTGACAAGGGGCAGGATTGCTTTCTAATTACTGATAGATTTCAGCTAGTGTCTTGGCTTTCCATGCCTTTTTGCACCTCCCTTTCTTCGTGTATTCAATACTTTTTCCCTGTCTCATTCCATTTTATTACACAGAACTTAATTTCTGAATTTATGTGTTTTGCTTTCTTTGTATGCATGGATTACTTGGATTGTTACCGACATCTGGTGAAAATTGCATGTCAACAGCACCTTTAGAAATATATTTACTGAGAATAATGGTGACGTGTTCAATACTCATTTTACCCGCTGTATATATATATATATATATGTGTGTGTGTGTGTATATATATATATATATATATATATACCACCCAGCTTCAACTAGCAATAGTAAGCAGCATTATTATTGTTACCCAAATCCCAGTCATGGATTCAATTCCCAAAGTCAGCAAGAACTGAAAACTTTTTTTCTGAGAGTGATGAAAGTGTACCTTGAATGCAATGCAAGTTGCTTTGGATAAAACCATCTGCCAAATGAATAAAATGGGGGGGGGGATGAAAACTAGACTTATTTTGGTTAGTTGCCAAAGCAGAAATATTAAAGATTAATTAAATGAAAGCTAAATAAATAAATGACAAATTAAGCACAAGAAACTTAATATTATATTTTAATATATTAATCATCACTAGAACAGTACATAAAGTATTATAAAATAACACCGATAGCAAGTCAAAATCAATGCTTTGTCTGTCTGCACTTAGCTGTGCTAACATTTACTTATTTAATTTGGCCAAAAAAGAACTGGCTCCTAAAATGTATGTGAACTGTATTTCTAGTATTCATGTATGGCAAGTTGGCTATGGAAAGGCTATAATGTAAAATAAATGCAAGCTTATTCTGTTTACAAGAGGAAATACATCACCATGAAAGAAAACCTTGCATGTCAAAACATCTCATTTGGATGTTTAACATTAAGTTTTAAGTTAAGCATCATCTAACAGTACTGTATTTTACATGATTTGAGTTCTACACATTCAAACAAATTACTCTTGCACTATAGCATGGCACTAGCAATGTCATGGGTTTGAATGCCAGCGAATGCATGTGCTGATAAAATCAGGAGCTTGAACACAATGTAATTCGCCATGTATAAACTGCACCTGCCAAAGGCATAAATGTAAACCTCTTCAAAAATAGAATCTACTCAACTTTCATTTATGCCAACAGTCTGTCTGAAAACATAAAAGAAAGGAGGATGCAGGGAAGAAAACAGAGGTATAAATTCCAGTCCTGCATCTCCACCGCTCTCGTGTTAGTTTGTTCTTCTTGCACACACACACTTATATACTTCTGGTTAATTCCGCCTCATGTAGTGTTAGATGTTGCGAGAAATGCTATAATTGAAAAAAGACAGCAGCATAAAAGCTTGAAGGCATAAAAAAGTTAAAACGACGTGTAAGTGGGTGTTTATTGAGCTAGAAGTTTTCCGAGAACCAATAAAACATGTATGTACATTTCTTCGCTGTGTTTACATATAAATGAGGTTTCTGATTCATTCATGAAGCTAAAAGAGTTCCAAAACGTCCTGAAATGAACACAACCAAATCTAAGTTGTATTTCGGATAGATATTGTTTACTGCAAGCGACTTCCGGCATGCAATACTGCGACAGAGCAAAGCTGCCGTGGCTGTGGAGACCATCTCCATCTTTTCTCATCTCCTTCTCTCTGAGAGCGACGTCTAGCTCGGGGTTTCCGAGATTGATTTGGCCGCTTTAATTATTAACAAAACACACAGCGGTTCTGATTGTTTCAGCTGGAGATCATAACAAAATAAATAGAAAACAAAGAGCGATCTTCTTCTTCACCACCTACATAGAAGCCCCTAGCCTTGAGGAGCGAGAAAGGAAAGAGAAGGAAAAAAGAGAAATTGGAAATAAATAAAATCCCAGATGGATAGTTCTTCAAATGGAAAATCAACTTCAAAGTCTTATTTCATCGGAACAGCCTTGTATGCCTGGGCCAAGACGCAAGCCGCACACAGTAACCCCTCAGGTACCCGTGGTAGTGTCAATACACAGATAACACCGGCTAATGAGGCCTTCAAAGAGTGCAGGGTCTTCAGAGGTTGACCACCCGAGACCCTCTCTCTCGTACTGTTTCTTGCTGTCGAACACATATATTCTGCTTCTTCTGTTCTCTTGCCACTATTTATTTATTTAAAGAGCTCCCTGCACCTTGACTAATCTCCTCACCCTTAATATTGGGCTCTGATTAGAGCGAGAACTTCTGCAATAGAGCAGGCCCTGCTGTGGACGTTTTTAGTCACGCCAGGCAGGATTATAGCTCATTACATTCAGACGCGCCATACCGCCGACCACAATACACTTAATGGACAATAATGGCAGCTGGCCGGCTAGCAATTATTCTTTTTTGACTCACTTATTAGATACGAACAGATCCCATGATGCCTCAGATTGTAAACAGCATCTCATTTTCTCAGTTCTACTTGGACACTGGTATATTATGTCAGAAAAAGAAACAAATAAAGGGCTAGTTGTGACCTCGTTAGACTTGCTAATGAGGACCCCAGTCGCGCGTTCTGACGAGAGTCTTAAAGGGGACATGACGCAGGAAATACGTTTTCCTTGTTCTCGCTATGGAAACATACTGTAGCTTTCAAAACGCAAAGCTTCTGCCTTGGTTTACATGTTTAAAAACAAACGAAGCTGCAAAAATGGGCCAGAATCATCTGTTATGAGCTCATTAACATATCACAGTCCACATTTTCATATTAAAGGATGAATGATAGTTCAAACTACGCTGACACATGAAGGTTAGGTCATAAATGTGGTCATTTACATAAAACTCTTAAAGATACAGTAGCTAAACAGAATGTTTAGGAAATCCTTAGGGTCAGGGAGAGGACAATGAATAGAAAATAGTCATGAAAAACTAAATCGGTGCAAAAAAAACTTTGTGACTTGTGAGTATGCTAGTCCAAATAATTGAGAAACACACACACACACACACAAACTAAAAATGTATTTCTGTAAAACACTGGAAAGCTTAACATTTATTGTGAATAGCGCTATGAATTGAGGTTTATAGTACTGGTCAAAAGTCTGGTGTCAGAAAGGTATTTTTTTATTTATCTCTCTTATGCTCTCCACAAAAGACTGAATTCATTTGACAAAATATAAAACAAAAACTATAACATTTAATTTAATATAACTGTATTCTATTTTAAAATATTTTGTAAAATGTTATTTATTCCTGTAATGGCACAGCTAAATTTTCAGCAGCCATTCATTACTCCAGCATTCAGAAATTTACATTACATTATTACATTATTAATATTATTGTGAAAACCATTATTTAGTTATTTATTTGTTTGTTTGTTTGTTTGTTTGTTTATGTATGTATGCATGTATGTATGTATTTATTTAATTAATTAATTTTTGCTCTGATTTTCCAATGAATAGACAGATTAAAAGAACAGCATTTGCTTGAAACTCTTTTGTAATATTATAATTATATTTACTACCACTTTTGGACAATTTACTGCATCCTTGCTTAATAAAAGTTTTAATAAAAAAAAATTATAATAAAAAAAACATACTGCCCACAAACATTTGACCACATGAATGGTTTTGTATATATAACATCACTCAGTCACAAACATCACTAACATCATAGCAGTTCACACAAAAGCCAATATTTTCTGGAAAATAGGGAATAATTTGTTTTGGCTTCAGTACAGTAACAATATAAAAACCAGTTATATAGTTTTTTCTTAGGTGGTCATCATATTTGGGGGCCCTTGGAATTAAAAAGTTTGAAAACCTCTGCACTAGACTATTAACGTTATGGCTACGTTAAAGCTTCTGCTTGACCCAGCGACGATATGCTTATGCAAAGTGTAGTCAAGCATGATGTGGAATTTATAGACTGAGAAATGAAAGAAAAAGAGCGAGAGTGTGTGAAAGAGAGAGCAAAGACAGTGTGTAACCTCTTGATTCCATGCTGTGTGCACATACTTAGAACTGTCACATGCTGTTTGGCTAGCTTTGTATGGTCATGCTTTGCTATGCTAATTTGACACAGATGGAAAGTATTTGTGTGAACTGGCTTCTGACGTTACATGTAGATGAAACCGTTGTGACAGAAACGCAAACAGCGTTAGACCGAGCCAATGGGAGCAGACGCATACACAGCTGCACTGAATTCAGAATCGAAGCAAATTCTCCCATGACTTCCTTTAAGAATCCTGCTGAGACGATGAGGTTCAATGAGACGGCACTTGTATCAGATCCATTCCAACATGGTGTATCTGTATCTAAAATTCATAAATGAGCACATTCATCTGCCTCTGTTCTTCATGGGTAACTAACTAAATGTAATGACGTTGCTAACTACATTGTTTAATAGCACAGCTGTTTTCAAAATAGTGTCAATTTTCCACAAAACTATTTTTTTCCACAAGCAGAAGTAAAGACATGAGTAAACACTACATTGGTGTTTATTTTCGTCCCAATGTATTGTACATACAGGCTTAGTGGGTGTTCAAACAGGATGTGTTCAAAAACAGCTTGACAAAAACGCAATGAGATAGAACAGGATGTATGCTTCACGTTTTTATCCTGTTCCACCATCCTAAAAACATGACACTCACAACGTGAAGCTGAAAATGGATTCTGAATTTTCAGCATCTTCAGTGTCAAATGATCCTTCAGAAATCATTCTAATATGCTGATTTGCTGCTCAATAAATATTTATTATTATTATCAATGTTGAAAACAGTGGTGCTGCTTAATATTTTTGCGGAAACCATAATACTGCTTTAGTTTTGTTTTGTTTTGTTTTGCTTTGTTTTTTCAGGATACTTAGATGAATAGAAAATTCAAAAGAACAGCATCTATTTGAAACTGATTTTGTTTTGTTTTGTTTTGTTTTTTCAGGATACTTAGATGAATAGAAAATTCAAAAGAACAGCATCTATTTGAAACTGTTTTTTTTTTTTTTACATTATAAATGTATTTACTGTCAGTTTTGATCAATTTAATGCATCTATAATGAATAAAAATATTAATTTAAAAAAAAAAATTGAATGGTAGAGTACACTATATACATAAAAAAATATACAATTCCATACATCTGCACCAATATTCACTCATCTTCTCACCAATTCTCTCTCTCTTAAGACTGATTCATTTTTGCAAATCAATTTATTGATGCAAATCAATCCAAAACCTGATTCAAGTAAGAGTCATTACTAAACGGTATGTGAAAATGTCTCTGTGCTACATATTATGTTATTTAATGTAGCAAAATAAAACTTTAGTTGAAAATTACTGGTTATTACTTTGTTTTTTATCCAATTATTCACATTAACATTATTTAGCAGACACTCTTTATGAGAGTGATTTATAAGTTAACCTGTTATGAGCAAATGATTAAATGATGAACAAATAATTTGTTACATAATTAAAGAGATAATGCATACTTGAACAGCTTCAATAATAGCTACTTTTTGTATTTAACATGTTGTATAGAGTAAGTAACTACTTTGTTGAAACAGCAGCTTAAACCCCCATCACAGTCTATCACAGAAAACACTCATTAGAGAAAAGCAAGACAAAGAGAGACGGACAGAAATTAAGATTTAGAATTATAAAAAGTGGGTGTTTTAGAGATGGGAGTCCATTAGGGGACTTTCAGCCCGATGCTATCCAGCTGTAGAATATATATAACCTATGCAGACTAATTGCCAAGTTGAGACAGTAGGTAGATCATAGCCTAAAGCAGTCCTGGAGCTGCTGCTGGGGTCCAGTCCCTTCAATATGAAAGGAGCAGGAGAAACCTCTGCTGTCAGCGCTGCCCTGCATATCTGCCTCCAAGCCAATTAGTCCGGTCTAGAACTTCCAGATTTCATCCCTGCGGACGCATATTAGAGAGGGGCGATCACGCTGTCCCTGCAAAGATGAAAACGTCAGAGAACAGAAGCTTTACCTGCATCTCTGGATGACAGGTGAGGTTGATCTCATGACAGGAGGTTTCATTTACAGTAAACCATAAGAACCTCGTATGGAGATTCGATTTTTTAGAAAACAATGCCGCTGTTGCAAAACAGAGTGAGTTGCCAACCTAAGCAACTTTTTAGGCATTCACTTTTTAGGCACATTCTCGACAGGAAGGCTATTCCAAGCAATAGGCAGCATTTTGGAGAAAATCTGGCAACATTGCATGATGAGCCAATCCCAATGCACTGAAACTATGAAGCTATGCAGATTCATTTTTTCATCAGAACATTTTATCAGAAGGTCATCAAGGAACAATATATAGTTTAAAGATGTTCAGCATACCTTCAGTCCGTGTCTACTCAACGGCTGTTTACTTTGAGGTCACCAAACAGATTATGATGATATTAGTAATGATGCTTTCTCATACATGAAACAAGAGATTAAACACTCCAGATGTAAAATAATGAGACAGACATGGAAGAGGTTTAAAGGAGCACAGTATGTTTTTCATACATCCATCTCATTTTAAGGCCCTCTTAGAATAATGAAAGGGTCAGGACCTCTAATCCACAATATCTAATTCTGCACAAAACAATCTGATTTAAAACAATATCATATGTCTGTGTTTGTGTGTATGTGTGTGTCTCTGTGTGGGTGAACTTCACAAATACAAGTCCAGTTCATAACCTCAAAACCACAAAAAAACAAGTATAACCTAATAATAATAATAATAAATCCAAGCCATTTTATAGTGACATTATTTTCACAATAAATTAATCTCAATACATTTATTCTCAATAAATTACTGTAATAGATTTTTTTATCAAATCAAGCATATATATATTTGTTTGTTTTGTATATTTGTTTGTTTGTTTGTTTATTCATTTATTTATTTGTCAAGATCATTTGGGGAAATTATTGAGGGAATTATGTCTAGATAAATAAATAAATAAATCAGCAAGCAAGCAAGCAAACAAGTAAATCAGTCCAAAAAACAGGTGCCCTTTCTTTATGAAAAAACTTATTTGGTTCACTTTTAGTTCGCTTCTTTGTGTACATGTGATTGTGGTGGGGTGAAAGAAATAAACTTGCCCTTAGGATGGCAGGGGTTTTTGACGATAGCAGAAAATATATCGAACAGCTCCTCTTTCATTCTTTACTACATGCAGGAGAACAATAGAGTGCCGCCCACCCACAAAGCCTACTTCCCTGAGACAGTTTGATAAAAGTCAATTTGGAAAGCAGTGCCCCAAATCTCAAAAGGCCAAAACTGTGTATGTGTGCAAAAGAAAGACAGAGCAAGAGAGTGAAAAAAATGGGGCATTTTGAAGGACTATACGCCTAAACCACTTTATATATGGGCCATCCTGGCATGAAAGCAGCAGATATCTCCGAGGTTAAGGGGTATTGACAGGCCGGCCTTGTATAAAGGCCAAATGTGAATACTTTACGTCTGTGGCCTGTTTTAAGCACTGTAATCCTCCATCAGAGCCGCAGAGGTGTTCTCTTTATTTAAATAGCGGCAATATGTCAGAAAATACTGGTGAAAACCACAAAGTGATATGTCACTGTTAACTCTCTCGTTGATAAGAGATCATCAGCATCAACTGGGCGATACGGGCCATGACGAGAGCAGCACCACAGCCGACCATCTCAGATCGATTGGATTCGTTAAAGCAATAACGCTGACTGATGCTAGATAGTCATCAGTCATAGGCAGAGATAAGTGCCTTGTATTAGTTCAGTTATTTACTTCTTTTTCCAGCATTTCTCCTATAAAGAACTAATACCAGCCACTTCTAAAATAGATCCTGAATACATGTTATAAAGGGGGAAAAAAAATCATCATAATCATTTGTCTTCATAATAAAAATGTAATAAATTGCTACGCCTCTGAAATAACTTCATTTTTGACTCACATCAAGCACTTTTATTGTTATAGTGACCACTTGATCCAGTCAATTCCTGATGTATAAAATCAAATATCAACGTGAATTTCTTTTCTTTGTTTGTAGTGGTGTGAGTTTGAAACACAATTATTTTTTTGTCCATTTGCAGACAAGTGTTGTTGAATCATGCTTGAAAACATTTTTGCAGTTATTTTTGTAGCCACTAGAGGCACACAACGAAATTCACCTTGTTAAAAAAAAAACACCACAACAACAACAAAATACACATCTGATGGATTTTTTCCAGGATGTGTGTTTAGGTGCCTATTGCCAATTTATTAGATTAATAACCGAGTCAGATAACAAATGGCGCCTCTTTTTTTAGATATATGGAACTGTGCCATTAGGACAGATGCCGTGCAGACAGCAGAGACCAAAGAGACAGGATTGCCTGAAGTAGAACAAACTTACTTTCCTTTGGGACAGGCTAATTATTTAGATAATTACTATCTGAACTCTTCATCTGCATAAAACTGACAGCCAGACACCACAGCTGGTCCATCAGGCCTTTAACACACACTCATCTAAAACACACATGAATACACACCCGTACTACTCACAAAGGGTTAAACCCTTGATCAACTTTTGTAAATACGCAGACAAACTGACTGCCACTAGGGGGCCAACTGCAAAAGTAGTAGACAGTTGGAATATGGCTTTACAAATATTCTTCACAAGCACGCAAATGCTTGGCCAATGCATTGCAAGCGCTTGGGCATATTTCTACTGAATGCTAAATCTACTGAAAACTTCACCGAAGCAATAGCCTGGCTAATTTTACTCGCAAAAGGCAGTGTGAAAGCGTAAGTGCTATACATAGAGTGACAGCAAAAAACTTCAATAGTGTCAAAGTATCGGTGAGTCTGTCTTTTATTAGCTTCTGTGTAGCGCTCATGGCTCTGCCAACATCCATTCAGCGAAACTCCTCCATCCAACAAGCTGTTTGTACAACTCGTTCTACCCGCATATGTCTCCTCATCCCTGTAAAAATAGACTGCGGGTGATGTGCATGAGCGTGACGGGACATCTACTGAAAGACTGAGGTACACGAAACGTGAAGAGCTGACAGGTTTGTGTAAACGATGCATTATGACATCGTCAAAGACCAGGAAACATGCAACACATGACAATCCAATGTACAAAACGGGAAAAACATCTGCTGCTGGAACAACTAAGCAACTGAGACTGTCAAGATACAGCAAACCTTGTCCTTCACATCCACCAAACTGGGGCAGAAAATGACATTTCTTCTACATGTTCTTATCAACTTGACAATGATTCTTAAAGTATACGGTCCTTTCAGTCAGACATTTTCTGTAATGCAAGTTTTATTATGTGAAAATAAAAAAGAAGCACAAATAAAATAAGTCGTAGTTGGACTGGGGAGGTAAAAGTTGGCTGACCAGATGTGTTTTTTTTTGTTTGTTTTTTTATGCTACTGAACTATAAGGACTCTGATGAATGAAGTGAGTAAGACATTTTGAAGCACTACAAGGGCACAAACACTGGACCCTGCATTCTACACTAATGCAGGAGCTCTTATCAGACAAAGGCATTTTAAAGAGTGGCAATGCTGCAATGCTGACTGCTACTTTGAGGGAAATGTTTCAAACCATCCATCTTGACCAAATAAAAGAGTGCCCTCACCAGCAGAGGGCTCTAGGAGTGACCACTTATCTCAAGTCACCAGCTCTGCTCTTAATAATACAGAGAGAGCGAGCAAGTCAAAGAGAGAGAAAGGTGGAAAGAGAACACAAGTGGAGAAAGTAAGAGAGAAACAAACAATGAAACCATAAGAGAAATAAGAAAATGGCCCAAAACAAGGCTGGAGGCTATACAACAAACAGCTGCTACAACTTAATAATGACAAAACTTGATTTCAAACAAGACTCTATCACATCACAAAACGGTATTAGTTCCAACTAGATGCTCTGTGACTTAACATTTCACTGAAAGCAGGCAAAGTTTTTTACTTATTTACTCACCCTTATGTTGTTTTAAAAATTATAAGACTTTCATTCTGCCATTTAAAGGCCTAGACACCAAAAGTTGACTGTGGTGCCATTTCACATAATTTGCACCTGGGACAAAAATGTGTGCTTCAAATAACTGCAGACTATAGCCATCTCTCCATACCAGCAGGTGGCAGAAGTCTGTATTCGCCATTCAAAAAAAAGTAAAACGGAAGAGTTAGGACTACGAATACACAATGAGAAGAGCATTCTTGTTTGTGCCCCTTTTCGATTTTACCGTTTACTTGCCTTTGTCACTTAAGTTATTTTCATGCACTGATTCGTTAAGCTGAACACCCAATCAGAGTGGTCACTCACTGACAGGCTCCGCCACTTATTTGACATGCTCAATTGGCCGAAAATCCATGACAGTGATCAGACTATTGGCAACAGTGTGGAACAAACGGAAAAAAACTCGGCCAACAGATGCTCAACAACAGCCTGACATTGTTAGCTATTGGCCTTATCGCAAAAAATAAATTCTGAAGAAAATTCATGCAGCTCTATTCCAAAAACAGGCTTCCATTGGAATGACATGAAGATGTTTAAATGATAACTCAATTGCTAGCTTTTGGTGAATTTGTCCTTTAATATCCCAGCATGGATAAGGATTTGTCTGGAGCTTCTAGCACTCAATCCGAGTCAATGCAGACAACCCCACTAATGCAAAGATAGAGTTCCTTGCCCCAGGAGTATCCCTACTCTTTACTTAAGAAAGGGATCCATTTCCTATCCCATATCTCAGAACAGAAATGGGAGCTATATACACATGCATAATTCATGAGGTCTCTCTTTCTTTACAAAGGTCTTACAGTAAATACACCTTCACTATGAAGAGAGTATTGACCAACTTTCTAAAACGCTTAGACACAATCTTTCTACACAAAGTATGACATGAGGCTTCAGAGCACATCCAGCCTCTAAGAGCCACTTTAGAGAGGAAAACATCTGAAGCGGGGCCGTAACATCACCGTTATGGACACTGAAGAGGACTTCGGAAGTTTAATCAATGTCCAGTTCGTAAAGCTTTACATTTGCTCCCTCTGCCCTGGTTACATCCTCAATTCAAAATAAATAAATGTGCTCTGTAACTTTTGAGTTTTTTCAGGTTCTCATTACTGAACAGCCTAGCAGGATCCTAAGAGTCGACGTACCTCATATCGTCTAATGAGTGAGACTCTAACAGCGTCAAGAGCGCTCACTCTCGCTAATCAGCACCTACCATAGGCCCAGTCATCGCTCAGTTCGGTCAGCGCGGCAGAGCTAAGCTCATTTCCCTCTCACCGGAATGAATAAATTGGCCCTAGTCTGTCTTCAAACCACCTTGTCCCGACAGAAGGTCAATAAATCAATAATGCGTGCAAATACACGAAAAAGCAATTCAAAGTCGCCATTTTCCTTCTCAAGCATGTCCCTACAAGTTCAGAAATGTTTCTCTTCCCTGCTGACAGGTCTCCTCAGACATAGCCTAGCTCCGCTTCATGAATATTCCAGGACATGTTGGAGGAAAACAGCAGCTATGATGGTCAAACAACCCTGGAATGACTTCATAATCAATCCCACGATTCCTCTCTGCCTGCGAACCATGAGTACATGCACCTGGGGCTCGTCAGGGCAGATACCCAATGACAAGTCTCTGCGTTCCGCTGCGACAGCCACTTATTGAACAGCAAAGCAATGAATCTATCCGATCTGTCCGTCGCTAGTGAAGCTATACATGCACTAGCCATGTTTTCTGTAATGAGAGGCCGGCTTATTTCGAAGATGATGTAAGGCATGAAGGACCATTTATTGACACACCTATGAAGTGTACTGTTGACTTACTGTGCTTGACTTCTTCCCTTCCGTCCGCGGTCCTGTGGTGAAAACACAGCAACTGATAGCAGAGCAATAAAGAGGGATGAACTCCATAATGAACTCAATTGGTTTTGTGTTAATTACGGCTCATTTCAATAACTAATATCGGTCGTAATATTGTTCTAAAGGCTCAGGGGAGCAATAACTGACAGTTGGCGAGATGCACAACATATTAGCAGAGCTGCAGTTGGAACTGAAGGATCACCTCCGATCAGTAAAACTGGTTGCCTCGTGCACTTATCCCCAAACTAATGCATTCTAACGGATTGTGTGCAGCATCTTGGGTGTAATTGACCTGAGGTTAATCACACTGCTGACCTTTGAGAGACGACAGAGGAGGGTACAAGATATACTGCACATTCGCTCTGACCTCCAGACAACAAGCAATATGTTCTCCAAAAACAACCTTTTTCATAATACAGCTCTAATCCCATTAGCAATTCAACAGAATACGATTCCGGCTGGTTTACAAAGCAATTTATCAAACCGGCTTGTAAAGGACGAAATACATTTGGTGCATGATGAAAATTAACAAACTGTGTCAGGGTGCATCTGTGCATATAACCAAGAGAACTTCAAGAACAAAAGAGAGGCCACCAGACCCCAATTCTCCCGAGGGAAGATGATGACAGTCCTTGAAGCACAATGCTGACCAACTACAGGTTTCCTAACTTTCTTTGCCACCTGCTGGACCTCTATGCTGCTTCAACCTGCTTTAAAAGATCAGCTATTGTTCTAGTCCCCAGGGGCCGTAAGAAACTTTAATGACTTCAAACTCATGACCATTTGGTGGTCCTATCGACAATTGAGCAACTTGTTCTGACTTACTTTGAAACAAGTCCTTGCTTGACCCCAAGAAGTTCTTCGACTTGGACAGGATAGTTCACAACAGGGGTCAAATCGAGCTTTACTTCTCGTCACAACAACCTGCCCATCTGAAATCCTTGAAAGGAAGGTAAACACTAAACTAGCCCCAATGTGGTGGTCTAGATCTACACTAGAAATATTGAGTCTGCCCTCACTTCACAAATAACAATCTGAACTAGCCTAATCCCTTTAGTTTCTTAAAACTGATGTCCTGAAAGCCATCAGACAAGACCTCTAACACTCCTGCCATCACCCATTTGAAACACTGATCCTCAAGACCAGCCTTTTCCTAAAGCAGTAGGTACTTATTATCATATCAACAACATATCTGACACATAGTGAGTACTGTACTCTAGACACAAAAACAGAACTGGTGATTTCCAGCATGTTACATCTACTGTCATTCAACAGTCATTCATTTACATTTAAGTAACTTTGAAAGTAAAAATAACTTTAATTATATTTTAATTTCAATCCATTTTTATGCTGAACCTTAATTTTAGTTACAAGACAAGTATCTGTGTTTAATTCTGTATGAGAGAGCAATGAGTGTGAATGGATAATTCACCCCAGGATGATATGGGAAAGTGACCATTCACACTGATGAGGACCAGTCCCATTGGAAAACCACTGTAATTGGCTGCCCACTGAGTTACTCTTATGCATGGTGACATCTGGAAGCATGCAGGTCATTTCTATCATCTCATCGACTGCCCAGGAGAATATTCCAACCGCAGACAGAGTGGATCCATATTCCCTGCAGACACGCTGGAAGTTAGAAGCAGTGACATGGGGAAAAAGGAAAGATGCAGAGCAAAAATAGGGTGAAATGTTGATCAGGAATGCAGTACAGCCCATACATGCTCATAGAATGGAGCTGAAGGGGTGTTGATGACTATAAAGTGGGCATGTCGAGAGTCTTAAGGTCCCTGTGGTAGAAACAAGCCCTATTTTTTGTCTTACAGTCATGGTTTATTTCTGAATTTCCTTTGTTGCCTTCTCCACTGCAAATATTCTACTTCTCCATTCACCACCCTCTTATTTTCTGTCTGTCTCCGTCACACCCACATAGACCTTGTGGAGTCTAGTGAACTCATTCAAGCACCTACAAATGCACACACACATATAGAGCCCAAGTAAAGTCTTTAGCACTCTGTAGAATGAAAAGAAAGGTGTTGTGGATGATTTATGTGTTTGATATCACTCACTGCATTTGAGCACACACTCTTCTGATGAGAGTATTAAATCGGCCAGGACAAAGGATAACAGTCGGTGAAGAGCGGAAATATATCATCTGAACGTCCCCAAACAAAGTCAGGGAAGCATACACAAGGAGCGAGTCATTCACCTTTATCAAACCGCATAATAATTAGCATTAGCTCCGATAAACACTTACAAATGACAAGCATCGACCGATGTAACCGGTCAAGAGCGCGCTGCCAAGATTAGCAGTTTCAGAGCTCCTGAAAAGGCACCACAAACATTTTAAGACTTCAAACTCGTATATGCATTTCTGTCTGCACATAGCTCTAAAAAAAAGGAAAACCAAAAAAAACAAGCATCATTAGGTCCAGTGGCAAGCAAAGCTTCATGTAAACTGTCCCGATCCCCAGAAGACAAAAATCCCTGCACATACTCAGGTAATGAGAGCAATGGGAGGGAGGTATGTGTGTTTATGTAAAATTAGCTCAGTTATAATGATGTAGCGGTGAAGGGACCATCGTTAGAGAGGTCACTAAAGAAACCAATAAGCAGAGAAGACATACAAACAAGCAGGTGAAAAGTGTATCTGTGCCGCTCTAATAGGGCTTCACCAGCAGCCATCTCAACAATCTGAACAAGGGTTACTCACTAGAGGAGTGCAGGGCGTCCAGTACTCTGGGTTCAGCTCGGCTCGGGAGCGAAGGTCCAGGTAGTCGGGGTTCAGTTCGGTGCGGGCACGGGTAAGCGTTCCCTTAAAAGCCAAGAAAAGGCAGGGTTACAAGTCCACCCAGTAAACTGGTAAGCAACTTTTATATGGCTAGAATCACAAAGTGTGGGGAGTGATGGGAACCAGAGAAAGTAGAGGAAGATAGATTTCTCACAGAAGAATAAATGGGAGGAACAGGATAATACTGGGTATACATATGGATGCTGGATATGACATAAGTTAATTTCCCCAATTTTATATGGGGATATATATATATATATATATATATATATATATACACACATTTTTTTTATCTTTAAAAAACAAATCATTTAAGATTGTTAAAATGTAATTTTCAGAACATATTAAAATTAGTGCTGTGAAACGATTAATTGTGATTAATCACATCCAAAATAAAAGTTTTTGTTTACATATGTGTGTGTACTGTGTATATTTATTATGTATATATAAATTCTCACATATACAGTATATATTTTTGAAAATATTTTTTACATGTATATATTTATATTCATATAATTTATATTATATATAAATATATTTAATATATAACATATTTTTCTTAAATATATACATCCATGTGTGTGTATTTATATATACATAATAAATATACACAGTACACACACATATATTATGTAAACAAAAACTTTTATTTTGGATGCGATTAATCGTTTGACAGCACTAATTAAAATCAATATGCACACTGTACATTAAAATAGATTTTAGTTTTTTTTTTCTTTTCAAAATTTTAATCGTCAGCCATTTGTATGTTATCAGTCAATAAATAAATTATATTAAAAATAATTTATTAAATGTAATATCGATATTCAAAATCATGACTGATGTTGGGGGGGGAAAAGCTGTTTTTTTGGAATAAGGTGCCTAGTCTAAAATGATTATAAATAAGTTGGTGCAAGCTGATTAGTAGCTGGTTGACCAGCTAACATGTTAACCATCATGGATCAGCTTGGACCATTAAATGACCAGTTTAGACCAGCCATTATGTTGCAAAACCACTAGCTTAAACCAGATTTTCCCGTCTCGTGTTTCCAGCCTCGTGTTTGATAGACACAACCTGCTTTTTTTCTGTATAATGTGCATGAAGCTTGCTATTTCAAGTCTGAATCTTGCAATTCAGGCCACACCAATTTCCTGTTTCAACAGGTATTACAAATGCTGTGCTTCCTATTACACGAGGCCTTTAATGGAACTCAACAAGACACTTCCAAAACCAGGAGAATGAATGGCATTCTGTCACTTTTCATAAACTCGACAGAAAAACACGGTTTCTGAGAATTTCTGACCTTCGGCAGCATCCTTAATATTTTACACACAAGCGTAAAATTAGAGGGCTCTCAATTTCCAAACACTCAGTCAACTCAAAAGGTGACAAATTACACAGCGCTTTTAAGCTGATGCAGAACTGAAGATGTTTTCTTCTTCACGCTTTGTGTCCGAAATGATACAGACTGATTATATCTCCTTTGAAAATGAAATTGCCTTTATAAGCATACGGCATTTGTGTTTGACAAACCTCTGCTGTGAATCTCAGCGAAATATCCTGCTTTCAAATCAGTCTGCCCTTTGTTAGGTAATCTGCTTTTCTCTCGCACGCGCACTCCGTCTTTTCTCTTCTGTGTTTTTTTACATGCAATAGAAAGAGGGACGCATATGAAACAAACACGTATGAGTGGTGACATTTCAAATGATATTAGAGTGATACTCAAGCAGGGAAAGCAATCAAAAAGGCTTTGGCGGAGGCAAGGCGACCTCATTGAAATTCACAAACAAAGTGAGAGAAGCTAAAACATATTGTTTATCGTACAGCCATGAATTAAAACCTAAATGCTGACCTGAAAGAAAACAAACAAACAAAACAAATAAAGGCTTTCGTATATTAACATGCACGGCGAACAAGGCAAGATGGGAAATTACGAAATGCGCGCTAAGCATCGCATGAGATTCAGGGTCACGCAAAAAGCGTGAAGCAGGCAACCCGAAAGCTACAGTTCTTGTGCTCAAATGCCCTCTGGAGATGCTATGAATACTAAAGAAATGGTTTATTTGCTTCGGAAAGAGACGTTTTTCATTTTCCATCTCGCTCCGTCCCTAAGCGACGGACCTAACAAAATCCAGTAAATTGCAGCCATGCGAACACTGTATGATGTATACCGTAATTATCTGTCGATTTACAAAATGGCCGCCCAGTAATGAGGCAGGGCCAACGAGAGGGCCGGGCATACATCACTGTCTCTAAACCCAGAACGCCTTCGAGAGCGCACCCTCGCCCTCGTACACGTGTTATTTATCTCTACTCCATCTCTGTGTGCTTCGCATCATGAAATCTGAAGTTACGTTTGCAGTGCCAAGGCGTCAAAAATCTGTTTCCTTAACCACTATGTCTATTTACTTATTTGTCTGGAGCTCGGTGCCGCCCACACTCTGTGTTTTAATTAATGTCACGTTGACCTGGACAACACACTTTGGCAGTCGGCAAAGTCGCTTAATGCCTGCGTGATTCTCTACTCTATCCATTAGTGAGCGAGCGTGAAGGAAAGCGCATTCTAGAGCGCTGGCGTATGGTTTGTACTCTTTAATTGTATTATTAATTTATATTTTTACTGTAATCTTACTCTGGCACGTACAGAGCGTGTTTGGTGTGTGTAGTCGTGAGAACAAGCCTTCTGTGTGCATTCGAGAGCTTTTCTCACAGCAAGATGTGTGATCAAAGCCAGAAGGAAGCCTGCTTCCGTTCTGTAAAAGTACAAGCTGTCTGTCATCTGTCCTTCATTCCCTCAAACAAAGCATGTTCTGCTGAACTGAACATATTCTGAGCTTTAAGAAAGTAGAAAAAAGGGCCTCTGTACTTCCTGTTTAGTGAAATAAATTTGCAGCAAATCACAAAAATGTGCTCTGGAAGGTTTCTGCTAGTCATGCTTTTGCTTTGGTTCTAATAGTCGACATGTAACAGATTTGGGTCATGCATTTTGGTGTTTAGTTGGGTTGGGGGAAATTCAAAATTTAATAACTGACTGCCTTTCAATTGATGGGTGTGAATGGCACACCCCATTGAAATTTGAATTGGAATAACAGGAGGAATTTATTTAATTACAAATGAATAAAAAACAAAGGTAATGCATTGGTGGAGATTATTGTTTTTCCAGCCTGGAACACAAAAATTAATTCATTAAATCAGATTAAATATACATTCAAATATACCATTCAAAATGTGGGGTTTGGTAAGATTTTTAAATTTTAAATGGTTTTGAAAGTGAAAGTCTCTTAGCTCACCGAAGCTGCATTTATTTGAAAAATACAGTAAAATATTATAATAAATTGTAATAAAATATATTACTGTACTATAACTTTTTTCTATTTGAATATATTTTAAAATGTAATTTATTTCTGTGATGTGAATTTTCAGCATCATTACTCCAGTCTTCAGTGTCACATGATCCTTTATTTAGGATCCTATATTTATTTTTTGTGGAAACCATTATATGTATGTATTTGGATGTTTTTTTTTTTTTTTTTAAATACTATAGATTTTACATTGCTACAAAAACTGCACTTTTGGTCAATTTAATGCATCCTTGCTGAATAAAAATATTAATTTATTTAAAAAAATAATTAAAATCCTACCTAAAATACCACAAAATAAAAGCCTAGTTCTTCCACGCACTTCCCTCTATCGTACTTGAGAATCATGATGGCCCCAATAGTCGTATTATGATTAACAACCTGATGCATATGAGAGCTGAATGCACTTTTTACACGACTCTGTAGTGTCATTCAACCTAATGACTGCCATATCCCACCCACCATGATTTATTAAAGCAATAGAGCCCATATTCAAATGACGGCGGTACGGCTAAGACACGCTGACATTATAATTTGCCATATATCACACAAGTGCATGAATATCATTACCAATTTATGAATGTGATTAAGGGGGGAATATTACTCTGGATTAAGTAGCCTGGCACTCTTCGAGAGTAAATAAGTGTGTGTGTGTGTGTGTGTGTGTGTGTGTGTGTGTGTGTGCATGATAGACAGGTGATGCTGATGGCACTTTTCCATTTACTCTGTATATCTAGATTATCTATCGTCATTTATTTAGAGAGCTTTTATTCAGAGGGCCATGTTTACAGGAAAGAGGTCAAACGCTCATACACACATACGCACAAACATCAAATGCTTCATAAAGACACCACAACCAGATGGATGATATAAATCAAGGGCTTTTAAAAATATAATGTGCCTGAAGGGATGCTATGGGACTGTACGACAGCCCTCTGTCAATCACATGAGCTTTGGTTCAAACAATAACACCCACAGCACATCTATTGATCTCATGATGTATCTCTCTTCAGGGGCCGTTCATTTCACACAAAATAAACCATATCGCCACCAGTTATTAAGAGAAAGACAGAGTTTTAGCTATTAGGTGTTAATTTATAGTCTGTGCATGTCCTGTTATTGGAGGTCTTTTTGTGCACCTTTATTGGACAAAATTTGTTTATTATTATTTTCAAAATATTTTTTTAGAGATTACAATGGAAGCCTGTTTCTGGCAAGAAAATAAATAAATAAATATCTGTACTTTTTATCTCACAATTCAGACTTTTTACTCAAAGTTTGTTTTATTTTATTTTATTTTATTTTATTTAGTTTTTTGTTTTGTTTTGCTTTGTTTTGATTTTTGTGTTTTGTTTTTTGTTTTGTTGCCACAAAATAAAAAAAAATAAAAAGTTAATTGAGACTTTTTATCTCGTAAATCTGCACATATATCTTGCAATTCTGAATTTATATATTGCAATTCTATTTTCTTCTCTCTCTCTCAGAATTGTGAGAAAAAAGAGAAAAGAGAAAAAGATATAAACTCGGAATCACAAAGGGAAAAGTCTGAATTATGAAAAATACATTTGCATACTTTTTTCTTTTTTTTTTATCCCGTGGCAGAAAAAAGTTTCCATAGATTATACCTACTAATATTTCTAGCCAAATAAATACAGGAAAAAAAAGTGTATACAGAAATGCATGACTTTCCCAAGCCTGGAAATCACAATTCCACACATTTCAAGGTGTTCAGTGACTCTGAGAACCATGCAACATGCTTCTTCAAACTTCAAAACTAAACATATAAGATGAAACATCCACTATAGTGCCCCTTACTTACTTGCACAGCGCTATGAATTTGTTATGACATATTCTAAATGCAAGAATGTATGAAATTTGGCTTACGTAGCCTCAAGTTCATGTTCACGCACGTGCATAGATGTTTCAGGCCTTTCATGTTCAAAGTCACACCGAAGACTACATACATCCATACATCCATACGTTTATAAATCATGCTTCAGTTTCCTAGTCCTCATCTTTTCCTCAATTTAAACTGCATTTTAAAATTGAGGGCTGTAATTTCATTACACATTCATCAAGAAATTTGCCCTCTATTTTTCTTCAAAGCTAAACATTCTCACCAAAAATAATAGCTCGTAATGAGAATGTCAAGGGCTGACCGCAGCTTTTTAAGCGAAAGTATCACTTGCCATTTTTTTAAACAAATGTTCTTTTGATTATTCCTAATTATGTTTCTTCCTGCCGCAGTGATGCCTGTGAGTTCCTGCGGTCTCTGTGACAAAGCGTCACAAAATCGAGGGTGGTCCCGGCACTAAAGTTGTTACGTGGGTGACTTCGGCACAGTTGAAAGTGCTTCACGTGACCCAGCTGAGATGTGCACCTGTGTGAAGGAGCGCGAGCGGCGGCGCCTCATCTCAAGACCTCTTCATTAAAGCGTCCAAAGCATTCAGCCTAATTAATCTTTTCAGTGCACTTCACTTCTCTCCAGATAAGCCCTTTCTGTTTGTTTCCCCGCATGATAATCAGGCAAATTTCCAGTTACAGTGGCAACATGTGCCTCTTACCGAGCCCCCACGGGTCACTTAGCGAAACTGCAGATGCCTGCAGAAAAAAACAAGCGATAACTAAACACTTTTTATTAAGGTTGAAGCTGAGGGCAAAGAGCTCCTGGAGGATACAACGTAAATAAATACACATCGTCATCCTCCACACTGACTGTTTACCAGCCGCATTACCTTCAGCGAAATCTCATCATCGCCGAGGGCCGCCATGCGTCACGGGGGGCCGTTTGATAATTACTAAATGGATCCTTCACAGCCGACTCCAGCCACGGCGTATGAAGCACGTGTTACGGGTCTGATAAATGTCCGCAGGTCTCCTTCTGTTACAGCTGCATTAATAGTTAACAGCTCAGTAAAAATCAATCAGCGCATTATCTAGCCTGCCTCCTGAGATCAGCCCAGTATGTTTAATATATTTGCCACCATGTTTAATATATCGCATTCATAATCGGCCCTTTCCTTATAGTCTCCTCACTATGGTTGAGTTACTGGTGCACCAGCGCTGCAAATGAGCTCGTAAAAGAGGAGAGGGAGCCATGAAGCACATCTTCTCCGTCGTTCTTTTTTTATCTCTCTCCTTCAGTCTTTCTAGTACAGATCTGCACTGTTGCTGTGAACTGACACAGGTAACATACACACTGCTGACAGATACAGTAGTCACTCCTCTTCTGAGTGTTTAATGTCATTCTGCACACATACAGTTCGGTTATTTATGAGTGTGAAAACCACGTTCTACAACAAACTCACTCAAAAATTCAGGTGGTGAGAAATGCATTTGCATTAAGTAGTGTATACAAACCCAAAGGAAACAACCAGTTGTTCTAAAAATAGAATAAAACATTTTTAAAAGTTTCATCTGAACCATACCAGTGCAATGGTGCAAAAATAAACAAAATTAATAAAGATTTTTTTTTTTTTGCAGTATTGGTAATACTAACTCTAGTTTTATGTTGACTACTGCATATATATCAATTATTAAAACATATTAAAAAGTGTGTATACTTTTATAAAAAAGTATTATAAATACATTTATATAAAAAAATATATATATACACACGTTTTTTTTATGTTTCATAAATAAATTTAAATTATAAATTTAAATTATTACAGGAAAAAATATCTTAAAATTATAATATTATATAATAATTTTATATTTTAGAATATTATAACATTTTAAGAAATTAATAATAATTTTTTTAAGAGTAAAATAAATAAGCTTTCCATTGATGTATGGTTTGTTAGGATAGGACAATATTTGGCTGAGATACAACTGTTTGAAAATCTGGAATCTGACGGTGCTAAAAAATCTAAATATTGAGAAAATTGCCTTTAAAGTTGTCCAAATGAAGTCCTTAGCAATGCATATTACTAATCAAAAATTAAGTTTTGATATATTTATGGTAGGAAATTTACAAAATATATTCATGGAACATGATCTTTACTTAATATCCTAATGATTTTTGTTTTGTGATGCGTGTTAGAATGATTTCTGAAAGATCATGTGACACTGAGGACTGGAGTAATGATGCAGAAAATTCAGCTTTGATCACAGAAATAAATGTCATTTTACAATATATTTAAATAGAAAACAGTTATTTTATATTCTAATAATATTTCACAATATTACTGTTTTGATTGTGTTTTCAATCAAATAAATGTAGTCTTGGTGAGCATAAGATAAAAATAGCAAACAGCGAATGGGTTAAAATGTTGCCTTCCATGTTTATTGTTTAAAGCCACAAGACGCCAACAAGTTGCTATAGTCAACCGAGTCTATATTCTGTCCATATTTGTAAAAGTGGTTCAGGGGGTTAACACCATGTTTAAAATGCAGCTGACAGTCTCAAAACACTCCAGTGTGCATGTGGCTGTAGTGAAGAGGGAAGAGAAGAAAGTGAGCACAAGAGAGCATTAGCATTTGATTGAACACTGGCAACAATCAGTCTCTTCAGCAAATTTCAGATTTGTGTTTACCGTGCTGCCGCTAAGCCCATTTTCACGGTGGGCTCAAAACTACAACTTATCAACGTTCCATTTAAGTTGACAATGGCCGGGGAGAACCTCTCGCTAAGACGACAGCAAAAAAACAGCTTGAACGCTGGGGCCACCACAAAACATATCACCCAATTATCCTCAGCGCTCTAATATCATTCAGGAACTAAAGAGGATTGCTTTTCGCCGGGGCCTTTCACTTTGTTCTTGAAGAACAAAAGCCTATCAAACTCCCAACCCCTCAAATAACCATATGTATCCAGCGCACATTCAAAGCAACGGCTCTTTCTCATGCAAAACTCTCCGTCCACGCTGACACAAATATATTTCTGAAGACTGTTTGAAATGATAATTAATTTGCACCTTATAGAAAACCAAAGCCTACACTCCAGAGAGAAAAAAAATGCAAGATAGACAAGGGGAACAAAAAATATAAAAAAAATAGTTTAATTGCCGCTATGAGCTGGTTTACATGAAAAGGAAGAAACGTAACTCTCAGGTTACGAAAGGCCACACCGGCGACACCAGACGACCGTGGAACACAGAATCCGTTCTATCATGGCGTCTGGTGACAGAGAATATTCCAAATCGATCTTATTCTATCGTCCCGCCATCTACTCGGCCCTTCAGCTAGATGACACGTAATACTTGCCTTGAGGAATCCAAGACCTGAGCTCAAAGCGGAGGAACGCTCAATCAATTAAGCAGTCGAGACGGGGGGAAAGTGGATGGCAGGGAGGTCTGCTGTTGTGCTGCTCATTCACAAGAGACGAAGTCTTTATCGATTTCTACTTCGGGCCTCGTTCTCATCATTAGAGAACATTACTGATCTAAAGAGGACCCCTGACCGCGCTATTGGTTAATGACTACTTAAAACACAGCAGATGGGCGAAGGAAAGCGGTGTGATCATTGAGCGAAAAAACATGTGAAGAAAATGCCCAGGTCATATTTTACTTGAAATCAAAAGGAAAGAAATAGTAACATATATGTTCCATTAAGATATTTTGCATTATATTTATGTTATAATAATTTTATTAACATAAAAAATAATAGTCATCCAATATTCCCATAGTCCTCCCATAATTAAAAATGTAATTGATAACATTAAATATAATTTATCCTGATTTACTTAAAAAAATGATCAGTGTTACAATAATAGGAATTGTCATTAAGAATAAGAACTAATGAGAACTAAAACAAACTATAGCAAAACACTTGAATGTTTTTTGTTGTTGTTTTTTGCATTACAGTAAAGAAAAATTGGGGGAAAATTGTTATAATGAAAACAATGTCACAATGTATCAAAAATGGTAAAAAAAAAAAAAAAATGGCTTCATTTTTCTTAAGCAAACTATAATTTATTATTTTTCTTTTGATTTTAGGTTAAAATGACAGTATGTTAAGTGCATTAATATGACTTCTGACAAATTAGCTTAAAAAATAATTATCGTTAACATAAAAAATAATAATAATAGACACTCCATAGTCAGTGGGAAGACGACCAAGAATGTCCCATAAATAAATAATAATATAATATAATAAAATACAATATAATAAAATACAATATAATAAAATAAAATATAATATTATATATATATATACAGTATATATGTTTTGATATATATATATATATATATTTTTAATCAGTATTACAGTAATTGGAATTGTCATTTAAAATAATGAGAACTAAAAAGGTAGTATTTTATTTATTTATTTATGTATTTATGGGGGGGGGGTACTACATTAAGGAAAAATGGGGGGGGGGTTGAAAATCATGAAAGTAAAGTCACAATTTAGACAAATGGTCAAAAATAGGCTTCATTTTCATTAAGCAAACATTTTTATTTTTATTATTACTGACTGATTTTTATTTCTTTTGAATTTTGGGTTAAATTGACCTTGAAATATTTTTTTTTATGAGATTCACACAATTCCTCTATTCAGTTAAATACCACGGTCTAAGGTAGTACAAAAGATAAATATGCTCTGTTACAAAAGAGAAATATGTTCTGTTTGCACACAAATAGTCTAATCTTTATGTCATGTGCGAAATTACACTATTTTCCGTATCTGACAGGTTACGAGTAATACACCGCATAACTAAACAAATATAACAGGTTATTTGAAGTTATTTGTTGGAGTCTGACTCTATTCTTTCTGTTCATGAACACAGACTCCACAGCAATGCCACACAATACGATGTTAAATATATAAAATCAATTCCACCTGATATTCCCTTTTTCCGTATGTCTGCCTCTCTCTCTCTCTCTCTCTCTCTCTCATATCTCTCTCCTTCTCTCTCTCTCTCTCTCTCGTTTTAGGATATGTGAGACGTAGTACACTCTAAACCGCTTGTTTGGAATTATGTGAGGAAGTCTCAGTGAACTGGTTTTGGAAACCCTGCTCTAAAGGATCTGTCACAAAATCTTTGCTTTGTCTTCATCCCTGGAGAGACGTGTGGTTTTCCATTCCTATCACCGCTGCTCTCTGGTTTTAACCACCTGTAGGAACCGCCGTTTTCTTTGCTCAAACCTCTGTTCTGAACTGTTGGAAACAAGCAGTTTGTGTGAATGTGGTTGTTTATATCGATCTTATATGTCCTCATTCATATTTCATACACTAAACCACATAAGAGTGTTAGGTTCAGACGTGCAATGCTGTGAAACCTGCATCTTGCCTGACCATTAGGCCTGAAACAGAGAACAAAGCATGCATTGCATTCCAAAAAGTGTCTGAATGTAATTCACAATGCAATGCATATAGATTGCATTCTTAGCATAACCACACTACAGCAGACTACCCATTAAACCACGTTCTTTCACAGCCTGTTTTCCCCTCCAGGTCAACTACTAACAGAATGTTGCTCAGCTACTTGGTTAAATGTCAATATGTTTATATTGAGTTAGCTGAATAACAAGACATCCAGTTTAATAATACATCTGAAGGTAACTCTGTTTGTTACCGCCAACGCAAGGGCAAGTGTTAAGTGTGTTCAACGGGGTCACACACTTGCTATACGCTGATCGAGCATTCACAAACACTACCACATGTTTGTGTTCTTCATTTTATACTCTTTAATCATGATAGAAGATTAATTGTGGGGTAGGGAAGACCAGAGGCAATAATTTATGTTTTGGTATAAGAAACATATGTGCATGCCTACAGAAACAGTGGCATTAAAAAATACAACTGTTAGAGTGCCTCAAGCCATTTGTAATACTCAACAAAAACCTACTTTATATTAAATAACAACACACATCACAGTAATTATATCACTGCTTAAATATTTATTATTAATATTACTGCACAGTAATAGCATTTAGTAATATTAATTTGCCTTTGGTACCTAATTCTTTTAGCAGCCAGGAAAGTGTGTTTAAAGCAAAAGTCTAGACTTTACCATTTACAGTAAATGTTAATTATTTGAAATGGACAATTATTTCACTAACATACATTAGGTTAGTAAAATGAACAATGTTCAGTATTTCAATTAAATAATATTCATTGCATATTTCAAAAAATCTTACATATCAGTCATACAATATTTATGTCATAAGTAATCATGCAGCTGGCACCAACCTCACAGCCTTGAAGACACCAGCATCTGTGTTAGTCTATGTTAGTCATTCATGTTAACCTTTAACCAAACCAGAGACCAAATTAAATTGAAAGATATCAAAACGAATAAAAATACTGAACACCCAGATGATATGATCACGACCATTTAGACAGAACTTTACTGAGCTTATGTCGAAAAAGTGTTTCAAAATCATTTTAGCATGTTTGCGCTTGACGAAATTGATAACACTTTAGATTAGGGAACACTTTTCACTATTAACTTTATTAGCATGCATATTACAAGCATATTGGCTGTTTATTAGCACATAAAATGCATGACCATATTCTAGATCCCTTAACCCTACCCCATACCTAAACGTAACTACTACAACAACTACCTTACTTACTATCAATAAGTAGCAAATTAGGAGTTTACTGAGGAGAAAACTCTTAGCTAATAGTGAACATGTGGTCCCTATTCTAAAGTGTTACCACAAAACTGAGTGTGTTACTTTGCCCCTTTTCTATAATCGAATATTAAGCTTGCTATTATTCAGTATGATATTGCAAATACAGCATACACAGTGAGAGAAGACCGTGACACTATATGTAAATATTAGAAGCTCTTTGTGCTGTAAACGCAAAATCGATTTCTGGTTGGACTATCCCGTGAAGACTCCGGTTACCTCTCACACTCTCACCCTGATATGAGATCAGTGTCAGGCTTAAAATAGAAAGAGACTGTAGCTCATTACCTCGGTGTAGTGTGATTCACTATTCAGAGCGTGATGACATACTTCACAAGATCACATAAAATCCTACGTGGTATGAAAAAATGCAGTGAACTTTCAATAAGGACATACTGAGATTTCACCATTTCTCTCGCTATCTGATGGAAAAAACGGTGGATCTGAATGCAGAAAGGGCCACACTGGGCCCCCATCCAGTCCATGGCCCCAGGGCCCAAATTAAAAAGCTCTTTAAAAGCAAATTCACTCCACAATTACAGCATGTTCTATATTTCCACAAGACTAATGTCATCCGAGCTCTCACTTAAATAAATGAGTTATATAATTAACCATCAAATTAATTAACTTTACAAGTGGCACACTTCAGCAACTCTGGAGGGGGAAGAAGATTTGATTTGGTGAAACTGTGTCGAGTGGCTGAGCGTCGCTTCTGTCAGCGCTGACACGTGTGGGCCGCATTAACGTCCTGTGGATTTCGCTCATGCCGACACATGCAGCGGCGAGGTGATCATTAAACACATGAAGGACAGAGCCGAGAAAGAGAGACAGATACGCTTTGGGGGACAGCTCACTTCTTTCTCCAGTACTTTGATGATTCTTCAGAGAAATGAGCGAGCGAACACTTTGTCAAATGCTGCAAAGGTGGCAATTTAAGCAAGTGTCGACGTTCTCCTCCCATTGTAGCAGCCGCCTTGCTTTTCTGACTCAGGCGGGAAGCAGAATGCCTGCTAAACTGGCAACAAACGTATCGCTAGACCCTGCCGACATCGAGTGCAGCTGTGGGTTAAGCGGAACGTTTTGAGATAAGAATGCGCTTTTGGAAGCAAAACTTTGTAAATGACATCAAAGTAGCTAGGTGATGTTTATACTCACCCTCATTTCCTTTTAAACCTGCATGATTATAATCAAACTGGGCACATCAAGATATCTCGAACCACGCTTGACTTGATGCCAAACTACACTGGTTCTTGCACGTATCTGTACCAAATATGACACATCATGTTTGAATCTGTAGAAGTGTGAATGAGATTTGAGAGCTACTGAGAAGAGTGAAGATTTTCAGTGAAAACGGCATGAGGTGAAATGTGTAATTTCTGCATTTGTGTGCAATTTCTTTTCTACAAAAGAAAAAAAAGAATTAAACACTTCACCTTTATAACAGTGTTTTCAGGCAATGAGTTGCAATGACAGGTCGAACGCTGTTGTCTGGCCCAGTCAAGACACAATCACACAAAGTGCAATTCAATTTGGTGCCGCTAATAGCACAGAAATGTCACTTCACCTTTAAATTTAGTACTGTTTCTCATAAATGCCAATCAAAACAGCATACGAAGATTTTGGGGAAAAAAAGTGCAATAATCAAAAGGACTAATTTTATAATTTCATAGTGCTTTATAGCCATTTTGGAGCAAGCGGCTCCAAATCAGCAACTTTCATTATATGGTAAAGAGCAGCCTGAACATCTGCTAAATATATTATGTGTGTGTGTGTGTGTGTGTGTGTGTGTGTGTGTGTGTGTGTGTGTGTGTGTGTGTGTGTGTGCGTGTGTGTGTGTGTGTGTGTGAGAGAGAGAGAGAGAGAGTGTGTGAGTGTGTTATGGAGATCAAATGTCCCCACAAGTATAATAATACCAGTAAATATTGACCTTGTGGGAACTTTTTTTTTTTAGTCCCCATGAGGAAACCAGTTTATAAATCATACAGAATAAAGCAGAACATTTAGGTTTAAGGGTAGGGTTAGGGTAAAGGGATGGAAAATATAATTTGTACAGTATAAAAACCATCATGTCTATAAAATATGGAAAGCCAACATGTGTGTGTGTGTGTGTGAGTTGCATGAAAGAAATTAAGCTCTACAGATTTGGAACGACATACTGTAAGGGCAGCGATAACATTTTATTTTATGGTGAACTAACCCTTGAAATGACACTAAACTGATGTACAAGACACTGCACAGGGTAAATAAGTGTCTTTCAAGCTCATACGTGATGCTATTGTCAGTCATTAACAGTTTAATGTACCATAAACACAGGTTGTAGAAATGGCTGCCCATCCACCGTATTGCCGTTTTGCCCTTGAGCAAGTCAAGTAACCCCAAGACGCTCCAGGCCTAAATAAAGACTTCTTTAGTGGGCGACGATGCATAACAAATCTAACTGTCCTGTATTCACTGTACTGTATATAGCACTTACTTGATAAGCAATTCCTGTAATTCCGTCACTGATATTCTTTGTGCTCAACTGAGGAATGAAAACCGTTTCAAGTTTCACCGTGAAACCAATTATCTGTGATCAAATAAAAACAGTATTTATAGGCTTCAGCGAGAGACAGTAATACTCAACATCAAATTTGCATATCGGAGTGATGTGATTCCTCGTTTTTACATAGACAACATTAACATGAACTTCAGTTTAATTTTCTAAAATAACTTCCATTTTTCACCTCATTACCAGAGGAGAGTACTGAATAATCCCAGCACTATGTATCTTGCACTTGACTGATGGAGGAAAAGATGCAGCTTGGCTAAACTTCATTTGCATTGCAGGTTTGTAAAATGATTTTTGGTGCAAATTTGTACTCTCCTTGGCAAAACGAGAATGTTGCAATTGTTCCCTGCCATGTTCCCCAGGAGTCTGCATTTAAATCATGACACACCATTTAGCTTGTCATCTTTGAAGTCTGAAAAATACCCATCCTGTCTTCCTAATTGGCCTTTGTGCGAATGTGTTTAATGCTCAAGACTTTATGACGCAAGAGGTGCCATCAAAATACACACGGCTTTGAATATTTTCAACATTTTCTTTTTCAGCAATGAAAATAATATTGCTCTCGTTTTCATCTCCACAGTGTGTGTTTGTCTCTGTGGATCATAATTGGCTCTAGTCCAGTGCCTTCATTCTTTTCACAGCCTTTGATGGACTGCAGCTTATAATGAATGACTTTTACAGTTATTAACACTTCTCTTTGAGGAGGTCAGTGTGTGAATGTGTTTTTCGACTGAAAAGAGAGCGAACGCGAGATCAATCTGATATTCCGAGGTCACTTGGAGCAAATTCACTAAACTAGGCCACTTTTGTGCAAAAACCTTATTCACCGACCACATGCAAAAAAAGCAGGTTAACCAGACGCTGGTGTGCTGCTAATTTTTTAAACCCAACTTTTCAGGGTTTGATGCACACCAAGGTTTACATGGCACCGTTCACACTTATTCAAATGATCCGCATCAACAGTTTAATTGAACCAAAGCTGAAAAACATAAACACACCCAAAAACTTAAAATGAAGAAAATATGAATGAACATTCACTTTAAATACAGAGAAAATTATGAAAAACGAATTAGACTTGACGGACATGTAAAACAGCCAACTATAAAAAGCTCAATTATTGCGTTATTGCGTTGCATCATGGGCAGATTTGTAATGCAAAAAAAAAACTAAAAATGGTTATTTTTAAACAAAATAAAAACTTTGTACTTAAAAAACAACAACTTGCAAACTAAATTTATTAAAACTAACTAAAACTGAATTGAAAATCTAAATAGAATTATATTTTCATATATACGCATTTTAAAGCATGCCAGATTGCGCTACTTTGCATCTTCCACAATCTCCTACTCAGAACAGACCCCAAAGATTTAAACGCCAATTTTGGCCATATTTGCCCTGTTACCTGATTTGCATAATTCCATCAGTAATTCAAACGCTAAAACAACTCAGACAACATGCGCTATAAACAACACTATCAGCAGGACCAATTCATTCTTGTGAGCTCCCTTTAATCTTTAAAAGAGCAGTATAGGGTTTCAATTGCTGCAGGCAACTGCTAACAAGTAAACACCTTTCTCCAGTGCCGTGCCTCTCTCTCTATTTCCTCTAACACTGTGTGCCATCTACTGCTGCGTCCGCAGCAATAAAGACCAGTAAAGAAGGATGAGGGGAAATATCGAGATAGAAATCAGAAGATCCTATTATGTCTAACCCACTACAGATAGTGATGCAAACAAACAACACACCAAGAGGCAAGAGGGCAACCAATAATTCAAAAAGTGACAACAAATCACAGATATAATTCATCTTCCAGGGGAGAGAGTCAGATTATACGCTGGCGAGGAAGACTGTGGCTTCTCCAACACTCTGAACAACAAGACAAACAATAGGTGGACTATAAAGTGAAGTCTACAAGTGAAAATGCTGTTTCTAGTCAACATTACAGCTTATGAGTATAAATTATATTTGATGAGCAGACATGGAATAAGTCATGTTAGGTGATAATTATAGCAAAATAAACCCTTTCATGAGGACACAAAACACAGATCACCCTGTCAGGGATTATTTTGCAATAATGACCGGCTGACTGCCCATTATCCCTTACATATCGGTCATAAAAACAATTGTCTTCCTCAAAGGCAGCACTTCATGCAAGTGTGCATCTGTGCATAACTGTGTTTGTGTGTGTGTGCTTTTCGGATGAGTGAGTGACAGGCGCTAAATGAGGTGTAAGAGTGAATGTGAATGTGCTGGAACGCCGGGAGACTTTGGAATCATATCTGTCTCTGACACCTGCCAGTCTAAAATCATTCGTATATCTCCTCAGAATGCTGTCAGAGTGCTGTTCCTCTCCGTAGGATAAAATGCTTCCAGAGGGATCTGGTTTACAGTACGCTCGTTTAAGCTGGAACGATGTCAAATACATTAGCCTGGGGACGACACTGATGCAGCACAAATTAAAATGTGCTAGTACTTTATCCTTCTCCACACTACCTACGCAAACACACTCTTAAAAATAATGTCTTTTGCAGCACCATAAGTTCAGAAAAGAGCCCTCTTCTTATCAAGAACTAATTTACACTGTATATGGAGTTTCTAAAACAAATTCTTGATATTACATTACACGTTCTTCAGATCAGAGTATTGGTTATTAGTTTCTAATAAGTTTCACCACTGAAATGCTCTTCAGACTGCATAACTTAGAAGAAAAAACTTTTTTTTCTAAGAAAACGCTACTTTGGTGAGAATTTATCAATATTTGTTTTAAAGTGCAAATTTCAGTCAGAAATTGGGGGGTTGTAGCCTATTCCTGATCCTGTGATCCTGACACAAATCTAGAAACACTATGGCAATGCATATTTTGTCAAACTAGGACTTTTAGGGCATTTCGTCCATTTCTGTTTATTTTGAGGTCATTTTTATACTGGTACTCCTAAAAGTTGACATAATTACCATTCAACACATGTAAAATGTAAGTAGCCTTAAAAGCCTTAAAAATAAACAAAAATAATTTTATAAATATCTTTAAAGGGAAAAAAGAATATAACTAACTTGAGCTTATAAGACTCATAATGCCACTCAAACTCAACTTTTCTGAGGAAAAACTGTATACAATGAGGCCCGTTTTGTCAGGTGACGCAACACAACATGACGTCATATAGCGATTGAAATTATTGAAATATTTAAAGCATATACTCTTATAGGGTGTCAACAATTGCCTGGAGAACACACATCAAATTGTAAAAACTTGTCCTGATGGTAAAGACCCTACTGAATTATTAATGTGCTATGATATTTACTTCAACACTTCAAATAATAAATGTATGTCATGCCATGTAATGTCAATGGCATTTTAAGCGCTTTAGTGTACTGTTAGTGTTGCTATAGACCATCTGTCGGAAATATAATATTTACCTGAGTCGTTCACAGTGCTGCACGTGCAGGAGTTGAAGTAAACAAACACTCTCTTCATCGCTGGCAAACGGTAGGATGTTTCAATTGATTGTAGGTAAATATCCACCTCATCCAGCGCTTTTTGTTGTGTTTGCTGAACTATACTGAGTGAGAAAATCGCTCCAAACGAGTCAATGTGTGAGTCAGTGAGCTGTTCGATTCATCGCGAACCGATTCAGACCGTTCATTTCAATTCATTGAAGAGTACAGATTCAAAACAGTGATTCATTCACGAAAATAACAGATTCCCCAGTTCTGAACCCAAAACAAATTAGGTATAATCCTATTTGGGTTAGATGTGTTTGCATATAAAGATGTGGCAAAAAATATTAAGAGTAGTAGGCCTATATGCTATTATGAATCCTGTTTTACCTGACATTCATTAATTCATGATTTATTTATTTATTTATCTGAGAGCTGTCTACATTGTCCTTTTTAACTGAGACACCTGAAGCACCATAAAATTAACTGACTGAATTATGTTTCTCGCACAGGCAGCGCTGTTTTTCTTTGTTTCCAGATTTATGAGTTATGCTAGCTGACCATAGGTGTTAGGTCAGGATTTTAACTCCTGTCACACTGTAAACAACTTTACTACAGGACCACCAAAGTCATATTTACGGTGTAATGTATCTTAAATATATCATTTATTCAGCTTTGTGGCATAGTGTTTTGAACGGGGAAAATACATATATAAAAATGTATTTCAACTGCTCCAATTGGTAGTCTATTTTCCACTGACTTCCACTTCCACTGACAGAGACATCTCTGTTGCTGAAAAAGATGCAACAGTTGTAGACTGTTTTTTGTTCTAAGGTGAAAAATATATAGTTTTCTTTTTAATATCTTAGTATGGTTTATATTTCATCATGACTCTGTATTCCCCTGTTGACAATTCAATAAAAAAGAGAGATTTGCAATGATCATATGACTAATAAAAAATCTAAAATATAGAATATACGCCACTTTCATGCAACAAATATACAGATTTGAAGTTTGTGTTCTTTTAAATCCAGCTAAAAGGTCACGCCATGGGTCAGACATCTTCATTTGCTAGAAATTCGCTGGTCAGAGTTCAATAACCTCATATGAGCTTGAGTTTCAGGTCTGCAGCATTCGCATGCATATTAATTGAAGTCAGTGGAACTAAAATTGTAGTGTGGCCACCCCTTAATCGTGAGGGAGGGTGCAATAATAATTTCTTGACTTGAGAAAACCTAGGTGGTGCAATGCCCACCCCATCTCCCCCCGCAGTGCTTACCCAACTTAAGGAGATCTTTCCTTATTAGCTGATGCAACATCTCAGGTGAGACTGATTTTCTTGCAGTAGCCGAGTCACAAATTGTGTAAACAAGCCAGGCATCACGTGTCTCACTTAGGCCCCAGCACCTGCCCTGACATTCCACTGAGACACCGCCGAGATACGAGAGGTTGCAGCCTCTTCACTCACAGCAAAACAGCATGAGAATAGAGCGCATTTCGCCTGAAATGACTGCTCGCTGCGTGCATCACATTACAGGCTCCTGATTGTGCGATAATATTTAGTTCTGAATGTTATTCAGCTACGAGCGCTTTGGGATCTAACCAAACAGCATAACCGTGACTCATCTGCTTTTATTAAGGTCAGCCGAAACATCCAAAAGACATAAATTCCTCCAAATGCTTTCCAAACATAGCCTCGTATCCAACAGAGTCCCCCACCGAGACACCGAGTCCTCTCCGCTCGAGGGTCAGGGGCATGAGAGATCATGAGACCTCCGGGTGAGCCGCCGCCGCCGGACTCGTGACGGTCTGCCAAGGCAGCCAAACCAGAGCAGCTGTTCTTTGTGTGAGAGTTGCTCAAAATCGCTAAAGTGCCCTCCCCTCCTGCTGCCCCACACACGCGGTTAATTCTCCCTGGTGGCTGAACACGATGAGGCATCAGCAGAGAGAAAGAGAGGGACTCATCAGACGCGTAGCCTGAAGCAAATGAAATGCTCCCGACTCGGCCACAATCGATGACACCATCATCTCCTGCTCTAGATAATGATATCTGCGGTCGGGTGCATTAGAAAGAGCCTGTGTTTGTGCGTACGTGTGTGTAGTGACCTGGATAGCTCTTCTACCTTCTCCTTTGTGATGCGGCGTAATCTAAGATTCGCTAATGAGAAAATGCGCCCACTTCTCATTCATCCGTCAAGATGATCTTTCCATCCTATGTGATTGTTTCTTCTCTGCCTCAGACGCCCACATCCGATGCATATTGCACGCAAAGCGTTTGCGAAAATTGATAACTTCTATCATCAACGCAGCATTTATCATTTTTATTTTGGGCTGTGTCATTCATACTATCATGGCATAATTTATGCTAATTCAAATGGGGTGAAAATGAGCAACGAACCTCTCCCTTTAACCATTTGTATTCCCTCTCACTCAACAGCGCACGATGACAGACATCTTTCAGGTGTCAAAAGCTCTGCAACAATTACAACAGCCCCTTTAAGCGGAAGGCACTTCGAGTTTTCACCAAAACATTTGCGAGAGCTAATTTTGCATGAAAAGATGGGAAAAAAGGTGCATAATTTATGAAGAAACACTCAGCTATATATCAAAACTTCAGTGCCTAGTTTACACGCAGCAGCAATTAGCTACCTTGATGTGCAGCTAATAGAACATCTGTGCATGCTGCCGCACGCATCCACACGTCTGACATAAGGCGAGAAAATGAGCTGATTCCTGTCTATATATCTTTTTATACGGATACAGAGACAGAAATTTGGGAAAATGGCGGAAAATGTTTTTCACTACTAACCACAGTGCTACAGGTTCCTATAAAGGCTCATTAAGAAGAAGGGTGGATTTAGTGCAATATTAACATAAGCACATTGCATTGAGTGCTGTTCGGCATCACATGAAGTGAAGACCCCAGAAACTAGTCAAATTATTGCAATGCCTAGAGTGGCTTATTGCTTTTACTAAAAATATGATGGTATTATAAAAGACATTAATGTTCATTAAAAAGTTTCATTAATTGATCATAGTAATCGGAATGAACAATCTTTCCACCAAGTAAGACACTGCTTACAAGACGTTTGCGGTGTATAATTTCCAGCTAACAGGGAATGTTCTCAGAAGGTTCTTTCTTGTATTCTGGCAAGGTTCTCTCAAAGTTATGAACAACATTAATAGAACATTCAATCAAAGTTGTCTGGCCTATATAATAACTTTAGAATAATTATATTTCTATGTTTTTCATGGATCATTTTTTTCTGAAAAGTTAAAAAAAATTAATTTCTGCAAAACTGAAAAAAATGACCTATACATACAAATCGCTGCAGTTTCCAGTTGAAATAAACACTAGAGGCAGTAAAACTCTGACAACTTTTGTTCCTTTTCACTCAAAGTATGATTTGCAGGTCCACAGTTTCGATAAATAAAGCCTAATTTGCGCACAATTACTTGAGGAATATCATGTTATGAATTCAAAACAATTTTAACATGCTGCGACATTTGAAAAGTAAAACTTTTGAACATTAGCGTCACATATCCAGCTTCATATGTATGGGTTTTCATATTCAGCAGGTTTGTTCGGTAGCTCGTGCAGTATGGAGTTCGACTTGAGATGTGAAGAGCTTGGGTGTGAATCCCATGAAACTACGGTTCCACAAAACAGTTCAAACCTGAAAATGTTATTCAGAAATAATGTTTAGTAAAACGTTCTTAGAACATATTTTTGTCAGCTGGGTTAGTGCATCTTCTTTTGTGTTCCAAAGAGGCAAGAACATCATTCAGGTTTGGAATGAGATGTGGGTGAGAAATGACAGAATTTTTCAAAATTATTTTTATAGCATGTGAAGGCACAAGTGCATGTTTATCTGCACCTTACCACTGCTTCTAATCAGACTCATCTAATGAATTTTTTAAAGCAATCAGTGACATTTTGCCAAGTAGTAATTCTTAGCTAATTTACAGCTGTTTTGAATATAATTATTTTAACCCAACATAGCTATATAACTCGCATGCTGACATCAGGATTAAAATCGGCTCTCTGAATTAACCTCATATTCATTTTGCATCTTTAGTGTTGTGGCTTATCTCTTGCAGAATATGAATTCGACAGCTCTGAGAGTGTAAACATCACCTGCATCTGTTCTCGCCACTCCTTTGGCTGTTTTTGTGCGTCTCTCGCTACAAAGGAACAACAGCACGCCACAAAGAACAGCTCCCACGGGCCCCGCTAATGCGCTAACATGCCGGGCTTTCTCCTCCACTACCGCTGTTTACCGTGATGGGGACTGACAACCACACACAGCACACAAGTCAATGTGCAAGCCTAAATTAGCTCCCAGACCGCTGCGCATTAATTATGAATTGAGAATAATTGCAATGGGACACGCCAGAGTCAATTCGTTTGGACTGAGAGCTAAGTGTAAATATGACTATGCTAGGAGAAGGACATGGATGCTGCAAAAAAACAGAAGTCAGAAACAGTCTTTCGTACGTACCTGCTCATATATACATATTGCACGTGCTGGGGATTGCGTTGAATCAAACACGGTGTCACAGCGACATCATGAATATTCAGGACTAGCGTCGTGTTAGCATGAGACTTGTTAAAATGGCCCTGCTGGAGCAAATGAAAGGCTGTTATATGCCAGTATTCTCAGGGATGTGGAAGGTTGCAAACACTGTTGGACTATGTGAAAGGCTTCATTTTCTCTTTGTGAAATGATGATGAGGTTAAAACCACCAGGCCGTGTGTCATAGCGAATATAGTGCTAATAAAATTCCCTGTGAATGTACCCAGACGCCTCCATATTGAGACACAGTCCATTATAATGTCACATTACTAAGGTTGCTTTATTGTAGAGAGGGGAGCTATTTGTTTCCCCTTTGGCCTAAACTCTTAGACATTCCCCTCTGGTATTTCAAACATGACTCAGTAACTCAAGGACAGAAATATTATTATGAATGTCTCTTTGTGTTCTGATCTTATTAGGTCATGAGGTATCCAGAATCTAATAAAATAGCATATTATTATGAACAATAATATTTTGGTCAAAAAATGTCTGAAAGGAAATGAGAAAATAGTTTAAAGCACAAATATTCAAATAACAATACTAATAATAACTTATTTGCATGAGCATACCAATGTTTTCAAGGCAGTAAAATAAAGTTTTTTTTTTTTTAAGTTTAGGATCTTGATTTCTGTCGACTGTACATGAGAACCAAAAACACACTGTGGCTATACATTATTAAATATATGCAAGAAAGATAAGAGTAATCATAATTCAGTATTTTATTATTATTATTTTTAATAAGACTGGACATAACTTTTTAAAGTCGGTTACAAAAAAAACATATATTGGTCTAATTTGAATCCGAAAGGTAAGATTACCCCTTGAATATGCTAGTTGGTCAGACTAGTTTTTAAAGGGATAGTTCAACTAAAAAAAAATACAAATAAAATGATATTATCATTTATTCACCCTCAAGTTATTCCAAACCTGGATGGGTTTCTTTCTTCTGTTGAACATAAATTAAAATACCGTATTGTGAAGAATGTTGGTAAGCAAAGAGGACGGTAAAGCGGCTAACTTCCATAGTAGGGGAAAAAAATAAATACTAAGGAAGCAACTGTTTGGTACAACATTTAGATTTTTGGGTGAAGTATCCCTTTAAGATACAGTCCTAACATAGCGACTAAGTTTATTCAATTGGCCACAATTTTAATATCCTAATATTACAATGACACCATCACTTTTGGCTATATTGTAAATGTTTTAAACAATTTTCAAACTGATTTTTACCAAAATAGTGTGATGATATGTCACCAGGACACGTGTGATAATGTCACCAGGATTATCAATAGTGTTTCATTTCCATAATTTAGGTTCAGCTGTGCTTTGTACTCCACACTATCTTTTTAGGTGAACTCTGGTGTGGTGGGATGCTTAAAAAAAATAATAATAACACTTTGACACCAACCAAAAAAAAATTGAACCCTGACATCGAAATGGCCCTAATAATTTGGGGGTTGCTTTTTAGAGAAAACATTGAAGAAACTGAGGAATATCAGTGCGGCGCTGCCGTGTAAACACTACGATATTAACTTGGTCCCAGGGGTTCGGCTGAAATGCATAATATTCCTACAACGTCTTCAGCCCGTCAGTATCAAAACAGGCAGCAAGTGTGAGTCTCTTAAGCTCATGTAAACCAAAATCCATCCCATCTCTCTAGAGGGAAAGGGTAGAGAGATGCGACGGGAATGTTTTCTTTTTCTGTTTCGCTGTTTGGAATAGAGTCATTGAGTTGTAGAGTCCCAGCAGACATCAGGCTCTGATATCTATAAAACATGCTTCGATAGGGATCAAACGCTTGGAACCCACGGGTCTCCTCCTCCACCACTCATTCTGTTCTACTCGTTTATCCATGCAATTGGTGGAGGAGTCCCAGAGAGGGGAGAAAGCAAAGCATGTTAGTACACACGTCAGAGGTGCAGCGCTAATGCCTGACCCAAATATGCCGCCAAAGCTTGCCGTTTCATGTTCGGAGGAGTGGTACTGGTAAGATAATACGCTGCTAAACTGGGTAACAGGGACAGGCGTGCCAAGAGGAAACCAGAAGGGTTACAACCAGCTAATGCTGTGACAGCAATCCTCGTATTCTCCTGAGCTGCTTTTACAACAGTATTCCAATGGGCTAATTCTACAATTTACACATGATGTCTGATGGTATCATCCTTCCTTCTGTGCATCAAACCTCAATGTTTGATGGCTTCAGACCCATCTAGGTACATCTAGAAAGAGTTTACTCCAGAAAATCACTTACCTGGGTGTTCCTCTAGCTCAAACAGTAAAGAAGGACACCAGCAACAGAAAGGTTGTGGTTTTTATTTCAAGGGAATGCATGAACTGATCAAGCATATAACTTGAAAACAACATAAATTGCTACAGATAAAAAGTGTCTGCCAAAAGCATAAATGTAATGGAACAGTATAAATAGTAAATTTTCTGTATACATTGAATACTTGCTACTGTTCGCCAAAATGTGCAAAATAGTGAATATAAAATATAGAATATTGTATCCCATAATGCAATGCACATGACTTGGCCTTCCATTTGAATAAACCAGAAATTATATCATCTTAACCCTCATGTTGTTTTCTGCTCATCTTGACCCGGAGAAGATTTTCTTTCTCCTGAAAATGTTGTTGCATTGGACTAAAACCTACTGACTTGCTCACACATGGTATAACATTTTTTTTTTATGATTTCCCCCCCACTTTGTTACACTTGCAGTGTTCCCAGTCAGAAATGACCAGTCTACAAAATACAAAATAATTGCATGTAAATTTCCTGTTATGCTATCTTATTACCAAATACTGGATTCAATCATTTTTTTCAACTTGTTTTCTTTAAATAAATAGTGAAATAATTTAAAAACTGAAGTGCATTAGCTCGGATCAGTGAGACCTACAATAAATCAGTTCCAAAAAGAAAAAAGAAAAAAAAAGTTGACAAATATACTGAATCCAGGATGTGGTGATAATATAGCATAATGAGAGATTTACAGAATTTTTAGCACAAGAGTAAAATATTATTGATAAAACTGAAAAAAGTTCAAACCTTTTACAAAACTGTATTATTTATTTATTTACGTTGATAACTGGATGCCTCTAATGTAAACACTGTAATGTACTAGAGCTTTACCTATTTTAACATTTTAACTAGAATAGCGTATGCCGCAAATACTGTACACTAGAGGTGCATCCCAATTCTATTGCTAATTAACTGTTTCATGCCATTTTTGTATAAATAGTGTACATAGTGTATTTACACTGACAATTCCAAAAAGAAAAAAGTGTGCTTAAAATACCCTGATGATTAATTCACTGAAAAATACTAAGTGTGGAATGTTGTAGACTTTTGTCGCAGTTTGTCACAGTTTTCCTTATGTAACACATATGGAAGGATGCTGCATGACTGACAAAGCTTATAATTGTCATACACTTCATGATAAAGTACATAGTGCATACAGTACAGTACATCATTTGGGATACAACATAGTATTCAATTTGCAATATTTTTTAAATAGAATACTACCATGCTACTATTTCTGTTTTTTGCAGTATATATTCTCTGAAGTTTGAATAGTGTGCATATTGTCTGTGTAACTCCAATTGGCCAAAATGTGCAGTATTCAACAGAGCAAACAGCACAGAAAGCTATCCCACAATGCCAGTATGGAGTACACTGAGCATAGCCTATGTGTGAGCAGTTTTATTTAGCTGTCATAGAGGCCTCACCTCTTTATCACAGGTTTATCAGTCTCACAGGTCTAGTCACTGGTTACCATGGTTTCCGTTGTCACCTGCTGCTTATTTTCTTAATAACCTTCCTCATGAACACCTTGTCAAAAGTGTCTGCTATAATGTAGCTCAGTATCACAACGTGAAGATCCTAACCTGTTTCCTGGCCACTTTCAGTGATTTGTGCTTTGATCTAATGCTGTTGGGATTTGCTGAATGATATTGATTTTGGACGCTGACTTGATTTATCGGTTGTGTCTGAAAACTGAAAAATGCTGCCTTTGCAAGCAGTATACCGAGGGAAGGGAGGCACCATGGTGCGTGTGTAACATTCTGTCTACTAAAATGCCTTCATCTTTATTTTTATTTTCTTTGAAGTCGCATAGATGTGTCCTTCACTATCCCACAATCCTGTGCATGTGCTGCAGCAGCGGTTGGTGGAAAGAGTAAACATGGCATCTGATGGAGCCATTGAAAAAGAATATTAATTCATAAATGTCCATTTTTTTCTGCTTCATGATTACGTGATTACATTAAATGTGTGCTTAGTTGTCTCTAAAACTCACTTGAATTTGTTCTAGATCATTAGAATGATGTTTTGGTGATGTGAAAGTCAGTCTGGTAGCAGTTTCTTGCCAGTTAAAGCTGAAGTAAATATGTTTTAGATGTTAAAACACTGTACTTTCTCTTGTCCCAGCTATTTCCTTTTTTTTTACTTGATCTTTCAGTGATCTTCCAGTTCTCTCTGGTGACGTATGCTGGACTTCGCCAATCATTTGGTCTCCTTAAACTCCGCCCCTTTCCTACAAGCACACATTCAGATCTGCCTCCATCCAATCAACAACCAAGGAATTGAATCCTGTCCCTGCCTTGTGTTTTTTCTTTTTAATAATGCATTTCACTTGGATGTAATACATAAGAAATTATCTGTTGCTACTTCCATTACATTGTAACTTTAGGCATGTTAGCACACGCTTTAAGCATCCCTACTAGATCAGCATTGGCTCAGCCAATAGCGTGAGTTTTGGGCGGAGCTATCGGTTTGTTTGGCCAATGGCAGATGGGGAAGTGTTTGGGAAAGCTGTATGAAAACAATCACTCATTTCACACTTCCGCTTGACAACACTAGACTAAATGACACTGCTGCTTTAAAAAAAACTGACTGAGGCAGTCATAATACAGGTTGAAGTCATTATAACTTTTTCCCTGACTATGTTCTGATAGTCACGCTTTGATCTTTTGGGATTTGATAAATTTATCAATTTTGGATACTGACTGGATTTAGTGACTCCCAAGCGTGGCCTTTGCATGGATTTAGGTTTAATATGAATTCACTGTATTTATCCCACTAGCAGCATTGAATCCACTTTGTTGCGCTCTCTCACCCCAGTGCCACTTTTGAAATAGCTTGGTTTAAAAGAAGGGCTTGTTTTGGTGTCGCGCCTCAGAAGTGTAAAGGAACAAAAAAACAACCCAGAGAGAAATAAAACTGACTTGAGCGATAAGGGCAGGGAGAGAGAAAGACACATCGTGCGTGTCACATGGTAACAGCACAGGGCTTCTGGCTGGCTTATAATGCGTGTGTTGAAAGCGAGAGAGTCTCGGCATAACAAGAAGCTCGTCGCCGAACGGGATCCTGTTCGCGCCACAATGCGGAAAACTTTCGACTACAAACTAAGTGAAAATCTACCCATTTCTCTGACAGGCGGCATGTACGGTGACAGAGTTCTGTAGCCAGCGTGTCAGTGCTCGGGTAGACAGCAGCAGTTAGTGCATTAGCGGGAACAGCAATTTCACTCTACGGAGACTTCGTCTCTAGAGAGTTCAGAGAGAATACTGGAAACTCGGAGAAGAGACTTTGTGCCTTGGTTCTCCTTTCTTTATATATTCCATCTCTCATGAACTGACTTCCTTTCTCGCCAGCTCCAGTTTTCCCTCACCTCTCTCTGCCCCTTCTACCGCCTCCTCCCCTCACTGACCATCTGCCCACTCTGTGTTTCCTTCCCTCCTGAGGTTTAGAGTTAAAATCGTCCGTCGACCAGGCAGCCATTTAGTGAGCTGAGCCCTGGAGAGTCAAATCACATACGGTGTGCAATAAAAAAGGATGTGACCTGCAGAACATGAGAGTAGAACACACAGAGAGATGGAGGTGAGGAGCGAGAAGGTATGATAGAAAAATCACAATCGCTTTAATATCTCAAACGTTCCTCCTGATATTAAAATGAGAGCGAATGGAGTATTTTTCTGTTGCTTCTCCACAGAAAAAATATCAAAGTAATCTCATGTGTGGCTTCAAATTCATCTAACACATCTAGATACATCTAAAAGTATCTAAAAGTCACCTTCCTGTGCATTGCTGTAGCTCAAACATGCAGTAGAGGATAGGTTTGACTCTTAAGGAAATGCATGAACTTATCAAATTTGAATCTTGAATGCAATGTGAGCTGCTTTGGAAAAAGGCATCTGACAAATGCATAAAAGTAAAATGTCATATTTTGAGTTTGAGAAAAGATCTCAACCATGTGCTCACAAACGTCAGAGATCTTAATCTGAATTTAACATTAACATAAATTAGAGACATATGCCACACAAATATGAGAACCTGAATATTGTGCAACACGTTGCAAGTGTGCAGTCCTGTTGGAAATAACGTGGCTGCATCCGAAAACGCATTCTCTCTGAGTAAGTACTTCTGAATAAATGCTTGCTTTGCAACTGTTAAAAAAAATGTATGTTCTTTATAGTGTGAATGTGTGTAGTATGAACCTATTCATACAGTCCAGATGTACTACATCTCAGTTCACATTCACAAATCCTCTCTCGTGGCCTCATGGGATAGTAAAGTGTCCATCGTATGCGCATTTCATAATCTCACCGGAAACAGTTGGACATTACTGGGTACTTTTTGCCTATTGTTTTATGAAGACTGTGAATTTGAACATACTACTCTATGTACTACTTTTCTGTGTACCTTGGTAGTAACCGACCTCAGTACTGTCAGGGGTGATAGAGTTCCCTTCAACTGCCTGTGTAAACTGCATGTGTAATTTTTTTAGCTATAGCTGCCTTACTTTAGTTAACTTTATGAATTGAAAACTGACCTGAAAGATAAAACTGACCATAGAAACAGATGGTTTACTTGAATAAACTGTCTAATTAGTGTCCATTTGTATTTCTCTGCAGGAAACAGCTTTGCCCCTGGCAACCATGGCAACACACCCCACGGGGGGAGTGCTTAAACCAGAAACACCCGAATTCACTTACTGTAACTCTTTGTGCGCTACACATCTGAGGGTACATTTATTTGCCAATGATGTACTAAAAACATAAAAGATTTACATTTGCATTTTTGAGAGGTTTTATGTACAGACAACAATGTTGTCAAAACGATCCCAGTCCACGCAGATATATGAAAATGACTGTATTATGCATGCCAGGCCAGAAGTAGGCAATGTCACTTTGTAAAGAAACACTACTTGTCTGCACACATATGCATTCTTCAACTACTAGCAAACACATAATACGAATGCACATCACTAATTGCACATTCACATTTTCACTTATGATAACAGTATATTTTATTATACGTTGGGTTGCCAGGTTGCTGCAACAGGAACAAGCGCAATTTACAATGGAAGGCTTTACGCTGTAAGTAGATGAGTTGATTTATCTGTAATATGCCTCAGGTCATAGAGCTTTTTAGATTGATGCCGAGGCTTTTTTTGCTTGAGTAGAATTTGCAATCTCTGACCCAGTTCATTTGCTGGCTTCCATGGCTCCAAAAAGTTGTGCTTTCCACCAATTGGCAACCCAGGGTGTCAAAATACCAAAACAGACCAAAATAAAAACAGACATTCCAACACGGAATACACATTTCAGAGTAGAATAACTGACTGTAGCACTGTTTTTAAGAGAAACAAATATGTGATCTTAGAATGTTTGTTAAATATCTGCAAGCATACAGTATTATGGTATTTTATGCTTTAGTACTAGTAAAAAAAAAAAACATACAGCACCTTTAAGCATTATTTTATGTTTCTAGATCCATCATTTTGCTAACTTCAACCCTGCCGCTCTCTAAAGACATGTCAGTTAACCTGATGTCAAACATGCAAATTGACTCCCAGGCAGAGTGTTTCTGATTGGCTAAAAACTAGAAGGCCACTGCTTTTTTTATGCTCTCTGAACAGTAGCAAAGACAAATGTGGCATTAGCCATCATCTACATTGTGGTATTCCAAAAGTAAATTTGCTTCTAGCACCTTTGAGTCTCCTGAGGTATGAAAGAGCAACCTCTGAGCAATAAAGCATCCCCCTGGGTGGAGAGGTAAACTGAAGAGGCTGAGCTGAAGGAGAGAGGTGGAGGAGGATGAGAGAGAGTTGAGCGTGCGTGTGAGACGGTGGGAGTCCTGCTTTACTGAGGAGGGCTGATAAGACAGCTGAGCTGCTTTCTGAGGTGCCATTTCACTCAAACTGAGCCAGAAAATGAGAAGAACTATGAGGGGAGAAGAATAAACTTCACTTTACATCAAACAAACATAAACGGGCAGCCACAAGTCCCAGTAATGACAGCATTTATCTGAGTACCAATCAATACGACAGCTGCTGGCTGTGTAGTTTACAGCCTCGGTCCATGCTTCACAGCGAGATGACAAACCTGAGCACACAAACATCTATCTATCTATCTGTTCATCCGTATGTCCATCCATCTATCTATCTATCTATCTATCTATCTATCTATCTATCTATCTATCTCTATCTATCTATCTATCTATCTATCTGTTCATCCGTATGTCCATCCATCTATCTATCTATCTATCTATCTATCTATCTATCTATCTATCTATCTATCTATCTATCTGTCTGTTCATCTGTCTGTTCATCTGTCTGTCTGTCCATCCATCATCTATCTATCTATCTATCTATCTATCTATCTATCTATCTATCTATCTATCTATCTGTCTGTTCATCCGTATGTCCATCCATCCATCTATCTATCTATCTATCTATCTATCTATCATCTATCTATCTGTTCATCCGTATGTCCATCCATCTATCTATCTATCTATCTGTTCATCCGTATGTCCTATCTATCTATCTATCTATCTATCTATCTATCTATCTATCTATCTATCTATCTATCTATCTATCTATCTATCTCTGTCTGTCTGTCTGTCCATCCATCCATCCATCATCTATCTATCTATCATCCATCCATCCATCTATCTATCTATCTGTTCATCCGTATGTCCATCCATCTATCTATCTATCTATTCATCCGTATGTCCATCCATCTATCTATCTATCTATCTATCTATCTATCTATCTATCTATCTATCTATCTATCTGTTCATCCGTATGTCCATCCATCTATCTATCTATCTATCTATCTATCTATCTATCTCTCTATCTATCCATCTATCTCTGTCTGTCTGTCCATCCATCCATCCATCCATCCATCCATCCATCCATCCATCCATCCATCCATCCATCCATCCATCATCTATCTATCTATCTATCTATCTCTATCTATCTATCTATCTATCTCTCTATCTATCTATCTATCTATCTATCTATCTATATGTCCGTCCATCCATCTGTCCGTCATTTTTACATGCCAAAAATCCAATTTTAATCCCTGTATAATTTATTTTTTTTATTGTGAGTTTTTTTCAGAGTTTTTTTTTTTATTATTATTATTTTTCTTACTGTGAGTTCTGTCTCTCTCACACATACTCACACATACAAAAAAAAATCTAAGTTTAAGTATTCTTAATGAGTTATAGGCACTAATGCATATACATTAGCTGGAAATGCGCGTGTCAGGTTACTTGATTAACATGTGTGATTACGCGTGTATACGTGGTTGTGAGTGTGAAAGCGCCATTACTAGATTTGCAGGAGCTCCCCTGGCACCCAAACACACATAAATTAGCTGAGCTACATCACCGCGGCAGCCGCTTTTGTTTTTTCTCCTTCCATCGCAATAATTAATATTCTGCTCTTCTCCATTAGGGCTGCTCAGGATTGCCTGAGATTGATTGTTTGTGTTTGATATTAGTGGCTCTTCAAGGCGACTCCTCTGTGAAAATGAAAGACGGCAGGTGCTACGTCTCAAGAATTGGAAAATTAAATACAGACTTGCACTGCATTATTACACAAATAAGAAATGATGGTGAATTTATCTACCTCACCTGCTATATCACATCTGATTTTGTTTTATTTTTCTTCATCTTAGAGCCGTTGTCTGTGTATTAGTCTTAAAAGATTACATTTTATTCTCTAACAGCATGTACAGGGTCAATATTAGAAACTCTGCTGTCTAGAAACATTGCGAAAAGATGCTAGGAAGAAATCTTAAAGGAACAGTTTGCCTAAAATTTCATTTTCTCTATGCATTGTCCTCATTTACCCTTGAGTTGTAATACTGTAAACCTCTGTGATTTTCTATCTTTTGAAGTAGATTTTTTAGAGCTCAATGTTATGAAAAAGCGCACTTTGGATATTTTGCGATATCATTTTATTGGTTTGCTTGACTCAAAAAATCACATGGCTTTGGAGCATCAAGACAGTGAATAAATGTCTTCATTTAAAAGTAAACTAACCCTTTGAAAGTTCTCCAGGGATAACCGCCATGAAGAAAAACACCAATATTGACATTTCTGACATTGCAAGCAAGATTTTCAAGCATTTATCAGTTCCAAGAGCCCTAATGCAGTTCACAAGTACCAAGCCCTATTGAAACCGTAAGAGCTCCTCCGACAGAACTTGATGTGACATGGTCAGACATCCAGAGCTCAGAGTAATTTTCCCAGCTTCATTTTGATTCAGTCAGCAATGAGTGAGGGGAGTCTTGAAATGGAAATATAGCAGAGGAGGTGGCAGTGATGCTTTCTATGTGGAATAGTTTAATAAAAACCCAGAGACAGGCTGTTTACAGACCATCAAGTCCACAAACTCTGCAGTAGCTGCGGGGTGGTCTTAATACAGGTCCTGTCTCGTACCGAGAGAGGCATACAAATCATGCAGACATAATCCAATCAATCTCAGACATTACAGCCTTTCCCAACGAGCCGTGCCGACATAAACAATCCCACATTGGGACAGCGACTGACCTTTAAGATGATTATTTTAAGCAGATCCGTGGTGATTTTTCATTCAAATCTATGTATAACCAAATGTAGCTTGTAATTAATATTGACCATCAGGTCATTATGTTCACAGTTACAATCAATCCACAAATCCAGATTGGCAAGTTTTTTTCAATGCCAATCTGTTTGAAATCTCTCTGAATGAAAGCGTTTCCATTTTCATCCATAATTCTGGAAGAACGGAAAGCGTTTTTTTGTTCTCCTGCAGCAAGAGACTCATTTAAAAACGAATGCGCTCAGTGTGGGGGCAGTCCAGTATAAGGCTGTTGTTTGTCAGTGTAGAAAACTGTGACACAGGGTCACTTTCAGTAGTGTGAATGTGAGCCGAATACAGGATGAAAGCGTGCCCGGCTCTTTGATATTCGTCAGGGGTTGCCGCGGCCTTATGCATCGCGTCGCATCCACATCCCTTCCACATCTCCTGTATTCGAGCTTCCTCTGAAGAGCTCGGGATATTTTTAAGTCCGGAGGGCCTGGAAGGTTCATCACCTCGGATATGAGAACAACGCAGGCACTGTTTGGGGTCGAGGAGGGGGTTTGGGGCGAGAGAAGAAGCGGTCGTTTGTTGGAGCCGCATGCGTCAGACGTCACCCCTGCCGTAACCTTTTAACGCTTCAGCGAGGAACCCCGGATTGTGACGCCCCGGGGGGTACAGACAGCTCTGATAAGGGGCTCTGGATGAGGGTTATTATGTATCCAGTCGCTGATATTTGGGGCGGATGTCTTGAAGACATCGAAGACACTAACTCAACCCATCAGCAGAGTCAGAAATGATGGCGAAATGGGGTCATGGGAGATCCACATGTTCTAGGGCTCTAGGCAGTGTGTGTGTGTGTGTGTGTGTGTGTGTGTGTTGAGAGGCAATGGGTCAAGTGTCGGTTACTTAATAATAATTTCTTATTCTTTTGTAATGCACATTCTATGAACACATTTTTATACTCTATTTGTAATTTTGAATTTATATTTTTGATATATGTGTAGTGTGTGTGTGTGTGTGTGTATCTGTGTGTGTATTGTATACTATATTTTTGATTTTGAATTTATATTTTTGATTTTATATGTACAATTTCAAAATGCAGAAATATTAATGTTAAGATATGTTACTGTTGTTTTGTTGTTAAGATATGTTAATGTTGTTAAAATATTAATGCTATGTATTAATATTACTACTAACACACACACACACACACATATATACATACAAAAATGTTGTATATAATATTGTATAAAATATATAGTAATATTATTACTGTTTGTATATTATATTTTTGGTTTAAAAGTGTATATACATAAATATATGCTTTAAAAATACAGAAATACAGAAATGTTGTTATAAATCTATAAATATATTTATATATAATATATAATGTGTGTTAGTATATATATATATATATATATATTACTAAACACACGTTGCATTAATTATAAAAATACAAATATTAATGTTAATTATTAGTAAATATATATATCAAAATATAAATATATTTTGAAATATAATTATATATTATATTAATTCACGACCTGAATAGATGAAAAGAAGCATTGTAATGTTTATGAAGCCATTTTAATATATGCAAAGTAAATAAAATTATTATCAATTATATATTTTCATAAAATATATTTTTTTAAATATTAGTAAACTTGATTCACTTAAAAATAGATATTATCACTTGGTTGTTTAATAGCGTGAATTCAGGTAAATTGGAACACATTTTGTCATTGAGATGACTGGGAAAAATGTCCCAATTAACCTGAATTTGCCCTGTATCAGCCCTTGTTGCTGCATGTCTAGGAAAAAATAACTATATTGTGATATATGCTACCATGGTATATGAAATTGATCATACTGCCCACCCCAATACAAGGTATGGAATCTTTATTACAAGGAAAGCTGCAGATTCTGTCACAGCTACTACTGCCAAGCAACCAAATTAGTGCGCCTGAATACAGGAAAAGTGTGACCGGTAGTGCAGCCCTTATCTTTACTATGAGCACATGACTTAATGGGAACAGTATTAACCATAGTGTGCTGCCATCTGTCCAGCACATTAGTGTGTTAAAAAGCCAAGGAAAAAAAGAGAAAGAAATGAGAAGCTACGGCATTACTGGTATTTTTGGCTCAGGAATCACTGAGCGAGGCCGCGTGCAGATGGTGAGGTGAAATCGAGACGCACGTAAGGGTTGTAAACGAAAGGACACAGAAATAAATAAATAAAGCGAGTGATAGCGGAGGAAATAAATCCAGGTGTCCATGTACTTTATCAGGAGCATTATCAGCTTGACGGCGGGGGGAGACGGGGGCCGCTGTCTATGTTTGTGGAGAGATAGTGGGAAAACAATTTTGACCCTCCTTTGCTAATTCAGCTCTTCGCCTGGATGGAATCGCATCATCTAAATAAGGAAGCCAAATGTTTTACACCTTTGCATATAATGGAGCTGCGATAAGACGTGACTCGTCACTTGCCTGAATGACATTTCCATGCATATTATTATATTCCTTCAATGCAAAGCAAAGTTCACGTGGATGGTGTGAGCAGTGAAGTACACACTACTGCAGCAGTCAGGCACGTGTCCGCGTGTGCTTTTAAAAACCCTACCATTTCACATTCCCTTGACGATAAAAACAACAGACACGGCTTGTTTTATGTTTGCGTTAAATATCCCTCGGTGCAGCACCTCTGTGACAGCTTATTCGCTGACAGATTGATCGTAGCTCTTATGTGTTCTCACATTGTTCAAGCAAACACTGAGAATCCTGACAAGAGCGCCAAGGTTCCATCGCCTGGATAAAGCCTTGATTCAATACTCATCCGCAATCCATACATCGAACGATTCGACAACGAAACGTTCGGCACCACACAGGCACGTAGCTTTCAACCCTTCAATAACCTCTTCTGAAGCTGAATTTATGTGATTTCCTTTCAAGCTCAGTTTTGAATAGCTTTCTTGTTACATTTTACCAACAACGGTTTATGAGTGTTTCTTGATCAATTGGGGCATTTTGTGTTCCAGGGGCTGTTTTTTTATTAAACATATCTATTTAAAAATCTATTTATAGTAATATGTGAGTACAAAGAATAAAACAGCATATATAAGTTCAATATTTATTGCATTAAAGTTAAGTGTATACATTGCATACCTTAAATTATCACTGTCCCTCAGTTTTGGTGTCAGTTCAACCAACAAATCTCCCTAAAAAAGTTATATAAAAAGTGCACTTGTTTATCTAGGAGGCAATAGTGTCAGTGAATACCATGTATGAGATTGCATATTGTATGAGAAGCGATGTACAGTAAACAAAAAACTGAGGTGTTCATGTAGCTCAAACAGAGCATGGTGTAAACAACATCAAGGTTGTTGGTTCAATTTCCAGTGAATGCATTAAAGAGATCCACCCTGAAATGATAATTCTGTCATCATTTATTCATACTCAAGTCGTTCCAAACCTGTATGAATTTCTTTCAGAAGATTGTTGGTAGCCAAACAGTTGACTTAATAAATAATAACAGAATTTTTATTTTTGGGTGTACTATCCCTTTAAACTGATTAATATATACCTTGAATTACTTTGGATGAAAATATTTGCTAAATGTGTTGCCAAATTGTGAAAATATTATTTAATCGTGAGTATTTAGGATACATGAAATGCTAGTAATGAAATTAGCAAGACAAACTAGTCTGGCATTTCATCCAAAAATGCTTAAAATGCCATTTCCAACAACTGACATTGCTACAACGAAAATATTTGTATAAAAACAAAGTTTTCTTCAGATATAAGAGTGCTTGTTTAGTAAGGAGACAACTGTGTCAGTGAAGAGCTTGTTATGATGAAATAGGAGACGTGAAGAAAATAAAGAACAAGAATAGAAAGTTTCAAGCTATTATTCTGTTGTATGTATATATATATATATATATATATATATTAATTAGCATTAAATTGTATTATACCATGACAAATAAGCTGTCAATAGTAAAAAAACATAATTCCATCCATCTACATAACGAATGGTGATTTGATTTGTGGTGAAAATTACGCAGGTCATGAATAAAGAATACAGAATTGGCCTGTGATATGTGCAGTTGGATATTGTTGGTGGGAAAATTAAATAAACTATAGTGAGAGTGTGGGAAGTGTGTTTTAAAAGCACACAGGGACAAATCATAGATGAAAAAAACATTGCATGCACTCATTAAAAAACTACAATTACTGTTTGATTTTACAATTGAGGCAGGCCAAAATGAACATAGCATGGTGGCTCTTCTTAAGTGCAGGAAATGAACTTCCAGATGCCAAGCATTCAGTAAACAGTGGCTCAGACAATCAGCAAATGGAGAAAAAAGAAAAAACGGCTGGCCTGGAGCTTTTGGCACCCACTGTGTCATTACAATCAAAAGGCGATCTACATGTATATTTACACTCCAGCACCTGTTCCGTCATCCGCGTCCCTTCAGGAAGTAAATCAGCATCACGGTCCGCAGCTTTTGCCTACCGTCCAGCTCCGTGCAATCAAGAGTCCCGGCAATCAGCCGGGTTATTTTCTCCGCTCTGGCAGAGTTAGTAGGCCACTTCAGTGCATTACCTCTCCCGGCCCGGTCGTGAGACTTGTCAATGCGGTGCAATAAAAAGAGATTGAGACTGAAAGTTGAGATTGAGTTTTATTGTCATTTTTACTGCGTCTTACGAACATCGATTTGCCTGGGCCAAGACAAAGCAAGAGATGGATATACAGATTGGAGCGACTAATACCACGCCTGCCATCGTAAAAATCACAGACTGCAAAGTCAGTCTGAAGAGGTGATTTTATGTCTTGAAAATGTAGTCTCTGGGTGCTGAGCACATTTTTTCCCCTTTAGCACAGCAATGTTTCTGTCTTTCTCACTCTTTCTTGCTTCTAATGGTTTGCTTGAACACAAGATGGTGGCCCCAAAACAGCATTTAGACTCTTCAGCCACAATTTAAAATTAATGGATAATTGCATTAGATAAGCTTCAAACCAAGTGGCATAATCATTTTAAGAAACACAGAATTAAGCAAGCTCTTCAAGCAAAACATGATTTCTGGTTGCCAAACATTAGTGGAATTACAACTGTAGTAACTCTGGACATGTGTCCATGGGAAATGTCTTACTATATACATACACATTACACATGATATCACTGTTTCTGGAGAGGTACCTTCATACAGTTATCGACTAACTAGGCAGCAAAGTAACTGCCTTAGGTTTCAGACACACGTTATTTTCTAATGCAATTCACTTGTTTGCCACAAAAAAAGTTTCCAAATAATATTTGGAGCCGCTGTACTGTGTATTAGCAAATGGGCATTGATATTTACAATATCAAAGTATTTCACACTGATTTATCCAAAGCAGCATACATTACATATAAAGTGTATATGTTTATTTTTTTTTTCATTCGTTCATTTGTTCCCTTGGAATCGAACCCATGACCTTCAAATTGCTAGTAACAAGCTCTACTGTTTGAGCTATAGGAATGCAGTGGCTGTATCTGAAATCACCCTCTATACCCTCCTTCACTATTCCCTACATTACAAATATAGTCCTCTGAATGAGTGAATGACAACGAGTGAGTGAATTCTGACAAAAAAAAGGTGCCGAAAGTGTTGTGTAGGATTCATTTTGACGTGACGCTCACAGTATATGGGTATTCACTAGCGTACATAATTATACCACTACTAACATCGGTTGTACAGTCATTATTGAGGTGCATTATGGTATTGAATACATGGCATTCTATGTCCACCATGGCTTCGGGCACCACTTCAAATGCCAGTCCCCTCAAATAGAGCACTAAATAAGGGGTGATTTGCGACACAGCCAGTCTTTCTGGTAACTACTATGTGCAAATGTGCCAAATTGGCATTTTGGTAGTTCCTTGTGGTCCAATTGGTTTCAGTTGGGATGGCAACTTGCATTTGCACTGGAAATGTTTTTATAGGCTGCAGTGTAAAAAAAATATATACTGTATATTTTTCGAGGATTATTGGAGTATGTTTAACAATATTTTCCCAGTTTTTCTGCTTTAAAATGTCATGTTTAATTCAACGTATTACTTGCCATTTTCTTGAACATTTTATTGTGATATCTATTAGCAATAATAGATTGCCCACTTTATATTAAGGTGTCTTTAATGTACTTACATTAAAAATAATGAATTGCTTGGTATGATTTACTTACTGTGTACATGTTGTATTGCACGTCATGGTAGCACTTTTTATTTATTTATTTTACAGTCATGTTCTGCATGTACATACTATATATTTGTTATAGTAATTACAATAACTGGGTAATAACTAGGTACTAACCCTGAACCTACCCCTAAACCTAACCCTAACCCATGTAGTTACCTTATATTATCCAGTATTTTAGGTAAGTACACTGTAAGTACAGGTAGGCCTAAGTGCACATACTGTAAAATAAAATGCAACCCAGATCACTTTTGCTGCTATCAAGGTGGGATATGGTTAAGGTTATGACCAGGTTTGGCAGACTAGTAAAGGTGTAGGGATAGTGTTGATAGTGTTATTACAGATGTAACTACAGAAATTAATTACAGATATAATTACAAGAAGGTATTTTTAAATAAAGTACAATGTAAAAGCATGTATGTACACAATAAGCGAATTGTATTAAATTATTAATTTAAATGTAGGTACGTAGCAGTTAAAGACACTTAATATAAAGTGTGTCCGAAAATTGTTTCAAAGTAAATTCGTAAATCTCACACCATTTTTCTTTTACAGTGTTTAAAAATATTTTGCAGCTTGACATGGCATTTTAAAAACCTAAGCTAATGCCAAGATGATGTTGGAAAAGACAGCATGATACGATGCAACGGATAAAGTGTCCACAATTTTAATAACAATTGAAAAATAGCATCATTTTTTGCAATTTGCTTTTTCTGCAGCACATATGTGGAAGTCATGACACCATTTGAATGCCTCAGAGACGTCACTAATGTGAGTTTATATCCCAGCTGGTCTACCTAATGCTGACACTATCATAGTAATTCATTTTCCTCCCTCAGATGCATGTCAAAGCAACAGCTGGGACGATTGAGCCCCGGAGCCCCACGCAGACCAATGAACTAGTCCTGAACCAATCCTGCTCTAAATATTTATACCTCTCCACATTACATTTATATAGCCTACATATAATGTCAGAACAGGATGTTTGGAGCGCTCACTGGACATACCGGATTCTGCTGTCCACCATAAAAGACAGCACTGATGGGATTACCCTAACCCTAGCCTTCAAAGATTTGTTTGTGTATTTATTTATCTCTCGGTATTCAATCCCAGCGCAAGCTCATCAAGTTATCAGCCCGCCAACGGAGGCCACGCTCCAAAAAATGAAAGGATTAAAAAAAGAGTTTAAGCCGTGGATGTGTTTGCTCGGCACTTTGAAATACACCCGTTCACTCAGCATGTGTTTATGCAGCGCTTAGACGCCAGTTCTCAACCAAACAACTGCTATGAAGCATCAGACCATATTCAACTCTAATCTGTTTTGGTTCTTATATTATTAAAGAGATTTACTCCTGTTGTGGAGTGTAAACCTATCAAATTAAAGGGGCCGTAGAGGGAAAGCTTAGGCAGAAAGGTAGAAATGTCTTTATAGGTGTGTGCAGTCAACTGTTGATGTTGTATTACCACTAATCTCATTGGTAAGCACCTTCTTGACACGCTAAATATGTCTTCGAGACTATTTGTACGTTTTTTAATGCAATTCACAAACTATATACATTGCTTACTGCTGTTTTTATTCTTATTCTATCAAGTAATGCAGGAATCTCTGTCATATACATGACTATAGTGTTCGGTCCGTCGTGGAGGGAGAATGCACTTCTGAAAACCATTAACGGAACTGAGCATCATTCATTTTTTAAGTTATAATACAATTCACAAGTTATATACAGTTTACTGTTCCTGTTTTATACCTGTACGTTCTAGGCTGATTGCTAGTAGAACTCATCATGTGAATCTTTAACTACACATTGTCATTTGAACAACCAGTCAGTAACTACTGATTTAAACCTCTATATGTGTTTGATTCACTAAAAAGAACTGACTCGGTAGAGTCTTTCATTCAGGAATCGGGCCACCCTAATTGTACTGCATATTTCTCAGATCAATTCATTAGATTCCTTGATTTAGGAATCAGACTTCACTGTTTGCACTGTATGTTGCTGATTCACTAAAAAGAACCAGGACATAATTGATCTGATTCAGCTGTTTATGCTGCATGTTTTTGATTCACTAAAAGAACCGACTCATTTAAATCATTCGTTCGAGAATCAGACTTCACTGTTTCCACTGTACGTTTCTGAATCACAAAAAAGAACCAACTCGTTAGAATCATTCATTTGCAAATCAGAGCAATGGAACTAAACATCATTCTTCTCTATTTTTATTTTTTTTATTTTAAGAATCCGTTCTTGGTATCCAAACCTACTTTTAGTCCATGTCTTTTAGCTTTGAGGTCATCATGATGAAGCTGAACTTCAATGGACATGATCCATTTTGGACATCAAGCAGTTTTTACAAAAAAGTCCTTAAAATCAAGCATTAAAATGTATTAATGTTATTATGAGCTGGATAAACCCAACAATACGCAAAAGGATTGCAATAGCTATATAGACAATAGCTGTCTGACTATAAAATATATATTTTTGTTTCTTAGTGTTTCTTACTTTAAGCAAATATTTCACCACAAAAAATACATTATGGTAGGTGAAAACAATTTATCCATAAGGCGTAGCAAATGAACCCATATTTAATGTAGTCTGGGTCTTATTTTATTGCATCTTGTATAGTTTTAGAGGTTTTTTTTTCTCTCTCTCTTAAAACATTACAAAATAAAAATGACAAAATGTACAATATTACTATTGCAGAAAAATGGACCAAAATACTGTTGAATTGTTGAGAGACATGGAATTGTTTGTCCAATAAAAATCTGTCAAGTACTAGAATGTCCCCCATAATACCACCTGCAAGCAACTAGCAATAAAACGGCAAGCAGCAAATCATGGTTCATGAAGCCATTTCAATAGGAAATGTGTCAATATAGAAAATTGTGTTCATTCATTCTGATATAAAGGCCTGCGGTGTATAAAACAGTAAAGCATGGCGCTAACAGCTAAGGTCATGGGTTCAATTCCCAGGGAATGCATGAACAAATGTGTAGCTTGAATGTGAGAACTGTAAAAGTTTCTGTCAATTGCATGAATGTATATGTCTACAAGCCAAAGCATGAGTCCAGTCTCGTTCCATTTTACTCTATTAATAATTTTTTTTTATCTCTTATTGTCATTAACTTTTACTCATTTTTTTCAGTATCTTAAATCCTTGAAATTTCAAACCTAGAAAAAAGCTTCAGGGTATCTTCTGTCCTTTCATATCTCACAGACACATTTTAAACAGTTCACAATTCTGCTGTTATAAAGCTAGAGGCAACATATTTGTAATATGGGTTTTTCTATGCTATACCGGCTTTCAAAGTGACACATCACTTCAGATCTTTATATCCTTACATTTGCAGTTCAACAGAGCTTGTTAAGTTTAAATGCACTTACTGATTTTTAATTGAAAATCTATGCAAAATGCTCATGTATTACTAGTGCAAAATCCCTTTATCAGATCTATTCAGTTTGTGTTTGTCATTGGTTTGCATACATTTTTCAACTTTCAATCAAGTGCAACAAATCTTGCATGAAGCTTCACACTAATAAATATGCATACTCAGTGTTTTCTTGTTTACTTGATATCATTAGTCTATTTTTAATAGCCGTAGTCCTACTTTGAGCTATGTCAACAAGTTTTAAGCAAGCTGTGCTTTATAAGTTAACTTCAATCACAGTGCAGATGTGATTTTAACAGTGTGCATGCTTAGTATGATGCACACTATCTAAATGTATGATAAACCCAACCTGGTCTCATAAAAATATGTACCTCTGTGCACTTTCTGTGCGACACCGTTTTACGTACCTTACTGCACGTTTCGCCGCAGTTTCAAAGAGAAATGTCCACTGAGTGGCGCTAAAACACAGGTTAAATACGTGAACACTGGCACGTTTTTATTATGTTGATATAGGTACGTATTGCTGTGTTTTTATTTTGTTGCTTCAGGTACGTACTGCGGCGGTTCAGAATTCAAATATCCGGGGTCTGTCCCTAAAAGTTAATGCTCTATCGTGTTGGAAATATGCCCTACACCAAACCCAACCCTAAACCTACCCGATAGTGTTAACAAATGCATAACTGGTATAAAAACGTATTTGTTGATGCAACCTTGCCATTTCAACTTCCTTATCTGCAGATTTGAACTGTTTTGTCGAACTGTGGTTACACGGGATTCGAACCGAAGCTCCTCGCCTCCTAAGTACGTCTCCGTACTCGGTGAGCTACCGAACAAACTTACAATCTATGAAAACCCATATACATGACGCTGGATATGTAAGATGCTAACATTCGAAAGCATCAGTTTTCAAATCTCCCAGCATATTAATATTGTTTTGAAGTCGTAACATGATATTCTTAAAGTAATTGTGCGAAAAATACGCTTTATTAATCAAAACTCTGTAAATTTGTGTGAAAAGGAGTAAAAGGTGTTTTTAGAGAGCTTTACTGCCTCTAGTGTTTGTTTCTTTTGGAAAGTGAAACTGCAGTAATATGTAGTTATTGTTACGTATTTCGTGTCTCGCTAAAAAGTGCACCCAGGTACATAAATGCCATGAGACTAGGTTGGATAAACCTTAGATCTGCATGATGAAAGCATTACATTGATTGAATAATGACGTGCTTTTATCTGCAGTAAAACCTGATTAGAGCTCAAAGTGCAAAGTTTCACAGTGTCAAAAGCAGTGGACTAAAAACCAGAAAGGAAAAAAAATCACTTTTCAACATTTATTATGAAATTAAAAAGATAAAATATCACTGTTCAAACAATGCTCAGCAGAAAACAAAAACAAAATCATAATATTAATAGTCATCAAGGATTACTTGAGCTGCATACAGATTGCAGTGGGGAAGTACATTATAACAAGCGAAAGAAAAAATATGCAGAAACAAAATCATAACAGTCCATTATAGAATAACACAGCACATTAAGCAAGATTACCAGGAGGTCAATTTACATAAAACATATTTTATGTACATTATAAATTACGGCGGGTGCAGTGGAGGGGTGGAACAGGAGAAGTTCACTACAGATTATGGTAATCAAAGATATTAATCTGAAGAAAGGGGAGGTGCTGTGATCTGACAGGATGACTCCTTCAACCTTTGGAGAGGCCCTACAGGGCTCGTTGTGTCATAATGACGGCACTGTGTCAGAGAAACAGCACTTTGGGATGGTCACAGTACTCTCTCAAAAATAAAGGTTCTTCAGTTGTTCTTCCCTCAGTATAGGGTTCTTGAGTTGGTTGTATTGCTCTTTGGAGATTAGAAACATTCTTGATGTTACCTTACAGGTTCTTCAGATCAAAGTAATGGTTTCTGGGTTCTTTAAAGCAGCACTACATGGATGGTTTTCTTTGAGGAAACTTCTTCTATGGCATCGGGATCTAAAACCCTTCTTGGTTCAAACCGGAACCTTTATTGTTAAGAGTGCACAGTGGTGTTCATGTGAGGCATGTGTCTTCTTTCCCAAAAATGTTGAGATGAAATGGTGCACATTAGATGAACCCCTACTGTACCTCAGGTGAGCATTTGAAACAGTATACAAAAAATTTAAAAGTGTCCAGAACATCACAAACTAGTCAAGAAACATTTTCTTCCACCGTATCTACTTTAGCCATTTCATATTGTGTGAATCGTTGTGAACCCAAATGCATTCAAAATTGCACCACGTAGGTACCGTAAGATGAAATAAACAGAGAGACTTCTGGTGTTATCATGATAGGGTTTAATAATTTGTTTATATTCTGTGTTATATATATATAATTAGGAATCATGCAATGCCGATCGTCAGTCAATGATAATGAGTATGAGAATGAAAGATAAAAATATGGAACTAAAAATCAGAAGGAGTGAAAGGCAGAGTGTTCTCATCTAGCCTGTCGGAGATCACAGAACAGATCCGGGAGCCATCTCTTATCAATCAGTTTGCTTTATGAAATTAAATTATGATGAATGGTGCTGACTTTTGCTTGTGACTTCAGCAAATGAGCTGGCAGAAGAAACAACACAGCTAAACACATTTGAACATTCATCTTTTGAATACTTTATCTCTTTCTCTCCTTTCGACTTCAAATATAAAACAAAAACATTTTAAAAACATCCAGACCGAAACTTACTTGGTATAAGTTCATGGTCCTAAAACATATTTGGACACTCAAACCTTGCTTAAAATGTCTAAAATATCAAACCAAGTGGCATTTATTTTAGATTTTGTGGAGTATGTAGACACTTTCTTGTTGTGAAAAAATAGTGTTTGACATTTGTGTTTAACTGTGGTCGCACTGCATGAAATTCATACATCCACTAAGGTTAAAGGTCTTTGCAAACATGGGTAAGAAATGAGTAAGAAAAAGTTCTAGCATTATTTGCATCACTGCAGGTCCGAATATGATATTTTGTAAAATGAAATTCATGCCTTTTTAAGTGTGGAATGAATGTTGAAATAATTTTTTGAAGCCACTGAAGTTTATCATTAAGTTAAATCATATTTACTCTACAGTCATGAGAGTAATTGTGTGATGACCATGAAAATGATGAAAAGAAGTCAACAACGAATCTGAACATCTTAAAAATCCTGGTAATTTGCCAATGGTCTGTGCTAGTTTGGTTAATGAATAAATCAAAATCCTAGCATAACAGAAGCATTTCTGTATTCAGTCCATGCAGGAGAGGGAAGTCTTGCTTGAAGTTCTACCAGCAACACCTTCTGAACATCTGTGTGAATGTACAGTATAAAAGTATTTAGCAAGCTAAAAAGTTCTGCTAGCACTCAAGTGGGGTGCCTTCAACCCTACCTCAAATTTATAGTTTGTTCTATATATTTAGGAGTTTTACAGGCTTTGCAACGGGCATCCTGAGGCAACGTTCCATTCTTGCACCGCCTCGCCTGTCTTCCATCAGTACCATATCAAAAGCAGTTTGACAGTTTGGCCGCAACAAGGGCTATAACTGCAAAGTACTTTAGGCCGAGAGAGTTCAACTTGAACTTCAGAAGCTGAGCCTCATAGGGACAAAACGGGGAAGTTTTCACCTCGGCGTTGGGTCCAGAACGTGCACAATCAGTGGTCTGTTTGAAAGATAAGCCTGCTTGCTCCCACTGGGGATGTGACAAACTGCACTTGAGGTAGACTGGATTACATAAGAGAAACGGACAGCCGTGTACATTTCAAAATTGTAAGCCACAGCCATTTGGGCTGAAACGGCGGGACTGACCCTTGAATTGAGAGAGGCTTGAATGGATTTGGAGAATTAGGAACCTTCCCAAAGACAGGAATCTTTGGTTTCCAATGTGTACATTTGGGACAGAACCAACCATGGGGTTCAGCTGAATGTTAGATTATTCCGTAGTGCTAGTGTATTGTGTAAAATTGGTGCATTGAAGGCGGAAAAATTTGAAAATGCATCTCGTTCATCTTTTTCATCCACAATTGGTTTTAAAAGGGATAATTCACCCCAAAATGAACATTCTGTCATCATTTACTCACCTTAACCTATATGATTTTCTTCCTTCTATTGTTCATGAAATGAAAGTCACTTGGGTCCAAAAGAACTTTGGATCCCACTGACTTTCATTGTGTGGACTAAAAAACGCTGAAGCATTTTTCAAAGTATCTTCTATTGCATTCTACAGAAAGGCATACAGGTTTGGAGCGACACAAGGGTGAGTAAATGATGACAGAACGTTTATTTAATAACAGTACACTGCACCAGTCCAACGCAATTTACATAATATTTAATCTAGGCTTCTGTAAACCAGTCAAAAAGGAGCCCAACAATGCGTAATAATGAATTGCAGAGGCTCTTTATGCAAGACAAAGAGAGGCAGCGAGCAGCCGCAAGTGTTGTACCCCGACTAAATCTCTTTCTCTGGCCCAACGGAGCCCCTCCATCAGCTCAACGCGCCAGATATCGCAACAGACATCCCCCTCAGGTGCAATAATGTCACAGTCCATTAATCTTCTCAAACTTCAGGCCCTGATCCTGGGAGCCCCGTCCATGCTAATCCCTTATTAATGTGGCAAATGAACCTGTGGAGAAAGAACTACTCCCTCCCGGCCCTTCACCATCACAATGCGGAGTCTATTACCGCCTTCCCCCGTACCGTCTCGAGTCTCTACTGTTTGCATTAGGATGTCCATTCATTGAAGCATAAAGCCACTTGAGAGAGGCTTGAACACACACACACACACACACATCTCTTCATTCCACAGATTATTCGCTCCGTGCCCTCGCTAGTAACCTTTGTCTAGTTCACATATGGCGGAGCACAAGCCTGATGCATGCGTAATCTCTTAAGATTCAATGTTGCAATTCAAGTCAGCAACCAGACACTTTTGTTCCATTTTGGTTTTGTCTTAGCTCGTCGAGACTCTCAGGAAAGGCGATGCGTACAGATTCCTTCTATTATGTGACAGTGAGAAAGACCTGACTGTGCTCTGCATTGCCAGATTAGAGGAAAGCTCGGCAACAGAGGAAACAGTGCATGAGAGACAATCATCTGGTCTCTAAAAACAGTCCAACGGAATCTCTCGGGTCTGATTGCTTCCTAATCCAAACGGAATAACCGCATCACTTCGGAATAATTGCAAGTCATTATTGCTAGCACTCACCGGTAGAGCTGTTAGCCTCCTCTCAGGGCACGGATACATATGAATGAGGCTTTCTAATAATCTATATTTATGGACAAAGATCTGATAAGAAATCTGAATCTGATAGACATGATGTAAGTGAATTTTTTAATGTGAAATCTGAGCTGGTATGAATATGAGCAGAGACTCAAATGTTTATAAGAGCGCAAATGCTCTTATAAATGCTTGCATGAGTTCGGTTTGCTATGAGCAGTCACTTCCCAGTTTAATTTCTCCAACTGAGTTTATTAATCAGGCTTGTTGAGGAGTTTTCCCGCAGAGCGGAGTCTTGCACACTATGCATGCACGCTTAATCAATAACCTAAATGTTTCATGCACTTCGTAATAGACTTTTTAATGCGCCTCCATCCTGAGAAGCTATTGAACCGTGATGTGTGCGTGTGTGTTTGCCCCATGCAATAAAAAAACTACAAATGAGAAATAAATGTCCTACTCTGATTATTTTGCAATAAAGGCATCAACAAGTTCTTTGGAAGGTGAGTGATTTGTATCTGTTGTATATTGAATTTCACTCTGAAAAGCATAGTAATGTGACAGAAATGGGCAAGGAATGATACATATTGATTCCTGGATGCACAGTGGAAATTTTCCTACAGTATATTTTATTATCAGAAGCGGCGTCGAAACGATTGGAAAGTTGAGAGGACATATTATTGCACTTATAAATAATTTTGCCTCATGACTAGTAATTATGTGACTTGCTAAGTTTCTATGGTTTAAAGAGTAGAGCATGGCACTAGCAAGGTCATGAGTTTAATTTCAAGGGAATGCATGAACTTACGAATTGTAAGCGTAGAATGCAATGTAAGTTTGCTTTGGATAAATGCATTAACACCCAATGAATCGCTCATGCAACCAATGCTTCTGCTTAGTCTTAAAGGGCCAGTTCTCCCCAAAATGAAACTTCTGTCATCATTTACTCACCCCCATGTCATTCCAAACCTGTATGACTTTCTTTCTTCTGTGGTGCATAAAAGAAGACATTGTGAAAAATGTTGGGATGCAAAAAAAGACACTGGATCCTGTTGACTTTTCTCCTTTTGTGTTCCACAGAAGAAGAAATGCATAAAGGAATGACATGAGAGTGAGTAAATGATGACAGAATTTCATTTTAGGGTGAGCTCTCCCTTTAAAGCTGTAGTTTTACTGTGGCCAAGCAGACCGAAAAGGGTAATGTTTGCTGCACCCTTGACTATCAGGCAAGTTTGCATGTGCTCATTGTTGTTTGCACTGCTTCAGTTCAGTCGGTGAACAGAAAGGCCAAGTGTTAATTGCCCTATGGCTGTCAGCAGAGGTTTTGGGTGCCATAATAAGCTTTCCACTGATGTGCCTCTAGCTGTGCTAACTAGCTCTGCATGGAGGCTGCCCCAGTATCTATGAGCTTTAGAGAGGAAACGCACAGTCAATGGCCTTTAAAGGATCGAGACAGAGACACAAAGGGCAACCCCTGTTCAAACACAGACCCCTCTGGACTGAGCGAACAGCACATTTCACAGTGTGGTACAATCCATCTACAGCGTTGACAGGCATCTGTCTCTGCGCTTACAGTGGCGGCTATTGTTTTGGGTCACTGAGTCATTCGTTAAGGCATGTACAGCACGACAGCATGGTTCCCAATAGGACAGTAGCTGCAGAGGCCGCTCTTTTGGCCTGGATTGCAGTTCATTATGTAATCTGTCGTTCTACATTGGTGTACTCCTTTCTATCTCCCTACAAGGCAAACCTTGAAAAATACAGGGAGAAGGAAAGAGAACGCAATGAATTGCTTTGCATATCCAAAATCTCATTGAAAAACCTTTTGAAATGTTTCATCACACTCATTTGACGTTCTCATTTGGAAGGGGAATGGGATGAGTTGCAGTGTAACCTATCGGAGGGTCATATCCTGTGTGGACTGCATGTTCACGATCTGGACGGCCCACACAAGAGCAAGCCAACCCAGACGCCCCCATCTTCCAGACTCTCTTCCGCCCGGAAACCAATATTAGACAAGCTTTTGTTTGTACAGCTTTCACGCTTCAGGAAATGATAAACGATCTTCCACACACTCAATCTGGATATATGCAGAGTTGTGTGTGTTTACTTATTGTAGCTACACTTTGCGGACAAAATTATCCCCTGAAAGTGAGCTAAATCTGACAAAACTTCCCATTGGGGACATCCAGGGATGTCCTTAATTGGAAAAGTAATTCATGCAAAGAAAACAATTATTATTTTTATTTTAGAAATGAAAATGTTTTCTTGTAGGGCTACAGTTTGGGACAGGCTTAGTCTGCAGTAATTATAATTACATATAAAACAAATACAAGCATATAGTTGGACCTCAGTTAGAGACAGTATCCAAATATAGTTTAAATACATACATATATTTAAATATAGTATCTAAACATTTATGTTTGTGAGTGTATTTGTCTACTTTGCTATACTTTGGGCGTAAAAATGTCCCCAGAAGTTGAAAATAAGAAAGAAAAGTGAACTAAAAAATAATTCATAACTCATAAATGAGGTAAAAAAGGTACATTTCAATTTTAAATAAACACATAATTAAATAAAAGCACAAAATTATGTCTTCAACTGGGGGGAAAAGGCATCCATGAATAAACAACAAAAAAAAACAATTCTTAAAAAGTTTTTTTTTTTTTTTTTTATTCTACAAATATAAAAGTGTCCCCAGATGATAGTCTGTAGTCATAATTAGTATCATAATTACAACAGAATGAAAACAGAAGTCCTTATTTAGATAGCTAAGTAAACACGTGTGTATGTGTTTATTCTCCAACGGTCAGACCTTATCTTATACATCTCTAACAGCCATTACCAATCTGTTGTGTATTCAGTCCATCATTAGTCATGAGCTGTTTACCGAGAGAGATGCTCCCATACACACACACACACACACACACACACACACACACACACGCAGACAAAAGGGCAAGGGAAAGGCAAGGAGACAGAAACGAAAAGTGAGCAAGATATGGAGAGAGAGAGTGAATGAGAGAGAGCGACAGAGAGAGAACGAGTAACTGCCCCCCATTTCTTCCCCATGCATTACAGACACACACGCTCACTGCATGTTGGCCCATAGCCAGAATATGCCATACAGAACAACAGTGCCACCTAAAGGTAATATTCCCCTTCCTCCCTCCCTCCCTCCCTCCCTCCCTCAACACTCTCTCTCTCTCTTATCATCTGGGCTTCATACTACAAGATGCTGTGCTTGGCAACTCGCTTTTGTGATTTTGAGCGCTCAGTAGAATTGTCTTTGAGAAATATGCAAAGCTACCGAAAGGAAATGCTGTCCTATACTAAATATCTAAGACAGTTTATTGGTTTAGTATTTGGATACCATTGGATTTAATGAACCAGGAGATAATGTTTAATGTTGTGTGCGCACATTTTCTCTATTAGTAGATTAACTGCAGTCCAAGATTAATTAAGAAACTGGTATCATAGAGAATGCTACTTAACAAATGCTGAAAAATAAGAAAAAGATTGAATTTGAGTGGTTACTCATACAAGTGATGCTTTGTTTGATAATGCCTAGAGTCAAATTCATTTCTTCCACAAAAGAGTTTGGATGTCGAAATGAGAAAATGGTGATCGAAGTAGACAGGCGAGAAAAAAATGTTTCTTTCACAAACTCTCAGAACATTGCATCTTTGAACCATGAAAGAGCAGTGAAATTAAACTGAATCTAGCCTCGTAGGATTCAGAAGAGAAGTTGGATTCTTTTCGAATCTCACCTTTTAAACCAACTGCTTATCCAGCACTTGTTTCAAGTAGAGGTTTATAAATTAAAAAAGAAAAAAACACAGAAATGCATGTGGTAAGATGATGACAATAGTAATTTGCCTGGGTCTGCAAGTTTCATATAAAACACATACAATATTTACGACTTTTTTGGTCATTATAGGAGAACATCTACGGGGGGGGCTTTTTGAATTCTACATTCTACATAGTGCATCACAGATGTATCACTCAGAGCAAGTTAGCTACCACAGGCACTTCAGTACTGAGCAGGGCAGTTATAAGCAGTACTTATAGACCAGTAAAAGTGTTCTTTTACCTGTCTGGTGTGCAAAGGTGCCCCCTTTGACTTGAAGCCTCCTTGTGAACTGCATTCTGAGGCACTGAAGTGATCGGAGCTGGTGGAGGAACGTTTGGAAAGCGTGTCACAGCCCCCAACAAAGGTATTGTCCAGTGGCAGCTCCTGTATCACATGATGCTTTTTCACAGACACCGGAGTGTCAGCTTTGAGGTGGAAGGCCGACTGGGGTGAAGCGGACTTGTAGTGCCGGGCCAAGTCTGGGCTGCTGGGTTTGAAGGTGGTAGTAGGGGTGGCATTCCAATCAAAGCGTCCAATCCCGGGCTCCTCGAGCTCAGCCGGGAGACTGATGGTTCCGTTTATGGGTTCGTGGGCAGAGTCGTCGGGTTTGTTTTCCTCGATGGTGACAAAGTTCAAGAGAGAGCTCTTTGGTGACTTCCTCTTTTTGCGCTTCTTCTTCTTGTTTTGCTTGTTCTCCTGGTTGGGAGACATCCACTCGGCACCCTGCTTCTTTCTCTGGGCCGCCTTGAACTGTGAGGCATGTCGGCAACGCACCAGAACTGTTATGAAGATGAGCACGATCACTACCATAGCGCCTGTCACGATGGCGATGATGGTTTTGAGGTTGTCAACGTTCTGATAAGTCTCACTGCTCTCGCCGATGTTCCTATCCAGTGGTGTTTCCATTGTCCGACGGATGAGGTCATGTATGTATGAGGAGTTTCCAACCGTGTCATTTACATACAGGAAAACAAGGACAAGAGTGTGCAGGGACTTTGGATAGCCGAGGTCACTGATGTTGACCACTAGCCTATGGAGGCCAATGTCTGCAACCGTGGGTTTCTCCTCTAACGTGATGTTTCCCGTTACAGGGTCAATTCTGAAAAGACTTCTTCCGTTACCACTCACAATAGTGTACTTTAGTTCTGCATTCATACCCGTATCGCCATCTACCGCAAACACCTCAGCCACAACCGATCCTGGAATCGCAGACAGTGGAACTAGCTTGAAAGAGGTGTTTGATGGCGGGTAGATAACGATGGGGGGGTTATCGTTGACATCAATGACATTGATGGTCACCTTGGCAGCTGACGAACATGGAGGGCTTCCGTTGTCCACAGCTCTGACGTCAAAGGTGTAGGAGCTTTGCTGCTCTCGGTCAAAGGAAACGTTGGACTTTATGACTCCAGAATCTGGGTCAAGGATGAAGTTCTCGTTATCGTTAAGGATCGAGAGTCTCACCACTGCGTTCTCACCAGCATCTGCATCTGTGACTGTGATTACTCCAACTGTACTATATTTAGGCAGGTTCTCTGACACAAAGAACTGAAAGTGGTTGTGTGTAAATTTAGGGCTATTGTCGTTCTCGTCCAGTATGGTCACTATGACTGCAGCTTGACTCTGCAGAGCCCTGGTGCCATTGTCCCTAGCGGTGACCGTAAAGAGGAACCGCTCTTGTTCCTCCCTATCAAACACCCTGGATGCGGTTAGCACTCCTGTTTTGCGGTCAAGATCAAAGAATGATGCGTTGGGCCCAAGCTGGTAGACAATCTCTGCATTCCGTCCGCTGTCCTCATCTGTGGCGCTGATGGTTGTCAGGAACATGTCACGTTGATTGTTCTCCACGACAGCCAGCTCAATGACAGGCTGGGTGAAAATGGGTGGATTGTCATTCTCATCCTCCAGCCGTACTCTAACCAGGGCGGTCTGGTTCAGACTAGGTTTTCCAGAGTCAGAAGCAACAATCTTGAAGATGTACTCCTTGGTTCCTTCATAATCAAGTAGTGCAGATGTTTCTAACAAATACTGGTTATCATAAACTGCTTTGAGGTGAAATGGAACATCTTTTTCAATGAAGCAAATCACCTTGCCGTTGACATCTGTGTCTTTGTCAGATACAGTAATGAGAGCAATCTTGGTATTTATTGGATCTTTTTCAGAAAGCATTACAGTACCATTAGTTGGACTGATGATGTATCTCAGGTCGATGTTTGGAGCGTTGTCATTCACATCTGTCACATTGATAGTGATGGTGGCTCTTGCTGGACTCGAGCTTCCATCGCTGGCTAGTACTGTGAGTTTATGAATGGCAGTCTCTTCTCTATCAAGTGGTCTTTGAACTGTTATGAGCCCAGTGGTGGAGTTCAGAGCAAAAAGTCTCCGTGTCGCTGGAGACACCTGGGCCCCAAACATGTATTTTATTTCTGCATTGGCTCCCACGTCTGCATCAGTGGCTTGCAGCTGAACTACAGATGTGCCGACGGGAGAATTTTCCGGGATGTGGACCTCAATTTGGCTTTCTTTGAAGACAGGCCGGTTATCATTAACATCAGTGACGGTCACCTGTAGAATGGCAGTGCTGGATTTTTGTGGGTTCCCCCCATCCTCCACTTTGACTTTCATCACATAAGTATCTTTCTGTTCTCTATCTAAATTCTGCTGAACGATAAGCTGAGGCCATTTCTCACCCTCTGGTGTCTCCACAATATCCAAACCGAAGGCGCTCTGCCCGTTCAACAGCTCGTATTTGTGTACGCTGTTGGGTCCGGTATCTGGATCGGTGGCAGAGGGAATGGCAAAGCGGCTGTTGATGAGTGTGTTTTCCGGAATTGAAATGTTGATCACAGGCGAGGGGAACATGGGGGCATTGTCGTTGGTGTCTTTGACAATGATTTTAATTTTGATTAATCTGAAGTAGTCATTGGGCAAAATGACCACCTCAATTTCAAAAGAGCACTCGCTGTCTTCAAAAGAGGGGCCGGGACAGAGTTTCTCCCTGTCGATACGGTTGGAGGTGGTAAAGATTTCTCCTGTATTGCTCATCACTCTAAGTAGCGGGGTGTCACCTGCTTTCGACACAAGTCGGTAAACCAGATTACTGGTAACCCCGGTGGCAGAGTTCATATGGGAGATGTTCAAGTCCTTTGGTATGTTTCCAATAAGAACATTCTCCTGTAGCTCTTCTCGAATAGGGTAAATGAGCTCTTGGGCTATGGTGGGATCTAACCAGAAACAAGCAACTAATGTTGCCAACAAGAAAAAATCCCTTAAATCCATGACAGCAGTTCACGCGTGTTCCCGCTGCTTTAATTCAAACAGTTGTCTCCATATGGTGTTGTCAGAGCCAAGGTTTCACAGAGCCTTACATTTGTAGATAAAGACCAGCCAAACACGACCCTACAACACACAACATTATAATATGTTACAATGAATTTCATAATACTCAGCACTCAAGACAAAGAACCAACAAATGGTCCATCCAAAATCAATATAATTAAAAATCAAGCAATTAGTGTTTATAGTCTGGTTTATAGTAATGCTTAATAAAGGTGGCAATGCATTCTAGTTAGAATTCTCAAATGCATTCTAACCACCACTACAGCCTGCTTTTCACTGTAATAATTTCCCTGTGCATACACAGAGAGGCTCTAGATAAAATAATGCAGCCAGTCAAGCACTCAGCGTCATCTTTCAAGACATTTCACATGAAATGGCTCTAATGTCATCTCCTTCAAAGTTACACATCATGCATTTGGGATTTGATGTCATTATTATTTTATTGTGATTAAATAGCATGTGCACGAGAAGTGACAGTGTTTTAAACAAGACAGTACATAAATTCTGCATGCAAACCCGTTTGGGTGTATGCATGCATGCATGCGTTTTCTTACCTCGGTTCACTGTGAGCTTGCTCATACGGAGGTTACCAATTCGCGCACATAGTGACAAATCCGTTCGACCAGTCAGAAAAATGATCTGACTCCAGTATAATATGAGGATATCCGTATTGATCACTGCTTTGAGGACTAGGTCAGTGAATACTTTAGTATTTTAGTCGTGGGGAAAAAAAATCCAATTCAAAGCACAGCTGGTTTTGGGGGGAAATCTTGATTTAACAGCAATCAATCAGACAATCTTTATGAACTTTCCCCCGCAGATCAGAGTGCGGTCGGGGACGCGCGGAATGCGGTGGTCGGTGATGATTCAGGTGATCCACGCGCGCGTTAACGGTCGCGTACGGTCATTACGCATTACCGGAGGAGCCCTTATGAATCGCACCTGTTCTGCTCAAATATCAACATAAACTATCCCATCAGAGAAAAAGAGTCAAGTTCAAATGCGATCGGATCATTTCCCTCTCAGTCCTCAGTCAGAAAGAAAATCCACGGCTTCTGTCCCGGTGTCTTGTGCGTGATTCGCCGCGCACACCTGAATGAGAAAAAGTCCAAACGGTGGGATTTGTTGGGATGCTTATCCTCGCTCTCTCCTCTTCCCCAGACTGAATTTCTCGCACTAACTCTGAGTATGCCCACAGGGGAACGCCCCCTCGACCGCTGATTGGTCCGTCTCTTCATTAACGTCGCAGTGAAGGGAGGGGGAATAATGTGATTGGTTAGAATTAACGTCACTCACGCGCGCTGCTGAGACGGAGCGAAATGCCTCAGAAAGACTCTGCGTGCTGCGGGATGAGGAGGCTCGATGTACGGTTCAATTTCACCTCATTAACGCATAAGATCACTTCATGTGTTTGTTTACAGCATTATGGTGTCAAATAATCCAAACACAAACCGAAAATGTTCTGTCACTAGTGACCGACAGTTCTTTGAAGTATTAAAGAGTGCGGCATCCAATAAGCGTTTCAAAACAGATAAAGTCTGCTGGACTGATGCAAATGAGAAGTGTGTGCTTAAAGCTATGCTTGTGTCAGGTATTAAGAAGGTAGGAATATTATCTTCACCTAAACGTGTAAAATCGTTAATACGGAATATTTGAATTGTATCAAGAAAGTTAGTTTTGATAAACTTTAAACCATCATATGGCAGTTCATTGTACCGCTTGTGTCATCAGTACATTTTACAACATTAAACATATTGTATAGGCTCAAATAGATTGGTATATTTCTAGTACAGTAAACATACGTTGGCATAAACAGTTCGAAACTGTAAAATATAATCACCAAAATGCTTCCCATGATGCTCTGTCACTGAGTGCCTATGTGATTTTGACAGCAAAATCATGTTTATAAAGTATATGAAGATACGTCTCGATTAAAAGGTATTCGACTGAGAAATTCAGCAGTGTAAATACGTAGCAATGATTTTTTTTTCTCCTGTTAGGAAGGGTAACAAGGTAACAAGTTTAATAAAAACTATATGCACCGATCTAAAATCTTCTGATCTATTTTATTCAAGGTTTATTAGACTGAATGTCTGAAGAGAGGAAGAGAGATGGACACCATCAGGAAAGCGGAGCGTGTTTAGTTGAGTTGCGGTGGACAGCACCATCTAGAGGCGAACACGAGACACATGCGCTTATCTCTCATCTCATACACTGAGCTGAAGTGGGACGAGGCTCCAGGTGTGTGTGTGTGTGTGTGTGTGTGTGTGTGTGTGAGAGAGAGAGAGAGAGAGACAGAGAGAGTGCAAAAGCTTTGTTAGGTCAAAGAGGGAGGGACTGAAGAGCCAGTCAGGTTCTTGGAAATTATTATCTGCTTTTTCTTCCACTGACATATCAAGGGATGGAAAGATTAAAAGGAAAAAAAGGAGATACATGAGTAAAGAAGGTATTTTTGGCTGGCTGACAACCTTGGCCAATCTATCATTCCTCAAACTCAAGAACTGTGACTCAAGCAACAGCAGCAGTTAGTAAACAGATGTACATCATAGTGTAGAGTATGCCTAGATTAGCATTTTTCCATCAAATACATTGAATATATATATTTTTTTATTTAAAAAACGTTTTTAAAAAAATGTATTAGTTTATTGTATCACAATATAACAATTATATATTTAAGTACTCCACGTTTGTTGCACATTTTTCCTTTCTCTTATTGAAACATTTAATTTGAAAAAAAATTATCACTTTCCATTGTGTTCTTTCCAGTTCCTTAGTGACATCATCTTACAGGAAGTGACATCATTTTGGAGGGAAACCAACAACACAAACACCGGTGAGTATTAGCAACGGATTTGCATGGTCTTAAAAGTTTTAGAAATATGTATGATACTATGAACAATTCAAAATGAACTTCAAGTTGACACTCTCATATAAACAAACTCCAATCCTTCAGTGGCTATCTCTGGCTTGTTCATTTTCTTGCTATTGTATTAAACTAATTCAATTAAAACACAAGCATATCCATTTCTGAAGGTCACAGAGGTCAGTGTATGCAGGGTGTGTTGACCTTTCGGATTCAGTAACACAACACAGCCATGCCAGAGAGTACAAGGGGTGATTTCCATGGATATTAGATTAGCTATTTAGTTTTGCTTTTCCACTGCAATAAATTATGAGTCCCATAAGAGCTGAGCTTTGATTTTCAAATCGACATTTTCCTTTTTATTTTCTGCATTGCTTTTTTGTCTTGTATGAATAATGCACACAAACTCATGTCTATGATGCTGGACTGTTGATAGGTTATGTAAAGGATTATCGCAGACCTGACAACCTTTCAATTGCATATTGATGGAATTATATTATAGCAGCGAGACCATGAATTATGAAAGACAAAACATAAAATGTATTGATAAAGCATCCTGCCTCTATCGAGCCAGTTTAGCCACAGATAAACTCATGTCCTGAATTCAATCCATTGTTAAAGTGTAATTCTTTCATGAAATCCTCTATGATTACAGCTAAGCCCTAAGGTCAACTGAGAAAGCCACATATTGAAAGATATTGACATATTTGAGCAGTTCCTTTGTGAACAGGTGAGTCACTTCCTTAAAGAGATTGAGCTTTCTTCTTCCCAGAAGCTTTACGATTCAATGCATTTAGCTCAAGTGTTCTTCAGAGACCAAACGAAAAAGGGCCGCATTGCTTTTGTATCACAAGAACTAATATAAAAACACCTTGTTGACTCTCTAGATGCCAGATAGACCTGAACTTTCACAGTACCTCCATCTTAAATGAAGATACTTTTCTTACAGACAGTTACGTGTGAATGTTGGACCCATTAATGTTTGAAGCTAGTTTTGCTGTTTTCAAAATGTCATTTCTGTGATTGCTGATGTATTTGTAAAACATCTTGTGATTTGTAACACTGCTCTGCTGCTCTTTGGAAAATATGCTTTTTGAAAACAAGTCCAACAACACCACTGAATAAAAATAGATGTTTACAGATATTAAGAATTATTTTCATAGAATGAATGATTAATGGATATTTTACACTTGGTTTTTAACATACTCTAAATTTTGCTTCAATTCAGTGAAGAAGCAAGTGCGAAAGTCAACTAATGAAATTTACATTCAGCATAAATTGAATGGAGTGTGCTTTCAGTTTTTAACATTTAAGGGTTTTTCACTTCAAACATCTCATGATTCCATTTGCAAGACCTGGTGAATTTAAATGCAGACTTTCTGTGAACACTGCAAAAAGAGCTAATCAAACCCGAAGCAGCGAAGCTGGGTTTCTTAGATTCATGTCTGCGAACCAAATACATTTACAGAAAAGCTTCAGACATGCACAGTCACTGTAAGTCAGAACTGTTAAAAGATAACCAAAATAGAAGTGCAGCTCTCCTAACTGCAATAAACTGTAAAACATCTAAGCGTCACTTAAAAGCAACTGGGTGATTTCACAAGCAAATCTTCTTTGAGTTTCATCCTGTTCTCGTCTGTTAGAGTTGGTGGCTAATTTTGGTGCCACGTCTGCCGTTCTGAGAGAGCGTGGATATAGAGGCATTTGAGAAAACGTGTCTCACACATGCATAAATAAACATGTGCACATGCAAACATGTGCGCTGATGACTGTAGCTGTGGCTGCTTGGCTCTGGCCAGATGATGGTTCAGTCCAGCTCTCTGGACTGTTCTCTTCCACCACGTACTAGCTGCCTGGCCTATCTACCTCTCACTGTGTGTGTGTCTGTGGGAGTGTGTGAAAAGGAGAGATAGGGCGAGAGAGAGCCGATCTCTGGGGTTCCGGACACTCCTGCTATCTTTAGGCACAATCTGGGCCGGTGCAGGATTGGACAGAGCAGGCCAGAGAGTGATAAATGTTCACCAATGGCCCATGTGGCACTGCCAAGAGATGAGTTTACATCACAGTCTCATTACAACTCAGATACAAGGTTACTGGGACAACAAAGCAGCATCCAAAACACAATGATGGCATCCAAATTTCACTGAACCGAGCGTGATGGAATCTAAAGGAAGTCAGATCTGGCGAGAGCCTTAACCCCAGTAGACGCTGAGAAGGACGCATCTTCTCCAATATTCAGATCGGTGATCAGCTGATAAGGGTTTTTTGGACATTTTAAAAAAATTATTACATTTGATTCCTCCAATCATAAATATGTGATTACATTCTTGAAAACAGCATTACAGGAAGGCATTAGTGTTGCAACAACGTGGCTGGTGTGTCGTTTCCTTGTGTTTTCTAGAAAGCGAGAAGTTGACAAAATCATGCCTGTGGGACTTAATGAGAGCTGTGAAGTTTTAATGATGAAACTGTTAAAGGGATAGTTCAACCATAAATGAATATTATCTCATCATTTACTCACTGTCATGTCATGCAAAATCTGTATGCCTTACTTTCTTCCATATACAGTATCATACAAGAAGATAGTTTGATGGGTTCAGTTGAAAGGTTCAGTAGTGCCCAAAAATCAAAATAAAACTAATATACTGTATATATATATATATCATTTGCCATTTTGCTTTAAAATCATCAGGCATGATATATCAATATAATGTTTGAATCTGTTGCAAACTGGAATGATATATTTTGTGGATAATGACTTAAATTTAGATCTGTTCTTCACACAATCTTAATGTATGACTTTAGAAAATTTAGAATGTGGTGCATGGATTTTATGGACTTATTTTACAATACTTGTAAGTTTTTTTTTGTTTGTTTGTTTTTGACAGTTGTGGTCACTATGAACTTTTGTCATTTTGAAGATTTTTTTCTCCTTTTGTGTTTCAATGGAAAAATAACAGCATATACACACTCAAGATAACAAAGCTGTCAGTGTGGTGGCACACTTTCAGAAGGTACATTACTTACCGCTAAAGGGTGCATTTACCTTAAAGGTAGATATTATTACCTAAAAATTATACACATTAGTGCATATGTGTACATATTAGTATGTTTTAAAGTGTATTGCCCCAGAGCAGTGTTGGGCACGTTACTTTAAAAAAGTAATTAGTTATAGTTTCTAGTTACTTCTCACAAATAGTAACTGAGTTAGTAACTGAGTTACATCATTATAAAAGTAACTAATTACCAGGGAAAGTAACTATTGCGTTACTTTTTTTTTTTTAAATCAAATGTCAAATAACTTGGATGCCCCAATATTAAATATGTTAAATGAATGAAATGGACACTAAATAGAATAAATTATTATTATAAAACATTGTACATTAATCTACACTATTTATCTACTGACACTTAGCATCAGTTAGTCAATCATTATAATATGATATTATGATAATTTAGCATTATATGATGATAGATCTTTAGTAATTAGTATATCCAAGTATGAATTCATATTTGTCATGTTGACTGAACTTAGGACTGGTGGTGGTGCTTAAGATATTGTTTGTCATTTAGTGTTTCTATAAAAAAAAAAGGGGGGGGGGAATTGATAAGATAACAAACCTACTACGAATTATACCACTAATAACAATATAAAACGCACTAAGGATTAATGAGCTGCTGGGTTCATGAATATTAATCACGTTGTATGGGTTCGCTCGAATTGATTCGCTGAAATCAAAACAGGGATGATAATAGGTGAGCGCCGGCCAATGAGATTGTCGTTTGCGCAGTAGCTCCGCCCACTAGCGGAGTTCTTAAAAGCTGAAGAATTCCAAAGGAACTTCGTTATTTTGACAGGAAAATACAACAAAGAATATCGTTTACATGTAGCGCGTCAATTCTGCATGTTATGAAAGACTCTCTCGCTCTGTATCGGTTCAAATCTCTGCGCGCGCGCTGTGTGTGTGTGCTGTGTGTGTGTGTGTGTGTGTGTGTGTGTGTGTGTGTAACGCCGTTGAGAGACAAAGTAACGCCGTTTATTTATAACGCCGTTATTCCCATCACTGCCCCAGAGCTTCACACTAGAGTAAGTTTTATTTTTTTTTCCTACGTACAGTAGAGCATCCATTGTGAACTATTTCTTTTGCAGCTATTCTGCAGCGAGCACAATTTATTCTAAGGGAGGTTAGTGTATATTACTCAGTCAGTGTGATAACGGGGGAAACAGTAATTAGTTTGTCTCGTTACTGAAAACAATAGTAAGTCCAGAAAGTGAGAAGTTGCCCCAGAGACAGCTTTGCCCACGGGTAAGTTTTATTTTTTTTTTGAGAGAACCTCCATACTTTTTTCTTTATTGTAGAGTTTATTTATTTATTTATTTTGTGAACTATTTCTTTTGCAGTGCAGCGAGCACAATTTATTGTGTGTGTTGGTCAGTGTCACGAGTGTGTGTTGTGTGCTTTATTGTGTGTGTGTGTGTGTGTGTGTGTGCGTTATGCAGCAGACCCAAACTTGAGCCACACTTAAAATTTCTGAATGTCATTGCATTAGAAAACAAACTATCAAACCAAGTGGCATTTGCAAGCAAGTGCTGACTTTTCTCAGAACTAACTTTTCTAAACCACTTTTTACAATCACGTTTAACCAGCTGGTGTCAAGGTGATTTTTATTTTCTGTTTAAAGTCATTTTTCCTCAAGTTCACACATCACATTAACTATGACACGCTCAATTAACATTTGGCAAGTTTCACAATATTTTTTTCCTTCATTTTTGAATATCAAATCTATATTTTTAGAGTTGCAAACCTACTAAGCTTCTTTTTTTTTTGCTGGAAATGTTAATTTATTTAAATACCAGTTTAGTAATTTGTAACAAAAGCAATGACGTTCATAATTTCTCGAATGTGGCTTCAGTGTCCAAATGTTTTTTGGGGCCACTGAATCTCAGCAATACTGTCAGCTTTTGCAGTGGCATTGCTTTGTCTTTCTCACATACAATATACTTGGACATTTCCCTACTAATAACTGAACATAGCATTTATGCTCTTTTGTTTCTCCGATTCAAAGTGAAGTCCTGTGTATGTGGGTCACGAGTCGTCTGCAGAGATCTAAAGTGTCAATGAATAACAGGAAATGAGGAGGAGACAGAAATGGAGGGGAAATGGAGAAAAGGAAGGAGAGGAGATGGAAATAAAAGAGTGTTGGGCTCTCATAACAATAATCTTTACACTTCCAAATGGAGTTTCATCCTCTGCTTGCTAAGCCAGTGTCAGCGCCGCAGCCCGTGGGGAGCACAGCAGTGTGTATTAATTACAATTCCGATGCACGCTTATTGAAATCACACAAAATTAAAATTCTTCCATTTCAATTTGCTTCCTGAGAAGGAAATGTCAGCAGACAATGGCTTTTTTCCCCCGACTTCGGGAAAACGTGCTTTATTTATTTATTTTTCCTTTTCGAGCTCCTCGTAACATTTGTTAATGTGAGTGTATGTTTCACATTTTTACAATTTTATAATCGGCAGGCTGCAGAGCAGATTGGAGCAGCTGGCAGTGGGAGAGAGAGATAAAACTCTGATTAGCCCAGAGTGAGTCACACGAGATGTGCACGAGTGTGTGTGTGTGTGTGTGTGTGTGTGTGTGCACATGTATATAGACACATTCACGGGGAATGAATTAACGGCAGGCGCTGGACTCGCCAGTCTCTCTGCCTGTGAGCCTGATGGACTACTGTCTCCGTGTTTAATCACAATGCCCAGAGGCCTTTAGTTCAACATACTCAAATCGAGAACTTACACTAATCAAACTCAATTGACTCACACCAGCAATTAAATAGACCAGCTGACACCAGCATGCTGGTCCAAGCTGGTTTATGCTGGTTAATGCTAGACCAGTGATAGTTGATGCTAATATTTGATATATAAATTATCGTAAGCCTACATGCTGGAATGCAATTGCACTGATACTATTGGATGATAACTGAACTGAACTGGACGATGACACTACTGATTTCTCCATAGCTGCTTTATAGGTTAGATGAATTAAACTCATTCCAATTGATGCACTTTACAGTTATTGAACAGAACTGAATCAACAATGAACTGATTTCAGCTGAATAATGCCTGTTGTCTTTACAGCTAAATTGAATTCTGTTTGCATCACTGAATTAATATTTTCCTGTTTATCACTGTAAAGCTTTGACTTTAATCTGTATTGTATAAGTTGTTCCGAACACAACAAACTAGGAGACGCATGACAAATGAAAACAGTATGTGTTTTAAAATCAGCTCAAAATATTGAACGTCTGATATCCTCTGACTGGAGTCTTTAAATAACATACACTATACAGTTTTATATTAAATAGATCTGCAGACTGGCTTTAACTTTTGGGAACTATAGCATCAACTTCCAGACTGTATATCGGGGTAAAAATGTGGGTGAAAATTGTGTAGTGAATGGTACTTATAAGAGTTTTTTTTTTTTTTTTGGCTATGGTTGGTGCTGCTCTGGTGCTTGTTTAATGTGGGTCTGGTACTGATTAATGCTGGTTAATGCCACCTAGTGCTTTTCTGTTGCTGGTTAGTGCTGATTTGGTGTTTTGGTGTCTAGCTATTGGGAAAATATAGCAAAAATAGTTGGTACATCTGATCAACCCGGTTAGCAATTCATGTGAAGTTTTAAGCTACACTATAAAAAATGATTGTGATTTCAATGGTAAAAGACTGTTAAAATGCTACGGTAAAAACCTGTTAAAGGTCCCATATTGTACACCTTTCTGGAGTTTTATTTTAGGTTTTGATGTCCTTAAGAATATATATTTGTGGTATAAGTACCAAAAACCATCTCAATGTATTTTTACAGCTCTTCTCTCAGTAGCTCTGCTAAGAACAGGTCGATATCGGCCTGTCTAATTAATATTCATGAGCCTATCTTCTGATTGGCCTGTTGTTGTCTGAGTGACGCACGGCTAGGCCAACCACAGGTAACTAGGGTCATGTAGGGCCGACGTCACAATTACGTCACCGCGCTAAGCTGGAGGCAAAACAAAGGGAGAACTGGAGGCGGCCCATTAAAACCAGCGCAGATACGGCTACATAAGGAGCTAATATCATCTTGTTGTGATGTTGGGTGCCATAATTGATGTAATACAGCCTCAAATTAGAAATTTGATCGCATACCTGCTGCCACTGCCAGACAAAAAAACGACGAAAGCTGTGGTTAAACACGATAAAACGAGTGGACTGGACAGAAACGATCGTCAAAAATGCTCGTGTTTGCAGCGCACACTTCTTATCAGAAAAGGTTCAATAAAGTATTGTCTTTTGTTGTTATGGGCGCGTCTGAAGATTTCCTGCATCTCACGACTATGTCGTGTATGAAATAATGTCTGTGTGCATGTGTGCAAAACAACACACTGACGATTTATATATAATCATTTGTAATCATATATACATTGTTGTGATTAATTGTGGCTGGAATAAGCTGTAAAATGTATTCAGCAGTTGCCTGCTGAAACTGAAATGTATTTACATCTTCATCATGACTAGATAGACACGGTGAGTTTGTCTTTACTATACATGTTAGACGTGATCCACCTCATAGTAACAATCCTGTCAGATCGTCCATCCTTTGAGTGAGAGTGTAACGTTACAGGTCGGCTGATCTGGTTTCATCCGTTAAAGTCAACCTTTTCAACATGTTTCTGTGTTGTTGTTGCTCAGCAATGGCATGGACGCGATGTTGTCTGGGGGTTTGGCAAAAGGCCGGTGGGCAGTGCTCGGGATGGTGACTGAAGGCTGTGACTGAGTAGTTCGGACGTCACATTTTTACGGAAGTCACAAGGGCTCGTGAAAAGGCACAGCTACTTTATGCAGGCTGTGTGCGCTTTACTGTGGATTGACTGTTTTGAAACGTATATGGTAGTTACATAGCCCCTAGATCTCTGTTATCATGAAAAAAGCCAGGAAAAGATGCTTGTGATGAGCTTTGATTCATCATGTGACTTTCACACTACCTGTTATTGGTGGTTGTCAGTGTATTGCAAAGATACAAAACAGATATTTGTACTTCAATAAGTTGGTATATTAACATTATATCAGGTAATAAAATATATTTTTTAATGTAAATTTTAGTTTTCTGTAAAACCTAAAATGTTGCTTCCATAGTTTCTTATTGTAAGTTCAGGCAACCACAGCTACAATTTTTTAACCGTAAATTTCACAGATTTTTTTTTTAATTAATTAATTTATTATTATTATTATTATTATTTACAGTGTAGTTAAAGGGATAGTTCACTCAACAAGAACGTTGTTTACCAACATTATTCCAACTATACCTGCTTTATTTTCTTTGGAAGAAAGTCAGGTTTGAATAAATTATAACAGAATTTCTTTGTGAACAATGTTGGGAAACACAACATCTGCTGGTGACAAGTAGTGCTGCTCTTTTCAGCATCATCAAAATGAATGCTTATTACTAAAATGTTCACAACAAGCAGCACATATGACACAGCTTCCTTGTGCATATGTTACACACTCTGTCACAACAAGTCTAATTATTTAATTCTAAAGTGACATTCTGATTCATCTCAAAAGGTAAAGCTTTTCAGTCTGCATTTACACCCTCTATACAGTATATGCACCCGAACACACAGTTGTACTAGTAAGAAAATGGATCTACCAATTCACAGAAACCCTCTCAGACAAGTGCTGTACAGATGTGCCGCTTTGACCCTCGATTATTGCTCTCAAAGTGTCTGTAATTCATGCCTGTGATGGAGAAAAGACATTTCCATTCCTTTCAAACACCCTTAAATTGTAGGCGTGTCATTTGGTCAACGGCTGAGCTTGATAAATAGAATTCAAACCATTTGTAGTCTGACAAGTCGAGCATTTCGCCTTTGGAAAAATAAGAGCGAATGGTACACTTATCACCGTGCCACTGGTGCCTGTGGAGTAAGAATATATCAGAAAAAAATGACTGCGGTGAGAATTCTTTCACGCAGCCATGTTGTCTTTAGTTTCCAACAAGGGTCTTTGAAAAGAGACTTTGTGTCTCACTGGTTATCTGATGGCTTGGAATTGCTCTGTTGGGCCACAACAAACTTTTTTTTCTGAATGCTTTCTAGTATTTACATCCAGTCGAGCACACAGTTGTATTTTTGGGCATTTGCAGTTTAAACCATGCAAATGTTAAGGCTGAAACAGGTGTCACAGTTATGGACTTTTGGTTGTGTTTCTTTCTGTTCCTGTTCTCCTGTCTTGTTTAGTTCCGTTGTCCTAGTTTCTGTTCAGTCCTGATTCGTTTCCATGATTACTTATTATTATTATTTGCAGCTGTCACTCCTTAATTATACTCTATTAGTCTCCTTATTTAATAATAATAATAATTCATTACATTTATATAGCGCTTTTCTGCTTTTCTAAGCACTCAAAGCGCTCTACATTGTGAGGGGGGTATCTCCTCGTCCACCACCAGTATTTATACTCCCTGTTCTGTTCAGTCCTTTGCCGGTTATTGTTTCACTGTTTGCTATGTTTTGTGTTGTGGTATCTGGATTCCTTGTGATTGTTCTCTGTGGATGTAGTATTAAAGACTGTTTCTTGGATTAGCACAGCACCATTACAACAGGGCACTATATGGTGCTTCAATTCATTAAAGAATTTTGAAACAAAAATATCTTGCAGTTTCCACAAAAATATTAAGCATCACAACTGTTTTCATAATTAATATTAATAAGATTTTTTTTTGTGTGTGTGTGTGTGTGATACTGATGACTGGAGTATGACTACTGAAAATTCAGCTTTGCATCAGGAAAAACAAATACATTTTAAAATATATATAAAAAATGAAAACAGTTATTTTAAATTGCAAAATATTTACTATATTTTTGATCAACTAAATGCAGCCTTGGTCAGCGTAAAATAATTTCTCTGTTGGGCCACAACAACAAACTTTGGTAACACGTTATTTTAAGGTGTTTGTTACACGTTACATGTACTTACTGTTATAATAACAATAAATGATGATTATTACATGCAAGTAACCCTAACCATATAGTAAATAAAATTAAATGTAGAATTACACTGTAACAAGGACACCTTAAAATAAAGTGCAAGCCAATTTTTTTCCAGTTGAATTTGCAGCTGTTATTTATTTGATCGTTTGATTGTTTATATTTATTTATTTTTTGTGTTTATGGTTTAAAAGATGTAAATGCTTAGGCCGAAACAGGACACTATATGGTGGGCATCAAAAGTAACAGTAAATACATTTATAATGTATTTATAATGACATTTATAATTCAAATAAATGCTTTTCTGAACTTTCTATTAATTAAAGAATTCTGAAACAACAATGCTTTACCGTTTCTACAAAATTATTAAGCATCTCAACTGTTTTAAACACTATAATTATCAGAAATGTTTCTTGAGCAGCAAATCAGCATATTAGAATGATTTCTGAAGGATCATGTGACACTGAAGACTGGAGTAATGATGCTGAAAATTCAGCTCTGCATCACAGGAATAAATTACATTTTAAAATATATTCAAATATAAACCAGTTATTTTAAATTGTGAAATTTTATTATAATATTACTGTTTTTACTGTAGTTTTTAATCAAATAAATGCAGCCTCGGTGAGCATAAATAACTGCTCTTTTTGGCCACAACTAACTTGATAAACACTTAATACTGTTTACATCCAGTCAAGCACACAGCTGTATTTTTCACATTTACAGTTCAAACCATGCAAATGTTCAGTCGGAAACAGGACTCTATATGGTGGGCTTTGAGGTTTATGTGCGAAACGTATAATCTGCTCATCTCTCTCCCCGTCTCTCGCTATCTCGTTCTGTCTCTCTCTATCAAGCCAACTATCTATCAACTCTCCCCTGCCTCAGCCAGACTCCAGGAAGTGACATCATCGACACAAGACAGATGGTCTCATTAGATAAGAGAGGCCTGGGTGGCATCACAGCTGGATGGGAGTTATCAACAAGGCATTTGTCAACAGAACATCTGAATGACCTATTTACTTTCAGCGAGAGCTGTAGATTTAAGGCCAGACAGTGTGGAGGGGTTGAGAGCCATGAAGTCGTGGTGTTAGACAAGGCCGTAACCATGTCTTGAACACCGAACAAGCTAAATGTGATAAAGGCCCTGAGTGTAATAGCTTTTGGTCCTAAATGTGGTAAAGGCCCCAAATGCAATAACTTTTAGCACAATCGTTTGTGCGGTCAAGGTGGTGCTCAGATGTTGTCATGGTTACAGTCGCCAAGGACTTCATTTTACTCTGTTTTGTACTAAGAAAAACAGAGAATGAAAAAATAGCATTATCCATAGTCCTTTTAGGCATATAATTATGTTAATTCATATAAAGTATGTTTGTTTGTGTGAGAGTGTGTGTGTGTGTGTATCTTGTATCGTGAGTGTTTGAACTTGAATAGTTTAAAGGAAGAGTTCACCCCAAATAGAAATTTTGTCATTGTTCACTCACCATCATTTTGTTTCAAAGGAATGTTCACTTCATTTTATAGAAATCAAATGCACAGAATTTGAATGGTGAGAATATAATTTCCTGACATTCAACATGTCTTGTTAAATTCCACAGAAAAAAAAGAAAGAAAAGATATACGGGTTTGAAACAACATGAGGGCAAGTTTTTGGGTGAACTATATAGAAGTATGGAAGCTTGCTTATGCCACTGAATATACATTTTTAAAAAAGATTCAACTTTTTATCACACAATTGAGAAAAAAAGTCAGAATTGAGTGATAAAAAGTTATAAAGTCAGAATTACAAGATATAAACTCGAAATTGCATGTTACAGTTCTGAAAACTAAAGTCAGAAATGTGAGATATAAACTTGCAATTGTACGAAAATGTCAGAATTGTAAGCTTTCTTTCCTCAGAATTTGATGTGAAGAGAAGTGAAAATTGTGAGACAAACTCACAATTGCACGAAAAAAGTCAGAAATGTGAGATAAAAAGTCGCAATTACCTTTTTTTTTTATTTATTTTTTTTTAGTTTTATTTATTTATTTATTTGATCCCATGGCAGAAATGGGCTTCCATAAAGAAGTTAACCATAAAATTGAATTAGACTGGGGTAAAGGCTCCTGAAAATTCAGCTTTGCCATATAAATAAATTTATTCCTTGCAGGAATAAATTACATTTTAAAATATATTAAAATAGAAAACAGTTATTTTAAATTGTAATAATATTTGACATTATTACTGTTTTTTTTTTTTTTGTTTTTACTGTATTTCATTAAAGCCGCTGTCCGTAAGTTTTGCCTCTTTGTCGCCATCTCTGTTTGAAAACCTGGAATTGCAGCTGCTTGCGAAATTATCTTCCCTGCGTGGGATGTGCTCTGGCACGGCTCCAGCCGGATGAATCTAATGTTTTGAGGAGTATGTGTGTCAGTCTGTCAGACACCACACCGGTGTGGATACTGTACTTAGGAATCACAGATTTTAGCCTACGTCTTTGAATATATGACCCAAATAAGAATTTTCACCGTATATTGCCATCTGAACAAGTAAGTAACAAGTCTGCCACGTTTGTTCTGACCAACTGAGGAAAAAAGCATTACAATAAATCACTCTACCAATGGTGATTAAATCTAACGATCGGTTAGCTCATATCACATCAAACTAGAGGTCTGCTACCCGACCCGAGCCTGACGGGTCCCGAAATACTTTCGGGTTTCGGGTCGGGTTCAGGTTAATGTTTAATGAATAGCCTCGGGCTCGGGCTTGTTGCTATATGTAGGCTACGCTGCTTTCATAGATGCATGCACACACACACATTATTGCACACATATATCAGAGAGATCGCACAGCGAACACCAGTGTTGGGCTAGTTACTCAAAGAATGTAATATATTACTCATTACTAGTTACTCCTTTCAAAAGTAATATTGTTACTTTACCTATTACTTTCTGGCAACAGTAATTAGTTACACTACAAGTTACATTACAGTAGAGCTGTCACTTTTTAGTCAGCTAACCAATCACAGTGGAGGAGGGGCGGGACTAATACCATCACACCCTGCTTGTACTATTACTGAACAACAATGGAGAAGTTAATATTTCTTGTCTCTGAGTATTTATGTCTTTACTAGATGGAATTGACAGAGTACCATAATATTGTTATGAAAAATAATGCTTGGAGAAACATTTCATTCGCGATGCGTCTGCCATATTACTTCAGCGGATAATCCGTATCATAGCAACCACAGAGTCTCACAAAAATACGCTGGCCTCTAAAGCGCTCACAGCTGGCTTTGGTGGACACGTGGCCTGATTGTTGTTACTTGCATCTACACATACAGCCTGTGTTATTTTTTTTTTTATTTTTTTTTAATTAAGTACTTTTTTATTTAAAAGTTAAATAAAAACTGTACTGTACTTAAATAAAGATTAAATGAAAATGTATTGTAGCTACTTAAAAGTAAAATAAAAACTGTAAGTTATTGTACTTAAATGTTAAGTAAGTACAGTTTTTTAACATTTAAGTACAGTACAGTTTTTATTTCACTTTTAGGTACAATATATTTTAATTTAATAATTAAGTTTTTTATTTACCTGGAATTAAGCACAGTGCAGTGTTAATGTTCAAACTGTGTAATTACAATGTTTTAAGAGTCTAACAATAATAACAATTCTTATTAGGAATAAAATGCAGTTTTTTTTTTAACTGTGCATAGTGCTACTGCATTTTAATGTTGGTCATAATGGTGGTACTTGGAAAGCCAATTTTTTTCTGAGGTGGTACTTGGTGTAAAAAGTGTGAGAACCACTGGTGTATAGTATGTAGGTAGTGTGTATATATAAGTAGTGCATATATTTGAACTGACAAAAAAAAAAAAAATAGTCCTTAGTGTAATTTATTTATAAATCAAGCCAGACAGGACTTTTATCAAAACTAAAGTAAACTTTTAACAGAAGTAATTTTTTTTTCTCCCTAACACGGACGCTCTATAGTGATGTGTTTGATGTTGCAGGGCCTGCTTGTGGGTTTGTGATGTGGGGCAAGTGTTTGAAGGCCTGGGCAGCATCATGTGCTCTGGGGGGCAGTAAGAAAGGCTGCCGAGGTCACACGCTAACTTTTAAAGATGTTATTTTATGCAGCAGGGTTATCTGTTCACCCTCATCGTCTTAGCTCCGCTGTTATTTCAAAGGTAAAGGTCTCCGTACATAAATAGTCTATTGAGTGCTGTGATTGACACCCTGCTGGATCAATACTGATATCCTTGGCACACCGGACAAACAAGGACTTGAGATATCCTCTCTCTCTCTCTATCTCTCTCTCTCTCTTACTCACTCTTTTTCTCCATCTCTGGTTATTTCCTCCCCTTGACTTTCTCTCTTTCTCTCCCCTGTATCTCTTTCTCAATTTCTTCCTCCAACACCTCCCTCGTTTCACTCGCAGTCTCTCTATTTCTTGCTTCTCTCTCTCTCTGACACTCACATATCATGTTCAGGATGTGCACTGCTAAAGGTCAAACATTCTCGGCTCATTTGTTTTGCCACAGCCCAAAAAAAGATGTCTGTTGTGTTCTCTGAGATGATGAGGGGAGTGTGGATGCCGAGCAAGGGCGTGAGATTGATACCAAGACTGAGATGATGAAGAAACTGACAGGGGAAGAAGGAGAGGAGGGGAATGAGGAAGCTATTACCTGAGACGGAGATTAGGAGAGAAATTCTGAAGAGAAAAAATGAGGGTAGATGAGAAGAAGCTGTTTTAAGACTTAACCCAAAATCAAACTCGATTCTGTTCACTTTCCGACTGAACATTTGCATGGTTTGAACTGTAAATGTGAAAAATACAGCTGTGTGCTTGACTGGATGTAAACAGTATCAAGTGTTTATCAAGTTAGTTGTGGCCAAAAAGAGCAGTTATTTTATGCTCACCGAGGCTGCATTTATTTGATGAAAAACTACAGTAAAACAGTAATATTATAATAATATTTAACAATTTAAAATAACTGGTTTATATTTGAATGTTTTGTAAAATGTAATTTATTCCTGTGATGCAGAGCTGTATTTTCAGCATCATTTCTCCAGTCTTCAGTGTCACATGATCCTTCAGAAATCATTCTAATATACTGATTCACTGTTAATGAAACATTTAATATTAAGCAGCATATTTGTTTTCAACTTAATACATTCTTTGATGAACAGAAAGTTCATAAAAAAAAACTTTAATGAACTTTTATTTTAAATAAATAGGCCTACTTGTAACAATGTAAAAGTATTTACTGTCATTTTTGATTAATTTAACGCATCCTTACTGAATAAAAGTATTAATTTCTTTAAAAAATCTTATTGGCCCTACTAAATCTTCCTAAAATTTTTATCAAAACATAGTTTTTGATCAAAGGGTACTGAAAAAGTTGCCCGTCATCAAGATAAAGTGAGCAGTTTGCCGTTAAAGCATTATAGAGTGCATTAGTGCCTACCTACTTTTTCAGCAGCATTAGTTCAGGAAATATTTGTCCATACATTTTTCCCATTTGTTATTGTGTTATATGAACCAAGCCAACCTGCTACGAGATTAATCACAACATATATATATATATATATATATATATTTAAGCAAAGTATACAAGACTGTGAACAAGACTACAATTCCCTTGAAGCATTGTGAAGGACATATTTGAATTGAAAACTCTGGAGAAATATAAAACTATTCAGTATAAAATTGTATTATCTCTATAGAAAAAAATATTTTGTTCACTGCAATATATGCATATTGATGGTGTATCAGCTTTTTTGCCGCTATTTGCTCGCTTCAACTCCCTGATTTTGTAATGTGAATTTTATAATGTAGTTTTTCACATCTAATTCAGCTGTCAAAAATGATTATTTTAATAAATAATGCAAACAGATGGCTTTAACAAAAGCATGCACCATCAATTAATAACCTCAGAACTAGTAGGTCTGTCTTTAATTTATTGTTAACTATCTATATCCACATGGAGAAAATTAATAGTTTTTACTCCCAGAACCGGAATGTTGCACTCTATTCTGTTCTAAACAGCCATTCAAAATTAGTTTTGTATTCTCACAAAATAAGTCTTTCATATAAATATTGCTAATATTACATCATATTATAGCAGATGTTTCATGAGTTCCTGTTTTTTTTTTTTTCAAAACTCTTAAATACTATAAATAAAATATAACTTATATGCTGTCTTTGACATCACAGTGCTAGATAATTGCTTTTGTAGGAGTTTAAAGATATAGTTCACCCAAAATTGTCATTACCTCATATTGTTCCAAATGTATATGACTTTCTCAGATATTTTGAGTGTTTTTTGTCCATACAATGGAAGTCAGTGGTAACCAAAACACAGCAGCCAACTTTCGATTTCATTCTTTCTCTTGTTCTTCTTAGGTCACCATTAAACATGAAGGACGGGGCTGAATAATGAATGGGGCACTTCTTAGCCTTTTGAGAAAAGAGCTTCTGACATGACCTGATCTTATTTGCTGTCATCTCTCTCTCGCCGTCTCTGACAGACTCACTTAAACTTCCTTTGTAAATCTTTTGATTAAATTTTGCAGTTCTTCTGGATGTGATGATATAAGAGAGACAGAGCCAGTTCCGGGCACCGATGCGATGAGACGCGACGGCCCTGCACGAGCACCAGTCCAGTGGAGTAAACCTTTTAAAGCGCAGCTTAAATCTAAGAGGGTCACGGGTCAGCCATTGCACCCGTGATGCTACATTAAGCTTTTCCACACTGGAGTGTGTTAAAAGTTTAGACTATCAACTGAAAGCTTTTTTCCTGAGTATGGTGAAACTTGTGCCGCAGAATTGCAAATAATTTGTAGGACAGAGAAGAAAGGCAATGATATAGCCGCATGTTTTATTCTGTTTGTTTAGCTTGTTGGAAACCGGGAAAAAACACTAACAAGAGAATAAGTGCTGCTTAGAATTAAATTTGAGAAAATGGGAACTTAACTGAGGGGTGGGGGAAGAAAAAGATGAAAGATACGCAGGACAGACTCCCTCTACATGCTCTAAATGTACATAATGATCCTCTCTCACAGACGCATGTGCAATTATCCCCGCTGAGGTGGTACGAGCTCTCTGATGGCTATTTTGACAGTTAAATGGCTACAGTGTTATTGTAGTGATTTAGGGTTGGTGCTCTAAAATGTCTTCTGCTGGAGGTATATAAACTCCCGTTTCCTCTCTAGATGGCGTAAAGTGCTGTACCGCCGGATCGGGTTTCTGCTAACGAGAGGTAAAGTAAACGACGATGAGAGTGAGTAAAACCACAGTGTTGATGTAGAAATGTGAGAGTCCTCTGTGGGGGTGAGCTGCAGAATGAAAGATATTAATATACAAAGCAGCTGTTGCTCATAGTTTTGACATGTTTTTTTTAAAGTGGCAGCAGCACATGTGTGCCAAGGAAACCTGAAATCACATACATTGCAAGGCTCTCCCTATGGCTTAATAATCGTAAAGGAAAAAAAGGGGTGAGGGTGGAATTTGGTTACTGCCCAATAATGGCTGTCAATGGAAAGTCCCTACTGCGATATAGAAACAACTGTGTGTGTGTGAGATCAGTTACAGGCACTGACTTATTTTAAATTGCTCGAAGAGCTCCACAGATTTACAAAAAGTATAATCAAGTGACTCTGTCTGAATTATTATTTGCATTTGTCCTTGATATTAATATTTGGAACTCCTTTGTGCCCTAACCAGGTTGCACTGGGTGATCCAGCAATAGTGAACTGTCATTGGCCCAAAATCCCACTCCGCCTATCTGTATATTAAATCAAATATCAAATATGTTTTGATTGGCTGTCATTGTATCACACCATGCAGCACTTTCACTTTCCATGTGGTCAAGTCTTCTTTTGTTTGTTGTCTTTTGCAGTATATCAGGGTCAGAAATTCACTTTTCCATTAACAAGCAATATTTACCCCTTGGAATTGATTTCCAGAGGCATTTTTACCATTTGTCATCACGGTTTTTATAATTACATTATTAAATGTAGCTTTAAATGTATTTATAATTATCTTATAAATGTTGTATTTTTATGTAAAATACTTACATTTACTGTAATTAATCAACATCAGTGAAGCAATCAATGACTTCAGTTCATTGCTAGTTCACCAACATCTACAATCTCACAAAACCCCCCATTAATGAAGCTGACTGCACTGCATAATGAATCTCTTTTTACACTGTATCTACACTTTTTTGTTTATGAGGAGAAAATTTGTGAGAGTGCAGAACTCAATCTGAGTGCATGCTTAATAAACTCCAGCGTTTTGAGCGGATTTCTTCTTCAACGGTGACTAATATATAGGCCCCTGATTGTCCATTGCATTCATAAGCTCAACAGAGAAGTGTGATTGGATGTAATGCTAAAAAAAAAAAAAACTTAACATGAGCAGATCTAAATAAAATGCAAGAGGATGTTTGTGTTATCAAATTGCAATTTTATGATGTGGAAATATACCACTAATATACCAAACTATCTCATATATTCAAAAGTATGTACTTTTCTGTCACCATCGCATGTTTGTATTTTAATTTAGAATTTCTTGTGTATTACAGTAACTCTATTACAGTAGTTTCTTTCCTTGTAGCCCATGTTATGCCAATGACGGGCCTTGTGACCTAAGTAATGTACCATATCTTACCTTCTCAAATGTTTTGATTGATGCAAACATAATTAAACCTGGGTTTAGGCTCTTTCTGATAAACATATGGAGGAGGAGAGCAGGTGTAACTTTTATGGCGTCTGCCTTTCCACGAGTCTTATGTAAACAGTCATAAACCCATAGAGGATAAAAAGAATCAGAGTTAATCATTGGCGTTGAGTTTGTTGTGTGCATGACAGGTCACACCCGCCAAATATAAGTTTACTATACAGACAGGTGACAAATCAGCGAGGAGCTGCGCTGTGTCTGGAAAATGTCAACTGTTGTTTTCTCTTTTTTTCCATGCGGAACGAAGGTGAAGGACAACACGCCGCCATCTGTTTGCAGCTTAGGCCCAGAGAACACATGGCTACAGGTGTGAAGCAAGGACAGCGAGTGATACAAAGGTTGGACAGCTCAGTATTTGTCTCCTTATCGCTCTCATTTTATATCTCCCAATGGCTCATCTCTCTTTATCACTTTCAAAACCTGACCGTTCTCATTGCACCTCATTGCATTTAAGTCGTGATAACCCGGGTGTCAAGCAAATGTCCAGAATGCTTTATCACCGCTGTCATTGTGTTCCCTTCACAACGTCGAACAATATTACCCATCACACTTAAATCAATTGCAATCTTTAGAGGAGAAGAGGAAAAACATCAGGTATAGTGTTATTATGCTCTCCGCAGCAGCAAGGCGTAAACCTGGAGCCAATCTCCATTACAAACCGAGCTGAAGGAAGTAGAGCAGAACGATGAACGAGAGACGGGCAAGAAAGAGAAAGAAGGAGAGAGACAGCCACAATATGAGAAGATTTGTGCTAATATATGGGCAGATACTTACACAGGCGCTTATATACACCCTAAAAATGAAAAGTCTGGCCTGCAGAATGTAGTACGGGTGGGTATGACCAAAAACTTATATCATGATATTAGTCATTTTATTTCACAGTAGCGGTATATATCACAGTATAGTTATTTTCGCTTCTAGGATAATCAGAGAAACTGTCTATACTGGAGGCGCTCATGTGGAACCTAGTTTAAGCCGTAGGCCATAGTGTTTTGCTTGGTGTCTGGTTTTTAAAATCACACCAATGATATACCGCAGTGTAAGTGGTGTAGCAGAATCAGCTAAGACACATTTCTACCATTGCATAGTATGAATATGATCATATATGAAAGTCAGAATGCTTATGTGTGTAGAGACAGAAAGGGACAGAAAATTATGGATATATAGCAAGAGAGATAGACATTCATGAAAGAATGTGAGGACAAAAACAGCCAGACACAAGAACAGTTTTTTTTCCCCCAGGCCGTATCCCACCTCAACAACACATAACACACCGGTACTGTACATCTGTAAATAACTCATCAAACCTTCAGCTGTACTACATAGGACACATGCACATTCACAATTCTGTCTATGGACATTTTTCTTTTCTGTATATTTTAATTTTTTATTACTATTGTTATTGTCTATTCTCTTCATTATTAGTGTTCTTTATTACCTTAATTATATGTTGTCTGCACTATGTTTGTACTTTCTGTACTGGAAGCTCCTAACACCAAGACAAATTCCTTGTGTGTGCAAACACACTTGGCAATAAAGCTTTTTCTGATTCTGATTCTGAAATACAATGAAAAATGGGCAATAAGAAGTTTGAATGTTCTCTACACAGGTGTGATCCTGTAGAAGTCCATTTCCGCCACATAAGAAAAAAAATGCATACCCTGCCATAGCTGTTAAATTAAAAAAAACATAATTTTGACACAAAAAGTACAAAAAAATAAGAAATATAATCCCCCAAATAGAAACTACAATCCAAGTTACTGCAAAATATCCCCCTATAAATACAACAAAACATCACCCTATAATACAAATTATACAAAATTAAGACCCCCAAATTTATACGTAACCATTTTAAAACACAATAATATTGAATGATCACAAACCTGACTCATCTTTAACCATATTTTCAAATTATGACAAATTATGACAAAAATTATGAGATAAAGGCCCGGTTTCACAGACAGGGTTTAGACTAAGCCAGGGTTAGGCCATAGTTCAATTAGGCATTTAAGTAATTTTTATAAACGTGCATTAGTAAAAAACATTACTGGGGTGCAACTTGAGACAAAACAATGGCATTGACAGGGGCGCGGGAAGATGTTTTGGGGGTGCTGTACGCGTGCGCGCGCGGGGGGGGGGGGGGGGGGGGGGGGGTGTTTGCGATAGAGGCTATTTACACTAAGTGCTAATAGCTTTAGATTCTATTGTTAAAATAGCAGGATATTCTGCTAATTACTTACTGCAAATAGTGGCAATTATCTGCACCTCAGCATTGTAATACATTATAAGACAGTATGCATTAATAACTTAATAATAATAAATTGAGTGTAAATTTTTTATTTTAATTCAAATTATTAAATGGATGCCACCTTATTGGGACAAAGCCCTCCTTACACCTACCCTAACCCTACCCGATACTTTATTTTCAACTTTTTGATTATGTCCTTCATTTTTATTAAAAATAAATGCTTTTCTGATGTGATTTAAAATTTGAAAAGGGAGAAAAAAGTTTGCCAAAAGGCAGATTCGAACCCCGGTCGATCGTTTCAAAAGGAGTATGACACATGCTTTACAATCTGCACCACTGAATCTGACGACTGATGACCGTCTTTTGTAATGTTGACTTGCCCAATTACACGTTTGTGGGTGGAGTTAGTGTAAATAGCCTCTGCCAACAACCGGGCTATTTGCACTTTTTTTTTTATATTCCCAACAGTTAAACAGTTGCTCACAGAAAAAAACAGGGTGTGCTTCAGCACCCCCACTTCCCGCGCCTATTGGCATTGATATATTTTAAGATCAAACAGTGCAAATTTATTTCAGTTTAAACAGCTTAGATGTACGCTTTAGTCTGGGACTAAGCTTAAGCCACTAAGCCTTGTCTGTGAAGCTGGGGGGGGGGGAGTTAAAATTCTAACTTAAGTCATAATTATCACATGGAAAGTCAAAATTGTATGATCTTTGTCAGAATTGTGATGTAGTGCTAGTAATTATGTTTATTGAATATAGTGTTAAATGACCTTAAGTTACCAAGTGTGACTGACTTATGGTGCCCTAGTGAGGGCACAGGGTTGAATCCTGCAGAGCTAAGACACCACAGTGAGGTTTGTTTACAGACTTTTTATTTTCATAAAGAAGCAGCAAATGGATATACACAAAAACCACTATTAAGCATCCAGTCAATTAAATGGAAATCTTTATGGTTTGATGATGTTACATTTCATTCACTTACAGTACAATATCTTGTCTTCTGCTCCAAGTCTGTTTAGGCCACTTTAGTGTTGTTTACAGTATATACTATTTCCAAACTGTACATTCACATTGAATCACAGATGATTCTAGATCCTATTCAAGGGGGCTTTAGCCTCCATCATTCATCACAGTCCTCCAGAGTAAACCTGTGATTTACTCTCACAGGTGCTCCACTTCTATCATTCATCCACAGACCGCTTTTTTCCTGCTTAATAAAATGTAGCCACATGTGTTTGTGATAAATAGTTTGAGCCTACAACCTCTCTTGATAGAAATAAAGAAACATACCTCAAGAGCACAGCAACTCATAGTACCAAAGGCCCCCTAAGGCTCTAATGGCTTATGCTATGAATATTCCCTATAATCATTGAATACCATGTAATCACTCCTTCAGTGAATATTCCTGAAATGTGCTTTTGCATATATCATTGCATGCAACATATTAGTTCATGAAGGATTACATTTTTTCAGACTTTCATGGTTTAGGAAATTCAGAATGTCCTATCTCTATTGTCTTTATAATGTGTTGCAAACAGTGTATTGGTTGAATGTGTCTTATAAATAAGGATGAATTTGATTTTGAGACATTTTATTGAATGTTTGAGTAATAGAATGGAAAAAGGCGTATTCGTTCATCAACTTCATTGTTGTTTGTTTTGTTTTCCTTCTTTGACTTCAGCAAGCTCTTGCTTCACTATAAATCCTCTCACACACTGAAGTCACAGCTGCCTGCCCTGTCTAGTCATGTTTTTTTAATTGTCAGTCATACTCGCCAGCGTTCGTGGCGTTGGCTACCAGCCCAACACTTCGTCCTGTCCTCTACGCGCCTGCCAACTGTCCCCCTCGGGGTAACGAGAAGAACAAAAACACACTGCCGAGCAAAAGGCAAACTGCACACCTCTGTGTTTGACACAAATGTAAATGTGTGTTACATGATATTATGGCTGCCCCAATCTAACTGTCCAAGGCCACTTTTTGTGTTGTGCTCATGAATGTGGGTGAATCTCACTTGATGCTTTTTATTTGGGCTCATTGAGTCTACACTCTGAAAAATAAAGGTTCTTTATTGGCATCAATGGTTCTATGAAGAACCTTGAACATCCATGGAACCTTTAAAATGCAGAAAAGGTTTTTTAGATTTTTACAATGTTCTATAAAATGGTTATTTTAGGAACTGTTCACTAAAAGGTTCTTTTGGGAACCAAAAATGGTTCTTCTGTGGCATCACTGCAAAAACACCCTTTTGAAACCTTTATTTTTAAGAGTGTAGAATAACTATTACTATTGCTCATACCTTGAGTTGGTGATTTGAACTCACCTTTAACTCTAAATATTACAGTTTTTTTATAATCACATACAAGTCACTTTTTCAAAACCATTTTCCTAACCAACTTTCAGCTTGGCACAGCTGTTAATTTCACATCTAAAATGCACTACAATTACCAAAACATATCTCAAATCAAATCATTCTTCCATAACGCTAGCAAAGGTTGTCACTCAACAAACACACTTTGTCACTCATAAAACAATGACTTAAAAAAAACTAACTGCAGGTAGCATTACACAGTGTTTTCTTTTGTAAAATTTATTTGCAGAGTAAGAATGACACTCTCTACTGTTTAGAAATTATAGTATATGTTGCAAGGCCCATGTTTGCATTACAGTACAAAATTATTCCTAAGGTGTCCTCTTTTATGTACAGTAGTTAGTAATAACTTTTTTTTTTTTTTTTTTTACAGTCGCTAGGACCCATTTATTTTTTCAAAACTTCACACAGTGTGCACAACTGTGTGCTAAACTGTGGATCATTTATCATTGTTTTGGCACAAATGCATTCAATGACTACATCTTTGTTTTCTCACTTAGACACAACCACCACCAACACTCTGTGTACCTACAGGCCAATTTGCATGTTTACATCCTCCTTTCAAAACTGTTAAACTTAATTTCACAAGCTAACATAATACAAAACTGAATAAGACAGCAATATGTTACATTTCTACAGTAATAATACTGAGATATATTCCACATCTAAAAAAAAGAACTATCAAAAAAGTAAATGTAGCTGAACAACTCCACAGTTGTGTATACAAAATGGGACACCTTAGGAATAATTTTGTACTGTAATGTAAATATGGGACGTGTAACATAGTGTTTTTAGGTTATTGTTTTATAAGTGACAAAGTGTGTTTGTTGGTGGACGAGCTTTGCTAGTGTTATGGGAGAATGACTTCATTTGAGACATTTATGAATAGTTTTGGTAGTTTTAGAGTGAATATTGAATGTGAAATTAACTGCTGTGCCAAGATGAAATTTGGTTAGGAGAACTGCTGCAGAGTTTTGAAAAAGTGACCCAATTATTGAGAAATGGGTCCTAGCAAAAGTGAGTCCTAGCAGAACTTTAGTGTACCATTTGTGCTACGGACATGATCGATTCTTTAAATCATGTGGCTTGTTGAGGAGAAGTGTGCAGTTTGTTTTTCCAAATGACCAGACCTACAATTTTTGCCGCAAAGCTAAAAACAGACTAAAATTGCTTGCCATATCTGGAGATATTTAGAGGGTTTGGTTATTTTTTATTGGAGCCAGTAAGCAACCACCCAGAAAGCCCTAAAAACCACTACCAATAAAAAATAAAAAATAATAATAATAATAATAATGAAAAAATGTAATAAAATAAATATTTAAAAATAGAAATAAGAAAAAAATTAAAACTGCTAGTAAATTTCACTAATAAATGACAAGTAATACATTGAATTAAATGTGATTTTTTTAAGTAGAAAGTATGAGTGTAATAAAAAATATAATATAAATATTTTCTTGTAAAACATACTCCAATAATCTGTTTTATTTACAACTTCTAAAATCATTTTCTAAAGACCCTAGCAATAACATAGCAACACTATGGCAAGTTTTGCTTGTGAAAAATATGAAATGGTTCTGCTCCAATTTATATATGAAAAAACAACAACAACACAAAGAAATCTGTACACCAAAAAAAGCGTGTTAACACTACTCATTTTCTTCAGAAATTGTAAAAATCTAGTTTATGATGTTAAAAGATGGTTTGAGATTTCACTGAGTAGCTATCAGAAAAAGAAAAAACTAAACAAAACTGTGGTTTATTAAAAATAAGGACACTTGGTCCTCACGTAGTAACATAACAAACAGAATTATCATGTGAGACAAACAGAAGGAAGGAGCTTTATATATCTGGCGTGTTTATTCGACACTTTGCAGACTGTGCTGGAAACTGTCAGACTGGATTTGCATATTCTTGCTTATCTGTAGAGCTGAGTTTATTTGGTTGATAAGCTTCCTCCTTAGCGTGTTATTTATCAAGACTGCCATATGCAGTTAATCAAAACACACCTGTCAAACGTGTCAGGTGTTCCACAGGCCTGTCTGAAGAAGGCAGGTGATTGGTGGAGTACAGAATGAACAGAAAGACGCAGATACAGTGTTTCCGAATTTCACGAGGTTGCTTTGGTTTACGACACACACCGAAGATGGCCGTCTGAACCGGGGCAATATTTACATATATATACAATAAGCATAAATAGATCATTTGTGCTGCATGTCACAGACCTGAATGAGACAGTAATCTTTTTAGCAAATAGTGTGCTTTAGTAATCGGTAAGCACTGGCTCACATGTATAAACACACTCACACAGATATCTTCACATCTTACACCTTCATTCTAGGGTAAATACACGGGTGTAGAAATGTCCCAGCGTGAGACAGACTATCACTGATTAATTAAACTGTTCATCAACATAATTGCATTATGTGAACAGGTCAAGAACACGTCATATTTTGCAAAGAAAGAAATAATAAATTACAGTTTGTTTAAAGAAGCTGAACGAATAGTCTGCACTGTGACATTTTCATGACAAATAAGCTTGAGAAATTTCATCCAATAATGCCAAAAATCTTTTTTCTCAATCAGTATTTTTGTCTAAAATAAATTATAACATATATTTACTTAAAAAGCAAATTGTCTAAAATATTGTCTAAGATATTAAGACTTATTTTCAGGATATCTTGAATAAACTTCATTTTTCCTCATCCTTTTTGTTATTTGTTTTAAACAAACCACATTAAAAATTAGCATTTTTGTTTAATATATATAGAATAATATATTTTAATTTAGTTTAATGTAGATATATGTTTTTTTGCAGTGCAGTTTATATTAAATAAGTAAAATCCTCATTTATTCATATATATAAACATGGGTGCGATTTGCCAGGGGGGGTCTCCCCCCGATCTAAATCAAATGAATCTCGATTTAAAAGTAAAACATCCAGACACATTAAGGTAATGGGACTTTGGGGAGGAAAATATGCATAATTATCATGAAAACAATGTCACAATGCAATAAATCGTAATGTTCCAAAAATGGGCAATCTTTGTGATATAATTTTAATAAAATTTAAATATATAATTAATTACATATGTATTTATAATAAATTATATATAATTTCAGTTTTAATAAAATTATATTTAGATATATTTATATATACATATAAAATGTATTTTCTCTTTTGATTATGTGGTACAATGTTTCCATTATTAAATATAATGCTGAAAATCTTGAGACTGCGAGACTCTGAGACTCTTTTGGTGTGTTTAATTGAGCTTGCTGGAATCTCAGGGCCGACAGTGACATTTAATCCTGTCACTGTGTAATCTTGATGAAGCACGCTAGATTTGATACTGTGAATTAAGGCAGGAACAAAGCTCCTTTACTGTGTTACAACCATCCACACTGACACTAGTGATCGTTTAGAGGAAATATGAGAAAATGATTCTCACACAGACACATAAGAACAGTTTTATAATAACAATTAAGCTTTCTTCTTTCAGTGTCACCTGTGTGTCACCACAGCAAAAGAATTCATTCTTTCAACCTGTCAAAATGTCTGAAGTCGTCAGGAAAATATGTGCAAATACAGCATTGCTGATGGAATTTATTATTTTGTAACAGGTGAGCATAAGCACATTGAAAGAAATAAGTGGAATTTAGTAAATAGTTTTTACATAACATATATGCAGTGTTCTCCAATAAATTCAAAGGTTTTAAATTACCAGATGAACCATGTGATCAGCTGGGTTAAATATTGCTATTTGTGGCTATTCATTTGAAACTGTGTGTTTTAACATTTATTCTATTGCAATGCCCTATACTGTAAGTGCATTACTGCAAACACAGTTTTTTGTGTTTTTACAGCTTGGGGGTCAAACCTATTTCCAAACGTATTACCTGCATTGGTAATAAGCCTTCTTTAGTTACCTAACACTAACACTAGACACACTGACTCTCAGTGTTCTCCATGCGTGATTAGTATCTAGCATAACACTGGTACTGATGTGATACAGCACTTGCAGGTGTTGTAGTGTACTTGTATTTGCATTCTAGTGTTCTTCTGGACTCTTCTGGAATCTATAGGAAGATGTCATCTTAGCACTTGGCTTGTCTCCATACGTCAGGTAACTGCTCTTACATAAATAACTGTGCTTAAATGGAAGACACTTAAAACATTTGCTGAAAACTGAAGTGTTAATGCAAATGCATATAAACAATGCATGCTATTTAGATACAAAATCATAGAAGGTCACAAAACAGGTTGTACTGAGAGTGCATGCAAGCACAAAGAAATAGTCATTACCTTATATCCTGCTTGAATAAACATAATGTTTCTGCATTGAGATAAAACTCATACTGTAGATACATATTTTAATTAGTAGCTTATGTCTGAGTTGTACAATTGAGAAATTTAGTTAACAAGGAACTGAAATGCTAATGTTCCGTTTAATTGCTACGATTGTCCACATACCATAATATTTCAGTATACATAAATCTTTTTCACTAAAGAGTAACTTAATGTTGTTATCTTGCAGTATATTTCAAGTTCAAGTTCAAGTTGAGCTTTATTGTCATTCCGCTACATGTGGGGACATACAGTGGAACGAAATGTCGTGCCTCACAGGACCACGGTGCTACATAAATACAGACATACAACACTATAAACCTATACACAACTAACCTACTGACAGATTTTGACTAAGAATACTCTATATAAATGTTTACCCTATACAACTAAAGATAAAGATAGAAAATACAAACTACAGGTGCATCTCAATAGAATGTCGTGGAAAAGTTCATTTATTTCAGTAATTCAACTCAAATTGTGAAACTCGTGTATTAAATAAATTCAATGCACACAGACTGAAGTAGTTTAAGTCTTTGGTTCTTTTAATTGTGATGATTTAGGCTCACATTTAATACAAACCCACCAATTCACTATCTCAACAAATTAGAATACTTCATAAGACCAATAAAAAAAAAACATTTTTAGTGAATTGTTGGTCTTCTGAAAAGTATGTTCATTTACTGTATATGTACTCAATACTTGGTAGGGGCTCCTTTTGCTTTAATTACTGCCTCAATTCGGCGTGGCATGGAGGTGATCAGTTTGTGGCACTGCTGAGGTGGTATGGCAGCCCAGGTTTCTTTGACAGTGGCCTTCAGCTCATCTGCATTGTTGGGTCTGGTGTCTCTCATCTTCCTCTTGACAATACCCCATAGATTCTCTATGGGGTTCAGGTCAGGCGAGTTTGCTGGCCAATCAAGCACAGTAACACCATGGTCATTGAACCAGCTTTTGGTACCTTTGGCAGTGTGGGCAGGTGCCAAGTCCTGCTGGAAAATGAAATCAGCATCTCCATAAAGCTTGTCAGCATGGAAGTGCTCTAAAATTTCCTGGTAGATGGCTGCGTTGACTGTGGACTCAGAAAACACAGTGGACCAACACCAGCAGATGACATGGCAGCCCAAATCATCAATGACTGTGGAAACTTCACACTGGACCTCTCCACTCTGTGCCTCTCCACTCTTCCTCCAGACTCTGGGACCTTGATTTACAAATGAAATGCAAAATTTACTTTCATCTGAAAAGAGGACTTTGGACCACTGGGTTCTTTTTCTCCACAGCCCAGGTAAGACGCTTCTGATGTTGTCTCTGGTTCAGAAGTGGCTTGGTAGCCCTTTTCCTGAAGACGTCTGAGCGTGGTGACTCTTGATGCACTGACTCCAGCTTCAGTCCACTCCTTGTGAAGCTCTCACAAGTGTTTGAATCAGCTTTGCTTGACAGTATTCTCAAGCTTGCAGTCATCCCTGTTGCTTGTGCACCTTTTCCTATCCAAATTCTTCCTTCCAGTCAACTTTGCATTCAATATGCTTTGATACAGCACTCTGTAAACAGCCACACCTTTCAGTAATGACCCTCTGTGACTTACCCTCTTTGTGGAGGGCATGAATGTTCATCTTCTGGATCATTGCCAACTCAGCAGTCTTCTCCATTATTGTGGTTTCAAAGAACAAGAGATACCCGGAATTTATACTGTAGGGATGGTCATTAATTGAAACTCAAATGTAAATATTCTAATATTTTGAGATACTGATATTTGACTTTCATGAGCTGTAAGCGCTAATCATCAAAATTAAAACAAAAAAACTTTTGAAATGTTTTACTTTACATGCAATGAATCTAAAATATATGAAAGTTTCACTTTTTGAAATAACTTACAAGAAAAAATGAACTTTTTCACGACATTCTAATTCATTGAGATGCACCTGTATACAAAATGTTTACCATAAAAGTTTACCCTATACAACTAAAGATAAAGATACAAAATACAAACTATACAAATGTTGTGAATTCTTCCCCTTTAAGTTTAAAACTTGCGATCTGCGTGATGTTTGTAATGACTTGCGTAAATAACGTAGTGCAGTGTTCACAGCATGTATAGTCTTAGCGTAACTGCCTATTCACTAAGTTACTTCAGCGCAGCAGTAACATCGTGTGCTCTCACTCAGGTGCAGCATTTATGTGCAAGAGAAAGTGCATAACAAAGTAAGTTACTTAGATGTATATTGTTAATTACCTAGATTGTTAGTGTACCGCAATTGTGTTAACTTTGACAGTGTTTATGATGTTATTGAAGTTTAACGATCTTTCTGAGTGTAATTTGATCCTGGTTAACGAGCGGATTAGCCCGCGGTGGCGTGCATTGTTCATGTTTACAACTTTATTACATTTAAGTGTAGTATTTTCAGGGTGATAATACCTTTCAACGATCATTATTACTAACATCTGTACTAACGATGCAGTCTCATTTCTGTATATAATTTATGTGTTTGTAATCTTTATTGCACTGGGCAGATTATCACAGTGAGATATTTCTCAGTTTTTATTCCATGTATCAGTGCTATTTACAAAGTTGTTTATTATTGAGATTGTGATATGTTGAATTGTTGATTATATTTAGACAATGAATATTTATTTCTGTTATTTCATTTATTTCAGAAACTACCTCAAATACACCAACATGTGTATATGGTCAAATCTTGTACAATAAACAGTCAAACTCAATATGATGACTCCGACTCCCTGACAAGAGTTCTGCAGCGGTCAATAACTATTAACCAGCATTCAGTGGGGCAATCCCCAACATTGGTCCTTCGAGCCGGATCATTGACTACTGCAGTTATGTCATCAGAGGAGCAAGCAGCCTCCCTCCCTCATGCTGAAACATTAGATAGACCCTCACGGCAGCGCCGCACACCCAAGCATCTGGAGGACTACCTCCTTGACTACAGCCATCACCGACTGGCCCCTTCCTCCCAGCCTGCAGTAGAGGTGCCGGAGCAGCAAGGAGCCGTAGCCGCAGTGAGCTTAACTAGTCAAACAAGACCATCCTCCAGACAGGGTGTGCATTCAGTCACAGGCTCTACGGACTTAATGAGTATGAGTTCACTGAGGGAATTACTGAAGTCTATGTCTGATAAAGAAAGAGAGGAGGCTGTTGACATGGCTGCGCTTCAGTGCCAACTTAAGCAATATGAGCAACGACAGCGACGGCGCAAGGAGCTGATGGAACACATCACATCGTTCCTGAGGGAAGAAGGTGAGGAGGAGGATCGAAGTGTACAGCCTGACATTCCACCTACAAGATCACCTCCAGAAAAGTCACCACATCCGCCCTCATCATCAGGTCATTCTTCTCAAACACAGTCACCTGACATTGAGTTTCAGGCTAAGGGACATGTGTGTGCCACACAAGTAAAGGCCAGCACACCTACTGTCGAGTGCTTTAATCCTGGTTTTGTACCAATACAGCCAGTCCGTACATTTCCTTTGTACTCGCCAGTCTCGTCAGGTACATTACTTACAGGTTTGCCTCAAAATCAGCGTGCAACAAGAGCAGAGACTGCACCGCTAATGCTTAACGAGCAGTATGATGATGCTGGAAGGGTTCTGAAGCCACAAGTGCAGCAACCGCTGATAGCTCCCAAGTCAGTCTATCAGCACCCCAGTGTGCCTTACGTCCACCCATCAGTTGTTTTTTCTTCACGAGAACATGATACTGCTCCACTCTCCTCTAGCCTTTCATTTCCTCAGTATACTCAGATGCCTTCAGTTGCGGCAGTGCCTCAGACTCTGTCTAGTGCTTCAGTCCCTGCATTGAACATTCCAGCCCTTGCTGCCCCTTCCTTACAGCCATTCAGCCAGATGTGGAATCACCCGGAGTATTTGACTCCTCACCGCCCTTTACACGCTGCCCCACAGCCAAAGATTCCAGACTTCGTTAACGACAATGAAAGGGAGTTTGCTAACCTCAAACTAGCTCTTGATAACCTCCTTGAACCTCATGCAGAACTGGACGAGAAATATAAATACCACATTTTGCTGGAACACCTCAAACTTCCTGAAGCCCAGATGATTGGCCAGTCCTGTCGCCATCACCCATTTCCATATTCGGCAGCTATGCAGGGTCTCCAATTGCAATATGGTCAGCCCCATCAGTTGGCTCAGAGCGAGATTGCAGCGATTCTTACAGCGCCAGAAGTAAAACCAAATGATGCTCGCAGCTTCCAGAGTTTCGCTCTCCGTGTCCACCTTTTAGTCAGTATGTTGTTGTCGTTAGAGGGTCCCAGAGGCATGGAATTGAACTGCTGCTCACATGTAGATCGCTTGCTTAGTAAGCTGCCCAAGTTCTTAAGAGATGGCTTCATAGAGTATCTCCAGCTACAAGGGAAGCTCAATTCCCCCAGCATCAACCCGTACAACCTACAAGACTTCGCGGGATGGCTTCAATTCAAAGCCCAACAACAGAGACTGTCCAGCAGGTTAGTGCAGCGCTACCAGTATGAAAGCACTCCCAACAGTTCAAAGGAGAGGAATGCAGCTAAACCGAAAAGCCAAAGTACAACTTTGTATCATGGTGCTTCACCCACAGAGTCTAAAGCATCCCCCAGTCATAAGGAGTCTCAGAAGAGAACATTACCCAAAGTTATCTGCCTTTTCTGTGACAGCAAAGACCATTACATCACTCGATGCAGCAGTATCAGAGAGCAGTCTGTTGCTGAACTTTCCAAGTGGATTTCAGAGGGAAAACGCTGCTGGAAATGTGCTCGTTTCCATGCACCCGAGACCTGTAATCTAAGGAAACCCTGCAGTGACTATGGTGGTATTCACCTTCAAGTGCTACATGGTGTGGCCCAAAGTCATACAACTGACACATCATTAGCCAACTCTGAGAGCCGTATCTACCTGTTATCATCCTTTGCATCAGGCAGAGTCCTTCTGAAAGTGGTACCAGTGCTGCTACACCACAAATCAAAGACATTTGAGACTTATGCTATACTAGATGATGGAGCACAGCGCACCATGATCCTGCCCACTGCCGTCCAGCAGCTCCAGCTGAATGGTGAACCTGAGACTCTAGCCCTTCGTACAGTCCGACCAGACACTACTCACCTCAATGGCACAAAGGTCACCTTTGAAATCTCCCCAAGATGTAACCCAGAGAAACGCTATCAGGTGTTGGGGGCATTTACAGCTTCTGGTCTTGATCTGGTGGAACAGTCATACCCAGTTCAGACTCTCCGGAGACGGTACGCACATCTAAGGGGAGTTCCGCTACAGCCATTTCACAAGGTGCGTCCGCTGGTACTCATAGGTTCAGACCAAGTTCATCTCATCACTGCCAAAGAGCCTATTCGCCAAGGCACCAAAGGGGGTCCAGTAGCAGTCCATACAGCTCTCGGGTGGGCTCTCCAAGGAGCAGTAATGTGTACCACAGACCAAGCACCAGTGCAGCAATGTTTCTTTATCTCTACTGCTCACTCAGATGATCTTCTCTACAGAAATGTGGAAAGGTTATGGCAACTGGATGTGTTGCCCTTTCGCAATGAGAAGTTGGTGGTCCGGTCCAGACAAGATAACGAGGCCATGCAGCTGCTTGAGTCCCAAACGCAGCAAGTCAGTGTACAGGGTGTACAACGTTATGCCACCCCTCTTCTGTGGAAGCCAGACGCACTTAATCTCAAAGGGTTTATGCAATCTGTTCTTGCAAACCTGAGGAGTACTGAAAGGAGACTCCAGAAAGACCCTGAGAAGGCCTCAATCTACTCAGGAGAGATTGCCAAGCTCATCGAAGCAGGTTCTGTAGCCAAACTCAATCAAAGGGAAGCAGCCCAGGCAGAAGAATCATGGTACCTGCCCCACCATCTGGTGAGCCATAACAATAAGCCACGACTGGTTTTCAACTGTTCGTTCAAACACCAAGGTCTGTCTCTTAACAATCAACTCCTGCCTGGTCCTGCACTTGGACCATCACTGTTGGGCGTCCTGCTAAGATTTAGACAGCATCATGTGGCTGTAAGTGCAGATATCAAGGGCATGTTCCATCAGGTTCGTCTCCTACCTAAGGACAGACCCTTTCTCCGTTTCATTTGGAGAGACCTGCAGAGTGAGAACCCCCCAGATGTGTATGAATGGCAGGTTTTACCATTTGGTACAACAAGCAGTCCATGCTGTGCCATCTTCGCTCTGCAACATCATGCTCGCAATTTTGAGGCCGAATATCCAGGGTTGCAAGAAATAGTACACCAGAGCTTCTATGTGGACAATTGCCTCGCAAGCTTTCTTACTGTTGATGCAGCCAAACGAACAGTGGATAGACTGCGCAGCATGCTGGCAGAAGGAGGATTCGACCTCAGACAGTGGGCTAGTAGTCATCCAGCTGTGGTCGCTCATCTTCCTACTGAAGCCCGCTCCTCCGCCACAGAGCAGTGGTTAGTTCAAACCCACGTTGACCCGATGGAGCCCACATTGGGGCTTCGGTGGAACTGTGCAACTGATACCCTTGGATATCATTACCGGCCCATTGAGCATGAAGCACTGACTATGAGAACTGCCTACCAGGTGCTGGCATCTCAATATGATCCATTGGGGTTCATACTACCATTTACCACCAGGGCTAAGGTGATCATCCAACAGTTGTGGGCGAAAAAGAGAGACTGGGATGACCCAGATCTACCACCAACCCTTAAGGCAGCCTGGATAAGTTGGGAGAGCGAGCTTGAATATCTCAGGACAGTATCCATTCCTCGTTGTTATTTAACAGCCTTCACAACAACAACAGCAGAACAGAACATTTCCCTCCATGTGTTCTGCGACGCCTCTGAGAAAGCGTATGGGGCAGTGGCATATTTCGCAGTTCAGTCCGACAGTGACATTCACGTTTCCTTCATAATGGCCAGATCGAGGGTTGCTCCAAAGAGGCAGCAGTCTATGCCTCGTCTGGAGCTTTGTGCTGCCTTAGCTGGAGCTCAACTAGCCAAACTGGTGAGGAATGAGATGACTCTCTCCATCAGTCAGACAATCCTATGGACAGACTCCTTGACTGTGCTGGAGTGGATTCAGTCAGACTCCTGTCGATACAAGGTGTTTGTCGGAACCCGAGTCTCCGAGATACAGGAGTTATCCGACCACAGATCATGGAGGTATGTGAATACACAGGACAACCCCGCTGACGACATAACGAGAGGTAAATCTCTCCAAAGTCTGGCTGAGCCTAATCGATGGAGTCAAGGGCCTCCATTCTTGAAACAGGGCCAAGAGCACTGGCCTAAGAAACCTGAACTCACACAGTCGAAGGGAGTATCTGAATTGAAAGGGCTTCCATGCTACTGCCTAACAGCCGTTAACACTGCCTCTAACCTCCCTGATTCTACCAAGTTCAATTCATGGTGTGAATTAGTGGAGGCAACTCGACAGGACTGCCAAGGGCCGGCCACATCAGATTCTGCATCCAGGGAGCCTATGACTAATAGAGAGGCAGAAGCTGTCCTGCTAAGAGCATGTCAACTCCAGAGCTTTCCCGAAGAAGTTGCTGCCCTCAAGGCACAGAAACCAGTTCCTGCACACAGCCGATTAGTCAGTCTTGCTCCAGAATGGGACCCACTGACCAACATGATGAGAGTTGGAGGCCGATTAAGGAGGCTAGCAAACTCAGACCCAGAACAAATCCACCCTATTGTGCTGGACCCAAGACACACAATAACAAAGCTCCTTGTCAAAGAATTTGATGAGCGTCTGTTACACCCAGGAGCAGAAAGAGTATACGCTGAAATTCGGAGACAGTACTGGATTCTCAGAGGACGGCAGGCCATAAAGTACCATCAACTTCACTGTTTGTCCTGTCAGCGATGGAGAGCTCAGCCAAAGATTCCGCAAATGGCAGATTTGCCACCAGAACGCCTCCGACTGCTATGTCCACCTTTCCACTCAACAGGTGTTGACTGCTTCGGCCCATACCTGGTCAAAATAGGGAGGCGAAACGAGAAACGCTGGGGGCTAATCTTCAAATGTCTCACAACTAGGGCAGTACACATTGAGCTCCTCAATTCAATGGATGTAGATGCCTTCCTTCTTGCTCTCCGCCGGTTCATAGCCAGAAGAGGTAAACCACACGAGATCCATTCTGATTGTGGCACCAACTTCCGGGGAGCTGACAGAGAATTACGGGAAGCTTTCTCAATTATGGAGCCAGAACTCAAAGCCCAGCTTTCGGACTATCAGATTAGCTTCAAGTTTAATCCACCCAGTGCTCCACACTTTGGCGGAATATGGGAGCGTGAAGTCCGTTCCATAAAGAATGCTCTCCAGGTAGCTGTCGGAACCCAAGCTGTCACCGAAGATGTTCTGTCCACAGTCCTAGTGGAAGTGGAAGGGATCCTCAACTCAAAACCGCTAGGATATGCCTCAACAGATGTTGCTGACATGGATCCGATTACACCTAATATTCTCCTAATGGGGCGGCGGGATGCATCACTGCCTCAGGTGGCATACGCTCCAGGAGATATGGGGCGGCGGAGATGGCGACACTGTCAGAACATGGTGGATCAGTTCTGGATACACTTCACTAGAAACTACTTGCCTATGCTCCAGACTAGGCAGAAGTGGCATAAAGCTTCAAAGAACCTGGAAGTTGACTCTGTCGTACTGATTGTGGATCCGCAACTCCCAAGAGCTCAGTGGCCCATAGGCAGAGTTCGAAAGACATTGCCCAGTAGTGATGGATGTGTGCGGACTGCTGAAGTTGTCATTGATGGTAAAGCTTACATCAGACCAGTTGCCCGCCTGATAGAGTTGCCTGTTTTAGAAGGTAATACCAAAGACATTTAGAGAATTCTCTTGATTACCCATTTGCTACTCAAATGTGGGGGCGGCTGTTGTGAATTCTTCCCCTTTAAGTTTAAAACTTGCGATCTGCGTGATGTTTGTAATGACTTGCGTAAATAACGTAGTGCAGTGTTCACAGCATGTATAGTCTTAGCGTAACTGCCTATTCACTAAGTTACTTCAGCGCAGCAGTAACATCGTGTGCTCTCACTCAGGTGCAGCATTTATGTGCAAGAGAAAGTGCATAACAAAGTAAGTTACTTAGATGTATATTGTTAATTACCTAGATTGTTAGTGTACCGCAATTGTGTTAACTTTGACAGTGTTTATGATGTTATTGAAGTTTAACGATCTTTCTGAGTGTAATTTGATCCTGGTTAACGAGCGGATTAGCCCGCGGTGGCGTGCATTGTTCATGTTTACAACTTTATTACATTTAAGTGTAGTATTTTCAGGGTGATAATACCTTTCAACGATCATTATTACTAACATCTGTACTAACGATGCAGTCTCATTTCTGTATATAATTTATGTGTTTGTAATCTTTATTGCACTGGGCAGATTATCACAGTGAGATATTTCTCAGTTTTTATTCCATGTATCAGTGCTATTTACAAAGTTGTTTATTATTGAGATTGTGATATGTTGAATTGTTGATTATATTTAGACAATGAATATTTATTTCTGTTATTTCATTTATTTCAGAAACTACCTCAAATACACCAACATGTGTATATGGTCAAATCTTGTACAATAAACAGTCAAACTCAATATGATGACTCCGACTCCCTGACAAGAGTTCTGCAGCGGTCAATAACTATTAACCAGCATTCAGTGGGGCAATCCCCAAACAATACAAACTATGCGAATGCTTCACATAAATACTGTACATGTGCAAAGAGAAACATTGTGAGTCAAGCAGCTGACTGGGGAACAGTACAAGATGATTTGTAGTGCATGAGCATGTAAACATACATATATTGCTGAGTCTTTTGTGGGATTGTGTACACATAGCAGTGTTTGGAAAGTGTCTAGTGCATAGAGGAGAGTGTGATGTTGTTTAATCATGTTTGATCATGTTTGATCATGTTTAATCATCACTGTGTAATCATGTAACTGATTAATCATCACATTAATATGTTCCATTTTGACCTTTTGTTGAATTTAAAGTTACCTCAGGACTTCTGTGAGCCTGTTTGGTAACCCGGCCTCATGAGATGGTCTTCTCTCCAGTGCACTTCCTGTCCAGATCTCTCATGGAGCAGTGGGAAGAGACCTGAAGAGACACTTCAGAGATTGTCCGTTCAGCCTCTGAGCCTCAGAGTCCGTCTTCAGAGCATCTGTCTGCAGAAGAGCTGAGATGAAAGGCAGCACCAGTGATAGCGTTAAGGCCTGAGAAGCCCTGCTGTGTGCCGACACAAGCTGCAGCCGGAGTAATGGAAAGGTCAGAAGTCACAAAGTCAGCTTTGCTACACATCTTGGTTCACACACACCCACTGGATTACCTGGATTAAAGATAACTTTAAGACACCTTTCAGACACGATTGTGGGCCATAGATGTTGTAACAATATGATGATTTAGCTGTTCACTAGCTTAACAAGCTGGGCAAAGGCTTCAGAAATTAGTATATAATAAATATACAATAATTAAATATATATATATATATATATATATATATATATATATATATACATATATATATATAATTTAAATATTTCACATGTATAACTTTCATATCAATATTGTATATATAACTTATATATGTATGTTTTATTTGAAGTTTTATTGTAATTACTATAAATGTAATATATATATATATCATTTTTTACACATGTGTACACACATTATATATACATATAGATATATTTATATTTATTTATATACTGTATATATATATATATATATATATATATTATTTATAATTCTTTATATTTATTTATATTTATATAATTATAAAATTATTAAATCATTAATACATTTATTTATTATTGTATTTATTATTATTATTGTATTATTATTTAAAATTATTATTTATTATATATATATATATATATATATATATATATATATATATATATATTAATAATATATATAAATTTGCCATCATTATTAAATATATGCTGTCAATTGAAATACAGCATATGCATTTTGTGCAATTCTGTCAATTACTTTTATAAGTGAAGTTACACATTATTTTTGATAAATTGGCAGACCTAGTTCTCATTTAATTTTAGAATGTGGAAAATAAGAGGTTGGGATGTGCTCCAAAAACACCTAGTGTTTCTATTCTATTCTATTCTATTCTATTCTATTCTATTCTATCTAGGCATACCTGCCAGCTCTCACTGTAAGCGTGTCCTGCCGTATTTTAAGACAGGCACAGCACTGGTTAATGTTCCATCACTCTTTATGTTTCCTCTTTCAAGGTCGGTTCATACCGAAGTCAAAGGAAAGGGAAAGATAAAAGAAACCATTAGGATGCATAAACGATACTCCTTTTTCAAGCGAGCGTGTCACTACAGTAGCTTCAGACGGGTGACAAACCTTCAAGCGTGCCATGTTCGCATTGAGATACGGGCCCTTAAAGCTCCATACGGCTCCCGATGAATTCAGCGTCTATCATTGCATTATAATTCAACACTTCTGACATAACACTCCAGCTTCTGTGATGGATATAAAAGTAAGCTTCTATCAAGTCATATATCTCTAAGCCCTGCGCCACTGATCCTAGCCAGAGCAATTTATAACCACTGAAAAACAAGCTTTTTATCTTCTTATCTGGCTGCTCTACAAGAGTTGTCAGCTCCATGGTCCGCTGGCTAAAAAAAACCATCCAGAGGATTTCACAGAGACAAGACAGGCACCGGGGAACAAAGAGCTTTAGTTATAAACTGCTGTTTAAGGAGATTTGACAGGCCCTGCCAATACTGTAAGCCCATAAATGTCAAAAAAAGGTGTTTGATGATTTGATTGGCCGTTCAGCTCGCTGAGAGTCTCGCCGCGAGAAGTGTCCTTTCAGTGCCAATGCTCAATTGAAGCATAATGCTCTACGGCTTCTCTGCTAATTCCCAGGAAAGCATTCCAATCAAATGCAAGTCATTCTCAAGTACTGTTTTACAAGTGCTAGAAACACTTGACTTGTAGCCTCTCTCTATGTATTGCATGATAAAGGTATGCTTAACACATGAACATAGCTTCGCATGGTCTTAAAGATAATTTACAGTTTTTATACTTATTCAAGAATACATCTTAAAAAATAGATCTACGGTAGATCTACTTGAGGTTTTCTAATCATAAATTACAATCCACTATCATCTAAATCATGAATAAGTATTAAAATTACAGAATAGGTAGTGCTATAGTTATGGTTACAATTATTTATAAAAAAATATATATATAATGAATTGTATTGTGTATTGTTATTAGGGTTGCACATGGAAAATTTATGGTAAATTATTGGACACTTTCCAAAAATTTTCGGAAATGTTCTGCACTTTTGCAACCTTACCTCTGGATGATAGTAAAGCCTAAAGTGTCTTCTTTCCAAAGACACCAAAATGAAGTCAGGAACTGTTACAATTTTAAGTGAGGTAGGTCATTTTCAGCTGTGGGTCCCAAAATGGGGGGTGCTGGCTAACAGGTTAATATGTATTTTTATGTATACTCCCAACCAAACATTTAGATAAACTTATTACCCTTAAATTACAATATTACAATTCACATGTTAACCTGTAATTGTTTAATTATTAATTTAATAATAATATAATTATTAATATTATTATTATTTAAAAAAATACACTTACAATTAATATATATATACATTACTCTTATGTTTGGTATAATATATATGACTTTTATTGAACACATTTCTAATTTTCTAATTGCCTTTGAGTTAATGATATTTTGAGAGCTTGTCTTAATGGTGTATTTTAATGGTACATTAAAGCTGTTCTCTTAACAATTCATCAAGTATTACAAAATGTTCATTTTGTTAAATAACAATTAAATGTGCTATACATTTACTAAGTTTAGCAGTGCTACACTTTAGATCTTGCATGTAATGACCCGATATTATGACATATCTATAAAAATGGCTTTGCTCACTTCCCCCATGGTCTCAGAGATTCTGCCCCGCAGAGTGAGACGGGGAAAACAATAGTCAGAAGAAGAGAGATGAGTGGAAAACACTCTCTCTCCCGCTCTCTCGTCCAGTGTAAAATTCCCCAGCGGGAGTGTAAATTAGACCTCGCTCTTACGATTCCATCAATGTCAACAGATTAATGAAGCACTCACAGAAAAAGAAAAGCAGGGCTCTGTGATCGCGCACACACAGCTAAATCTTCAAAAGCCCAATACTTTTCAGATGGCATGAAACTTTAATCAACTTTGCTTAGTGCATGCATAAGAAGTCAATGAGAACAGTGCATTCTTCATATCTTTGGAAGACTATAGCAATCAAAACCGTGCAGGTTTTTTTTTACGGTTTTATTAAGTGACACACACAAAGGGATAGTTCACCAAAAATGACACGTCTATCATCATTTGCATACCCTAATGTCAAACTCTGTATGCATTTGAAAAGAAGAATTTTTGAAGAACTTTTCAACTGTTTTTGACAGATTTTTTTTTTCTGGGTGAACTATACATTTCTTTCACACTTCCTCTGAAGATTACATTAGCATTTTAACACTGAATCTGATATTGTTTATCAGTAAAATTAAATTCCATTTATTCATTTTTCCAGCTTTTGTCCAAAGTGATTTAAAAATTAGGACAATACCAGCAGATGCGATCAAACCAAGTGACAGGGTTTGGAAGAAATATGGAAAAGTATGAATTTTGATTGAAGAAACAAAAAAAAAAAAATACTTGTGTTTCCAAAATGTTGCCCCTATTTAGCTTTCTAAAATATAGCATTTCTAACAAATATAAAAATCGTTTTTTCATAGCAAATATAAGATATAATAATTAAATAATTAATAATAATTATGGGTAGACAGATAGATTTCAAATATAGTAGTCAGCATTCGAAGTGGATCAAAAAAGTTAGTCAAAGTTGTCCTAAGACAAGAACGGGTATTGTTTTGGTTTTAGGACAACTTTGATGAAAGGTTTTGATTCACTTCAAATGTTGACTACTGTATGTATGACCCTGTATGACCCTGGACCACAAAACCAGTCATAAGTGTCAATTTTTCAAAATTGAGATTTATACAACATCTGAAAGCTGTTATGATAGGACAATATTTGGCCAAGATACAACTATTTGAAAATCTGGAATCTGAGGGTGCAAAAAAACTCAAAATATTGAGAAAATCATCTTTAAAGTTGTCCAAATGAAGTTCTTAGCAATGCATATTACTAATCAAACATTAAGTTTTGATATATTTACAGTAGGAAATTTACAAAATATCTTCATGGAACATGATCTTTACTTAATGTCCTAATGTATGTATGACATTTCCGCTTCCGGCGCTGCTGTGTTCAGTCGACGTTAAAGGATGGCTCGCTCAATTTGTGTTTTATATACTCTTTTACGTATTTTACTTTCTCTTTTTACACGATTAACGTCTGCACTATTTATCTATGACAAAAGAACACTTTTGGACATCGGACACCGCTGCACTAACCTGCTTCAGAACACTTTACCACGGATCCAGCGTGGCCGTTGGAGATTCTTCGGAACGCCTTTCAACAAACCACCCGATAATCCCAGAAGGCGAAAGAACACACCGCGGACGACGCCTGGAATTCGTGACAGACTGAGAAACAAAGCTCACAGCCCCCTCTCCTCCAGTTTTCTGCTCGCAAATGTCCATCCTTGAAAATAAGATGGACGATCTTAGAGCCAGATTAGTTTCCAACGTGACATTAGAGACTGTAACATCCTTTGTTTGTCTGAAACATGGCTCACTCCCTGATCACCCGGACACCGCTTAACACCGTCTGATAACTTTGCTGTTTTCGGATGGACAGAACAGCTGAGGCGAAAAATCAATAGAGTGTGTTTCATGATTAACAAGAAATGGTGCGACCCCAGGAATATCTCCATTCTGTCGCGTTCCTGCTCGCCTCATCTGGAACATCTATCCATTTTCCGCCCATTCTATTTACCCCGCGAGTTCTCCGCGGTCATCGCTACTGCCGTTTACATTCCACCTCAGGCAGACACGAGTTGGCTTTGTCCAAACTCCACGAGGAGCTAAGCGCTACATCAACAAAACCCCTGACGCTGCCTCTATCATCGCTGGGGACTTTACAAAGCCAACTCAGAAAAGTAATGCGAACTTCCATCAGCTTATCCTGTCCAACCTGAGGACCGAATACACTGGATCATTGCTACACTCAGTTCAAGAATGCCTATAAAGCTCGTTCCAGCCAGCCTTCGTAAGTCTGATCACGCGGCCCATTTTCCTCACACGGAATATAAACAAAGGATCGTTCAGGAATCCCCGGGGTGAGGGAAGTGACGCGCTGGTCCTCCATTCTGAAGCTATGCTGCAGGCGTCTCTTGATGACGTCGACTGGACATGTTCCGGCGAGTTCAGCTGACGTCAGCGAGTTAGGATGTAGCATTAAGCTTTGTTTACATGCTAACCGAACAAGCACTGAAACGGTAACAATTAGGACATTCTCTAATCAGAAACGTGGGTGGACAGAACGTGCGTGCGGGCTGCGGTTACAACGCACTGCCGCATAAACGCCGTCTTCTGTCAGGAAACATGAGCGTTACAAATCTCATCATGTTATGCTCTCCGACGGGCAGTTAGAGCTGCTAAACTCCGATACAGAGAGAGAATTGAGTCACACTTTCAGCTCAATGACTCTCGACGCATTGGCAGGGACTGAAGACCATCTGTTCTCTGGAAATAACCCCTCCGCTGAGGTGAGAGCAGATCCATTGCTGGCCGAAGAGCTAAACATCTTCTACGGCCGCTTCGATCGCAACGGCGGTGCGACTCTGCCGATCAACGCGTCAGGAAGCAGCAGACAGAGCAGCGATGTTGATCGTGTTAATCACCGTGACGAGGAAGGTCCGGGAGAGAATTAAGGAGAGTAAACATCAGAAGCGCCGGACCTGATGGGATACTGGTCGCGTTCTGAGATCGTGTGCCGATCAGCTTGCTGGTTTGTTTACTTCCATCTTTAACGAGTCCCTTGCTACCTCTGTGATTCCACCTCATTCAAGAAATCTGTCATCATCCTGTGCCTAAGAACAGTAAAACCTTTGCCTGAATGACTATCGCAGTTGCCCTCACATCAAAGTCATGAAGGTTTTGAGAGACTTTAAGAAACACATATGCTCTCCATCCCTGCTACCTGGACCCTCTTCAGTTTGCCTTTCGCCCAAATAGGTCTACTGATGATGCCATCTCTCAGGTACTGCACTCTTCCCTCACTCATATTGACAGCAAAAATGGCAACTATGTCAGACTGTTATTCATTGACTATAGCTCAGCTTCAACACTATAGTCCCCTCCAAGCTAGCTGTCACTCTCAGACCTCGGCTTAAACACTCCACCTGTGACTGGATCCAGGACTTCCTCCCGGCAGACCACAAGTGGTGAAAATGGGCCAGTTCACCTCCAACTCCATCACCTGAACGTAGGAGCCCCGCAGGGCTGCGTTCTGAGTCCCCTGCTACTCTCTATAGCTTACACGACTGTGTGTCCTCTCACAGCTCCACTTCTATTGTCAAAATTTGCTGATGATACTGTGTTTCGGGCCTCATTTCCAACAATGATGAGACCGCATACTTGGGTGAGGGTAGAGGACTAACATCATGGTGCCAGGACAACTGCTCTCTCTGAACGTGAGCAAAACTAAAGAGTGATTGTAGACTTCAGGAAGAAGAGACAGCAGCGGCCCTACACTCTCTTATGATCAGTGGGACCCTGTGGAGAGAGTAAGCAGCTTCAAGTACCTCGTTTAAACAATCTCGAGCTGACTTGGACTGCACACACATTCAAACACAGGTCAAGAAAGCCAGGCAAAGACTGTACCATCTGCGAAGCTGAGGAAATTTCAGGGTCTCACCAGCAATCCGAAAACTTTCTATTCAGGGCCATAGAAAGTGTATTGACTCAGTGCATCTCAGTGTGGTATAAACGCCACAAATCAGGACTGCAAGCCTGCAGAGAGTTTGTGCGCTTAGCTGAGCGCATTCTTGGGTCTGCCCTCCTCTCTCTGCAGGACATTACCTCAAACGCTGCAGAAGCAGAGCTGCAAAAATATATCAAGGACTCATATCACCCGTAACCGTCTTTTCATCACACTTCCTTCGGCAAGCGCTTCAGAAGTGTGATGGCAAAATGAGAGACTGAGAAGGAGCTTTACCCTCAGTCATCAGGCTCCTAAACTCAGTCTCAATAACATTACAGGACTCATTAATAACTGCGACACCCATCATTCTCATCATCCGCATGCTGCTATGTGTACATACCGTACAACCTGTTTGCACATTCATCTTGCACATCCCTGGTTATATTAATATTTATTAAACCCTCAGTTGACTGTATTGCAATTTAGTTCATTGCACATTTTACTTTATTTTATTTCTTGTTTGTACTATTATTATTATTATATTACTTTATTTTTATCTATTCCTACCTATATTTATAGACATGCTCTGTGTTATGTATATCTTTTTATTTTATTTTATTTTTGCACTGTCCATTGAGCGGACCCGTCTGATCTACATTTCACTACTGATAACCTGTTGATTGTGTATGTGACAATAAACAAGAACCTTGAACTTGAACCTGAACCTTGAACCCTAATGATTTTTGGCATAAAAAAAATCATAATTCTGACCCATACAATGTATTTTTGGCTATTGCTACAAATATACCCCAGCGACTTAATACTGGTTTGATGGTCCAGGGTCACATATTATATTCATAGTAAAATATTATTTAAAAATATAGAATTTCACATATATACATGTAACATTAACATGTAATTAATTTTTTTATTTAGATTTTTGATGTGTGTGTAAATTTTAAATCTGTAAGTTCAGATGACTGCACTATATAACAAAGATAATGCTGTATGAACCATTTATGTTAAATATGGTTTGAAAAAAAATCATTTGGAAGAAGGTTTGGAAATTTGTGTCTGGAAAAGTATGGCATTTAGAAATGGAACCCTGAAGGGAGTGATTCTACCATAATCGAGTATCAATAAAACCCTCTGAAAACTGATTATCTGCATCGTGTGTGTCATAATCTGTCACGGAGAGTCAAAGTACTAAAGCAAAGCAGGAGTTCACGTGCACTCTTGAGGGACATCGATTCCCCAAGGTTACAAGGTCGAAGACAAGTCAATGTGCATCTAAAGAAAGCTCCTTGTAATCTACGATAGCCCAAAGCCGCCCGACACACACATACATCACATGAAAGATTCTGACAAAGGAGCAATAGATGGCCCTATCAAAGCACATCAAAGCTATAAACATGCCAGAAGGTCTTTAAAAGTCAACCAAGACCAATAGATGCGTGTAAACATCCATTCACACGTGGGTATATTTCACACGAAGGCCATAATTAACCTATGTGTGGCGTAACGGCAATACCAATACAGCAGATAAGAGCTACATCAATACATTCATAATGAAATGTGGAAAAAAACGATATACACGCGAACGCAAATGCCTGGAGGGACATAAACCTGAGCGCTAATGTCTGTTTCCTTTTTTTCTTTCCTCTATGACTCCGTTGTGTTATCATGAGTGACATCACATTGGTTATGCTCCAATGAGCTTCCATTTGAAACATTTGCTTGCAACGATAGCATTGCCAATTTTGGCCTAACTAAGACAAATGTGCTAATGAGGGGCTGGTGTCATGGCGGTGTAAACATCAACCCATAGAATGCTGGGAGTGATGGCGTGAGGGGGCTGTTGTCTTTTCCCGCCAGGGTCATTATGCTAATGGAGGCTAATTTGCGAAGCCTAGCATCGCATCGCAGCCGACAACGGCTGATTGCTCCAATTTGTTCCACTGCTGACATGAGGCAGGCTGTCATGAAATTCAGGAAAAACAGCATATTTGGATGGTGTGACGGGATGTGTGTGTGTTTGTGTGTTGTTGTTAACTAAAAGGCTATTTTTTTTTTTTTTTTTAAATTGGAAATTAAATTAAAGTCAATATTATATAAGTTAAGTTAATATTATAATGAATATCTAAAAATGCTATTGTACCATGTCCAAAATTGTAAAAAAAATAAAAATAATAATTGTCCAAAATTGTCCAAATTGTCCAAAAAGGCATTAAATGTTCAAATACAATAGTGTTACCATAGTGCTTTTGGACATTTACCATAGTATTACTAGGGTTGTTTCTAGAAATGGCACTATGAGTTTTTCGCACTTACCAAGTAATACCAAGGTAGTTTTTGGTACTTTGTTCTTCCTGTTGTATAATTTGACCTTTGCTAGCAGCACGCTGTACTACATCACTATAAAACACACATTTACACCCTCATACTTTTATAGGGTGAGAAATGGAGAGAGAGATAGAAAGTGATTGTGAATAAAAAGTTGATATCCACAAAGAATGAAGTAAATTATTTACAAAACTACCACAAAAAGTAGCACTGCATTGATCTGTGAAGCCCGGCATAAACTAGCAACTGTAAACACTTGCTTACAGAAATGTACTTTGATATTTGCAAAAGAAAAAAAATTATTGATGGTTTAGCGGTTTCATCCCATTTCCCTTCAGAAGCAGCAATGCAATGAAACAGCCCACAGCTGTATAATATTGAGAGAAAAACACTACACAACAAATAAGACAGGAACAAAACAAAACACTCTTACAAATTGTAATATCTCTTTGATTTGGGGCTCGCGTGTTATCTACATCTGCGTATTGTCTCAAGCCCCAGGCAAACAAGCCAAAACCCAGAAGTCATTTTCCCCCTGGATGAGTCGCCTGATTTATATCAGAACGAGGTTTCTGTGCGCTGCGGCTGAGTTGTTCGTGTGCTCCTTATGTACGGTGACACTTTAACTCTGTAGCCAGTATTTAGCATCCTTTCCTCGCAAATCAAATTCGAATTGTTCAATAAGCAGCCAACATATTGTGAAAATAAGCAAGACGCACCATGAAATTGGACTGTCAGTGGATGAAGCGCAGGTACACAAACAAATGCCCCATTACACTTTATTGCACACACACAAATACATACCAGTGTACATATGCATAGGTACTTACAGAGGCCTTTTAGATCTACAAACATGACTCATTTTACAGCAGAGACAAATTTATTAAACAATCAGTCTTTGGTAAGTAAACGCAGTTGCACAGTAGCATAAAAATGCATATACTGGCTCTGTTTCTAAACTGGCCTTGCTGTTTCTAAAGCACTCCTCAGTAGGGGTTGACATTAGTATAATATTCTAAAATGCAGAATAGACCTATAGATAATATTTTTAATATTCCTTTTTTGGTATTGAATGGATAAATATATTTATAATTGTTTTTTTTTTCAGTTTAGACACCATCTTTGAAGGATTTTTACGACCCAGGCTCACTGACATTTCGGCTAAATTACATTATGTTGCTTCTTGCACTTTCAGTGCATTTTCAAAGTGAAATGTCCAGTGAGCAGTGCTAAAGGTGTGTTCAATTTTCTAAACAACATGTTGTTGTACATATCGCAGTAATTCGGCAATGAAATGTCGGGTGAGTGGCGCTAAAGGATAATACTCTCATTTGAAAATAATGGACCAACTACACTAAACCCTACCCTAAACCTTACAGATAGAGTTAACAAAAGCAAATGTGAAAAAAAATGCATTTGCTGAAGCTTGCATGCCATTCTACCGAGCAAGTTTACCATGATAATGTGATGCAAACGTGAAAATGCATTGCAGATCATGCACTATAAAGTGTTTTGAGATCATAACATATTGTTGTGCAAGAAACCGTGCAAAAAAAAGTCTTTATTGATCGATAACCTTTGTGAAAATAGAGGTTGTTGGTGTTTTACTGCCTCTAGTGTTAGTTTCAACTGGAGAGTTTTAAACAAAAAGTAGATAGAGGTACATTTATGTTGCGTCTGAGAATGCCTTCTTATGATGAAAACATGTTTTCTTATAATTTGACTATAATTAAGCATAATAATAATTTTGCGTCTGGAACGCACCTATGATGCATATGCAGCTCATAGTTTTGGAACAGAGCTATGATGACTTCTTCATCTCATTTTATCTATTCTGTTTACTTTAATTGTTCTACCATCTGTGCATTTAGGCTGTTTTAAAGACATTTTGGGGGCATTTTTAAGAATGCCACTATATATATTACTACATTCAGTGTTGTTTTATATTTTATGACTGTACATGACAATTTGTGGCAACCTCCGCCCACTCACCAAATATGTATATCACTTTAACAATACCAAAACTAGAAGAAACGAATAATTACAGGGGCTGCCTGACAGAAGAAACAGCATGCGGCATGAATCCTAAAGAAATAAATACAAATTAAAAAGGGGTTTTACGGTGGCAAATTGCAGATGTAATCATTCAGTGAAACCTTCTTATTAACTTCCCTTTCCATGCATATAAATAAAAGAAAACAGTTTTAAATGAAGTCGTACTGCATCTTGCGATCTTTCATACGGTCTGAAAACGCAGGGCAAACTTCTTCATTTTGTCATGTACAGTCTTGATGAATCTCCACAGTCCAATTTTTCTTCCTGCGTTCCCAGGGCTAAGCAGGAAGCTCACGTCCATGTAATTTGAATGTTAATGTTCTAAAGTCGGATTAAGTTTTCCTGTCTTTTTCCTCAACGGTAAGGTAAAGCAGGACTAACACCTTTTTTAATGTAATCACCGCTAGCCCCTTTTAGAAGAGATGAATATTTCTGCCTTCCTCTGTTCATTTCCATTTTTAATCTAGTTCTGCGTGATTGATGGGCCGTAGGAAAGACATCAGAAGCCTGGATAAAACTCTCAGCTCTTAGCTGACTTATAGTCATGTAATAACCGGCAGGGCAAAAGAACAGTGGCGTATTTGATCAGCGTTTACATATAAAAACTCGCCGTAAAGCTCCTCTCACTGTAAAATGTGACTTTAGATAGATTCGGTGAGCACGGTTTAATTATTTTCACCCGTTCTCTGTCAACAGGCAACCGAGAAAGGCTCAAACGGAGTGAATGCAGCATGACGCATCTTGTGCCATTATTGTTTCTGAAGTTTTTTGTAGTGCCAGAATCAGTTGACAAACAATCAAAGCTACTCAGCTGTAACAGGCTTTTCCAGCTTTCTGGTAACAGACAGAAAGAATCAAAGTGCTTTAGTAGAATGGAACATGAACTTCACAAAAGATGCCAAATCCATGAGCCATTATGGCAAATGGAGAAGAGGCCGGGGCTCTGTTTGATGTGCTGTGCTACAACTTTATTTCTTTTGTGGAATACATGAGATGGAAGGTAACATTTTGATATTAAAAATGAACAAGAACAGATTCTGAAAGAACAAAAATATAAGTCTAGGACTAGAGACAAAAAAGGGAGAAACAAAACATTTAGGAACCAAATTGCTTTAATTATAAAAATTACACAATTGCTTGATGAAGGTGGTTTTTCAGAATTTTTTTATTTAATTGAGTGAGCTTGTTTCTTAAGGTTTTTACTTTAACTTTTAAGGACAATTTAAGTTGTGTTTTTCTGTTTGTATTTAGTATAAATTTGTTTTATTTTGATGTTTTCACTCTCATCCTGATTGTATTTGTGCCAAATAGATATTAGAAATAGATATTATATTTTTAGATTCATTTTTTGGGATAAATATATGAAAAGTTATTTACCTAAAAGTAGACAATGTAATTAATTTGTGTTATGTTCTTAATCCATAGCTTTGTTTGAGGAACAGACTGAAATGTAAGTCATTGCTCACTGATAATCTTCATCTCATTAGTGTTTGTGTATATTAAACAAATATGTATCACGTCCACCAGGTTGGACATCAGTGATGCCAAACCCATTTGGTGTCGATTAGCCCAGTTAGCATATGCAAAAGTGTGAATGACTATGGCTTTCCTTACAAGCCAAATGGTGTACTTTTTTTGACTGAAAGTACTTTTTGTCATTTTTTGGCGCTTGTGCACATCATTTTTTTCTTTTGAAGTTAATGTAGAGTTAAAACCAACTGACAAACAAGCTGTAACATGCTTTTCTCACTTTCCGGTAACAGGCAGAGAGAATCAATGATCTTGAGTCACATTGAGTGGAATTGAACATGAACTTCACAAAAGTAAGCCAAATTCATGCCCCATTATGGCAAATGGAGAAGAGGCTTGGGCCAATAAAACCCTCAAAAGTGCTACTCTGTGGCCCAGAGTCACGTCACTCCCTCAATCACCCTGCAAAGTGCAATACAGAAGCCATTTCACTGCTTGACGTTATAAAGTGTGATCAAGGCTCGTGTAATCATGCACTGTATAAAGAAAACTACTCAAAATCAAAGCCTGAGGGGATAAAGAACACTCACTGGCAGCCTTTGAAGCTCCACTCTGAGGTTCACTCTAAATTCAACCATCTGCTGTAAATTGTATTTAGTTGAAGGATAGCATTTCACTCATTGGTTCATTATCTCTGAAAAGGGGTCTTGTGCCTGTCCGACTGTATCCTGCTAGCTGCCACTGAGAGACGTGTGGACAGCTTTTATGTAATTCTCTTAAATGGTCACACATTTGTTGCTGAGCAAACTTTCTCGCCAAGTCTTTTTTATGTGGAACACAAAATAAGATGCTAGGCAGAATGTTCACACTGCTCTTTTCTCAATAACTGGGTTTCCATTCATGTATTTTTATGCAAATTGTGTAATGTTGCATAAAATAGAATGCTGAATAGAAACTACAAGATGAGCATAGAAATTCATTATAAAGGGCATAAAAAACATATGCTTACTTGAGGTGAGATGTGATGATGCCTCAAGTCATGTGACTGATTAATTCACTCTATTACCTTCCACAGCTTAATTAACCACAAGTAATATATAATAAAAAAAAATGTGCTGGCTTTCCCAGTGGCTGCAACTTCTATTTCAATTTTGCACCAATTTGGTGTTGCACAGAAGAAAGAAAGCCATATGGGATTGGAAAAGTATGATGACAGCATGATTTTTGGATGTACTGAGTGTGCCGCAAATGTACTTGGACTGAAAAAATAAAAAACAAAAAAACATTAATCATCAATTAAATCAAAACTTTTTTTCTCAACTCAATGTGAATCCAAGTTTGAAAGCCATAGCGGTTGCTTAAGTTGCTTGGTAGCTGCATTTGTGTTTGTATAATGGTTGTAATGTATAAAAATACATTAGCCCTGATCACGTATATTTCAGTGTACTAAACTTTGTTTTTGAGCAAGTTCTCCTATTGCCATAGTAACCAGCCTGCAGCCTCAAATTCTCTATTGTAACTCTGCATGGATAAAAAGCAAGACATTTCGTACAATATATATTTTTTTCCTTCCACTCAAGCTTTGCCACTTATTCTTTCTTTTTTGCTCTCTTTCTCTGCGTTTTAACTCTGCTATTCGCAGAAATTGGGTGGCCCCATGGGTCACACCCCCAGGAGCAGGCTTTAGTAACTTAGACCCGGACCCACTTAATCCACAGAATGGGGTTGCAATAACCTCCTCCCTCCAAAGCAATATCTGAGAGGCAGGTCAGGCATTTCCTGAGCGACGGCATTGAGTGCTTTTTGACTGCAGGGGAAGCAGCATGAATACTGGCTCTCTGTGAGCCTAATGACAGGCCACGGCGAGGACCGACCCTTGCCTTCCTTCAGATGTGAATGGAACGTACAAATATAACTAAAGCAGACTGTGAAGAATGGAGAAAGAGGACAAATGCAGAACTCTCTAGCAACCAAGTTTTAGGAATATTTATATAGCTAGGTTTTTTTAAAGTTTAAGTCTTGTTTTTTTTAAAAAAAAAGTGCATTTCTACACCATTTAGTGGTACCAATTGGAAATTAGACACCAAATGTGACTAGATTGTCTACCAATATTTGTGTGAAAAAAAAAAAAAAAGAATAGCAGTGAAGAAACAAAAAAATAGAAGCTGAATCCCTTCATGAATCACTCTTCCACAAGGCGTTAACAAAGTGCACTTGTGATTGGTCAGTTAAAGGAAGTAATGTTGCCATTTATTAACACGTGTCATCCTGAATCATTTTGAAACCAAATGCCATCATTCTAGCACTAAAATATGCTGAATTCATATTCATCTTTTTAGTTGAAATAATCCTACATATTAATATATTTTCGTGTTTGTTTCAGGGTTTTGTGTTATTGGGAAATGAACCCTGAGAATGGCTTTTAAATTCCATTTTAGTTCTTGAATTTGAATTTAGGTGGCAAACTGCAATTAAAAAATACATTTACACTGCTGTTTAGGGTCAGTAAGATCATGTTTAATGTTTTTGTAAGAAGTCTCTTATGGTCACCAAGGCTGCATTTATTTGATCAAAAATACAGTAAAAAGAGTAATATTGTGAAATATTATTGCAATTTTAAATAAGGGGTTTATGTGAATATATTTTATAATGTAATTTATTCCTGTGATCAAAGCTGAATTTTCAGCATCATTACTCCCGTCTTCAGTCACATTATTCTTCAGAAATCATTCTATAAATGCTTATTTGCTGCTCAAGAAACATTTATTTTTCTTATTAATTGTTTCAACATATAAAAGAAATTAGAAAATAATGGTTTATCTAGACTTTTTGAAAACTTTGAAAAACGTTTTAAAGGCCTTGAAGTTTGAAGGTTTATAGGCCTTTACAGATAGATGAACTGAAAGGAAGCTCATCTTAAATTCTGAATTGGGCTCAACCTGCATATGACAGCACACAAGTTCAAATTAATTTAAAATTCACCAAGCAGTCATCTTTATTTTTGCAACAAATTGAATAGCTACAGTACAGTACAAGCATGAAGTTTGGTAGCATTCAGATTCAAAATGAAGTTGTAGTGCCATATGTTTTTTGCACATTGAGAATAATGCCCCGCTCACTTCAAGTGCTCTGCCCTTCGGCGTGAACGGGACATATCGATGCTCACCTTACGGTGAAATTCGCCCACAGTGTTTACACTCTTCAAATATCAACCTACGGATGGCTTACTTACAGTCTCTGCAGATTGCAAATCCTGATAGGAGAAAATATGACACACTTGTCTTGTGCAGTCCTGTTGGTTTCTTCCATAAAATCAATGGATATGCTGTTAAATTAAAAATACATTATTGCGTGTGCATTTGTGCCGGTGCATGGGAGGGAAAAGGGAAAGTGCTATTTTTATTGTAAACATTTGTTTTTCTTGTCCTTTTGTAATCTGCAAGTTGTCAAACCGCACACCAACGCATTATCTTTCCCTTTTATAATGTACTTATTTGCATGTGACTCAATAGTCCTATGTGGAAAACATTTTCATGCAAGTGATTTTGTCCTCTCGATTGTACTACCGTGCCTTTGCTTTGTTGTGTTTTTTAATTAATCCCGTGTGGCTTTGATAACTGTTGTGTAGGGTTGTTTCATATTCGAGTGTGCCCCACCGGACTGCCCTTTATGCCTTTTAATTGTTTGTATTAATGGAGTTTTGAAAGTAATTTCTATTTATTAATGTGAGTTACAAGTCGCAATTTAGATTAAGCTAATTTTTATTCTAACAAGCATTATTTTGTATGGAAACAGCAAATGAATTAATCTTCTTAGTACGAATCTGTCACCTACCGCCTCTAATCGCCTGCTGTCTAGCACATTAGTGCCTCGTGTTAGTGAGGTTTACTAGGTTTTTTAATTATATCTAGTTTTTTATGCATATTCTACAATTAGCAACAAATACAGGTTTTTAGGAAGCGTAGTGTAATAAAACATGAAAAGTAAGTTTATTAAGAGAAACTGATTAATATGTTTTTAATATTGTATCCAAAGTGGCTTTCTCCTCATATAACGCCTTTGCTCAGGGGAACCCGTTCAAAGGTTTTATTTGCTCTGTGAGCTAAACTGCATCTGCTGTTTATCCATGTTGACCTGATAAGGCTGAAAACAAAAAGAGGACGTGAACAGATGTTTCACGACAGAATGTGATAGCACATTCTGCTCCAGGCTAATTCAATAATGACACAACAGGTAAAATGCGTTACAGATAGAGAATAATAGAACAGAAGTGGGTGAAATTTATGTTCGGCTCGAAGGTGAAAGAGAAGCATCTGAAAAAACAAAACTCAATGGCAATAACCGTCAGCCATATGTGAAGTGATAACAAAAAAACTTAACTTCATCTGTTGGTTTGGACTCACATTAATTGACGTTTTCTGCTGTTTTTTTGTTGTTGTGAAGGACCAGAGCTTCCTAAAGTTGGGTTAAATTCTCAGCCTGGAAAGTAGTTCATTTTGAGACAATTGATTGTCCTCACATGATCTCTAAAAGACAGGATCCTAAAAAAAAAAAAAAAACTGATCTCATGAAGCCTGTGTAAAGAACATGGCAGAGTTAGATTTCACCCCAGTACCAAAGGAAATAAACAAGAAATTATATTGTGCAAGAAAACAGAGTATGCCTTTAGAAACAATACAATTTTTGGCATTATTTTCATGACGATCACATTTTCTTTTTCTTTAAATAAATCATTGCATTAGAAAATAATAATAGAAATAATAGAAATACATCTTGTTGTCTCTGTTGTAGCTCAAAAAAATAGTTAAAAGTATATGCAAATTTCTCTTCTTAAAATGTATGTATATATATATATATATATATATATATATATATATATAGTTTGGGATGAAATATGACTTCACTTGTGTTTGTAAAAAAAGTAACTAAAGCTCTTGAAATGACACGCAAACTTAGCGACACTTTATCTTCACAACAATCACAGTGTGATGAAGTGGAAGTGAGATGGTGGGCTATGAATATTCAGAGACGGTCCTTTGTTGTCATCTGTGAGCCATAATGATGCTGCGTCTGTGCCGTTTGAGGCTATTTCTGCATTGATGTCTAAAAAACACATTTGCACATTAAAATGTTTTATTTGCATGGCCCATTTCACATGTATGAAATTAATTAATTTACAGAAGAGCTGGAGAACTTCCCTTCATTTTTCAGGTCAGGCTGTGTGAGTAACATGTTTATTCATGACTTAAATGTGAGGCTTTCAAACTTAAGACCCACACAGAGACTCTGTCCAGGGAACAATGTGTCCGACAAATTACTCATTGAAAGAAATGTCAGAAAAAAAAATGAGATTATGAAAATTACTTGGAAAGAAGAAGAGAGAGGATTAAATGTGTTGTAGTTAATAAACAAGAAAAAAAAAAAAAACAGAAGTGAAAATAATACATTTTATTTATTATTTTAAATTCATGGAGAGAATCGTCCTTGTTAGCAAAAAGTTCAGTAATTGCATTCAAAAATAGCTGTGTATTGTAAATAAAAATCTGTGAAAGCATCATATATTGCAAAAAAAATTCAGCGTAGGCTTATTGGAAAAATGTGCAAAACTCCAAAAACGTACTTATGAATGCAATCAATTGCATGAACATTAGGGGTAGTAAATTTTTTTTTTTTAAATACCCTATTCTAACACTTTTACCATAGTGCATGATTTGTAAACTAACACGTTGACATTTACATCACATAACCAGCTCTATATGTTTTTCTGACACAGTAAACTTGCTCAGTAGCACACCCGGTACTGCACTGCACCTGCGATGTGAAGCACTGGGTTCAAGTCCTGTGAAAAACGTGTTGCGATTAAAAGAGCTTAAAGACTTGAGTAAATGTGTAGACTTCAGTAAATGTGTTTTTATCTCACTTATGCTTTCGCTATCACTATTGGTTAGATTTAGCAAGTTATATTCAAACACGATACAGCATTAACCTATTAGTGCCACTCATCAGACATTTCATTTTCAGACTACCGCGATGCATACAGCGTAATAAAATATTTTATATACAATGTATTTTTTGCAGCATTCATTAATCTTAAAGTTAAGATAAAGTCAAAGTTGTTCATCACATGTTTAATTCATAGTGCAGTTTGTATCAATTAAGATTAATAACAATTGTTGGTCAAACTTTAGTTTGGGCAACAATTCTCATAGTAACTAACTATTAACAATGATTATTTGCCACAATAAACTGATAATTTGCTGCTTATAAATAGTAAGGTAGTTGTTAAATTTAGTTATGGGATAGGATTAAGAGATCTAAAATATGGTCATACAGATTTGGGACTTAATGTGCTTTATAAGTACTAATAAATAGCCAATATGCTAGTAATATGCATGCTAATAAGCAACTAGTTAATAGTGAGAATTGGTCCCTAAACTAAAGTGTTTCCAAATTGTTCATTGTTAGTTCATCCTAAATAATCTTTAATGAACCTTAACCTTAACAAGTGGATCCTTATTGTAAAGTGTCACCCATTATATTATAGTTGTTTTGCCAGGCTTCAAAAAGTGTGCCCTATATTTTCCACAGCTCAGCACAGAGAGTCACTAGTGAGGGTCTTTCCACAATCCTGTCATCTGTCAGCATTTCAGAACGGCTGAAAAAATGTGTGCTCAGAATTAATGCCCATGAGAAAAGATGGCTTCAATCAGGTTGTGTTCCACTATAAACTACTGAGCTCATTCATTCGGCTGCTGAAAATCAAATAGATTTTAAGCAACCCGAAAATTCTTCCATCTAAAATATGATGCCCCAATCAGAGAACAGTAAAATAGGCCACAATTACTCACTTTAGTAATGCTGGAAATATCTGCAAAATCAAAAGTGACCAGTCAAGGATTTTGTTGAGTTGTGTTAGTTACACTCAGGCCTCTCTCAAGGAACTGTAAGTAGCATTGGATTGTCAGATTACTTATTTGAAATGACTTCTCACACACACACACACACACACACACACAACACACACACAAGAACAGAGGAGGCAGTTGAGAGGAAATGTGACTGTAAAGTTGCCTTCTCACTGAACTCAGTCACAAAGGAGTCGTCATAGGGAGAGTGGGAGGGGCCAATGATTAGAGGGAGGGGTCAGAAAATAGAATGCATGCTGCACCCGAAATCGCATGATGCTCTACTATATAGTACTTGAAATAAACATTAATTAAAATAAAAATAAAATAAAAACTTTCAACTTATTTCAGCTAGTTGCCAAAAAAACATTTCTCTTTTAACTTGATGTACTTCAATTTAACTTGAAATAACTAAAACTAAAACTGAAAAAATAATAACAATATACTATATTATAGTTTATATTATATTAAAACCTAAAAATATTACAAATGAGAAAAACACCACAAAATTAATAAAACTTTAATAATATATGATACTAAAATGACAGCTTGAAAATTATTATTATTATTATTATTTTATTATTTATTAAGAGTTGCTTTACAGCAGAATTGATCTCTGTTTGCATCTTTGAATCATTTTTTCCTTGTTTATCCCTGTAAAGCTGCTTTGAAGCAATCTGTATTGTATAAAGCGCTATATAAATAAAGGTGACTTGACTTGATTTGACAGATTACATTCATACTTCACTCACTCATTCATACTATATAGAACATACTTTTTTAATTATTGTGAAGTAATTGCTTGTTTAACAGAAGTAGCTATATATGATTTCAGACACAGTCAGTGATTAAAGATAGGAAGATTGAGTCAGTCATGGAGGGGTAAGCGAGAGAGTGGGTGGAGTCAGAAAATGACAAGTTATAAACAGAGGAGGAGGCAGGTAGGCAGTGGGAGGAGTCGGAAGAAGAAGAGCAGGCATGTTAAGGTCATAGATATGAAGCAAGGATTCAAAGATCAATGAATTAGAGGAGAGAAGAGGCTCTCTGTGGTCGTCGACTACCAGTTATCAACTCAAACACACACACAGACTATGAAGCATATGGTCAGATGGTAAAGGTCACTTTCAGCTTTGTGTTTGTGTCCGAAACTCACTCCATCTCCGTATGCCAAGCAGTAACTGAACAACAGCTTCTGTTTGCACTCCAGACATCAGCTGCAGCCTGAAAAATGTCCGTGGCTGACGACTTTTGATTCTCTACAGACCCTCTAATGAACCCGGCTAAAGGCAGCAGCATCTGTTGTCTTTTCCTCTTGCACTTTTTTCTGTCAGCTCCTACATGAACGGAGAAATGGACTGTTTGTCAGGTACTTTGGCTTTTTTTGCACTTTTCTGGAGCCCTCTTCAGCCGCGGCCCTTACAATCCGCATGATGGGCCGCTGCATTTCTGCGGGACCTATTAGTGCCGACATCTCTGCTGCACAAACAGGCTCAGGAAATGAGGCATGTCAAAGTCAGTTTCTTTCAACTTTCTCTCTTTCTCTCGTCCTCTAATGCCAAACAATCTCCCTTTTGTTCACTCCATCAATTTTTTGGAATCAACAATTTTTTCCTTGCATCTTCCTCGTTCACCTGTTTTGCAAGTGCGATCGATCTTCTTAAGTGTATGTGTGTGAGAGAGAAACACATGGATGAGTCTATGAAACTGATGCCTTTTCTAGTTCAATAAGGGGATTTTTTTCATTTAAACAATGTGGTTTATTTAAAAATTAATAACATGCACAATGCAAGCTACAGAAAGGTATCAGAATGGACAGTTTAACAAGGCAAGGCAAGGCAAGTTTATTTATATAGCACATTTCATACACAGTGGTAACTCAAAGTGCTTTACATAAAAGAAAGTTAAATAGTCATTAAAAATAATAATCACAGCAATAAAAACGAGGAATTAAAAACAAGGAATTTAAAACAAGCAATTAAAAAAAAACATTAAAACTCTTCCGCAAAAAACCTTCCAAAACACCTAACTATTCCACTACTTCACCCCCTACTTACTTTGACCATCAGAAACCAAACAAATAGAACTCAGAGGTCCTACTTTCAACTGATTAACCAACACACTTGTTTTTCTTTGCCCACATTCTCTTTACCATCACAGCACATACTTTAACCTTCTGTTTAAACTTTTAAAATGATATCAAAATTGATTTAAAATTAATTTAAAACAGTTAAGGATAGAGAATGATTATACATCCACTACTTCACCCCCTACTTACTTTGACCATCATATCTGACCTATTCGCTAAAACTCGGGGCGTGCCCCGTCTGTAATGGTAGGAATTTAGAGTTGGTAGAGCGATTCATGACTAGAACCTCCCTTCTAGCGTCTCACATTTTCTCGGTATTTCCTATACCTTCAAATGCACTATTTGCCTCTACGGCTCTTAGTGCCTTAGAGAATGAGAATGAAGAATGAATCACGTCTGAGTGAGTCCATCGCTCTCCCCCTCCCGCACTCCCTCCGCTTACAGACAGTCCCTAGCCAGAAATCAAACAAATAGAACTCAGAGGTCCTACTTTAAACTGATTAACCAACACACTTGTCTTTCTTTGCCCACATTCTCTTTACCATCACAGCACTTACTTTAGCCTTATGTTTAAACTTTTAAAATGATATAAAAAATGCATTTAAAATGAATTTAAAACAGTTAAAATAGAAAATGATTATACATAAAATACAGTGCAGTCAGTTCGGACGTAGCACAGAGCTCATTCAACAAATGCACAGCTAAACAGATGAGTTTTGAGTCTGGATTTAAATGTGGCTATTGTTTTTGCACATATGATCTCTTCTGGAAGCTGGTTCCAACTGCGGGCGGCATACTAGCTAAAAGCGGACTCCCCTTGTTTTGTGTGAACCCTTGGTATTTCTAACTGACTCGATCCTAATGATCTGAGTGGTCTGTTAGGTTTATATTCAGTGAGCATATCTGCAATATATTTAGTTTCTAGGCCATTGAGTGATTTATAAACGAGTAAAGTACTTTAAAATCAATCCTAAATGTAACTGGAAGCCAGTGTAAGGACCTGAGGACTGGTGTGATATGCTCAGATTTTCTGGTTCTAGTCAGAATCCTGGCAGCAGCGTTCTGGATGAGCTGCAGCTGTCTAATGGTCTTCTTTGGAAGGCCGGTGAGGAGACCATTACAATAATCCACTCTGCTGGTGATAAAGGCATGAACAAGTTTCTCCAAGTCATGACTGGAAACAAAACATCTAATTCTTGAAATGTTTTTGAGATGATAGTATGCTGATTTAGTTACTGCTTTGACATGACTACTAAAACTAAGGTCTGTCTCCAGAATCCAGAATCACCCCAAGATTTTTTGACTTGATTTTTAGTTGTTTGACTCCTAGAGTCAAGGTATGCATTCACCTTGAGAACTTCATCTTTGTTTCCAAATGTAATGACTTCAGTTTTCTCAGTTTAACAGTTTAATTTAACATCACAAGCCTTGTGCTCAAGGTTAAGCAGCACTTATCTTAAAAAGATAATTTAGTGCTGATATTTCTACAAACATGTTCAATTTACTGCACAAAATCATGTAAAAACTGTTGACCTGGTAAAATCGACCCCTAATGGAAAAAACATAAAATGAAAAGATGACTTTAGCTTGAAAATGTTCTTTCTATTCATCAAAGAATCCTGAAATCACAGTTTCCACAAAATATGAAGGAGCACAACTGTTTTAAACATTGATAATAGAAAGGGGATTTTTTTTTCAGCAGAAAATCGGCATATTAGAATGATTTCTGAAAGATCATGTGACACTGAAGACTGGAGTAATGATGCTGAAAATTCAGATTTGAATCACAGGAATAAATTACATTTTGAAATATATTCGGAGTTGCTTTAAATTGTAATAATTTTTGAGCACTGCTGTTTGTGCTGAGCTGCTCAGGAATAAATGTTTGATATAAAAATGGACATCTGAGTTAATCAGATCTGATTCATTCAGAGTCAGAGAAGAAGTGTTTCTCTGGCATGTAAAGATGTTTAAATGTATGACCAGATATAATTGATGGGTGAATCATTAAACAGTTTATGTGCACAGTGTTTTACTTTAAAGGGATACTCCACCCCAAAATGAAAATGTTGTCATTAATCACTTACCCCCATGTCGATCCAAACCCGTAAAAGCTTCATTTCTCTTCGGAACACAATTTAAGATATTTTGGATGAAAACCGGGAGGTTTGTGACTGTCCCATTGACTGCTAAGTAAATAACACTGTCAAGGCCCAGAAAAGTATGAAAGGCATCGTCAGAACAGTCCATCTGCCATCAGTGGTTCAATCTGAATTTAATGAAGTGACGAGAACACTTTTTCTGTGCAAAGAAAACAAAACAATGACTTTGGGGTGGAGTAACCCTTTAACCACAATTCAATTTTGGTTTGTTTATGGAAATAATAATTTCATTATATGGAAATAATCAGCATGAATGTTCTTAAAAATTTCTCCTTTTGTGTTTCACAGAAAAAAAAAACATAACTTTACTAAAATAACACTTTACTTTCATTTTCAGATGTACGGTTTCTTTAAGCGTACATACACAAACATCATAACTAGCTCAGAGGGCACATCAAATCTAACACAAATGATTTTCTGTAAACAAGAAAATACATAGAAATTGGATTATGTGTACAAGCGCAGCAGAGAAACATTTTTATGAAAGCAGGTCAGTCTGATAAGAGACTCGTATGTATGATTGATTTGAAAAGGAAATAATTTCTCCACTGCTGCTGCTATTGGGGGAGCAGATATTAAAACTAAGAGAAGGACACAGACAGAAAGCTGGAGAGACGGAGGTCACAGGACAGTCTGTGCCCATCAAAAACCTTCAATAATGAAAACACAGCGGACAGACAGAAGTTAAATCGGTGGAACTTCAGCTTATTGCAGCTTAAAAGTTATATTTATCAGTAATTATGTTTATGGTTTCCAAGCAACGTAGAAACTTAGCCTTTTAAGGTTGATATGAATTGCCATTGACAAACTACTTCTGCATTCTGCAATTTCTGAATGAAATGTTGGGCGGTTCTTGCTTTTATCCATTAGGAACTGAGTGGATGCTAAAAGTGGGTATTATGCGCTAGTCAAACAAGAGTCAAACCAGATGACTTTTGTTTTAGGCTTTGTTAAAACAATGCAAAACAATGCAATGCAACATCTGCAAAGCTGTAGGTGCTACACACAGAGACAGCACAAGTTTTGATGAATTTCCCTCATTTAACTCTGTAAAGCCTAACATATGAAATAATAGTCAGAAAAATCTCCCAATGATGTCTTAGTAAAATTTTAATTTGCTTAGTTAAAAAAAAGGCCTGATGATCATATTTGAGACTCTCAAGATGTATGGATAATTAAATAAACCGAAGTACTACATCAGTCCAGTAATGTTCATCTTGTACAATTACTAACAGTATTATTCTTATTTTGTAAAAATCAGTAAATATGTCATAGCTAAAAGACATGTGAACCACAACCTGAAGGTGAACAGTTTTACAATTATACTAAAAGGCTTTTTAGTAAAGTATGAACAATCAGACGACAAAAGGCATGTGGTAGATTGTGTACAACATGTTTTTCAGTGAAGTTTTGATCATGTTGGTCATTTAGAGGGCTTAGAATTTTGCATATCAAATATGATACCGTAGGCTTATTATTGTTTATTTCCACTCGCACAATATCTATCCTCCATATTACCTCACCATGATTAGACGGACAACTTTCTGAACGTCTAATAGGTGTCACTGGCATGTGAGTGTTTCAAGTTTTTAATGTCAGACATCCAAGATTTCATAGACTTTTTACAGAGACCTTTTTCTGCTCTTTTTGGACTCAGTTTCTAGTTCATTTCAAAATATCAAGGAAAGTTAGTGTGTAATCACAAGTGGTTGTATATCAGCTAATTTATGGCTTAGAATTTTTTTTTTTAATCCTTTTTATTTCTATTTTATCATATTCAGTAATGTACATCTGTCTCCGCATACACAAAATATCATCTTCGTGTGTAATACTGTAAGTTGATTAGCGCAGGTGCTCATTTACTAAATATCAGGGACAAGCGTTTCCTCTGATGTGTTTCAAGTGGCCTTGAAGCTCTTTAGAAGCTCCAAAGTCTGTCATTCAAAGTCATTGAGTCCATCCTGTTGCTTCTCATTTTCTGACACTTCAGAATTAATCATCAAACACACAGCATCATTTCATAAAGTCCAAGGTATTTCTGTACTTTTCTTAACCAAACAGATTATTCGAAATCGTATGGAAGCCTGTTCCACCAAGGAATTAAAATAAATAAATAGATAAAAAAAGGTAATTGCGACTTTATTTCACAATTCAGACTTTCTTGGATTTAAACTCAGAATTCTAAGAAAAAAATAAAGTCAGAATTGTGAGATATAAAGTTAGAATTGAGATAAATACTTTTTTCAGGCAATTCTGAGTGTCTTGCAGTTTTGCCTTATAATCTCTTTTTTCTCAGAATTCTAAGTTTACATCTCACAATTCAGTTTTTTCCCATGCCACGGAATAGAAAAAGGTAATTTCCATTTTTTATCTCTCAATGCAGACTTTTTTCTTGCATTTCTGAGATGTAAACTCAGAAATGCAATTCGGCCAACTTTCGGCCAACTTTCCCCTGCTGGGCCTTAACAATTCCCTCTGTAATTGGATCCTGGACTTTTTAACCGGAAGACCTCAGTCAGTCCACAACACCTCGAGCACTACCACACTGAACACAGGTGCCCCACAAGGCTGTGTGCTCAGCCCGCTGCTCTTCACGCTGCTGACCCACGACTGCACTGCCAAGTTCAGCTCCAACCACATCATCAAGTTCGCTGATGACACAACAGTGGTAGGTCTCATCAGCAACAACGATGAAACGCACTACAGAGAGGAAGTGGCACAGCTGGCTGAATGGTGTGGCGCTAACAATCTGTCCCTCAATGTGAGTAAGACAAAGGAGGTTGTGGTGGACTTCAGGAGGACAAACTCCATTGACCACCCCCCACTGACCATCGACAGCTCGACTGTGGAGAGAGTCAGCAGCACTAAATTCCTGGGGGTGCACATCATGGAGGATCTCACCTGGTCCACCAACACCATGTCACTCTCCAAGAAGGCACAACAGCGTCTACACTTTCTCCGCCGGCTGAAAAGAGCAAGTCTCCCTCCACCCATCCTCACCACATTCTACAGGGGCACCATTGAGAGTGTGCTGACCAGCTGCATCACTGTCTGGCACGGGAACTGCAGTGCTGCTGACCGTAAGACCCTCCAGCGGACAGTGAACATGGCTGCAAAGATCACCGGTGCCCCTCTCCCATCCATCCTAGACATTTTCCTCGCATGATGCTCCAGCAAAACCAACAGCATCATGAAGGACCCCACCCACCCCTCCCACAGTCTCTTCCAGCTCCTACCATCAGGAAGACGGTACCGGAGCATCAGAGCCCGCTCCACCAGACTGCTCAACAGCTTTTTCCCCCAGGCTGTGAGAGCCCTGAACTCAGATCACCCCGCCCCCCTCTGAAACCCCATGCAAACCCCTACCTCCTGAAACATGGACCCCCCCACCAAACACCCTCCAACCTTACCACACCAAAGAAAAAAACTGTGAACTTTTTTGTGCAATTCAAGTGTGCTACACACAGGTGAGTGGGCCTGTACAAACCACCTGTAGCAGCACACTCTCCTCTATGCACTAGACACTTTTCCTACACAATCCCACAAAAGACTCAGCAATATATGTATGTTTACATGCTCATGCACTACCACAAATCATTTTGTACTGTTCCTCAGCTAGCTGCTTGACTCACAATGTTTCTCTCTGCACATGTACAGTATTTATGTGAAGCATTTGTATAGTTTGTATTTTTTATCTTTATCTTTAGTTGTATAGGGAAAACAATATATATACACGCTTTCAGCCCATACTTAGTCAAAATCTGTCAGTAGGTTAGTTGTGTATAGGTTTATAGTGTTTTACTTCATTGTTGTATGTCTGTATTTATGTCTGTATTTATGTAGCACCGTGGACCCGTGAGGCACGACATTTCGTTCCACTGTATGTCCCCACATGTAGCGGAATGACAATAAAGCTCAACTTGACTTGAACTTGAATTCTGAGAAAAAAAAAACAGAATTGTGAGATTTAAATTTAGAAATATGATATAAACTGAGAATTCTGACTTTTTCCTTGCAATTGTATTTATATCTTTTTTCAGAATTTTAAGTTCATTAAGTTATTAAGTTCATCCATCTGTCTATCTATCTATCCATCTATCCCATGCCAGAAACAAGCTTCCATTAAATCCTCTTTCTTCTCCGATCGAGAATTGTCTTTTTTTATTGGAACATTTTTAGTGCATGCCCTCAGAGCGCAGGGTTTTGAAGCCGGCCTTTGTTTCTCTTGTAAGCTGTCAGAAAAGACAAAAGGCAAATAAACTCCTACATTTGCACTGCTCTATACAGCAGCAATGGAGAATGACAGTTCGCGCCATACAGCTCACAGCTTCCACCTGACCGGCGCAGGAAAACTGCTGCCTACACCAAAGCTGTGTGAAGAGCCTTATGTCTGGCGAGACAGGAGGGGGCAATGTTAAAGGATCGGGGAGTGAATCGAGTGCTTGGCAGAAGAAGATAAAACCACGACTCAGTGGGCGCTTGAATGATCCGAGGCGGCATGTCAAAAGGTTTTCTGCTGACTCTCAGCGTTCTGCTAACGTACGCGGCGAGAGGCTGTCGACAAACCCCACACAAAACCTTCACATGCGAGCCCATTCAGCGGCGCATCCAAACACCCGTACGCAGCAGCTCGCGGAGACCAGAAATAGGAGCTAATTTGGAGCTCATTATGACGTACGCTTCCCGCCATTGAGATTCCACCCATGACTGACCGATCCGAGCGGCGCCATGAAGATGCACTGAATGCTTGTAATTTTCTCTGCTGTCCTGTCTGCTACAATAGACTCCAAACATCTCACGCTTTCAGCCCAAATCTTTCTTTTCACCTCTGAGGGAAATTGGAGAATTTGGGGGTGTTATCATTTAATTATGTCTAGCATGGGCCCGAGCACACAAGTGTCAATTAAAATAGAACGCAAATGCTAGAATATAAATCAGTCTGTAGTGTTGGAAGGTGAGCAGATGTTCATTCAGAACTCTGAAGTGACCGAGACTCGCATCGAGGAGCTGACGCACATCAAGCCGGTCTCAGAAAGGTAGAAATGACCCACATATGTGGCAGGAACCGGCTGTTTTGTTTGCCATTCATAGTTTGTTAGAATGCAATGTCCTCCAATCTTTCTCTGGAGAGTTCCTTTCATTCCTCTAGTGGACTTCATATGAAAAACTAGAATAAGCAGCCTATTTGTTGAGAAGTGTAATGACATTATAATCATTTTAGGTTGTTTAAAATGTAGGAAAATTGCAGAGGAACATTTGAAAGATTACTGAAGTCCATATATTTGACAAAATCAACCCACATAGAAAAAAATGACCTTGTATAATCTAATACAGAACTTTAATTTTGTATAAGAATCTAGTTGTATTAAATTGAAAAATAAAATGAACTATAAATAAAAGTAAATGACTAAGCTACATATAATAAACAACAAAAGCACAAACTAACCTGCCATGGAAACTAACTGTAATAAAATAAATTTAAAAAGGTAAAGTAGAAAAGGGCTAGTAGAAATATATATAGGCCTATAATAAAATGTATAAACACCAAAAGCACATAACAGGGCTTTTATGACTTTTTTAAATTAAATTAGTTTTTTTTTCCCCTCCCGAGTCCCGTCTATGAGGGAAATTAGCCTATTGTAAATTTGCAGACAGTGAGCATTTCTCAGATGATCATTAGTGAAGAGAACCAGCTTGATTGGATGATTTTCAGGGTCGGACACGCTGACATGTTGGTTTAAACACTTGAAGTCTTTCAGTAAGTCGCTGCTGTTGAACTCACTGCCTGTTCGCTGCCGTTTCTGATGTTTCATGCAGCACAGAGATTTCATCAAAATTATTTAGATGGCTATAAAAAATGAGTCTGCAGACCTCTAGTTGAAGAGCTCTGTAATCTTATGGACAGTAGGGAGATGCCAAAGTTAAGAAACTTATTGAATGTAAAAATCTAAATATGCTTGTTTCTATTTATAAAATTAAAGTACATAATTCACCTAATCATAAATTAAATTACTATTTAGTGATGCTGTCTAGAATGTAATCTTTTTCAATTTACACTTCTGCTAGATACATTCACTATGGAGCCTTTTTACTTCACTATCAAATATAATGCATAATATTATTTATTGATAGTCAAATGCAGGAGGTGAATAAAACAACTGTATGTATAATATCTAGAATGTCTGTGTGTCTCCGGTTTGAAAAAGTTTAGAGTTTTTGTTTAAGAACCTCAAGATGTTGACTTTACATTTAAAGCAATTTTATTAACTTAAATTGCTTTTCAGTGCACATTATAAATGCGTTTAATTTTAAGCTGTAAGCAAACAAGCAGTGTACAAGAATTTTTTTTTTTTTCATTTTCATTCAAGTAAGCATGAATGAAAATTCACTCTATTTTCTAAATTAATTTTGTTGATTTTGTCTGATCACATAATACAAGCAAATTATTTATTAAAAATAATAATAATAATAATAATAAATTGTAATTCTTAATCAAAATGTCTGTCTCTGGTGACAAATGCAGGATTTTTTTTATCCCTTTTTTTTTACTATTTTACAGCACTTTGTCAAAAAAAAAAAAAAAGATCTGTTGCTACTTTCAATCTATCGTGACTTCAATAAAACATGAATTCTGTCAGTTGTGTACATGCTTGGCTCATGAAGACCCAGGTTAACGTCCCTTACTGTATACATAAAGAAAAAAACACAAAAATCATCAAGCCCAAACGTTTTTGGGCCTTTTTATTCTGTCAACAAGAGTTAGTGAACAAATACTCTTTTTAAATGAGGACAACTGATCCACTTTACCAGGCAATGTCACTGTGCAGGAGAATATGGAGGCACTGAGTGCTCTCTTTTTAAGGAATACCAATAAGAAACCCTAAAAATTAAAATTTAATTTTGTTCTAACAAGCTTGACACTTTCCAAAACAGAGAATCACTAACAACCTGATTTATTAACAATACAGAGAGTCTGGAAAAAGTCTTGTTCGCCTGCACAGAAAAACTGCTGAAACTCTGGCTGATAAAAGTGAAATGAAGGTGATTACAGTTCTGCACAAACAAAAGGCCAATATCACACATTCACTCGTCAAGATTAGCCATTATCAGTGATGCACTGTTTAAGCAGAGGCAGTATATATATGGCCTGGGCCGCTCGATCGCCTCAAGGTGTTTTAATATTACATGCTCACCTTTAGGTTTTAATAATTAACAAGTGCAGCGTGGTTTTTGATGAGCCGAATGATTTTCAGTCACTGAGTGGAATTCACTGGTCTTGCTTGCAGAGTGGTATTGTGTCATTAAGATGAAAATCTGACCTTGAGAAAATGGATAGATCTTTACTTCAGGGTATGTTTCAGTGTAAACCACAGCTTATTGCTAAGTTCAAATAATAATAAAAAATACTGTAAAAGCAAACAGGTCCAACATGAAATTTGAGATACATGCGGTGCGTTTCCAAAAAAAAAAAGGCATTAATATTTCAGACAAGCACATCACACTCTACACTTCCAACCTGATTGACTTTATATTTCCAGGAGTTATAGTACAAACGTTTTTACCCTGTCAGAAAAGTTGTTTTTGCAAGTTAGATAGTGGCCACTTTAGAGTGGTGTTGTTATTGTTTACCAATACTAAACATAAATTGTATTAAATAAAAATTAAATTAAATGATTAAAATTACTTTTTGTTAAACTTAAAAAAGCTTAAATTAGAAATGTTTCGTTAGCAGCCAACATAAATAAATGAAGTTTAAGCTGAAGTACTAAAATGACTGAAATCTATCATTGTATAATTTTGTAGATTTTATGGCACATAAAAACAAGACTGACTGTAGTTGAACACTTTACATATTGATCTTGACTACACGTGATGAATGAATCTGAATAAATATTAACTGATTTTGTCATCAGATTGCCAAAAGCAAAATTATCCAATTTACTTTGTTATTAAAACTAGAACTGAAAGAATCCTGTAACACAGTGAGTTCATGCGACAGCATTAACTGGATCATGCGAGCTGAACCCACACATGCTATTTTTAAAGGCAGCAGTAGGCAGTATATAGTATGTAGTGAGCAGTGTCAGTGAAGCGTGCTGTGTAAATGTCAGGACCAGGTTTATTTTTGCCCTTTGTGAGAGATGAGGGAGGTGTTCCTGTTCCTGTTTTGACTCCGATGAGAATTCTACACACCATCCCAAAAGCCACTAAACGTGTGTAAGTTCTCCTCCGTGAAACCGGAGATCCTCCCGTGTCACCTTACAGGGCGTCGTTCCCCAAAGGAATCATCAAAGAAGGGGAAAGAGGACGAGGACCAAACACTTGTCCCACTAGGGTTTGGAGGTTGTTCTCCTTCCCTCGTCGGGGTGAAACGTGACACCTGTCCTTATTGGCTGGATCGATGAGGTGACTTTTGGTGGGGCATCAGTGTTTCCGCACAGCTATTACTCCGTTGCTGTCAGGTTGCATCACCTCGTGGAAGAACGTCAGCATGATGCTGCCTTTGTCAAATCAAATGTGGGATTGGAGCAGGTCACTGATTCTTCAGATGAGGATGAAAACATCCCCTACTTTACCTGACATTAGATTTGAAAATAGTAACTTTAACATTTTTAATCTATTTCATTTTATTTACACTCATTCATTCATTCATTCATTCATTCGTTTGTTTGTTATTGTTGCTGAAAAAATTAACACTCATTTTCTTTTGTTATTCAAGGATACAAAATTGAATTGAACATTTAAAATTTTAGTTTTAGTTTTTAGTTTTAAGATTTCTAGTTCAACTAAATACTGTTCATATACTGAAAAAAGTTTTCATGGTAATATATTCCATTATAATTATAAAATGTATTATAATTGTAACATTTTTATTTTAAATGTCAAATACATTTTAATAAAATGTTTTATTTTAGTATAATATATTTTTTCTTTTCATTATTCTTTTGATTGTCATTTTAACTTTTCTAGTAATTTTATGATTAGCGATAATTATATAATTTATTTAAATTGTATTATAATAATATTTTTTTTTAAATTACAATTAAAATGTTTCAAATTAAATGTTGGGGTGCCATAATAAATGCACAATAAAGTAGCAGAAGTTTCATCAAAGCATAAAAGAATAGATCAATACAAAATCATTCCTAAAATGAAAACTATAAATATAAAAGCTAATTCAAATTAATGAATACTATAATAGTATATAAGAATATCTTTTCAGGTTAGTGTAGCATCAAAACTATGAAAGGATAAATTATAATGAATTAAAAAGTTTAAAATGTAATGTTAGGTTGGAAAAATAACTGGAAATTAAGGTAACAGTTTCAAAACATGAGCATGTTAAATAGACCAATACAGAATGAATAAAAAAATAAAAAAATACCTGTTTTTATTTATGTCCCTTTAATCCATAATAATTTACCGACATAAAATACTGGTGGTCTAATGAGTTTTTTCCCTTTTTCATGAGCAAAATATTCTGAATATAGTATAAAAAATTAATTAATAAAGACACTGTGTAATACACAGCTGACAAAGAAAGTGAAGAGAGATGACAAAAAAGGTGAAGGAATTGTTCAAATCAAAACGCAGGAATGTATCCGTGTGGTCATTTTACCCAGAATTCCATACGGCAGCCGTGCCACTCTGAATGATGTTGGCATGCTGAAACGCACCAGCTAAGCCTTTGCAGGTGGCCCTGTCACCGCCGAAACAAACCTTAAATTGCTGCCATTCATTACGGCACACGCCCAACCGCATGCCTGCTCGCCCGCCTGGTGTGGAGACAGAGCGGCCGATCCATCCCTGTCACGGCAAACCGCGTCAATGACAAAATCTTAATTACGCCATTAATTAATTGAAGCGTTTGAACAGAGCTCGCACCTCTGGTCCCTCACACATTAAGATCCTTCTTGGTGCAATTGCTCACATCAGATTGAGAGCACACGTGCCAGAACACACACGCACAGACGGCCTCATTTATTTAAAGGCAAAGGACCCCGAAGGTCAGTTGGTTTTGTTCAGGTGTGGCAGGAAATGAAGACAGATGCAGAACACAGGTAGTGGAGGGGAGACGGACCGCTGCGAGAGGAGATGCTCTAGGAAATAAGGGACGGTGAACTGGAGATAGGTGCTGGGTGTGGGCAAAATCAGCCTTCTGGGACGGATCCAGAAGCATGAATCCAGACGGTTGTCCTTTCAGAGATGGCAGCGGTCAGTGCCATGTCTGAAAAAGAAAATATGCACAATGAATTATTGAATGTCTTCAATAACATACTAATGTACTATAATAAAATACTAATGTACTATTTACTGAATACTATATACTGCACAATACTATACAAAAGTTTGGGAATCGGAATGTTTTTCTCCAGTCTTCAGTGTCATGAAAAAATTAAAAAGTGGATGAAAAAAGGTAGATGAAAAAGATGGATGGATGGATGAAAAAATTGGATGGATGGATGGATGGATGAAAAATGGCAGATGAAAAAGTGGATGGATGGATGGATGGATGGATGAAAAAATGGTAAATGAAAAAGATGGATGGATGGATGATGATGGATGGATGGATGGATTAAAATGGTGGATGGATGGATGGATGGATGGATGAATGAAAAATGGCAGATGAAAAAGTGGATGGATGGACGGATGGATGAAAAATGGTAGATGAAAAAGATTGATGGATGGATGGATTAAAAATGGTGGATGGATGGATGGATGAAAAATGGTAGATGAAAAAGATGGATGATGGATTAAAAATGGTGGATGGATGGATAAAAACATGGTAAATGTAAAAGATGAATGGATGAAAAAATGGTAGATGATAAAGCAGATAGATAGATGGATGGATTAAAATAGTGGATGGATGGATGGATGAATGAAAAATGGCAGATGAAAAAGTGGATGGATGGATGGATGAAAAATGGTAGATGAAAAAGATGGATGGATGGATTAAAAATGGTGGATGGATGGATGAAAAAATGGTAAATGAAAAAGATGGATGAGTGAATGGATTAAAAAAATGGTAGATGAAAAAGATGGATGGATGGATGAAAAAATTGGATGGATGGATGGATGAAAATGGCAGATGAAAAAGTGGATGGATGGATGGATGGTTGGATGAAAAATGGTAGATGAAAAAGATGTATGGATGGATTAAAAATGGTGGATGGATGGATGAAAAAATGGTAAATGAAAAAGATGGATGGATGGATGGATGAAAAAATGGTAGATGATAAAGCGGATAGATAGATGGATGGATTAAAATGGTGGATGGATGGATGGATGGATGGATGAATGAAAAATGGCAGATGAAAAAGTGGATGGATGGACGGATGGATGAAAAATGGTAGATGAAAAAGATTGATGGATGGATGGATTAAAAATGGTGGATGGATGGATGGATGGATGAAAAATGGTAGATGAAAAAGATGGATGATGGATTAAAAATGGTGGATGGATGGATAAAAACATGGTAAATGTAAAAGATGAATGGATGAAAAAATGGTAGATGATAAAGCAGATAGATGGATGGATGGATGAATGAAAAATGGCAATGAAAAAGTGGATGATGGATGGATGAATGAAAAATGGCAGATGAAAAGGTGGATGGATGGATGGATGAAAAACGGTAGATGAAAAAGATGGATGGATGGATTAAAAATGGTGGATGGATGGATGGATGGATGAAAAAAATGGTAAATGAAAAAGATGGATGAGTGAATGGATTAAAAAAATGGTAGATGAAAAAGTGGATAGATGGATGGATTAAAGTGGTGGATGGATGGATGAAAAAATGGTAAATGAAAAAGATGAATGGGTGGATGGATGAAAAAAGTTGTAGATGAAATGATGGATGGATGGATGAAAAAATTGTAGATGAAATGATGGATGGATGGATGGATGAAAAAATTGTAGATGAGAAGAAATGGATGGCTGGATGGATAGTTGGATGGATGGATTGATACATTCTTAAAAAGAACGATTCCAAATAGGGGGTTTTGCAGTGATCCCATAGAAGAACCATTTTTTGTTCCCCAAAGGACCTTTTAGTGAACAGTCTCTAAAAGAACCAATATTTTCCTAGTGAGAATAACACTTTACTAATCTCAGTAACCTTTTTCCATTTTAAAGGAACTTGGAAAAGTTAAATGGGTATTAAAAGTTATTCATGCCATGGAACCATCAATGCCAATAAAAAAAAAACTTTATTTTTAAGAGTGTTGACAAATGGATGGATGGATGGATGGATGAAAAAACTGGATGAAAAACATGAATGTATGGTTGGATGGATGAATGAATAGACAAATGGACATGCAGACAGATAGAGTTCCTGAGACAGGTCTCTTTGTTGAGGCTGTCACTATCCATTGTGCTGCGGTGATTAGTTCTCATTAGTTAATGTTTAATATTAATGAGGTCCAGCAACAATAAATTCCCTCTGTGTACCTGCTGGCTTCAGGGAACAAGAGAAAACAACAGTGAAGCAGAGCTGGCTGCCGCGATGCTAATGTTAATGCCTTTGTAAATGATGACTCTGGCCCAGCCAGCACTGCAGATGGTGCAAACACAACACAGAGCCTGGCATTATTCACTGCTCGGCCTGTTGGTTTGCGTGAGGGCATTATCAGCTTCCTGTCATGTTAGTTTGATCCCAATCTGACACGCTTTCAAATTAATGCTTGTTTAAATTTTGTGCAAACTGGCTCATTTGTCAGAACAAGGTGGATAAAATGTTAGGATCAAATCAAACTTGATATAGTTTTATTAAAAATAAAAAAATACATATGATGTAAAAGCTTTTTTTGTGAGTGTTTTGGCATAATAATAATAATAATAATTGTTATTATTATTATTATTATTATCCAGTAAGGACATATTAAAACACTAAATTGATCTAAAATGACAGTAAAACATTTATGTTTCTATTTCAAATAAATGTTATTCCTTTTAACTTTAAATTCATCAAATGATCCTGAAAAAATCCTGAAAAAATTAGTAAGCAGCACAACTGTCTTGAAAACATTAATAATAATCAGAAATGTTTCTTGAGCAGTAGTAGATCAGCATATTAGAATGATTTCTGAAGGCTCATGTGACACTGAAGACTAATGATGCTGAAAATTCAGCTTTGCATCACAGAAATAAATTACATTTTAGAGTATATTCAAATAGAAAATAGTTATTTTAACTGCAATAATATTTCAATTTAGTTGTTTTTACAGTATTTTTTACCAAAAAAGTAAATAAATAAATAAATCTTACCAACCCCACACTTGGTAGTGTAAGACGTAAATGCAAAACATATCTGGATGCATATAGCTGGTTGTTGTGCTCCAAAATTTACACAAAAGGCCTCTAAAGTGGACATGAGCATAAACTCAAGTCTTCTTCTACAGTCAGATTTTTCTTTCAGGTCAACTAAGTGTCATAGTGGAGCAACAGTTTGAAGAGAACCTTTCAGACTAAATTAGTAATGTGCTGTTCATATACTGTAGCTACATGAATGATAACACATTTGGTTTAATGACATTTGAAGGTCCCTCTATCGCCGTCATGAGTAGTGGGGATTGTTACAGTGATGCATGAATGCACATTAAGTATATACAACAGTACTGCGCACTTGAAAATTTTTGTCCAGGCATTCACATCTGCATCTGCATACTTGCATAAAGTATGTTTCTGGCCAAAAGCAAAAGAGAGAGACAAGCTATTTATAAATTTAGGGCAGACCAAAAGCAGGGCTGCCTCATCAACACTGGTGTTCATCTCCACCCTTCACGCTTCCATGGCTCAAAAGATAATAATACTCGAGCAGGGTCATAACAAAATAAATCGGTTTGGGATTAGGCCAAGTCTGACTCCATTTAGATTTAGCATTTCGGAGAGACAAACGCTGTGAAGGAAGAGCGCTTGAAGAGTAGCTCAGACAGCTCTTTTCATGAACTGTGTCCATTCAACTGCATCCACCCTGAAAGGGTACGGCAATAAAACTATCACTGCTCTTTATTAACAGATACTTTCAACAGCTCTCTGCTCAGCCATCTCTGCCCTTACATGAAGGAATAGTTCACCCAAAAATTATCATGACACTCCAATAACATGACTTTCTTTTTGTACAATGAATGTTGTAATAGTGGCTTGCAAGCCTGAAACATCCAACATATATATGGTATTCCATACAGTATAATTATATTCCACATCTTAGGCAATATACTTTGTGTTTGGAAGAGACCAAATATTATGCAAGTCAGTTTCAGTGTGTCTTCTGGACAACTGTCAGATCAGCAGTCTTCCCCATGATTGTGTAGCCTAGTGAACCAAACTGAGAGACCATTTTGAAGGCTCAGGAAACCTTTGCAGGTGTTTTGAGTTGATTAGCTTGATTGGCATGTTACCATATTCTAATTTGTTGAGATAGTGAATTGGTGGGTTTTTGTTAAATGTGAGCCTAAATCATCACAATTAAAAGAACCAAAGACTTAAACTACTTCAGTCTGTGTGCATTGAATTTATTTAATACACGAGTTTCACAATTTGAGTTGAATTACTGAAATAAATGAACTTTTCCACGACATTCTAATTTATTGAGATGCACCTGTATAAGACAGAATCACCCATTTCATCCTGAAAAGTGATGCCAAAACCTTTCGATCGCCCTGTGGTGGCTAGCTGCAGTATAGGTCATAAACCCCACCCTCTCCATGTAAACGAATGGGGCATGAGCCAAACAAAACAAAAAATCTAATTGCGCTTCAAATTCATTTTTCTCAAAGATGGTTTTCATCATTTTAGGTAGTCCTTGTCAAGCTGATGTACGTTCAGGTGTTCATTTTTCTAATAAGTTTGCTTTGAGTTAGTTATTTGATGCTATAAAAATGGGGTGTGGCATCATGATTGTGAGCTTGTGATTGGGTCTGCGATTGTCATGTGTATCTTTCAGTGAAGCACGGTTCTGTGATCAGTAGTAAATCTCCATCCGAAGGCCAGAGGGAACTGCTCCATCTGAACCCGCTTCTGTATACCATCGAGCCTTTACCTGGCTAGTTTGAAATAAAAAAATAAAAAAACGTTTATATCGTGCATTTGAAAAAGCAACATGCGTCAAACATCTTCCCCAACATGAGAAGCGTTTATGAGCCCCTTGTCCCACAAAATACCACATTTAATAACAAATAAACCATATATTGTCATAGTCCTGTGTTTATTAGTCACGTTGAATCAATGAAAGCAGTTCAATCTTCTGTTTCAAGTCAAGTTCAAGTTCAAGTTGAGCTTTATTGTCATTCCGCTACATGTGGGGACATGCAGTGGAACGAAATGTCGTGCCTCACGGGTCCACGGTGCTACATAAATACAGACATAAATACAGACATACAACAATGAAGTAAAACACTATAAACCTATACACAACTAACCTACTGACAGATTTTGACCAAGTATACTATATATATTGTTTTCCCTATACAACTAAAGATAAAGATAAAAAATACAAACTATACAAACTATGCGAATGCTTCACATAAATACTGTACATGTGCAGAGAGAAACATTGTGAGTCAAGCAGCTAGCTGAGGAACAGTACAAAATGATTTGTGGTAGTGCATGAGTATGTAAACATACATATATTGCTGAGTCTTTTGTGGGATTGTGTACACATAGCAGTGTTAGGAAAAGTGTCTAGTGCATAGAGGAGAGTGTGCTGCTACAGGTGGTTTGTACAGGCCCACTCACCTGTGTGTAGCACACTTGAATTGCACAAAAAAGTTCACAGTTTTTTTCTTTGGTGTGGTAAGGTTGGAGGGTGTTTGGTGAGGGGGGGGGGGGGGGTAGGGGGGGTGTCCATGTTTCAGGAGGTAGGGGTTTGCATGGGGTTTCAGAGGGGGGCGGGGTGATCTGAGTTCAGGGCTCTCACAGCCTGGGGGAAAAAGCTGTTGAGCAGTCTGGTGGAGCGGACTCTGATGCTCCGGTACCGTCTTCCTGATGGTAGGAGCTGGAAGAGACTGTGGGAGGGGTGGGTGGGGTCCTTCATGATGCTGTTGGTTTTGCTGGAGCATCGTGCAAGGAAAATGTCCAGGATGGATGGGAGAGGGGCACCGATGATCTTTGCAGCCGTGTTCACTGTCCGCTGGAGGGTCTTACGGTCAGCAGCACTGCAGTTCCCGTGCCAGACAGTGATGCAGCTGGTCAGCACACTCTCAATGGTGCCCCTGTAGAATGTGGTGAGGATGGGTGGAGGGAGACTTGCTCTTTTCAGCCGGCGGAGAAAGTGTAGATGCTGTTGTGCCTTTTTGGAGTGTGACATGGTGTTGGTGGACCAGGTGAGATCCTCCGTGATGTGCACCCCCAGGAAATTAGTGCTGCTGACTCTCTCCACAGTCGAGCTGTCGATGGTCAGTGGGGGGTGGTCAATGGAGTTTGTCCTCCTGAAGTCCACCACAACCTCCTTTGTCTTACGCGCCACACCATTCAGCCAGCTGTGCCACTTCCTCTCTGTAGTGCGTTTCATCATTGTTGCTGATGAGACCTACCACTGTTGTGTCATCAGCGAACTTGATGATGTGGTTGGAGCTGAACTTGGCAGTGCAGTCGTGGGTCAGCAGCTTGAAGAGCAGCGGGCTGAGCACACAGCCTTGTGGGGCACCTGTGCTCAGTGTGGTAGTGCTCGAGGTGTTGTGGCCGACACGGACTGACTGAGGTCTTCCGGTTAAAAAGTCCAGGATCCAATTACAGAGGGAATTGTTAAGGCCCAGCAGGTTTAGTTTGTTTATGAGCTGTTGTGGGATTATTGTGTTGAATGCCGAGCTGAAGTCAATGAACAGCATTCTAACATCGTTTCTAACGTTTCCTGGAACGACGTGCATTACCTTTCTTCTGCGGGGCATATTTGGAGTTTCAACGTGAGAGTTCCCTCTGGCCTTGGGATGGAGATTTACTACTGATCACAGAACCGTGCTTCACTGAAAGATAAGCATGATAATCACAGCTTTTGCCTAATCGCGATTGCGATTTAATTTCGAGTAATCGTGCAGCTCTACTTTTAACTTCACTTTTCAAAAATGAAACAAAGTAGAAATGCGTCATCCATTGTTGTTTTACAGTCTATGTGGCAGATGCAGACCAAAGGCGGCAGTCACCAGATTACAGTTCAGGTACCTTACTTCTCAGACGCTTCATGACCCGACAAACACCAATTCAACATGTTCCATCGGTCAAAATAAGTGTCGACCAAAACGAACAGTGATCCGACAAAATGTGTCTGTCAGTGCAGTGTGCATTGGCCTATATAGGTTGTGAACTACATTTCACAAGCTATCATATAGCTTCAGAAGTCTTCAAATATAGCACACGAGCCACATGGTACACTTTTTCTGATTGACTGTGTGACCTAAGTTTGTTATATTGAAAAACAAAATAATCTGACTTTGTATTTAAAAAAAGAAAGGTGTTTAAATGATTGCAGAATCCCAGTTCCGGGTAAACTAATGCTTTAACACAACACATTTGATGTAGGAGCAATTATACAATAGCACATGAACCGCCATGTTGCCTTGTTAAGGTCTGTTCTGTCCTCTGCGCTCATCTGATTGGAAATTATCTTTTATTGCTCTTCTGACACTTGGTGTGGGATAGATCACATGCGACCCAGCGGCACTAACAGAATCCACCACTACGTTTCCACCAACTTTAGTTATGCTAAACATTTTAGAGAAGTACAGCAATCGTTCTTGAGCATCCACTGTGCAATTATAAGAACATTACAGAAGCACAGTGGTAGGCTAAGTCTACGTCAAAGAGAATTCAATATCTTCGCTGGAGTCCCTGTGCATTCATGGCGTGTATCTCAGATCTAGTGGAAGATAAATAACTTGATGATGCACTGGACTGACAGTCTAAAAGAACGCTATGAATTAGCAAAGTAGTCACTTTGGCACATACACACATAATAAGAAATGCTGTTTATGCCATACAATGTCCTCTGAAGATCGTTGAGAGGATCCTGAAGATATTAGAGTCGGAGGAAGTCCTGTGTGTCATTCACTAAGCTGCTCACATGCTAAACGTGCAGCCTGTAATTTATAGATTACGTTATTATTGTTATCTTCTGTCCTCATGGAAAAGGGTCGCAGTAATAGGAAGAGTGAGAATTACCGGCCGGATTTGCTGTAGCACTGCAGCTAACAGAAATTAACCTGAATAATCTAAGACTGTATAGCGAATATTCCCAAAGATAGATTTCATTAAATTACAGTCCTGACATCTCTATTTCAGATACTAATCTTAACTGCTGCCTATGATTCCTTAATTTCCTCTGAGGTAGTTGAGTAGGAGACGTGCATAAAAACGGCTGTAAGATTTTCACTCTTGACAGTTCTTCTCTTTTCTTCTGGCAGATTTCATGACGTGTGTGGAAGATTGTTTAAATCTTTAGCATACAGGTCTGGAAGAAGACGGCTATAGGAATGCTTACCGCATTACAAAAATATCTCAGATAACCAAAGGAACAGGGAGTCAAAAACATGGTCAAATTATCCAATCTGCAAACTGAGGGAGAAGAGTCAAATAAACACATAAAATGATTTTTAAATGTGAAGGTAAACTCTAGCAAAACTCAATGCTAGGGTGCCATTGCAAAAGTGTTGTGGTTAAGTGGTAAAGTACTGTACATATAAACAGTACACTAAATATTATGTGAGATGTGAGTTATGGGACAAATTTTAATGCTTAGTTTTAGGAGTTTGTTCAAATTACTAATCTTAAGTGTGAGAGATAGTAATAGTGACAATTGCCTCATTGTGGCCAAACAACTGATTCTATAACACACGTATTGAATATATTCACTTATGGAAGAAAGAAAGAAAGAAAGAAAGAAAGAAAGAAAGAAAGAAAGAAAGAAAGAAAGAAGAAAGAAACTAAAAACTTCTCACACACTTTGGAATTATATATCATTAAAATATTATGGTTTTATACAACCCCAAATCAGAAAAAGTTGGGACAGCATGGAAAACGCAAATAAAAAAAGAAAGTAGTGATTTCTAAATTTACTTTGACTTGTATTTCATTGCAGACAATATGAACACAACATATTTCATGTTTTGTCTGGTCAACTTCATGTCATTTGTAAATATACATCCTTTCCTGTCATTCAGACCTGCAACACATTCCAAAAAAAGTTGGAACAGTAAAGCATTTACCACTTTGTAATGTTGCCATTCCTTTTCACAACACTTAAAAGACGTTTAGGGACTGAAGACACCAAGTGATGAAGTGTTTCAGGTGTAATTTTGTCCCATTCTTCCTGCAAACAAGTCTTAAGGTGGGCAACAGTACGGGGTCTTCGTTGTCGCATTTTGCGCTTCAAAATGCGCCACACATTCTCTATTGGAGACATGTCGGGACTGCAGGCAGGCCAGTCAAGTACCCGTACCCTCTTCCTCCGCAGCCAGGACTTTGTAATGTGTGCAGAATGTGGTTTTGCATTGTCTTGTTGAAATATGCATGGACGTCCCTGGAAAAGATGTCTTCTTGAAGGCAGCATATTGTGCTCCAAAATCTCTATGTACTTTTCAGCATTAATGGTGCCATCACAGAAGTGCAAGTTACCTTTGCCAAGGGCACTGACACAACCCCATACCATGACAGACCCTGGCTTTTGGACTTGTTGCTGGTAACAGTCTGGATGATCCTTTTCTTCTTTGGTCCGGAGCACACAGCGTCCATTCCTCCCAAAAAATACCTGAAATACTGATTCATCTGACCACAGTACACGTTTCCACTGTGTGATGGTCCATCCCAGATGCCTCCGAGCCCAGAGAAGTCGACGGCGCTTCTGGACACTGTTAACATAGGGCTAACATAGCATAGGGCTTCCTTTTGGCACAGTACAGTTTTAACTGGCATTTGTGGATGTAACTACGTATTGTGGTACTTGACAAAGGTTTGCCAAAGTAGTCCTGAGCCCATGTGGCGATATAGCTTATAGATGAATGACGATTCTTGATGCAGTGCCGCCTGAGGGATCGGAGATCACGGTTGTTCAGCTTAGGCTTGCGCCCTTGTCCTTTACGCACTGAAATTCCTCCAGATTCCTTGAATCTTTTAATTATGTTATGCACTGTTGAAGGTGAAATATCCAAATCTCTTCCTATCTTTCTTTGAGGAACATTGTTTTTAAACATTTCAATAATTTTCTCACGTATTTGTTGGCAAACTGGCGATCCTCGGCCCATCTTTGCTCCTAAAGGACTAGACCTTTCTTGGATGCTGCTTTTGTACCAAATCATAATTACAATCACCTGTTGACATCACCTGTTTCAAATCACATCATTATTTAACCAATTTACCTCATTACTAGCCCTAAATTGCTCCTGTCCCAACTTTTTTTGGAATGTGTTGCAGGTCTGAATGACAGGAAAGGATGTATATTTACAAATGACATGAAGTTGACCAGACAAAACATGAAATATTTTGTGTTCATATTGTCTGCAATGAAATACAAGTCAAAGTAAATTTAGAACTCACTACTTTCTTTTTTTATTTGCGTTTTCCATACTGTCCCAACTTTTTCTAATTTGGGGTTGTAATATGATTTTTAAAAAATAATATATATCTATCTGTTCAGCTCTATTTTTCTTTCTTTCTTTCTTTTTTGACAGCTATGTGTGTATTTTGAATGATTACATTTTATTAATTTTTTTATTCTTTTTGAAACATGTCTCTTACTCACCAATGCTGAATGTATTTGATGAAAAATGCAGTAAAAACAATAATATTGTGAAATATTATTACTATGTAGAATAACTGTTTTCTATATGAATATATTTTCAAATGTAATTCATTCTGTGATGCAAAGCTGAATTTTCAGCATCATTACTCCAGACTTCAGTGTCACATGATCCTTCAGAAATCATTTTAATATGCTGATTGACAACATATGTCATATGATGATGACATTTAGAAGTAAAACATCAACACAATAAATTAACACAATAAAGCAATACAATATATACATTTTTATGATTTTGTTTGGCTTGAAATCACTGTGTTCCAGTGTATAGTTTTATAGTTTAGAGTTGACAAACTGTATAGGCAGCTAGAGTACAGTGTCCACTAGACAGGTCACAGATCAGAACACATACTGTTTGGTTTGCTGCCAAAATATGCAGCGGCCTGTACGTGATCTCTTCCCTGCTGTTTTTAAGAGAGTTATAGCATTTATTTTTTCTTGAGGCAGAAAGATTCTCTTCTTGTGCTTCCTGTTATGTTTTTCTTTCCTTTTTTTTATTTTACCCCATCTGTGTTTTGAGTCTTTCCACTTTAAAAAGAAATGCTCAAGTGGATGGGTTTGTGATGGAGAGATATTTTTGAGAAATTTGTTTAGAACCTCAGTCTGATGGGAATAAACAGGCACTGAGATAGAAATGTGAGTTTGTGTCTATGTCCCAGTGTTCCTCTTTCTACTGGTGTACGTGTTATTTATTTATAGTAATATACATACAGTTTTAGACTTGGCTTCTAATGGTTTGCCTGTAAAAATACCACTCATTTCTCTACAGAGAAATTGATTTTTAGTATAAGCCTTTTGAGATGTACAACCTCAGAGCCCATGTTATGTGTGTCATGTGATTCCAACTTCAAAAAATAATCACATTAAAAATTAACTGTGGATTTCCCCAGAAAGAACTACACTACTGATAATCGTGAAAAGAGCTCCACCAATCAGAGGCAATGATGTTACCTTGGAAACAGAATTCTGGCAAAAGAGCTCAGTAATGACGTAAAGTGCTGAGAATGACTTAATAAAGTTAGTCATCACAAACATTATATATACGCATATAAACATTTTGCAAGAAAAATCAAAATCTATGGTATTTTACACTTTATGTATACATTTACATTTATGCTTTTAGTAGACAGAGCAAAAGTAATTTGTCAAAGGGCGAACAATATCTGTACAGTAATAAACAATGCCAGGTGTATTAGATAACTACATTAAGAAACAAGCTAGAGATGCTGTGGACTTGCAAATATGTTTTTAGAACATATTTAAAACAAATAATAATAATAATTAGCAAATAATTAGCTAAATAAATAAATAAACAAACATGATATTGAAAAATATAATGTGTTTATATTTAGAGTTATTTAGAGTGTTTTTATTTACTTTATTTATTCTATTTCATAATAGTTTAAAATGCAGAGGATTCCATCTTCCATTCCATCCCCCCCCCTTGATTTGTTCAAGGCTTTGAACTCTTTATTAAAGATAAAAAAAAATAAAAAAAACATTTATGAAACCAAGGCCACTAAAAAAAACGAGGTTACCGTTGGACTTTATTGCCAAAAGCACACTAGATTTGCAGAGTTTCTCATGTACTTTGCCCTTTGCCCTTTGCATGGCTAATGTTTGCTCAAGGCTCATGCGGGAAACCAACAAACAAACTAAAACTCGCATATCTTGGCATGTTGCAGCCAATGAATACACTTTTGGGTCACCAGAAAAGTAGTGGATTGTAAGTCAAAGGAGAAACTCAACAGGGAGGCAGCAAAATCTTTGCCTGGAAGGGTTGAAGCCAGGCCTATTAAGACGACCTGTATCAGCTCCCTTTGTTAAAACGCTAATGGGATCCAGCAGAGATGCAGATTGGAAAGCGGCCGCTCTGACCAGAAGAATGAAAACATAAAAGCAAAGGCTAAATAAGTGCATATATTTGCATCAAAGCTGCCCAGTGTGGGCTGTGATTGATCCTGCACATATGGCCGTGCTCATAGAGAGGTGATTAATCTCACTACCGCAGTTCAAAACCTATTTAACGGGAATTTGTTTGCCTAGGCAGCCAAATGTGTCCACAGTAATTACGTGTCACTTTTCTTTGCCACAGCCGATATTTCATTTTCTGTGTTTCTGCGAGGGGTTCCTCCCGCAATTTAACTTCCCACCCCACCGCACACAAACACGCTTACAAATGGACACCATAAAGGCTCCAGATGTATGAGTTATGGAGTTTGTGAAAATAAAAAATGAAAGATTTTCCTCTAAAATGGCTTGTAATGGGTTTGGCAAACATTGCTTTGTTTATTTAAACCCTGCACGCTATATCAAGGCCAGATGTATATTTGACAGCTCTTGGGGGAAAAAGAGGGAAAAACGCGGAGAAAAAGCACCCACCCCACCCTTAACGCAGAGAGGCTGCGTTTCATAAGGGAAATTAAAACTGTCAAAAATGTACACAATTAAAATTTGTTAAATTAATGGGCTGAAAAATGCAAAAGGGGTGCAGCAGGTATCCAGATGATCAGGTCAACAGGAGGCGCTATTAAAATGATTATGATGGATGGTGACAGATCGGCAGCCGATTAATTGGGACGTTGGGAGAAGCGTGATTAAACGATTTGTAGTCACCCAGAATCCCAGACATCTTTTTCAATATATGACCGGCGAGAACAGCTTGTGTGTCTTGTGAAGGAGTAGAGACTGGAAACAGGTTGTAAGTCCTTGTACCAGTGTGTTCTCGCTGAAGTACTCTGAGTTTAATACTCTCGGTACATTGTGCATTATGTTGCTGACTATTTGTTCAAGAGTATTACAGCCTGACCCAAGTCCTGTTTGAGCATTGCATCACGTGCAATAAAAGCACTGACAGGTTACATAAATACCATGAAATGGAATGTAATCTTATATTTTTAACCACTTAAGCTTTACCAGGCAAAAATTTAAAATGCATGAAATCTGAATATTTCTCCATATCTATTAGCTTTTATGTCATCTATATTCTAGTATACTCCTAAACACTAGCGTAGCCAGAAATGTTAAAGTGGGTGGGCCTACATAAAACTGGGTGGGCCAGGTGTGTAGCATATGAAAACTGCATGTCAACTTGCCAACAAAAAATACAGCACCAAGGTTCATTACACAGTACTTAAAGCATGCATTAACATTAGTAATTTGTTATATTAATGTTCATTTCAAAATTTACTAATAGGATATTATTAAAATTAAAAGTTGTATCTGTTAACATTTGCCTGAGCTGGTTAACAAAGATGAATAAACACGGTAACAAATGTATTGCTAATGTTAGTTAATGCATTAACTAACGTTAACTAAAGGAAGTTTATTAAAAAGCATTACCTCAGTCTGTGTGAAACAACGGGGCTTCGCTGATGATTTCATAATCAAACGTCTCTGTCAGTTCACACACATCGAGGACCGCAGAAATGTGCGCAGCTGCAAATTATGCAGTTTGTTGTAGCGACCAGGATCCAGCACAAAGTTTATGTGTTTCTTTTCACAAAGGACACATCTTTTTAACATTATTACATTATAATTTAATGCAACCTTGCTGAAAAATGGATTATTATTATTATTATTTATTAGTTACATTTTACTGACCCCACACTGTAAAAAACAAAACAAAAAAAATGTGGTAAATTTAATGTATTTTTTTATGGTAAAAAAGCCATATTGTTGCAACGTTTTAGGTTTTACAGTACATATTAAACTTTATAGTAAAAAATTTCATTAACCTGGTATAATGTTAAACTTGTCCCATTACATTTATTACAGTTTTTCAATGTATATAGAAAGGGAACTTATCATTAATCAGTTAACAGTTTTTTATCATAATATTTCTTTTACCATTAAAATTGCGATCATTTTTTACAGTGTACACATTTGAATGGTAGTCCATTAGGTCCAAGCATTTGCTATGTAGTCTAAAGCCATTGACTGAACAAGTATAAGCACTTTTAAATTAATTTTACATGTGACTGGACATCAGTCTGGTCTGGTTTAAAGGTTTCAGAGGCGTTTTGAACATTTGTCATCTGGTCCAGATCAACTTCAAACCAACTAAACTACTGTATAGCTACCAAGCTGCCGTTAAACCTAGTCTCTTAATAAGGGCCAGAATTAGTATTTCTTGTTTAGATACAAAGCACCTCATTTTTGCTGTATTTTTTTTAGATAACCGATGCTGTCTAGTTATAGTTTTGATATAACCTCTGAAACTATAAGATCTGATTTCCAAATGAAACCAAGAGACCAAGGTTATGCTGCAGTCTCCTGCCTCAGTCGCTCCACTTTATGATACTCATCTGGTGTGTAAACAACGTCTAAAACGTCCTAAACTGTCAACCTCAAACCGTGTTGGACAGTGTCAAACAAGTCTGCGCTTGAATTACCTTGAGAATTACTGGCTAGGACATGCCTTGTGACTCTAATGGATATCAAGATGACAAATGATCCACCTGATGCCTCCAAGAATACTTCAAAAAATTACAGGCCACGTGTTCGCTCCTCCTTCTCGCCTTAAGATCCGGTCATAAACCTTCAATTTTCTTCTGTATGACTTGAGATAATTGGCTTCAAACAGGTTTCTCTGGAGAAAATTGATCAACAAAGAGGGTTATAAGGACACTTTAGTGACGACAGAGAACCGTAAAAGGAAATGTAATTTTCACATCCCCAGAATGTCCCTGTGGACACTGATGACCCAATCAGACAAATGCTGATAACATGTTGTGATTTAAATGGTCAGAAGATGATTGATATGCTGAAAATGGACTAAGACAATTGAGCAAAGGGACATGAGAGTGAGAGAGACCTCAAATAGCCTAGCCTAGAAGACAAAAGCTTTGATACAGGTAAACAGATATATGTATAAATATTTAATGGTATCACCATTGTTTATGTAGGATATTTAGACAAAATAGCATCACTTTTGTTGACTTGTAGGCTAATAATATTAACATGAGATCTCAAGTCATTTATAGTATTTTTATTGCTTTGAACAATCCATCTTATTTCAAGGACAGGTGTTTGAAGAACAGGAGAAAACTAGAGAAATCAGTATAAACAGGTGTTTCTGTTTCACTACTTTCACATTCACTGTTTCGTAAACTTGGATTCGGCATTAGTTTAATCATTGAATTTAAATCAGCGACCACATTTAAGACCACAGAGTTTTTTCCATGCATCTTTCTAGCAACTGTTCTGGGACTGCCATCTCTAACACGTGGGACTCACACAGTGTTCTCACGCAGTGAAAAAAACATCACGGAGAAAACAGTCTGTCAGATCAGCAGTCTTCCCCATGATTGTGTAGCCTAGTGAACCAAACTGAGAGACCATTTTGAAGGCTCAGGAAATCTTTGCAGGTGTTTTGAGTTGATTAGCTGATTGGCATGTCACCATATTCTAATTTGTTGAGATAGTGAATTGGTGGGTTTTTGTTAAATGTGAGCCTAAATCATCACAATTAAAAGAACCAAAGACTTAAACTACTTCAGACTTGTAGCAGCGCTGCGCAGAATGATCACCGTATGACATCAAAGTACCGCGAGAGCGATAAGAAAGCAGTCGGATCCTATGCATTCAAATCGCTCAAGTCGAACGCACCTATTCCTTCATGATTAATAATCATATTTGAATTAATTGTTCGAATGACTCATTTGATGAGTCACTTGCTTTGTTCCTGATTGATTAAGCAATTTTGAACAAATCAGTTGAATAAATAATTCAGTGACTCATATAGACAGTCAGATTAAAAAGGTGAAACAATCTTTTATAAAACTATATTTAAACAAAAAATCAGGTACAACAGTTATAATAGAGATTTGTATGTTCACAACAAAATAAACAAGTTTGTTTGGCCATCAATGAACAAAGACGGCTTTTACTCTGATAATGCTGTAGTTACAGGACTAACTTTCTAAAGTAAAATAGACCACAAAAAAAACTTGACCCCAAACCTCTGGAATGGGTTCTGTTGTTGGCCAATCACACTTCCTGTTCCTTCATTTGTATCATGATTGAGCGTAATTATCATCTTTGAAATCTTCAGACTGACGACTAAAGAGGCCAAAAACTGGTAAAGGAGCTAAATATGCTGATCCATGAGACCTTGAGATTGAAGCGCTGGTGTCCATCAGCCTGGAGGAAAAGTGCTAAGCAGACAGAAGCAGAACACAGAGTGACCCGTCAGTGTAAACCTGAACTCAGCAGCTCTGGCTCACCTTTGATAAGATGTCATCACTGCGGTATACTGCATAAATACCACGCTGTCAGGAAGGATGAGATCTGACCTGCCATGGCTGGACACGGTAAGAGCTGATGGTGCAGCCACAGCACACAAATACACACACTACACACACTCTTTTCAACATACACACACAGATCAAACACAAAGAGAGCCTATCTGAATGTGAGCTTTGCCACCTTTACCTCAGAAGGCTTCCTGTGGCTTCAGAAGCTAGATCAACTCCTCTGTGCCAAAGGATTACTGTATACATTTACATTTTAAGCAGGACTTTGAGACATATCCTGGAAAACTCTTTTTAAATAAACTCTTTTGAGTTTATGTCAACATGTTCTAACATTTACAACTCAAAACTTCCTTCCCGGTCCACCGAAAGCTTTACGGAAACTGATCTGGCAAAATGCTCATTCAGAAACCATCGTGGTTAGAACATCACAACCATGAGCACACCATTACATACTGTATGGTATGTGTAATTTCATATTTACATATCAGTCAATAACTACTGTGAGGTGAGGGTAGAAAAATGGCAATGAAATTTATGACAGTTTTGGTGCAAGAAATTGTAGAACATTATTACAAATACATTCGTATATAAGTAGCAGGTATTCACAGTGATTTTGCTAATGCTTATGAAGCATTGTTAACATAGCAATGTTTTTAATGCACTTTTTCGTGTTTTGAGTATTACTAGAGTGCTAGAATTAATGTAAGTTAGTTCAGAGTTTGATTCATATCCATTAAACATGTCAAACTGTTTCATTTAACCAATGTAAAACAGACAAATGATTCATCCATCGATACATCCATTCTCTAAAACGCTTGTATCAAAAGGCTACGATAGATAGATAGATAGATAGATAGATAGATAGATAGATAGATAGATAGATAGATAGATAGATAGATAGATAGATAGATTTTAATCTTCAGTGAAGGACACTTCTTGAACTTTTATTCATTAGGAACATATTGGATGGTGAGAAGTGGCTGTTCCATTATGGAGCCAGATGGCTGGAGGGAAGAAACTGAAAAGCAAGAAGGATTGGTCATTTCAGAGGTACAGAAGAAATTACAGGAGTTATTTGGATGAAAGACAAACTTCTTTTTTATTTCTTGAATAATGCAAATTGATGATACACACACATGACCAGGTGTGAGTAATAAGGAATTAAATCAGGTCAATTTTAAGTTCATGTTGACTCTAAATGAATCCAATCAGTTTTGATTTATTGTAAGTGTGATTGCATTCTCTGTGGTCTATATTCCATTATTTATAAACTAGAATTACAGCAGTGGCACTTTTGGGACTCATAATCTCCAGCACCGTAGACTGTAAATTTTTTAGGAACATTATGCTATAATATCGCTGAAGGTAGGAGTACATTACCAGTAAACAGCTTGCGAACAGTTAATGTCCTTGCGTGGTGATTAGAGAAAGCAAGAGCGTTTCTTTCGTTCCCAGGACATAGCTAAAAGTGAAGCATGGTAAGATGTTTAGAGAGCGGCCTGCCGTTCGTTATTTAATCTCCGGGAGGAATTGCGGATCAGTGTTTGATTAAGACAGTCGTTTACGAACAAACAGAGCTGACAGCACGATGAGCCCTTGACAAATTGGCTTTGGAGCTAAATTCATTTATCTTACGCAAAGAGAGACCCCGTTTCTCGTAACCTGCATCGTGGGGCTTTCCATTAGGATACGAGCGGAAAGACGGGACAGGGAGTGATAGAGAGGTAGGAAAAAAAGATGCAGGTTATATTAGCATAAATCAGCCGGCCCATATGTGCTGCAGAGCAGTTGCTCTGAGCCGTATCCCATGATGCAACCCTATGCCCATGCACTTGTTGCAGAGGAAGAGGGACTAGCTTTGCCTTTTAATCCTGAGCACCGCCAAATTAAATCTGCGGGCTAGAAATACCAGAGGACGGGGCTGCGATCATTTTCATTTACTATTTAATTGATCTTTTTTGCCGGTGGTGGTCTCTCTGGCTCACCCCTTTTTTCAGTCCACGCGCATCAGTCTCAGATCTCCCTTTAACCTTGCAGAACTGGCCGACTCCAAATTGAATCTGGCCGGGGAGACGGGGAGGGCTTCTCATTTGAGACTATCTTTAGAAAGAGGGCGTTAGGAGAGACTCCCGCTGGGCAGAAGAATATGAGAGATAATCATCACGGACCTCGTGCTGGCACACACTCTCACACACACACACACACGTGTGCACTAAAACATGCACACATGAATTCACACGCGCACACACTCTCGCATCCCAAATCCCCTGTCCTCCGGGCGCCAGGAGTTCTACATCTTTAAAACAGTCAATTTTCTCCCAAAAGTGTGCTACCTGCTCTTGGCAGCTGAATGGCTGGCACAGGGGAGATAAGTGAGAGGCAGCACCTGAGGGATTTGGAAAATCTGCTGCAACTCATCAGATTTTCCTGCTTTGCACTTCTCAAAAAGTTCTGGTAATCACAGATTTTAGTCTAGCCTTAAACGTGTGTCTATATGTGCATGTGTAGGTGTTTGTGTGTGTGTGCGTGTGGTGAGTCTTTGTGCACGATTACATGAGCTTGTGTGTTTGAATTAACCTTTATCACACCCACGCTTGCTCGGGATCTCAAATTGTATATTAAATCGTGCCAAACAATAATACCGAGGCCCGTGCGCTTAGATCAGCTCAGCAGCGTTGCTGTAAGGAAGAGGTTTGTCACCAAGGCAACAACGTTAACATCCTTGTTACAGAGTTTTACTTGCATGAGCAGTTCGGTCCGTTTCTCCAGGGGTACATCTGGACTAAATAAACTAGTTTTTGTTATCAACCCCTCTGATTTTGTTGCACGTCATTCTGGAAATTACATGATTTTTAGAGGGGGTGAGGAAGTAATATGTGAGGCGCAATCTGTTGAGGTTCGTCTGGCACAAGCCAAATTGTCTATTGCCGCCCCTAGCAGAGTTAGACAAATGTCTTAAACACTGTTTAGACAAATCTCTGATGATTATACCACTGTATAAGGGTTGGGATGAAATGTGCGCAACACTATATGACTTTAGCCCCAGGCTCTAGTCTTGGATCAGTAGACGGAGATGTCACTTGCACTTTAAGACCTGTACTTATGTTTTTACATTCATTACTTAAAGATAAACATTTTGTTTTCTGTGATGAATGTTGCATTCTAGTTCTGCTGATGTATGTCACCTTAGTTGTGCTAGTTCCTATATACTGTTGCTCAACTGGTGGAGCTTGTAAGGGTCGTGGGTTTGATTCACATACTAACAAAATGTAAACTTTGAATGAACTGTAAGCTTTTGCTAAATGCACATGTAAATCTGGCTAACATAGACAGCATGATGAACTTGTGAGTGTGACTTGTAATAATTTTGGAAGCATAACTCACAACTACGGGTTCAAAATAATAAACATCAGTAATGTTTTACACAATATGTCATTATTTTCTCTTTTTTGATGTGTAGTTTACAGTAATCATGAATTTATATTTTAGCTGTAAAAAAACAAACAAACAAACACACTTTTAACAATATTTAATTTTAAGTCATTTTAATAGATATATGAAGGTTTAAATATATATTTCTGTTACTTGTAAATGTATAATATTTTGTGCTGGGGATAAAAAAAAAGTTTGAACACTGAAGTAAGCTATTGATTGATTGATTGATTGATTGATTGATTGAAACTTCCTATTCATTAGCCAGCATAGGTGAATAATTAAGAAAAACAAGTGCACTCAATGGTAAAACTATTTGTGCTACTTTGTTTGTGATTATGATAATAAATTAAAATAATATAATATGTTTGCAGTATTAAGCAGCATAAATTGTTTTTGCACAGCTAAAACAACTGGAACCGGATGACACTGGAAGCCTTGTACATTCAATTTACTAATGTCCAATATGTTCAAAATTAATTGACATTGAAAATTTGGATACATGTCTGATGTCTTATGTAAATCTATTTTAAAATGTGAAATGCTATTTTTTTTTAAATGACTCACCTTTATGATTACTAAATGATGTTTCTTATGTAATATCCTGAATTAAAACAGTTTAGTATGTTTAGTTTTTAGATTCCCTCCAGCATTGCATTCTGTTTTGAGGCATAATTAGACCCCAATCCACAGTCAGCACAAGAAATTTCATAATCTCCCCAAACCTCTGCTTTTTTCAACACTATATTTCATTACATGCATCACTTCACTTTAATAAAGCAAGATTATCTTCTCAAGGCAACACAAACAGTTTCAGCCATCAGGACTGAAGATATGCACGCAACCAAAACCGCACACATGCGTAAACAATCTCTCACATGCACAGTGAAATACTCACCAATGTGAATACATTTATAAGTTGGGCACAGGCTGGAAAATAAAGATTAATTTCAGTTCTAGAATCGGATGTGTGCGGATAATTATCAGTGGTGTTTGCTAAAGCAAGCATCACTATTACTATTGCTCATACTTATGATTAGTGATTTGAACAAATCCCTAACTCTAAGTATTAACCTCAAGTGTGTAACTCGTCCTGGTTGTGCTCCAGATACACGAATGATACCTCAATTATGTGATTTGTTGAGAAGAGGTGTGCTGTTCTAAGCAACTTGGTGGACCATAAAATGGGTGGAAAAAATCCCATAGACTAATACTGAGGGTGAGACCCAAACCATATCTGATTAGAATTTAACAAAAAACCTAGGTCTGAGCTCTTTTGAACTGGGACTGCTATGCAATCGCATAGCAACAGGGGTGTGCAGCAAAACAGTTATATCTATCTTTTGCATTGACAGAATTATCTGTCTCTGTATTGGGGTAGAAGTCAGTGAGGCTTAAACCAAAAGTGTGTTAAAACTCAAAGAAAAGCCCATTTTTAGATGTAACTCTTCTCCATTTATAGTTTTCAATAGTAAATAAGCCTTGTATAATTCCTAAAATTATTTATTATTATTGTTTTTATTTTTTTCCAACCTCTAGGTAAATTAAAGCTAATGTATGTAGAATAAGAGGTGGCAATTGTAATTCAGATTTGTTTACTGACTCTTTCTGACGGTTATGTTGTTAGTGACTTACGGTATTATTTTGGGCCACAATTCTGCCCATATTAGTCACTGAATCATTCAATGATTATTAAATTACAATTTTAATATCCTTTATCATATTTGCATGCATATAAATCTACTAAATGACACCAAATGCTGCAAATGACAACAAAACAGGAAGATTACACTTACTGTAAAAGATTTGTTCTAAAACACAGATTCATTCACAAACCATTACTGCGTTCAGACAGTTTAAAGGAATAAATCACCAAAAAATGTAAGTTTACTAAAAATGTCAAAAAGTCAATCACCTGTTGTTCTCTCACATCAAAATCCACCCACATATTTGTTTTGAACTGTTTTGGCTTGTAAACAGTGATTGATCTGTGCATATTTCTCTCCTGATTCAGACAAGATGACTTTTTCGATAGAGAAAGCATGATACAGAACGTATTCTATAATTTAGTCATAATGCTTTGTAGTCAAAAGCATCTTAATGATGGATTTGTTTTTTTAAAAGCTTGCAGCTTTTCATTTCACAAAACATTAATTAATGGTCTGGAGTGGTATGGATTACTTGTGAATTTTTGTGATCTTTTTATCAGCTATTTGGACACTCATTCTGATGGCACCCATTCACTGCAGACAGCAAACATTGGTGAGCAAGAGATGCAATGCTAAATTGTTCCAAATCTGTTCAGATAAAGAAAAACTCATCTAAATCTTTCATGGCCAGAGGGTGAGAACATTTTCAGAAAATGTTAATTTTGGGGTGAACTATTCCTTTAAGATGTTATCATCTCACATGGAAAATGTGAGACATTTAGAGAACATTAGACATTTCAAAAAATAATGATATAATTGTTTTTACAGCTGCGAAGAAGACAATAATACAGAACTGGTTTACATTTATCAGACACTTTTATCCAAAGCGACTTACATTGCATTCAAGTTACAGTTTTACATTTTATCATCTCTTGCTTTTCCCTGGGAATCGAACCCATGATCTTGGCATTGCTAGCGCCATGCTCTACCATTTGAACTACAGGAAAGCAGGAGATGGTACCAGACGGGATATGGTACCAGAAACATCAATATTAGTTTTAATTATTCTCTTATAAAATTAATTAATAAGGATATTAGAGGAGTTCCCACCGCACATGTGTGGAAAAACATATTGGATCCATAGCCTCTTGCAAATAGTGACTTGTGAATGTACAACAGTGCTAAGCCTTCTACCGTCGATGCTTGGCAGTGTTTTTTCTTTAACATACGTGATCATATAAAGGAATGATTTGTTCTGTGCTTTTCTTGTCCTTCCTTCTCTCCCTCCCTTTTGACTGGACTTTTGGGATATTGAGTATATGTCTGTTGTTTGTTTTGTTTTTTTGTTTTTTAATGGATGTTGTGTTGTGATGTTGTATATGAAAATAAATAAAAATGTTGATAACAAAAAAAAAAAATATACAGTGCACAGCATAATTGAGTACACCCCCTCTAATACTTAACAAATTCAGCAAATACTCTTTACTTAGATGACACGTTAGGGTTCTTTGGAGATATAATGTTCCAACAAGCCTGCTTGATCAATTACCAAAGAATAATTTAAAAATTATTCATCAAAATACGAATTTCTTATCAAAGTGATAAAATGTTGTATTGCAAAAATGAGTACACCCTCCTGAAAGTTACTAAAAAAATGTTTAAGGCTATTTTTGATCATCAGGTGAGTATATTGAACCAAAACTTTTAAAGACCAGTAATTTCCTGACAATTAAAAGTGTTACATAGTCCTCTGAATCATACTCAGACTTAATGCTGGCAGCAGTGGAACCAGTTGGGAGAGAACTACTAGGTGACTTATTCCTTAGCATAAGAGGACAATGGTACAAGAGGAATACCAAATTATTGTTTTAAGTGTCAAAATATAGCAGAAGTAGCACAGACATTCAAAAACAATGGACTTGTGACAAGGCTCCTGAAATAATCAGGTCTTTACTTTAAGTTTTGATGAGTGAATGTTTGCTAGAAAAAGAGCAGGAGAAATAACATGCAAGTGTCTCAGAGCCGGCAAAAGCTATGAAAAGAGTGACACTTTATCTCACAGAGTATGACGCAGCCTGCAGAAGTGACATGCATGGTTGTTGTCACCACTAGAATTACCTACTGTAGCCAAAGCAAAATAAACTCATTTAACCTCTTCCAAGGCCCATATCTACAAAATAGAGACTTCTGGGAATCCATACTCTGGTCTCAAGAGACCAAGTCAATCATTTCTGATCCAAAAGCATCCAAAATGTTCTGGTGTTGCTAGAGGAGGAGTACAGAGAGATGTGCTTGGTACCCACAGTGACATTCAGTGGTAGTAAAGCTCTTGTATAGGGATGAATGAGTGCTGAAGGTGTGAGGGAGTTGTGCTTTATCAACGCTGTCATGAATTCACACACCACTGTGTGATGGAATACAAAAACTTGAAACAGAAGATGCTACCCTCCCCTCATTCCCTGCATTATTGGGCATTTTTTCAGCATGACAATGAAGATATTCATTCTCCCAAGGTGAAAATCCTTCAGTGGACATGTATTTCACTCAATCGTAACGCTCTTGAGCAGCTGTGGGGGATTCTGTAGAGACGAGCTGAGCAAAACTCCCCATTAAAGACCAGAGCATTTAAGAAGGTCGTCCTCCAGGAGTTAAACAGGACAGATGTGAACATTTGTCATGAACTTGTACACTCAGTGCCAAGAATGGTCAGAGCAGTATACTTAAAGTTCTAGAGGACATACTAAGTACTAGAATATTATACATTTGCTGAATTAAATCTAGGGTGCACTCATTTCTGCAGTCCTTCATTTAAACTAAATTGGCTAATTTACTTATCTTACAGAAAATGTTGGCATATATTTTGTCGTTTTTATTAAGTATATGTTTAATACATTTCAATTTTGCCATCTTTCCATGAATTATATTTGTGATCATTAAGAAAATACATATTTTATATTTATTCAGAGGGGGTGTACTCATTTATGCTGTGCACTGTATATATATATTATAATGCATGAAAATGTCTGATACAGTATCATAGTTTAATGTTACTTTTGACAACTTCATATTTCTGAGAGCCTTAAAGTAAAACCACACAGTATGCAATTTCAATATAATGAGTTTTTGTTCTGTTATTTGGTATAATTCACTATTTATTTGGAAGTCATTATTCATGCTTTTCCAATGGTATTCTCCTCTGTACCGATCTAACATCTGTCATGTTGGTGAGTTTTACACAGGCAAGCACCCCTCACATATTCTTTGGAAAATGTAAAAATCTTCTTATACTGTACTCAATATGAGATGCAATGATTCTAAAGCCTTATTAAGGATCTCTAGAGTAAGTGGAACAAAGGCTTTCCTATCCACTCCAATGTTTCTTAATCAGTGCCTCTGGGAAATCCTCTAATATCCTTATTAATTAATTTTATAAGAGAATAATTAAAACTAATATTGATGTTTCTGGTACCATATCCTGTCTTGACTTGGAACATGGGAAGGAAAAACTTGAATTTTGGCCCCTGAGTCGTAGTGTCCAAAGGTTTACATTACACATTAATTCTGGAATATGGAATTTGCTGTAATATGTTCATTAGTCTTGATCTTGCCCCTAGAGACACTACTTCATCATTAATGCAAGAAAGGTTGCATCCGTTTGTTTCAAGGCGTTATCTTTGATATTTTGATAAGTTTTGTGCTTGCACATCACATCCTACCAGATCTTTGGGTGGATGCTTTTACAAAGTGCTTTATTAATGCATATCCCTTAATTACAGTCTGACTAAAAGACATTAAATGTGTCTGAGGATGCACCAGCCTCATTAATGAACCAGGGAAGTGAATAATAAATCCCAAAGTGTCTATAGATTATAAAAAAAAAATACATATTGAGTATTAAGATGATAGCACATTATAGTTAATGACGTACAGTATGAAAGACTGGGGCTATTTGGCATTTACTCCAGTGTATATTTGTCAAGGTAGGATTCTTTATGCAAGTCATTTTCTGTATAGACATACCCTGAAGTGTATAAAAGAGCTATTTAACACTTACACCATTGTTATCCAGAAGATTCAGTCATTTAACACGCAGTGGCCTTTTGTGACAACATACCACAATACAGTTGGATGTCATGAATGGAACCTGCTGGTAATTGATGACAATTTGTCAAGAATCTACAATCTAAAGAAAAAAGCTCAATTAAGACAAAAAAATTGTCAGCCAAATTTAAACAAATTATGAATACAGCATATAAATACAAAAAACTACATTAAAAATTATATTTTAAAAGAAAAAAGAAAAAGAAAAAAGTAAATGTAAATATATCAGCAATTATGGTAACTAGCTCTTCCTTATAATATCTTTACAATGACATGATCAAGATTTCTTAAAGAATGATCTGATATTTATGTAACATGAACATCTAAACATATTTCAGCATTATAATACTGACCTCAATTTGATGTCAGATCCTTCTTGTACATATACAGTAAAAAATAAGTACTGAATAATTGTGTGATATGTTATAATCATTTTTGTAATGTAAAACTATACTTCTTCAATGTTTCACATTTGTGCAAAATAAGACAATCCTCCTGATGAATGTTAAAGGAATAACCGTAGGCGGTATTTCAGATAAATCATTGTTAGTGGCTGTTATATGATTAAATGGCCTTAAGTAACAAACAGCTTCCAACAGTTTAGTTGCAACTGAAATGGTAAAATCTACTTGAAAAACAGTAACTTCAGATAACTTAAACATCCTTTGTATGTCATTTCCAGTTGATAACCATAAATGAGGCCAATGTATTTTGTGAAATGAGACACTTGCTTGCATGAATATCATTAAAATGATAATGATCATTATTATCGTTGTTAATTAAATGATTTCTTCCTGCTCCCCTGTATTCTCCGCTCATCTCAGCTTGTAACATAATCACTTTCCATCACTGATGAACCAAAACAACAACAACAACAACTTAATTCATTCAGTCTTTGAACATCAGCGCAAGTCTTTTGCTGTTGCAGTACAAGAACAAAGATTAACTGAAAATAAAGGCAAAAATTAATAGCAGAAAAATTCAAATATGGAAGACGGGGCTAGTTGTCACACTTTATTCTCAGGGAATTTATTTTTATAATTTCTTTTTATTTGCTTTATGTATAGAAAAAGCCATTGAACATTTACACCATTATTGCTCAATGAAAAAGAAAAAAAAGATACAGTTAATTATGGTCAAACATTTTGGTCTTTTGTTTTGTGTTATCAACAAGTTTTTATTTTTTTACACATAACATAGTATCCAAAATATAACAAAACAAAACAACAGACACATACTCAACATCTCAAGGTCCAATCAAAAGGGAGGGGGAGAGGGAAGGACAACAAGAACACAAAAGTCACTCCTTTATACAATCACGTATGTCCAACAAAAAACACTGCCAAGCATCAATGGTCGAAGGCCTGGCCCCACCAACTCGCGCCGTTGTACATTCACATGACACTATTTGCAGGAGGCTACGGATCCAATATGTTTTTCTACACATGTGTGGTGTAAACCAGTTCTGGATTGTCTTCTTCGCAGCTATAAAACCAGCAAACAACATTCTCTTTTGCATTGAACTAATACAGAGACCAGAATCATCATTAAGGAGACATAAACTTGGGTTAACAGACCAATCAATTCGCAGCAATGATGACAAAACCAGGTTTACATGTGTCCATAGACTGATGACGACAGGACATTCCCAAAACATATGAAGAAAAGTGCCTGATGAAGCAGTATTACATATATGGCAGTTCAAATTTGACTGTAGTTTCATTTTAAATCTTTTGTAAGGAGTTATGTATGCTCTATGAATGACTTTGAAGTGAATAAGAAGATGAGCCAGATTTTTAGATGTTAAGCTGAGATTAGACCACACTCTCTCCCAGTCGACAGATAAATTAAGATCAGATAATTCCCTATTCCAAATATCCCTATTCCAATGAGAGCAGAACGTAATTGAAGAAAAACAAAATATGCGGATGCTGGTAGACAAAATTTGGTTCTTAATGTCTGAAATGAACAGAGGCCCTGGTTATCATATATATCACCGCACGTGTTTACACCTAAAGAAGACCAAGAGGGTTGGACAAATGGACGATTTCCGCATACAAAATTAAAATTGTACCATAAAGGTGTACTGTTACAGAATTTGAAGTGTCCTCCTATCCGACGTTCAACCGTTTTCCAGATTTTAATAGAGTTAGCCATAACCGGACCAAATTTATAATTATCCCCTTTTTTTCCCATGCCAGTAAATAAATTATCTTGAAGTCTATTTGGTTTAACCTTGTCAGCTTCAATCACCCTCCATGAAACTGTAGATTGAGGATCAACCCAATTATGAAGGGCCTTAAGCTGGAACGACCAATAATATAATTCAAAATTTGGTACAGCCAGTCCTCCTGCGCTATTAGGATGTTGTAATGTGGTAAGTTTAATTCTGGGGCACTTATCATTCCAGATAAACTTAGAAATTATGGAGTTGATCTCCTTAAAGTAACCTGGAGGGGGAGAAAGTGGTAGCATAGAGAAAAAAAAAATCGAGGTAACAAATTCATCTTAACAGTGGAGATTCTTCCTTGGAGAGAGACTTTAAGATTCTTCCATCTTTGAATGTCATTTTTGACCTTAACTAAAATGTTATTAAAATTGTCTCTGGCAATCTTATGAATGTTTTTATATATGGTAATGCCCAAATAGATGAAAGATTCCTTAATAGGGATAAATGAGGGAATAGAAAAATTTACCTTAACATTGTTAATTGGCATTAAAGCAGATTTGCTCCAATTTATTTTATATCCTGATAGGCTACTAAAATTATCAAATTCCTTAATTATATTAGAGACTGAAACATCAAAGTGGTCTAAATATAGAATAATATCATCAGAGTATAATGAAATACTATGATTATGGTCATGAATCTTAATCGATACTTCAGATTTCCTGATGGCTTGTGCTAAGGGTTCAAGAGATGGAATGCGGACACCCCTGCCTCGTTCCCCGCTGTAAAGGGAATGTCATGTTGGTCTTTTGTGACAGTGGAGCATGTTGTCACAAAATAACTTTTTATTCAGAAGTGTGAAGTATTTGAATAACAGTACTTTACATACTGTACTGAGAACATACTATTGGAGCTTTTCTTGTTCACCCTACTTTGTCACATGCAGGATTAGCCTATTTCATATTGTATTACTTATTTTCAATGCTCATGATTGTAAAGCCATTAATAGTGTCAGTGTATCAATGTTTGTGCTAAAAAAACACTGAATGGCTGATCTTCCCACACACAGACACGTAACCTCTAAACCAGCACTATTGTGCCATCTCACCCTTTTCAACCATACAATTATTCAAGTCATTCAATAGAATCTGAAGAATCCAACAACCTTGAAGGTGAATGACAGCAGAACTGAAGGGAGAAAGAGAGAAACGTGTGGATGGTGTAGAGAAAGGAAAAATTAAAGTTTGTAAATGTGAAACTCGACCCTGAAAAGTTGCAGCCACGTGAAAAGCAGCACGGAAATCAGATGCCGCATTATTCCACCTGGGCCAATTAGTGCATGCGAAACACTTGGTTTTAGAATCGCAATATCAACAGAAATCAAATCAGACACTGTGAACCGGGAGGGGAAAGGGTCGGTCCGACTTCATACGTCGAGCAAGAGGGAGCACGTCCTGATTAGAGGAGAAAGCTGGATCAAAGAGATTTTATTAGACGAACACGAGATTAAACAAATCTTCTGATGAAAAAAGAGGGGCTCTTCATTTCCTGCACTTAAGTGTGCATTAAACTTTAATGGACAAACATTGCTTGATCTCTTTAACAAGCGATGAGCCTTTGATTTGAGCGCTTAGAGACTTTAGCCGGTCGCAGTGCAAAAAGCACTGAACTCTGTGTACATAAACTCTGTTGGTAGCAGTGGTGCCTTCCCTCCCATCCATCTGCAAATTTTACATATAAATCAATAAAACTGTTACAGTCAATCCCCCATTAGCATGCATCCAGCATATTACCAGACAAGCTCTTTTCTATTGTACTGTATGTCTACAGAGGTCTTGCGTTTACAGAATTAGAAAATCTACAATAAAGGTAAAATATTGTTAACAGGGTACAAGGTCCTTTTTTGGAGATTACAAATATATAACAGAAAAAAAATAGTGTGCCTCTTGTTTACATCATTACGCAAATAGCTGGCGGCAAGTCACTGTGTTAATGAGTCATTAAAGCGTTCATTCAACCGATTCCTTCAAAAACACTGATTCAATCTGCAACTGAACTACTGGCAGTCTTTGTGACTGTGAGTGAGTCAAATTATTCGTTCAACAACGCTTATTCATTCATGAGCAAAACAGGTGAATGTTGATGAAACTTGAACCGCATACTAGCATAATATTCCTATTACTTTTACAATATCGTTCAAAAGGAAGAAATAGCCTAGTAAAAATAGCATGCTAGTAGTATGCGGTTAATTCAGCATGTCTTTGTGAGTGAGTCATTCAAGGGATTCGTTCAAAAACACTGATTCATTCAGGACAAAACTCAACTAGTGTGTTTTGCTCAAAGCTCGCAATGTTTGTTTGGATTCGTTGGCAGAGCGACAAGAGACAACATGTCAAGAGACAAAGCAACTGGCAATATTGTGTCTGAAATGTAAGTAACTCAATTAACTTCTTGTTTATTGAGCTGTCTTAGTGTAATGTCTTGTTGTTTACTGCCCCACTGGACCGAAGCGTGCTTGCTCGTGTAACTGTCAGCAAGCAACCTATATACATACTACAATATACATACTATAATGTGTATATTATAATTTATATTAATGTATTAATTGAAACCATATCAAAGTGTCAGGTTTATGCATGTTATATAAACTTTTTTTTCTTCAGAAATAACTACAGTGACACTTTCTGTACCCAAAAAAGTGCTGTCAAATGATTAATCGCGATTAATCGCATCCAAAATAAAAGATTTGTTCACATTGTATATGTGTGTGTACTGTGTATATTTATTATGTATACATAAATACACAATCATGCATTTATATATTTAAGAAAAATATGTTACATTTATATATTAAATATATTTATATATAATATAAATGATATGAATGTAAATATATACATGCATGTGTGTGTGTGTTTATATATACATAATAAATATACACAGTACACACAGATATATTATGTAAATAAAAACTTTTATTTTGGATGTGATTAATTGCGATTAATGGTTTAACAGCACAACAAAAAACAAAACAAATCATCCACAACATGGTTGCAGCCATGAAAATGCAGCTTTAATTTAACCGAATCACGTATGGTCTCATCTGCTAAGACAGGATCTGTGAATAAATCCGAGAGAGTTGTTTATTGTAATTAATTAGTCCTTCGATTTTCATCGGTTTGACCCATTCACGTCGACTGATAGGTGGGCATAATTACTGCATTGACGGTGATGATCGTAGCGTGAAGGAGGCGTTGCCTCATTTCTCATGTATAGTTCAACAATCTTTTAAGAAGAACGGTAGATAAAAATATATATATTTGCAATGTCACACTAGCTCGCAGAAGAATAAAATAAATTTAATTTGGCAATTTTTAAGAGCAATGTTGACCTTAAAGTAGCCTACACTCTTCGTGGGGGGGGGGAGTTAGTGAAGGCTCAATTACAATTCATACGAAAATGAGACATTATAAACATTATGTGGTAAATTAGAGTCTACTCATTCAGAGAGGAATAATAAAGATGATGTTTTGAATAGAGGCTTGTCCTGCATGTGTTATCTGAGGCCTCCTAGTAAAAAGAAATGGGGAACAAGGGCATAATATAATGCATAATATATTTATTTATATTTTTTTCTTTTATACTGCTGTCCATTATCCAGCTTGGCAAATCTGACCCACAGTGCTAATGCTTTTGGTCAGAGATAGAGAGAAAAAGCAATAGGAGTGATGCTGGTGTATCAGATGAATATTGCTTCAAGCTACTGTATCCTCTATGACATTTTTCATGTACTGCCCTCTGTGCGTGTGACTTTCCTTCTGCTTTGATTTATTGATCACTATAACTGCTGGAGTGGGTATGTATGCGCTGCATGCCATGTTCCACATTATAAACCAGATACATACCTAGATGCTGCTTGGTCAATGCATTTTGCTAAAGTACATGATACAGGGTCCATTACAGTGTTTGCATCACTGCATACATAGAGACCAACTATTAACCCCAGTTTACATGTCAGGGCTATATCTTTTAGTGTAAGGTGGACTCACTGAATTTGCTTAATAAAATAATGTTTATTATGTAATATTCTCTTTATAAAAGCAATAATGCACTCAAGGCCTTTCTAAATTGTGAATATACTCTGCTGCATCCATATTGTACCTATATAACAACTATTCACAATATAGCACAACCTGTTCCGTGCAAACCAAACCTGACTTGATTACACAGTCTGGCAGATTCAATGCCAGATGAAACTTTGAAATAATATGCCAAGCTGCAAACTACTCAGAACTGATAGTTCATTAACAGTCATAGTGAGACTACTCGTTTGGTGAACTACTTAAATTACTAACAAATACATTTCAAAATATACCGATGCTATTTATTTGAATTATCTTATTTACATGTCCCTATTGTGCATGATTGACCACAGCTTATTATTACAAAGAAAAAAATATTTCATCACAGTGTAATAACTTGCTCTGCCTTTGAAATATCTTTCAGCTTTGGTTAATGTCACCAAGTCTTCCCTTTCCTTGCTTCTTTCTGGTAGTTACGTCCACTTTTCACAGCCCAATCAAATCCCAATAAATAAAATCTATCATTTTTGTTTTTCTTTTTTTTCAATTTGTTTTCCAGTTCATTGAAATAATTTGTCAGAGTGAATTTATTTAAAAAAATAAATCAAACTAGAGAAATTCAAGCCCACTCAGTTCAGCTCTGTGTGGATTTAAATTTTTTTGGTTCATTTTTTCCATCACTTTTTTGAAAAGAAATGACTCGCTGCTTGAAAACAGCACATCTACTACCACAATACAAAAAATGCACTTTACATAAGTCATTCCCCAGTACAGGTAAAACATCAAGGCTTTTACGGCATTTTTGTTTGTCCTCTTTTACCCATTTAATTGCCCGATCACTCAGTGCATCGTATAGTTGCATTATCTGTGCCAAAAGCCTCCTTTATTTACAGATTTTTGCTTTGACAGTTATGGCCACATAGAGAGCTCAGAGGTCAAAAAGCCCTGCAGTTGGCCTTAAATTTCTGGCCAGCGGGGCAAAACGATGAACCCAGTGCAAAGAGGAGGGCCTGGCGCATAGAGATAAAGCCACAAGCGATAAGAGCTGGTCAGGGTGCTATACTGGGACATTAATGCTGCATTACATACATAGATCTGCTGTTACTGCTTCTGCTGACACAACCGACCCTTCCAGGATCGAGGTTTGGGCCTCAATCAACATATGTGGGCTTGAAGAGAGAGATTGTTAAGGGAAAAACTGCTAAGACTGAATTAACTGCACTAATTCTTGAGTACTTGAGCAAATGCTGTTTGACTGTGATTCTCAGTAGTAAATCCGCCAAGATCAATGAGTCCATCAATTAGTGTAAGGAACTGCATGAGAAAGCCTGACGACAAACCTAGAACATCTTACTTCCCAATAAGGAATCGACAGATGTGTTGGTGAGACAGAATTTACTTTAATAACAGCACAATGTTGAACTCAATAAAGGTTAGCTGGGTCAACGTGTTTATCAGTTTTGTGAGCGGTTCTAATTACTCTTAAAATACTTTCCATTATGTCGAAAAATTGAGTCTGGCAGTTTTTAAAAACCTGTTAATGTGCATCCGGGCGCTATTTCTTTGTTTTGGATTTCCTGCACAATATAGGCAGGGTCATTCCGTGTGAAATCAATTTCAGAAATTTCCCCGGCTCAAAATTTTTATTTTGCTAATATTTTTTCTGAAGAAAGATAAACATGTATAGTAATGATAGCCAAAATACTAAATGTCATGGATTAATATTTACTGAGTAATCCACTATTTTGTTGAGGGGGGGTCAAAATGGCAATTTTCACCTGATATTCTTAGCCAAATTACAGGGGGGTAAAAATGACTTCAGAAAGATGGCAGCATCACGATGTTATTTTTACACAGAAATGGATAGATCTATTAGTAAAATCAATGAGGCTCAATGAGGCTCTATTTTCAGTTTGTTGAATATTACATTTCAGCACTTGAAAACCAAATGTTGGTCACTTTGTATACAGCTGATACTTATTGTATTTAAAGCGGAATGTCTGAAGAATAAGTAATGTTGAAACTAGGAATGCATCTTGTTTCCCTCTATCAAAACAGTTGTATAGGACATACCTGTTTGAGTGTCATAAATATTATTTTTCCAAAATGTGTGTGCCTGTAACTCAAGATGTATTAAAGTTATCTTAATATGATTTTAGATTCATGTTCCTAAGAAAGGGGTTTTCGGATTTTCATTTTTAAGGCCCTGTATGGTTTAATCCTACATCTTGGTGCAGCTCCATGTCCAAATTGTTGTATCCTACCCATTTTCACACCAAATGTGGTTTTGTGTTTATCTAGTCATCACTGCTGACAATGCAAATAATAACAGTAACCCAGGCTTTAAGAATGTACAGTGTGACACATAAGATTATGAATGATCAGGATTAATTGTTAACTCTAGTTAAAGTATTAACAGTGTGAAATGTAAAATAAGATTACCCAGGATCCCATTTACCTGGGGTTTAGAATTATCCATCCTGAAGCCATATTTAAATTCCAATATCTCTAGAACCGAAAGATATAGAGCCTTAAAAATGGAAAAAAGGAAAGTTTGTTTAGACCCAATATCAAAAAGGGCATTAAGATATCTCTAATACTTTTGGAGTTACAGGCATGCAAACTTGGGAGAAAAAACTTGAAAAGTGCTGTTTCCCCATTTTTGAATGGTCACCATTGGCACATAATGCAACAAAGATTGCTAAAGTCAACAGATTTTACTAATAGATCTACCAATCTCTGTGTAAAAATAACATTGTGATGCTGCCATCTTTCTGAAGTCATTTTTACCCCCCTGTAATTTGGCTCTGAATCTCAGGTGAAAATTGCCATTTTGACCCCCCTCTACAAGACAGTTGATTACTCCGTAAATATTCATCCATGACATTTAATATGTTGGCTTTCATCACTATACATGTCTGTCTTTCTTCTGAAAAAATATTAGCAAAATCAAACATTTGAGCCAGGGACCTCTGGTTGAGTTGACACGGAATGACCCGGCATTAAATTCTTATTTAATATTGACAAACTATACGTCATTAGAAAGGTCTAAGACTCAAGCTTCAATATATGACCTCTGTATTACAATAGAAGTCTTTTTCCGAAAATAATGTCTTAATTTGTTTCAAATGTACACATAAAAGCATGCAACAATCAATATCTTTGATTATGTGAACACAAAACATATGCCTGTCCAATCATGCAACCGCCTGTGTTGTTTTTTAAGGAGTTTCATAAACAAGATCCATTAATTTCTGTCCAAATGTGCACACATTTAGAGAAAGATTCTCATGTTTACTTAGTTTATTTTGGGATTTTTTTTAAGTTTTCAGTAGTATAAGCTATGAAACAGTGTTCTGTTTAAAGAATAATGTTTACATGTCTCTTGAACACAATGGCCAATCAGAGGTGTTTAAGTTAGAATCCATTTCAACACCGGAGTTTTTGTTCAGTACTGAGTTATGCTCGCTTTCACGAATCTTCTCTCATTATTACAGTAAGATTGATTATGCAGTAGACAACTTTATTGATTTTAATTGGACATTGTGAGATCGCAATAGTCTTTCAAGCTTTCGAGGCTATATAGCTATAATCCATTAAATAAAAGTATTGTTTTTCATGCTGCCTTTAGGAGCCACGGCCAGTTACACGCTGCAAAGTTTTGGGAAGTGACATCTACATATAAATGCATGATTCGCTCTGAAGCTGCAACTGACAGTGATACTAGCACGGGTCAGAAATATGGCATGTCAAAATAGATACACACAATGTAAATGCAGACTGACTTTGTTTTTGAAGTGTTTTTGAGTGTTTTTGAAGCTACTGCCACCGATCTGGATGAGCTCACAGAGACTGTAACTTCATATATCAGTTTCTGTGAGGATATATGCATCCCCACCAGGACATTCTTATCATTCAATAATGATAAACCGTGGTTTACTGGGAAACTCAAACAGCTTCGTCAGGCCAAAGAGGACGCTTACAGAAGTGGGGATAAAATCTTGTATAACCAGACGAGGAACAGACTAACAAAGGAGATCAGAGTGGCTAAAAATAACTACTCTGAGAAGTTGAAAAAATAACTTTCAGCAAAAAACGATCCGGCGTCAGTATGGACTGGTCTGAGGAACATCACCATGTACAAGACACCACCCCCAAAGTCTGTGGAGAATCAACAACTGGCTGACGATCTCAATGTGTTTTACTGCCGATTTGAAAAGGCCAGACTGACACCCAGCACCCGCTCTGATCTGCACTTCACATATTCACATTCCCCCCCTGCAACCCCCCTTCCTCCCTCCCCCACCATTCTACCTGCGTTTAAACTCTGTGTAGAGGATGTGAACCGGGTCTTCAGAAAACAGAAATCTAGGAAAGCTTCAGGACCAGACGGTATTTCACCTGCCTGTCTAAAAGTCTGTGCTGACCAACTGGCCCCCATCTTTACACAGATCTTCAACAGATCTCTGGAGCTGTGTGAAGTTCCCTGCTGCTTCAAACGCTCCACCATCATTCCTGTCCCCAAAAAGCCCAAAATCACTGGACTTAATGACTACAGACCTGTCGCACTCACGTCTGTGGTCATGAAGACATTTGAGAGACTGGTCCTGGCCTACCTGAAGGACATCACTAGACCCTTGTTGGATCCTCTTCAGTTTGCCTACAGAGCAAACAGGTCTGTGGATGACGCTGTCAATATGGGACTGCATTACATCCTGCAATACCACGACAAACCTGGGAATTACGCAAGGATCTTATTTGTGGACTTCAGCTCGGCCTTCAATACCATCATGCCTGACCTTCTCTCAGACAAACTGACACAGCTCTCTGTGCCCACCTCCATCTGTCAGTGGATCACCAGCTTCCTGACAGACAGGCAGCAGCTAGTGAGGCTGGGCAAACTCACATCTCAGGGTTGCGTTCTCTCCCCACTGCTCTTCTCCCTCTACACGAATGACTGCACTTCAAAGGACCCCTCTGTCAAGCTCCTGAAGTTTGCGGACGACACTACAGTCATTGGCCTCATCAAGGACGGTGACGAGTCTGCTTACAGACAGGAGGTTGAGCAGCTGGCTGTCTGGTGCAGTCTTAACAACCTGGAGCTAAACACTCTCAAAACTGTGGAGATGATAGTGGACTTCAGAAGGAACCCCCCTGCTCTTCCCCCACTCACCATCATGAACAATACTGTGACTGCAGTGGAGTCATTCAGGTTCGGGAACCACCATCTCTCAGGACCTGAAGTGGGACAATCACATTGACTCTATTGCGAAAAAGGCCCAGCAGAGGCTGTATTTCCTCCGCCAGCTAAGGAAGTTCAACCTGCCTCAGGAGCTGCTGAAACAGTTCTACTCTGCCATCGTCGAGTCTGTCCTATGTTCTTCTATAACTGTTTGGTTTGGTTCAGCTACCAAAACAGATATCAGAAGACTACAACGGACAGTCAGGACTGCTGAGAGGATTATCGGTGCCCCTCTGCCCAGCCTCCAAGAACTTTACACCTCCAGAGTGAGGAAAAGGGCTAAGAAAGTCACTCTGGACCCCTCACACCCAGCTCACTCTCTCTTTGTACTGTTGCCCTCTGACCGGCGCTACAGATCACTGAGCACAAAAACAGCCAGACACAATAACAGTTTTTTTCCCCCAGGCCGTATCCCACCTGAACAACACATAACACACCCCGGTACTGTACAGGTGCATCTCAATAAATTAGAATGTCGTGGAAAAGTTCATTTATTTCAGTAATTCAACTCAAATTGTGAAACTCGTGTATTAAATAAATTCAATGCACACAGACTGAAGTAGTTTAAGTCTTTGGTTCTTTTAATTGTGATGATTTAGGCTCACATTTAACTAAAACCCACTAATTCACTATCTCAACAAATTAGAATACTTCATAAGACCAATAAAAAAAATATTTAGTGAATTGTTGGCCTTCTGGAAAGTATGTTAATTTACTGTATATGTACTCAATACTTGGTAGGGGCTCCTTTTGCTTTAATTACTGCCTCAATTCGGCGTGGCATGGAGGTGATCAGTTTGTGGCACTGCTGAGGTGGTATGGAAGCTCAGGTTTCTTTGACAGTGGCCTTCAGCTCATCTGCATTTTTTGGTCTCTTGTTTCTCATTTTCCTCTTGACAATACCCCATAGATTCTCTAAGGGGTTCAGGTCTGGTGAGTTTGCTGGCCAGTCAAGCACACCAACACCATGGTCATTTAACCAACTTTTGGTGCTTTTGGCAGTGTGGGCAGGTGCCAAATCCTGCTGGAAAATGAAATCAGCATTGTAGTAATTAATTTATTCTTTTACATTGTTTAATTTTAGCTCTTTTGTTTTAAGCTTTATTTTGAATTTCAGCTTTAGGGAATCTTAAAATTCTAGATTAGTATGATCAATTGATATTAATCAAAACGTCCAATTTATACCTTGTTTAACACTCGTCCCGCGAGTCGTTAAGTTTCAGCATATTCTGAGAAATTCTGTTTATTTTCATGGCCACGCTATAATAATACAGAATTATTTAAGTACCTTTATGACAGTTATGAGCATAGGTAACGTTATCTTGGCAAAGCTTGATTTGAAAATTACACACCAAAACACAGAACACTTCTCTATGAATCAAACAAGAGTTTATTTACTATCTTACTAACATACATGAACTAAGCTAAATAACACAAACACAAAATACATACACACAGGCAATGACTTGTTGCAATTGAGAATGATTAAAATATAGCACTGTTTTACACGATTTTACTCGTGTCGATCATCAAATGGAGAACTCTCTTAATTTTACTTTAGAGATAGATACGACCAGTTCAGCAGAATAGAGATTTTGTTTGATTACTTGCTTTTAAGTTGAAATGACGCTGATCTGTCTTTCGTTTCTCGGCTCGAGGGAATTCCGCCTGTCGTCGTCGCGTGACGTCACTCTGGGGATGCCCTTCTGTTGGTTTGACTGCTCGGTGTTGTTTGATGACTTGAAGTTGCTTTCGCGTAGCTTCAGACTTTCAAGGGTTTCTTCAGAGATTTGACTGAGTGTTGGCTCAGTGTTCGAGACTCGGCCTAGATGTTGAAGGCTGCGAGTTCTTTTGGAGTAGCTCCAAGTTTCAACGAAGCGCGCGATTTCCAAACAGAGCAGAGAGAGAGAGAGAGCAGTCTGTGTCAGAGGGTATTAACCAGAGGACTTCCGTTCAACCCCCAGAGGCTTCCACCAACCAGGTTGTCCCTCTGGACGGAGGTCCACCTACACGGCTCATTTTCCATGCAGTAAATTTATCTGCTTAGTTATTTTGTCACATGAAGAAAATATCTTTTAACACGTTCTAATCACACATTATTATACTCAATATTAACTTCCCATGCACACCAAATTCTTGCATTTGTCCTGACCGTTAATATGAAACCAAATATAAGGTATTTGACATACATTAACAGCTTTCATGCTAAACTAACTCAAAAGGGTTCTATTTAAAGATTAGAAATAACACATCATGCATATACTACTAGCAGGTCTAGTAGTTCTTGCACAGGAGAAAATTATACCTCAAAAGATTATAAAAACATACCATTGATTACAATGACACAGCAAGCTTATAAATGACATAAAATACACATTGATATATTTTGTAAAATATATTGTATATATTGCTTTTGATAACAGCAACAGGTATTAATTGTCTTTTGGAACACTTTATAAAAGTTTGAGTCTTTGTTCGGTTAAAGAAATGAAAGGCACATATCCTTGCCATGTCCTGGGAGGACGGGAGGTCATAAAGTCACTTTGGGGCTATATCTGTAAAATCTCAACACTCGGACTCTTCCATAAAACAGTCTTTTTCTTGATACCATCATTGAGTTACTGCTTTAAGGATCATCCCAGAGCAAGTCCAGACCTAGTGGTCCTCGTTCCATCCTGGTTAAATGATGGTTAAGTGATAAGAAACAAGTGAAGTACTGTTTTAACCACATTCACGATGCTCTCCTCCAATTCCTCCTTGTTTTAACAAAGTCTCTTCAGATAACAAGGTTTTATGGCAGGAAATCTGAGTTCAGGAATGTGCTCGCCATTATGTTCAGATGTGTGTGCGTTCTACCTTCCCCAAGGTCTTACACATCCCCCTTTTGCTCGGTGAGGTTCCCATTGCGAACGTCGGCGGCGGGCACTGGAACAAGAAGCAGGGAGAACAGGCACACACAAGACACAAACAACATCTCCATCACTGGACTGAATCCTGGTGCAGGGTAATTTGGGAAAGAACAGGTTAGGAACTTGAGAAGATGTAGGGGTGCATTCTTTAGGAATACTGGCAATTGAGTCATTCCGATTGGTTTAATTGTTAGGGTTCGACGAGGCGGGCGTATAGGCGTGATCTCAAGCAGGTGGTTGAGTTCTCAGTTCAGGTTCTTGGTCGGTTTTATCACGTCGGAAAATGCGTGGGACGCCTGACATGCATTTGTTGAAAGACTCTTGAATGGCGTTCACTCACTTGTGTAGGAGGAAGGCCAGTGTCAATGTCACAACGTACCCTACAATAGTAGAGATGCAAAGCGCTGTGTCAGCGGCAGACCAAGACCGAATAATAGGCGCGTCAGCGGGGCGGAAGGCGAGCGCTTAGCTTCTAAAGCTGTATCAACAGGAGTCAAGTCAATAAGTTGCGTTCCTTCCTCCTTGATCCTTTCTTCCAGTTCTGGAATCGAGGATGAAGGAGTGCTGTTTGAAGAAGGGCGAGATTTCGATTTCAGCCTGAACTCGTCGTCGGTAAAGGTGATACAATGCTACTCGTCAATATGGAGGATCGAGCCCTTAGGACAGTGATCCATAAAGTTTGGTTGGGCAGGATAATGCGGGTGGCTGTGTCGTGTTGATCGTATGTGAGGGTAGCTGTGTTCGTGCTGGGGTTTGGCCAGCCATCGGTTCCGATGATTTCGGCTTGCGTTACCTCAACTTGAGAACGTGGTAGCTTCGGCGGGCAGCTAATATCGGTCTAATGGATTCTGGCGCAGCAGATGCCCTCAGTATTATCGCGTACGAAATGTTTACTCGGGCAAAGGAAGTGAATGTCCTTCGTGCGCGTACACATCCTTAGGTTTGGGGCCAAGTACAACTGCTCGTTGTTATCGTGATACGCAACGACTTCAGGAGTGTGGATTTTGACATAGGTGTTCCCTTGCCAAAATCCCACATTCACAACGTCTTTGAGCCGGTAAATTTTATTCGAGTCGCTAATGGGCAAACTGAGGAGAAAGGCCAAGTCGCCTGCTTCCGGGTTTACGTACAAGGGAATAGCGATACCCAGGGAAAAGGCGAGATGGGTTTGGATAGGACTAGCAGGGCCCGCGGTGGCCGAAGCTAGGATGTTTTGGACAAGGTCTAAGAGGTATCAAGTAGTGTGCAATCCTACCCATGGCTAAGTTATCAATCAAGGACTTATTTCACGTAGCATGTCAGTCATGATTTGGCGGGTCGCCTCGATCGGTTGATAACGGTTCTCACAATGAGTTACAACGACTTTATTGAAGGGAGTCAATCATAATTTTGGGACCTGGATTTAAATAATTGGTAAAGGGAGTTCCCTGATGAGGGGACTAGAGGGGAGAGGAAATTATAGTGAAAGAAGAAGGAGAAAGAAAACAAAAAACAAACAAAAAATCAAAACAAAACAAAGAGAGACACAGGTGAAAGGAAACATCAAAACGAGAAACGGCGGCACAAGGACAACGAATGAGGTTAGGCAGCAAACGAGTGTCACATGTGTGAAGTAACTCCTCTCTACTAGAGGTTGACTCTAGCAGTGCAGCTGAGGAGAGAGTGTAAGTGTTGCTTCTCAACAAGGTCGCTATATGTTTTCCTAACAACAGAAATTAGGTTAGTGTGGTGTAGAGCATATGATTGTCGGTCTGTGTCAGTGGGTTTGATCTTCCCCCTTTTCCGGTCGGCTGGAGCTCTGGTGCCTCTTTATCTGGTTTCTATGGACCCATCGAAGGACTGACTCGCTGTGCCCTTGTCCGATTTTGATTCGGTAGGCGACAGGTGAGAGCTTGTCTACAATCGCGTGGGGTCCTGTCCAGTGAGGTAGGAACTTCTTTGACAGGTGATGGGGAGCGTTCTGCCTTGGTCGGGCGAAGCTGTAGTACCACACTTTGTCTCCGACATTGAACTCATGGTGAGAGGCCTTTTGGTCGTAGTAGGCTTTACGACCTTCCGCACTTCGTTGTAGTTGCTGTTGAGCGAAGGCGAAAGTCGTTCTCAGGTGCTGATGCAACTCTTCCAGGTATTGGTGAGTGGTATAGGCGGTGACGAGGTTCAGGTCACCAGGTTGGTACAGCAGGTGTAGCGGTAGCGTCATGTTTCTCCCTGTCATCAATGTGAACGGGGTTACGCCGGTAGACTGGTGAGGGGTGGCTCGTGCAGCCATCAGTACCAGCGGAAGTTTAATATCCCAATCCTTTTGATTGGCGGACACGTACTTCTTCAACATGCTGACCACTGTTTTATTGGCCCGTTCAACTTGACCCGAGGAAATTGGGTGGTGGCTTATATGGAGCTTGGCCTGTACACCCAGGAGTTTCCACACTTCCTGCATGATGTCGGCGGTGAAGTGGGTTCCGCGGTCAGAGTTGACCCTTAAAGGCAGTCCAAATCTTGAAAAGATGTGGTTCATTAACAGGCAGGCTGTTGTTTCTGCTGTATCATTGGGAGCTGGGAGGCACTCTATCCACTTCGTGAATTCGCAGACCACGGTGAGGAAGTATTTGTTACCTCGCGTTGACCGTGGCAGGGGTCCTACCCAGTCTATTTGGAGGTCCGACCAGGGGAAAGTCATTCCTTTCCTTTGCAGTGGGGCTCGGTGGTTTGGGTTTGCCGGTTGAAACTGGCAACACACCAGGCATCCTTTTACGTATTCCGCCACGTCTTGCTGCATGCCAGGCCAGTATGCTACTTGCTTGAGTGTTTCATGGGTAGCCTTGGCGCCGTGGTGTCCTGCGCATGGTGCATCGTGGGCGTGTGTCAGCATCATCCCCCTTTGGCCGTGAGGGACTACGAGCTTTGGCGTAGTTAGGGGCTCAGGGACATACGTGAGCACACCGTCTCTCAGATGCAGCATGTGCTTGATTGAGTGGAGCGTGCGGAGCTCGGAGGAAGCAGCTAGGTCGGAGGTGGAAATAGGATGAGTTAAGGGGTCGGAAATGTGAGCTGCCATAGTTCGCAGTGTTTGATCTGCCTTTTGGAGTGTGAGAAGATCGTTAGCAGCGAACTGAGGTGAAATGGCAATGTGGGAGGAGGTGGGGTTTTGTACGCCAGTGGCGTGTTGGCGGCGGGTAATGGCCGCTACTGAAGGGTTGGGAGGGAGGGCTTGAAATGTCCAGGACTCTCCGTGTGATGCACCTGCTTTGGCGAGGGCATCGGTTTGGTCATTGAAGTCTTTGTCCTGTCCTGGTTGACGTGAATGACCTCGAACCTTTTTCCAATATACGATAATGTCATGTTCAGTGACAATGGCATCGCCTGCTTGGAAGAGTTCCTGGTGTTTGACAGGCTTGTTGTTAGCTGTCTTGAATCCATTCTGTTTCCATCCAGCTAAATGGCATGTGAAGCTTAGACGGGCGTAGTTCGAATCGGTGCAGATGAGGAGTTCTTTGATGTTGTGGGATGCAGCCACTTGTAGTGTAATGAGGATGGCTGCTATTTCAGCATATTGCGATGAGCGAGGGCCTAAGTTGAATTGTCGGGGTGGACAAGGGTCGTTGTTGAGCCAGACCACTCCCGCTCCAGCTTGTAAGTTGCCCTTGTGGTTGTAGGAGCAGCCATCGACATATGCTGTGGGCATTCCTTCACACACATTCTCTTCGAAGTACCTGTGATTCGTTAGTTGGGGTTGTGGCGGTTCTTTAGGTTCCGCTGGAGTATGCAGCGTGTCCGTTGAACAGTTTTGCAGGCCGCTAGCCGTTTCCAAGTGAGGATTTGTAGTTTTGGACATATCTTGCCTCGACGTCCCGTCCTTGGAGTGTCATTAGCCAGGTAGCTATGCGTGCGTTGGTCACCACGCCATCTCTGATGCGTTGACTGTTTAGGAAGGTGACCTGCTGATGACAAGTCTCGATGATGACTTTCTGTGCACCGATGTAATTAGAGAAACGCTGGATAGCCCATACAGTGCAAAGCAAAGCCTTTTCGCAGTTTGAGTACTTGCATTTGGGGAAGCAGCGTTTTGCTGGCATAAGCGACCACTCGTGTTCTTTTGTCATGGAGCTGGTATAGACCTGCACTGAGGCAATGATTGGAGAATCCAGCGTCCAGATAGAATTCTTTTCCTGGGTCTGGGTAGGCAAGGCACGGAGCAGAGCACAGGCGCTGTTTGAGCTGGCCCATTGCTGTGTCTTATGTTTCCGTCCAAACGAAGGGTTCATCCTTTTTCAGGAGGGAAGTTAGTGGTCGTGCGATGTCAGCGTAGTTCTCGATGAACTGTCGTGAATAATTGCACACTCCAGAAAGCTTCGCAGCTCAGAGATGTTAGTCGGCGTCTTATGTTTTGGATTGCTTGGGTGCGGTTAGACTGTGGCTCGATGCCGTTTCTTCCGACAAGCAATCCGACATAGTTCACCTTGGTTTTGCACCACTGTCCTTTGTGAAGGGCGATCTTGGCTCTGCCATTGTCAGCTGGTTTAGGACGTGATTGATCTCTTTGAGGTGGTCTTCCACACTTGAGCTTTTCATCAAAACATCAACATAACAAGGTTGCCTCTGGCTCTGGCGTCAGGGCATGCTTTGTTCAGGAAGATGTTGAATTCTGCTGGTGAGTTGGCATAGCCGAAGGGGCACCGTGTGAAGGTGTACTGTCGATTGCCAAATGTGAATGCCAGCTTGTGTTGGTCATCGGGGTGGACAGGGATTGTCCAGACCCGGAGGCGACGTCCAGTGTGGACAGGATCGTCGAGCCTTTGATCTTTGGAATTTCTTGGTCCAATTGGGTCATAGGCCATCGTGACAATGGTACTTGCTGATTCAACTTGCGATAGTCGATGGTGGGCGCCACTTTCCGTTGGGTTTAGGGCACTGGCAATCGTGGGTTTTAGGTCTGGCCAGCTGTATGTGCTGTTGCTTTACAGACCCCCTTGACCCCTTTGTCCACAATCTCTTCTACTCCTCGTATTCAAAATCGTATTGACACTCATCTTGTGGTGGGGCCATTTTGGGTTTGTCGGGATGCGCACCGTGTGGGATTTTGTCAGTCCACATCCAGGGAATCCTTTCCAAAATCCTCCCTTATTGTGCAGAACCTCTTTGACCTTGGCGATCCGCTTCATTGGTGGAGGCGTCTTTCTCACTCAGGATCTGTTGAACTTGTGCGTTGAACCCCTTTAGTTTCTTCTGCAGTTGCATAGTCTTTGAGGGGCTTTGGGCCCGATGGTCCTCCTGTAGTTATAGTCTCTGTCGCAGGCTGTGTTAGACAGCATAGACAGCGAGAGATGAGTGTCATCTGTTAGTTCTGAACGGCAGACGCTTTCTCTTGACAACCCCAGAATGGATGTGATGGCAATGACTTCATGAGGTTTTGTAAACGTTACAGTGTCGTCGTATTCGTCTTCATTAGCTGTGTGGGTATAGGCCTATGACAGGTACCATCAGTTCAAAGTCGTGGAACGCCTGGCTGATGAGCCATCCCAGGTGAATGGCTTTGGGAACGTGGATGTCTTGGGCCGTACAGTTGTTGGACCAACACATACACAGCACGAGATGACACTTCCATGAGAGGTAGTGGCTTCCAGAGTCAGTCCGAGTTTTAGGCAGGTCTGGAAGGTTGGAAGAAGCCTAGCATACTGTTTAGAGTTTGGCCGGTCGAGCGATGTTGAGAGCGGACGCGCTGACACTCTTGCTGTAGGCAGGTATTGTGGCTTCTTGCTCCGTGATCATAGCACATGCGTCTGGCATGGTTTGACCGATGGAGGTTCTTGAGGTTGACTGACGTTGTCAGTTGGTGTGACAGGGGAGCCCATATGATGTCGTTTACGGTATCAATGCAAGCATTGAGCGGACCAGGATATCCGCTCCAATGTAGATGTCATGCGGCAGGTCTGAGACAACGAGGAAGTAGTGAGTTAGCTGTCTGTTGTTCCATCGTATGTCCAGAGCGCAGATGATCTTGGAGGTGGCCATGGTTGTCGACCAGGGACTGAGAGGGAAGCGGCTGTGCTATTAGCGACATGTGGTAGACACTGATGTCTTTGCTTCAATGTTTTGAATAGCTTCAGGCTGATGGCGGAGTTCTCTGCCCACAGTGCTAGTGCCGTGTCGGACACTGATGTGCCTTGGACATCTATTGCAGTCATGATTCGAAGGGGGCCTGCGTTTGATTCAGGCTCCTGCAGTGAGCAGAGGAGAGGGTCCTTGTCCTTGCTGTTTGTGCTTGGTCCAGATCCTGGCTTTGCTGCTGCATCATCGATCAGTGACTTAGGGACGGTGTCTGTGACTTACACTGCTGCGCGACTCGTTGGAGTCTAATGCCTGGCAAGGCAGAGGTTCACGGACTTGTTGTCCACATCTTAAGTGCTTGAAGTCTATTAGAGGTTCGAAGCGATTAAGCAGATCTTTCCATGAGGAGTGGATACGTTTTAAGGTGAGAGCAACGTATACGGGATGGACGAGGTCCATCGATCCCACCGTTAGGTGAATTGGGGCCACATGTTTTAGTTGTAGGCCCGTGTGGGAGTATGCTTGAAGGTTTAGTTCACACTTTTGGAGTTTGAGGGTTCTGTTAGTCCTCTTTGATCTTTCTTGGACTTCCTCTAGGAGTTCGGTAGACATTAGAGTAATGTCGGCTCCAGTATCGAGGAGCGCTTCGACTCTGATGTGTCGTTCGATGATGATGGAGAGGTAGAATTTTCTGGCTATACCTTTCTCAATGAGCTCGCCTAGGATTTGAGGGACTGGAGTTTGGGAGGAAACAGTTAGGATATCAGGGCTGATGTGGCGTTCTTCGGAGGAGTGGCAGATGACCAAGACAGCACTTTCAGGAACTTGAGGGGTTTCGTCAGCAGGTGTTTGTTGGACGCTGCTGTAATTCGGAGCATTAGGTGTTGAGTTAGTGTCTAACTCTATTGCTGGGTTTTCAGGTGGGGTTTCGTGTCCATCTGAAGTTAGTGTGAGTACGGTTCTCTGAGAGTGAGGTGAAGGAGTGCTGTTCTCCGTGGCTGGTTGTGTCAACTGGTCGCTGCCATCTCGTCCGGCCGCTAGTCAGGCTGAATCTGGTTTCTCTTTCTTTTCCCATTTCCGATCTTCCTCCTTCCGTTGGAAGAATTCTTTCATCATCATTTTCATCAGTTCGTGTGAGTCGAAACACGGTGGTGTCTCTTGTTCCTGTGTGGGTTCAGTTTGAGCTCGGTCAGCTTGGAATCTTTGCGAATTCTTTCTTCGATTCCTTGGGCTGGTTGCTCCAGGGTGAGTTTGTCGTTTTCCCTTGGAGTTTCCGTTGGATTCCCATTAGTTTTTCTCTCTTGAGTTTCCAAATGAGCTTGGCTGGTTCCACGATCTCTCCCAATGACTTCCGTTAGGCCTTGACTGGTCCCATTCTTTTCCCCAGTGGCATCCAGGTGAGCGTTGACGTCCACGCGGTCCATCCCAGCGTTCGTTAACCTCTGTTTAGATCGGGTACCAGCGTGGGAGTCTCGTTCTTTGTTGGACGAGGGTGCATTCCACTCCCTGGGTGGCGGCTTGGCAATGTTGGAGCGTTGGGCGCCCTCTAGCGCCAGCCCTTGACTTTGAAATGTAGAAGTCAAGAACGGCTGGGGTTTTGGCACCTTTTTCTGAGGCCATCTTTTGTTTGCCGTAGGCTTTCTGCGCCAAGTCTCGCAACTGCTGAGCATTCATTGTCGTGGACATGCGAGAACGCCAAGATGGTGGCTTACGCCGGGATGGAGGTTTCGTAGGAAGAGAGTTTTAAATTTCAGGCATCCTCCATGTCAGGTTTCGTTGCGAGTTCCAAAGTATGCCGTCTGAGTCGGGCTGTATTAGGCTTGAGGAGGTTCGTGACGTCCTTGTCTCGTCTCCAGAGCAGCCACGAGGCCTTGTTCAGACTCAGGGTCGAAGAACTCTTAATGAGGGCTTCTCGGAGCAGTTGGTAATCATTCTTTGGGTGAGCAGGTCTGCGCGGCTGCCTGTCCAGGAAGCTGCGAACTCAGAACTGGATGTCGATTCGAAGTAAATATGTCAATCTTTGGTCCGTAACGTAAGGTTGCATTCCAGATGGAATTCGATATCTTGGGAGATACGCTTGGACATTTGGCTATTTGGCACGCTCGGGGTGAATTTGCCAATGTTCCTGGCGGAGCTGTCGAGGTCTTTAGGTCCAAGCCATGCGATGATCTGTGACTGGTTGCAGCAGATTCTTTTGGCTGAGGTAACGTGATGTAAAGTTCTCTAGAGCGAGTTGGTGAATGCTTTGACACCACCCCCTCCATCTTTTTCTCACGTGTCAGTCCAGGAACAGGTGACCCGGTCCTGCTCGGCAGGGGTGAGGTCGGTGCGCATCGTGTCCTTGATGGCTCACGGCGCAGTTCGTAAGCGTGCTTGAGTTTCTCTTGGAAACTGTCAGATTCCTCTTTGACGTAGTCAAGCTGTCGTGTTAGACGACTAACCTCGTTTCGTGACTCATCAAGGTGAGCTTCAAGGGCTTTGATTCTGCCGTTTTTACCTCTGAAGTCGGCCTTTGCTTTATCCAGAAGCTGTTCCGCATACTGTAGCTTTTCGGACCGATCATCGTAGTCTGCCTTGACTTGTTCCAATTCTTGGCTAGTAGCTGCTAGGGTTTCATTTAGCCGGTTGATCTCCTCCTCGGCACCTTGTTCCGCCTCATCCGACCCTTCCTGTCGTTCCTGAGCTTCAAGTTCCAGCTGCTCTATGCGTCGTTGTGCGCGTGTCAGCTCCTGCTGGCGTTGTGCTGCGTGCTTGTCGCTCAACTTGAGGGTGGCGATGAGTGTGTGGCTTAAGGAGCCGGTGATCTTGGCTAATTCTTTGTGATTGTAGCTGTGACTTGGGTCTTGTGCCATGAGGCTTGTTATGTTGTCATCCAGCTGGTCTTGTGTCTGATGTTTTAGTGTTTCAGCAGCCTTAGGGAGGAGACTGTCTGTTGCGACACTTAGCCATGTTTCCAAATCCTCCCAGTGACCGACATGTCCTGTTGTGTGAGACATGTTTGGGCGTGGTGAGATCTCGAACCACGACTGACACAGACCTTGAAAAGAAAAACGAAACAAAACAAACAAACCAAAACAGAACAAATCAACAAACAAGGGGTGTAGATGTGCAATATAGAATGTGTACTAGTGTTGACTGTGTAAAACAGGTGGGTGTGGTTCTCTGTGACTGTGATCCTCTGGGGGCGTGCTTCTAATTTGTAGCCTCTGTGGGGGAAAAATTGAGCACACACACACAGGTAGCACAGCTAGAGAACAGGTAAAGAGAAGAAGAAGGCTGCTTCTAATCAGAGGATTTGTAAATGACAATTTTTTTTGTAAGTCTGTGATTGCAATTGGTTTTCTCCGGGGTGAAGGAAAACAATGACAATGACAGCACTGGTCCCGTTAATGACAAAATTGACACCACAAGCTAATTAGAGTGTTCACGTGCTTGAAGTTTTCCGGCGCCTTTCTTCTGTGGACCTGCTTTAACCTGGCGGGTTAGGATTTCACAAAAGAGGAAGGTAAATGGAAAACAATTTTGACATGTTCTCAAGTTCCACAAATACCTGTTTCGATTGCTAAAGTTCTCCACTTGTGATCTTCACACCGGCAAAAATCTCAGCAACAGCAGCAGTAGTCAAATTAGAGGATAGCAGCAGGAAGAACTGAGAGAAAGGTGAGAGTAGGATTTAGGATTAGTAACGAAGGTGGCTGCGCGGAGGCGCTGTTGAGTCAATGCACCTAGGGGTTTTGCTTTGCTAATTTTAGTAGGATAAACACACTGGCCTAAGTGTTAAGGAAACCTTAATTTTTTCTTTCTTTTGGAGGTTTGCTTACTTAGAAGGGTTTTCCTAATTAGAAAGTTATTATACTCTAGGCTTTGTGATGAATGTAAATTGCTCCAGTGGTGTTCAGCAGCAAGGCCCACCGCCCGAGCGCACCAGGTGAGCTCCTGTAAGGGTTTTGCCGAACACTCCGCCCCCACCGTACTGCTGTGAGCCTCTCAGACAGCTGTGGCTTTTGGCACAACCGGGCTGGGACTCGGGTGAGTTATGTCAAACGACTGCTGGCCTGAAGAGGGGCGGGGCTAGGACCCGGTGTCTATCCGTCAGCGCGAACCCGAAGTTCGACGTACTTCGTCAATAGATTAGCCGGAATGGTATATCCGCACCTTCACCCAGTCAGCCGTTGACTCCTCCTCCGATACCCGATTGCTAGCCTGCTGCGGGCCGTCACTTTGCAACACTAGGACGGAAATATTCGGGTTTCCCCTCCAGCCTGCACCAGGTACAGTCGGAACGGGTGACTCCGCTTGCTGTAACTTACACTGGAGGCAATTTCACTTCACTAACCAAGCACTAGGGGGAGCCCTATCTCCTATCAGGCCTAAGAAAAGGGAAACCTATAAAAGTTAATTTAATAACAGATGGAGAGAGACCAAACAGGTTGGAACCAAAACTCAATTGCAACTGAAATTAGAATTTAAAATTAGAAATGGTAGTTCCTAATTCAAATTTTATGATGTTATCATTTAAATTTGATAGGCTTGATTAGGATTAAATTAATCAATAGGGTATCCTTGAGGTAGGATCCTTATTAGCCAATGCTGGAATTAAAATTTCAGAGCAATGATTTATAGTTAAAGATCTAACTTAACGATGTTTGTCATTAATATTAGAAGACACCTGTGATTATGATAATCCTTAAGTATTGAAGCAGGGTAATACAAGCTCTAATGAGTTGCAGATGAAATTAAAATTTCATAGCATTATTGGCAGTCATGGATTAAAATCTTAATGATATTTTCATTAACATTACAGGCGATTACATTTCGTTGATCAGCCAATAGTGTTGACATAGGGAAACAGGAACTGTAATTAATTATTAAATTGAATCAGAATTTTCAAATTCGTAATTAATTATGAAATTAAATTACAAATTCCACATCCCTAATTTCGTATCCCTAAACCTGACCAATTACTAATTCCTTGTGTTATTCAAATCATTAGAACAAATTAATCCGTGTCGGCTCAATTATAAAGGAAATTTTTAAATGTTCCCCAGGCCAGACGATCAAACACATCGATAGTTAATAATTAAGATCTTAATGTTATTGTTAAATTATCAGAGCACACATAATTATTTCAATCAGTCTATGTGGAATCAGAAACTGAAATTACTGTATTGAAATGAATTTAATTTCACATCAGGGATTAGTTATGGAATTAAAGTATCAATTTCAAATATTTCATAGCCATTCATCCGATTAGATTTTGAAAATCATGAGCGCAGTTATAATTAAATTAATTATCTTCCTATCAAAGCAACTAATACCTGCTAAATATAAAATAAAACAAAACAACCTGAACGCAAATGCTTATTAAAACCACCTGTGAAATCGCTGATCTCACTTCCTATGAAAATCAGCTGGCCTGCACATTAACGGTTTATTTAAATCTGCATTTGTCAAAGTTCTTTTAAAAGGGAAGAGAGGGAAAATGCATAATTAAATGCAAAAGAGAGAAGGAAATGACGTGAACAATCTTAGCATGTGCTAAGTTCAGATGAAAGGTTAGTCACATAAACGCTTCAAAAACACACTGCAACATACACCGCATTTGAACCACAGGCTACCAAAATGCTATGTGCTAATCGCTATGCTTCCAATGCAATTGGCTTTGCCTCAGCTCCAATATGCTACTCATTAGCTTCAGTTAGCTTAGCTTGCTATGCTGATACACCAGCCTTAAGATGGCGCTCGCAGGCTGCGCTTGCGCACTTGACTTCCTTGGGTTGCCCTGTCACTATGGTGACGACACACCCGGATGTTAGCTAACGTTATACACAGTCTCAATACCTCAGATCTCGATGTGCATCTAGATGTGCATCTAACAACCACAAAAGCACTATTTAGATTCTTATCTTTATAGCACTAACAATCTCAACTCATTCAGAGAGAGAGATAAATTAATCTACAGATTAATTAATACAACAGCGTTATTGAGGCCTCGGCGGACCTAACATTTGTCAGTCTATCTGACAGGCAGAAACGCACAGTGGATTTTTCATCACACAATTTCCTTGATCAAGATAAATATCTGTTCTCCCCAGAACGCGTTTTGGCCACTCCTTCCGAGCGCTGCGTCCGATTTCACTCTTTTAGTGATTCAATAGATGGCAGAAAAATCATTAAGTAGCTAAGTTAATGTTTTCAAACCGGGAGATACATAGCATAGTTCAATCTGAAGTGGGACACGCACTTTAGCAGATTAAAACCATGGAAGGCCTTTTAAAAGACGTGAATGAGGAATCCGCTCATTCGTCTCTTTTGCGCTTTTGAGCGACTTTTGTCTTACAAGACAATTTATATACTGCAGTATTTTTCTTCTAAGCAACTAAAGCTTTTTCATTCATTCAAAACGCATTGCCACATTTATACAGTACCATAAACACACAAACAACTCTGTTTCTCTGTATCTACACTATTTCTCCTTCCGGTTATGAGAAAATAGTGCAAAATACATAATCTGTATTTCTGGTTATGAATTTTCATATCAATATTTTTGCCAGCTTTCTTTCTCCACCATTATATGTAATGAATTTAATCTTTTACATTGTTTAATTTTAGCTCTTTTGTTTTAAGCTTTATTTTGAATTTCAGCTTTAGGGAATCTTAAAATTCTAGATTAGTATGATCAATTGATATTAATCAAAACGTCCAATTTATACCTTGTTTAACACTCGTCCCACGAGTCGTTAAGTTTCAGTATATTCTGAGAAATTCTGTTTATTTTCATGGCCACGCTATAATAATACAGAATTATTTAAGTACCTTTATGACAGTTATGAGCATAGGTAACGTTATCTTGGCAAAGCTTGATTTGAAAATTACACACCAAAACACAGAACACTTCTCTATGAATCAAACAAGAGTTTATTTACTATCTTACTAACATACATGAACTAAGCTAAATAACACAAACACAAAATACATACACACAGGCAATGACTTGTTGCAATTGAGAATGATTAAAATATAGCACTGTTTTACACGATTTTACTCGTGTCGATCATCAAATGGAGAACTCTCTTAATTTTACTTTAGAGATAGATACGACCAGTTCAGCAGAATAGAGATTTTGTTTGATTACTTGCTTTTAAGTTGAAATGACGCTGATCTGTCTTTCGTTTCTCGGCTCGAGGGAATTCCGCCTGTCGTCGTCGCGTGACGTCACTCTGGGGATGCCCTTCTGTTGGTTTGACTGCTCGGTGTTGTTTGATGGCTTGAAGTTGCTTTCGCGTAGCTTCAGACTTTCAAGGGTTTCTTCAGAGATTTGACTGAGTGTTGGCTCAGTGTTCGAGACTCGGCCTAGATGTTGAAGGCTGCGAGTTCTTTTGGAGTAGCTCCAAGTTTCAACGAAGCGCGCGATTTCCAAACAGAGCAGAGAGAGAGAGAGAGCAGTCTGTGTCAGGGGTATTAACCAGAGGACTTCCGTTCAACCCCCAGAGGCTTCCACCAACCAGGTTGTCCCTCTGGACGGAGGTCCACCTACACGGCTCATTTTCCATGCAGTAAATTTATCTGCTTAGTTATTTTGTCACATGAAGAAAATATCTTTTAACACGTTCTAATCACACATTATTATACTCAATATTAACTTCCCATGCACACCAAATTCTTGCATTTGTCCTGACCGTTAATATGAAACCAAATATAAGGTATTTGACATACATTAACAGCTTTCATGCTAAACTAACTCAAAAGGGTTCTATTTAAAGATTAGAAATAACACATCATGCATATACTACTAGCAGGTCTAGTAGTTCTTGCACAGGAGAAAATTATACCTCAAAAGATTATAAAAACATACCATTGATTACAATGACACAGCAAGCTTATAAATGACATAAAATACACATTGATATATTTTGTAAAATATATTGTATATATTGCTTTTGATAACAGCAACAGGTATTAATTGTCTTTTGGAACACTTTATAAAAGTTTGAGTCTTTGTTCGGTTAAAGAAATGAAAGGCACATATCCTTGCCATGTCCTGGGAGGACGGGAGGTCATAAAGTCACTTTGGGGCTATATCTGTAAAATCTCAACACTCGGACTCTTCCATAAAACAGTCTTTTTCTTGATACCATCATTGAGTTACTGCTTTAAGGATCATCCCAGAGCAAGTCCAGACCTAGTGGTCCTCGTTCCATCCTGGTTAAATGATGGTTAAGTGATAAGAAACAAGTGAAGTCCTGTTTTAACCACATTCACGATGCTCTCCTCCAATTCCTCCTTGTTTTAACAAAGTCTCTTCAGATAACAAGGTTTTATGGCAGGAAATCTGAGTTCAGGAATGTGCTCGCCATTATGTTCAGATGTGTGTGCGTTCTACCTTCCCCAAGGTCTTACAGCATCTTTAAAAAGCTGGTCAGCAGAAGGAAGCATGAAGTGCTCCAAGATTTCTTGGTAAACGGGTGCAGTGACGTTGGTTTTCAAAAAACACAATGGACCAACACCAGCAGATGACATTGCACCCCAAATCATCACAGACTGTGGAAACTTAACACTGGACTTCATGCAACTTGGGCTATGAGCTTCTCCACCCTTCCTCCAGACTCTAGGACCTTGGTTTCCAAATGAAATACAAAACTTGCTCTCATCTGAAAAGAGGACTTTGGACCACTGGGCAACAGTCCAGTTCTTCTTCTCCTTAGCCCAGGTAAGACGCCTCTGACGTTGTCTGTGGTTCAGGAGTGGCTTAACAAGAGGAATATGACAACTGTAGCCAAATTCCTTGTGTGGTCCTTGTGTGGTGGCTCTTGATGCCTTGACCCCAGCCTCAGTCCATTCCTTGTGAAGTTCACCCAAATTCTTGAATGGATTTTGCTTGACAATCCTCATAAGGCTGCGGTTCTCTCGGTTGGTTGGGCATCTTTTTCTTCTACACTTTTTCCTTCCACTCAACTTTCTGTTAACATGCTTGGATACAGCACTCTGTGAACAGCCAGCTTCTTTGGCAATGAATGTTTGTGGCTTACCCTCCTTGTGAAGGGTGTCAATGATTGTCTTCTAGACAACTGTCAGATCAGCAGTCTTCCCCATGATTGTGTAGCCTAGTGAACCAAACTGAGAGACCATTTTGAAGGCTCAGGAAACCTTTGCAGGTGTTTTAAGTTGATTAGCTGATTGGCATGTCACCATATTCTAATTTGTTGAAATAGTGAATTGGTGGGTTTTTGTTAAATGTGAGCCTAAATCATCACAATTAAAAGAACCAAAGACTTAAACTACTTCAGTCTGTGTGCATTGAATTTATTTAATACACGAGTTTCACAATTTGAGTTGAATTACTGAAATAAATGAACTTTTCCAGACATTCTAATTAATTGAGATGCACCTGTGCATCTGTAAATAACTCATCAAACCTTCATTTGTACATAGGACACATGCACATTCACAGTTCTGTCTATGGACATTTTTCTTTTCTGTATATTTTTATTTTTTATCACTATTGTTATTCTTAATTATTGTCTATTCTCTTCATTATTAGTGTTCTTTATTACCTTAATTATATGTTGTCTGCACTATGTTTGTACTTTCTGTACTGGAAGCTCCTAACACCAAGACAAATTCCTTGTGTGTGCAAACACACTTGGTGTCATGAATCCTGTCCATGCACTTCCGTTCACTCACCACCAGAGGTCACTCGTTCACCACATTGACTCTTACACCACATTACTGTTGCCATTCACCATCGAACTGCATTTCCCATCATCCACTGCACTGACACAGCTGTTCGCACTGATCACGCTTACACCTGAGAACTATCTCACAATCACCATCACCCAATCACACACACTTTATAAGCCTGGGACTTCCTCTCGGATAACGCCGAGTATTGTTTAGCCATAGCTACAGAGCGTTCCTAGTTGTCCGTTTGCCTTGTTAGTTTTTCCGTGTTTGATTCCTGCCCGTGTTTTCTGGATTTACCCTTATAGCCTTGCCCTTTGGACTCTGTTTGCATCTCGTTTGGATTATTGCTTGTATACCTGGATTATCTCTCTGCCTAGCCCTTGTTGGATATTGTTTGCTGATCGTCGACCCACGCTTGCCCTAGGACTACTCTTCTGTCTTGCTCTCTATATACCTGTTTGACCCATGCTTGTTTCCGACCACTCATGTTAATTAAGCCTTGCAAATGGATCCCCATGACTCACGTGTCGTAACGGAATACTTGGCCCAACAAGGATCCAGCGGCTTTTCATGTGGATATTGGCCAGGTATGGACACTGCACGAATGTTATTAACCCTCAAGCAGGGCTTGCGATCGCTTGAGGATTATATACAAGAGTATATAGATCTCGCCCATTTTTCCGATCTGCCGGACTGTATGCTCATAGACTTCTTTTGTGAGGGCATTAATCAGCCGTTCAAATCACGTTTAATCCGTGAGGGTCCCCGTTCATTTCTCAGTCAGTTTATGGACTATGCTTTGTTGACGGTTGGTTCAGCGTTCACTGTGAGTGTCGATGAGGAACGCGACACCACGCCGGTGACTGAGATGGCGGATGCACCAGAATGTACTCACAAAATGGTGGACACAACAACGCACCGTCACTTCTCAGTTTCTGTTAAAGAGCCAAGTCAAGTCACAGCTGATGTTAAGGAGCCAAGTCAAGTCCCAGCTGATGTTAAAGAGCCAAGTCAAATCACAGCCGATGTTAAAGAGCCAAGTCAAGTCACAACCGTTGTTAAAGAACCAAGTCAAATCACAGCCGATGTTAAAGAGCCAAGTGAAGTCCCAGCTGATGTTAAAGAGCCAAGTGAAGTCCCAGCTGATGTTAAAGAGCCAAGTCAAATCACAGCTGTTGTTAAAGGACCAAGTCAAATCACAGCCGATGTTAAAGAGCCAAGTCAAGTCCCAGCTGATGTTAAAGAGCCTAGTCAAGTCCCAGCTGATGTTAAAGAGCCAAGTCAAATCACAGCTGATGTTAAAGAGCCAAGTCAAGTCACAACTGATGTTAACGAGTCAAGCCAAGCCACAGTTGATCTTCGTGAGTCAAGCCAAACCACAGTTGATCTTCGTGAGTCAAGCCAAGCCACAAGTGATCCTCGTGAGTCCAGCCAAGCCACAGTCATGATCGTCGTGAAATCAGACCAAGTCACCGTTGATCGTCAGAATCAACCCATCCCACAACTGATCAAGTCATCAGCTCATCACCAGAGTCACACGTCTCATCTCATCAGCCCACAAGCTCTCAGTCACACTATCAGCCAGAGTCACACTACGTCTCAGCTCATCAGCCAGAGTCACACTACGTCTCAGCTCATCAGCCAGAGTCACACTACGTCTCAGCTCATCAGCCAGAGTCACACTACATCTCAGCTCATCAGCCAGAGTCACACTACGTCTCAGCTCATCACCAGCCAGACAGACGTCTCAGTCACAGCCAGTCACACACGTCTCAGCTCATCAGCCAGAGTCACACTACGTCTCAGCTCATCAGCCAGAGTCACACTACGTCTCAGCTCTTCAGCCAGAGTCTCTTCACGTCTCAGCTCTTCAGCTAGAGCCTCTTCACGTCTCCGCTGAACTGCCAGAGTCTATCACACCCAGAGATTTAAGGTCAGTCCTTCGTACTCCCTGTCTGGTGTCCAGCGTGAGGGATGCACCGCTGGTGTCTGCATGCGCAGCTGGTATCCCCAAATCCGCTCGCGTTAACCCTCCTGTCCCTGAACTTATTCCTCTGTCTGAAGCGCTTCCCATGATAGGGATCGCTTTGTTGCATTTGGGCTGCGTACACCACCACAGAACTGCCCGAGGTGGCGACGTCCACTGTGATGTCTCCAGAGGTAGCGGCTGATGCTGCAGAACCTCAGGGGGTAGTGACACTCGCTGCTGTGCCCACTGGAGCAATGGCATTCGCTGCAGTTTCTTCAGAGGTGGCGGCGTCTGCTGCAGAACCTCCAGAGGTGTCAGGGGTGCCCTCCTGTGAATCCTTGTTCTGCCCTGTTACGGCTATGGTGGCCGTCTGCGAATCCCTGTCCTGCCCTGTCACGGCCATAGAGGCCGCCTTTGAACATATGCCCTGCTCTGAACCAGCCAATGTGTCTGATTCCGAACTGCCCGTCCCCGTCAAGGAATATACACCTGAACTCTCTGTCATGGACTCAGAAACTAGAAATGCACTCTATGTCTGTCCCGTTAACCCTGTCACCACCATAGAGACCATTCATGAACTGTCTTCCAGTCCAGTTCCAAAGAAGAGACCTGTAACCTGCCCCATTATTACAGTTGTGAGCTCAGAATCTAATATTGAACTGCCTGTTTTGAGCCCGGAAACCATAAATACACTCCATGTCTGTCCCGTTACCCCTGTAATTTCCAAAGAGCTCCCTTATGAACTGTCATCACGTCCAGTTTCAGTCAGCGAGCCTGTTGATGAGTGTTTTGTGTTCCCTGCCATGGTCCCTGAGACCATGAATGCACTGCCAGTGTTGTCTGTCTCCGTTCTCCCTAGATCTCGGTCACCGCCATGGTTTCCTGGTCAGTCTGCTTCCCTGTGTTGGTCTTCCGTCCTGTCTACTCCACCATGGTGGTCTTCCATTCAGGTCTGGTGGTCCTCTGCTCCGCCGTGGTCTTCTACTCGGGTCTGGCGGTCCTCTGCTCCGCCGTGGGGGTCTTCTGTTCGGGTCTGGTGGTCTTCTGCTCAGCCGTGGAGAACGTCTGCTCCGCCCTGGTGGGCTCCAGTCCCATCCGCTCCGCCCTGGTGGGCTCCAGTCCCGTCCGCTCCGCCCTGGTGGGCTCCAGTCCCGTCGACTCCGTCCTGGCTTCCTGCTCTGCCGACTTTGCCTCGGTCCACAGTCACTCCACTTCCACGTGAACCTGGCCCTCCGTCCCTCCCCCTGTTCCGCCTCCGCTCCACCGCCCTCCTGGATTATATAGGAGCGTCTGGAAGCCGCTCTTTGGGGGGGGGCTATGTCACGAATCCTGTCCATTCACTCATCACCAGAGGTCACTCGTTCACCACATTGACTCTTACACCACATTACTGTTGCCATTCACCATCGAACTACATTTCCCATCATCCACTGCACTGACACAGCTGTTCGCACTGATCACGCTTACACCTGAGAACTCTCACAATCACCATCACCCAATCACACACACTTTATAAGCCTGGGACTTCCTCTCGGATAACGCCGAGTATTGTTTAGCCATAGCTACTCTACAGAGCGTTCCTAGTTGTCAGTTTGCCTTGTTAGTTTTTCCGTGTTTGATTCCTGCCCGTGTTTTCTGGATTTACCCTTATAGCCTTGCCCTTTGGACTCTGTTTGCATCTCGTTTGGATTATTGCTCGTATACCTGGATTATCTCTCTGCCTAGCCCTTGTTGGATATTGTTTGCTGATCGTCGACCCACGCTTGCCCTAGGACTACTCTTCTGTCTTGCCCTCTATATACCTGTTTGACCCATGCTTGTTTCCGACCACTCATGTTAAGTTGCAAATGGATCCCCATGACTCACGTGTCATAACACTTGGCAATAAAGCTCTTTCTGATTCTGATTCTAATAGATTACTAGAAAAATATTTGTATCAAAATGTTTTACAAATATTTTAAAAAACCCTCACTAATTTAATTTACTCTGTGATTTTATTATTAATCATTCATCCCACAGTAAAATTAACATGTTAAGTTTTGATAAACTTGAAGCTAAAGTTCGAGTAAATACAGTGGTGGTCAGTAACGAAGTAAAACAAATTCGTTACTGTATTTAAATAAATTTTTCAAGTATCTGTACTTTACTGGAGTAGGTTTATTTTGAGTAACTTTTACTTTTACTACACTACATTCCAAAGCATAAGATCGTACTTTTTACTTCACTACATTTCATGTTACTCCTAAAGAACCGGGAGATCTTGTGAGCGCGCGCGCGCGAAAAGTAAGTAACTAATGTCGAATTTTAGGATTAATTATTGTAACTGAAAATCATATTTAGGTCAAAACTGTCAGTTGTTTGTGAACTAAATCTGCTGTAAAGGGTGATCTATTTAAGCCCACTGAAATGCTTGAACGCAGACAGATCAATTTCAGTGTCTCTATGTTTTAGGTCAAAAAACGAAACATTAAAATAACACCGATTAAATAAAATAACTCATGCACGTTCATATTCCCCGCTGCTGTAACATTAGCAGTTTTATTAAAATGCTACGCATTTAGACCTATGTGACGTCTGTTTTTATATTGTTTATCAACAGTATCATTTTTTATATTGTTTAGATCAACTAGCCGAGTAGACAGATGTGAATGTTTATTCATAACCATACTGAAAATAAGTAAATATTGTTAGCTGATGCTAACTGTCTAGCTAACAAGCTTGCTGGTGCTAAATTGAGGAAATTTTTAGATATAAAGTCCAAATATTTTTATTCAGCCACCTAGATAGATTCCATCTGAGGTAAAAAGAAAGGATGTGATGTTCAGACTACATTAATTATCAACAACATTAATTATCAAAGTGGGAAGTGATGCCCTCTGGGGGCATTTGGCCAGGAGTGTTTTTACACCACAGACAAGGTTTGAGAAGAAAAAAATCATGAAAATATAATTATATTTTCCTTAGAATGTTCTTCCTAACTTCAGGCCTAATTCTCATGTCATATATAACTGATGTTCTGCAAAAAAAAAAAAAGGTTTTAAAACACTTTTTTTCTTACTGATGAAAATTAGATGGTCAAATCTGTTTTATCTCAGTCAGGTACATCGCAGTGTAAGCTTCTCAGTGAACATTACTACATCACTCTCATCAACGTAGTCCTATCAGCAACTAAATATATATCTTGACTCCATATAGTGGTTATTTTGGGAAAATCCCAGGTATTTTGGGCAGTAGGATTATAAAAATATGTGCTAATATAAAATTAAATAAAGTAGTCTATATAAAATTGCAAAATAAATCTATCTATCAGTAATTTTTTTTACTTAAGTACATAAAAAATCGAGTACTTTTGTACTTTCACTCGAGTAAAATTGAAAAAGCAGTACTTTTACTTTTACTGGAGTAATATTTTATTATACGTATCTGTACTTTTACTCAAGTACTTGTTCTATGTACTTTGTCCACCACTGAGTAAATGTCTATGGGACTAGTAAAATTGTATGACTCTGCAGATCTATTAAAAGTTATTTACAAAAACTGCAAACAACTAATGATTTTTTTTATTTCAACATGTTGTTTGTTATGATGCATGAATCTAAATTTCAATAATAAAAAGTAGCATACAGGCATGAGCAACAACAATAATATGTAGTTATGATCTACTGTCTTAAAGGTGCAATAGGTGATTGTCTGGTTGAAAGTCTCTTCACATCCTGATAACAATCATTAAGTTAAGTGGTCTAAATGTATTTATCTGTATTTATATATTCTGTGGAAGGCGTAGGACCAAGAAATGTTTGTCCAATCAAATCGCTCGGTCCGAGCGTTTTAATTGGCTTTCCTACCTGCCTGTCAACATATAATTAGCATACCTCTGCGCATCCGGTTTGCGCAGACACGATGCGTCATCAGCGCGTTCACGCACACTGTGCAGACAGAGCGAGAATGGCAGACAAACATCAACAACCCGATCTTCCTTCCTGGCATTGTAATACTTTTACTAACTGTACTATAATGTTTTCTCACCGGTGAAATGACACATGACATAGCCCAGCGGTTCCAGTCCTCGCGCCCCCCTAATATGTAGCTCTGACACATTTTGTATTCGGGGGTCCCTGCTCCATATATTTATCGCCTAAAGGGTCCTTGCCCTGAAAAACGTTGAAAACCCCTGCACTAGATTGATGTTTTGGCTGTTGTTTTTTTAGCACCTCTAGCCATGAGCATTTTTAAGACATCAAGTAAAGTAGTTTGGCTTTTAGAAATATATTTGGAAACACATTGTTTTATTCTATTGTGCTCAGAATGTAAGACAAGTCCTTTATGAATGGCTTCTTATTTATTCTGTGCTGCCTGTTCTCGCAAAATGTGGTTTTGTAAAACGTTAAGGTGCTACTTCCAGCTTGAATTGCTCTGATAGTACAAAATTAGGGTGGCATGATTAATTGCATGATTTTTTTGTGCGTTATTTTCTAAATGTCAAATTGCCCTAACTTGACACGTTAAACTCTTTAAAAAACAACAACAACACGTAGATATGTGTAAAGTAGACTTACCCTGAGTTAAGCTTATTAATCAAGTCTTTCATTCAGGTGTGCCTCTGAACTTCTACAGCAGCCTTTTTTTCTATTTCTATCAGTGTCTCGTATGGTTTCATCAGCACCTTAAGGCTAAGAATTCAAAATTTAAGAAATATCCATTCGTCTTGTTTGGGAATGCATAATAAATTCACAAGTGTAAGAAATAAAAAAAATATGCAATATTCATGTTCAATGATTTCAAACTAATTTACTGTGGACCAGATAAGCATGTTGTTCCATATTATAATGCTAGATTTCTCTTGCCCAAAGGTCAAACCATAAATTACACTAAAATTAGCCCAGCAGTCTTCCATTATCTTTCCCGGCATGAAACTTTTCTCCCCTGTAGAACTCAGGGTGACCTTCCTTCCTGATTGTTCCCCGATGCCTTTTTTTAATATTCTTCTTTCGCCGTTAGGCTTCCATTTCCGTCCCAATATTTCCTTACACAGTCATATGCTTCCAGATGTATTTATACTCTTTACCATCTGTTGAGCATTTGGTGGCAGTCGATGGTTCTTGGCTGGCGTACATCCTTAGAGACGGTTAGGCGACTGACCAGCTTTGTTTTGATATGGTAGCGTTTAGATGAATAAATTCACCATATTGCCAATCTGGACGACTCTCTCTCAGTTCGATATTAAAAATGATTACAAGTATAAAGCAGGCCAAGAACAGGAATTGTAGGAGACTTCTGGTGATTCATCTCCGAGAAAGAGTTTTTCACCTGCAATGATTTGGACTTTAAAGCGAATTTGAAAGGTTAACCAACTGAACACAGACAGGAAATAATTGTGAGTTGCAGATAGCTTCAGCGTTAATTTCTAATAAAGGTCGAGAGACTCTCAGAGAGACTGATTAAATGGTGGTATAAGCAAATAAAACTGTTTGCCAAGTTAAAACGGCAGGTGATATATATATTTTTTTTTTCAGCTGTTCCCTGTGTGTCTGGCAACCTTGACAAGCTCTGCCCTTTTCTCCTGCCATATTTTTTCTAGATGAAATTGTAATTTATTTAAAACCAACAGGCAAATGCTAAAATGCTAATTGTCACATTAAGTATATCTAGTAACTAAGATTCTCAAGTCAAATTTCACAAATTGTTTTCTCTAGCAGTGTTTTATGTTGGTTTGAATCACCTTCAAAACTTAAGCCTTACATTACTTTCAGACAAGAGACAACTATTTAATGAAAGTAGATCTTAACTGAAAGGTTAAATAGGTTCTCATGACAAGGATATATACAGTATATTAAAAAAAAAAAAAAAGTCAGGTTGGAGCAAATCCTGGCCGTTGCAGGGGTGTTTTCTAGCACATCTGACCCTTAAAGATACTTTAGATTGTACAACCTAATGCGTTTAAGCTATATATTTTACCTACACAAAAACCAGTTGATTTAGGCAATACCAAATTAAGCACATTTGACAAAACATTTTTAGAGTGAAATACAGCTACATAACTAGTAAAATATTAAGATGTGTATCATTCTTCTAAATTAAACCAGCTATTTTTGATAAAATAAGGGGGGGGGTACTGTAAATTTTTTCTCACAATTCTGACTTTTTTCTCACATTTATATTTATTTATATTTATTCTCTGTTTTCTCAGTTCATAATTGAGTTTATATCTCAAAATTCAGATTTAGTTTTTCTCTAAATTGCTACTTTATTTCACACAATTGCAGTTTGTCTTGCAAATCTAACTTTTTTCTCAGAATTGTGAGATCTAAATGCACAATTACAAGTTTATAAATTGAAATTGCGAGATACAAAGTCGCAATTCTGAGAAAAAAGTCAGAATTGTGAGATGTTAACTCACAATTGTGAGTTTATAACTTTCAATTGTGAGATATAAACTCATAATGCTAAGAAGAAAAGTCAGAATTGTGAGATGTTAACTCGCAATAGCAAGAAAGACAGAATTATGAGACAAACAGTCACAATCGTTTTTTTCTTTGCAGAAAAAAAGCTTCACATTCACACTTTTTAGGTTAATATAAATGTGAATATAAAGTACTGCAGACAAAGGCTGCTAAATGTACAGTATTTAAAGAACAACAATCATACAAATTCAAGGTGTATGATATGTAGCTGTAAAAAAAAAAATATTTTTGATCGAATATTTTGTAAATGATCCACTTAAAAATCTTCTCATGACTTTAAATCAGTTTAATCGCCGCAGAATTACTTCTTCATCCCAAATCTGCCTTCAAATCTGTTCGATGCTCCATCTTAACACAGCGGCATTGGTTTATGATAGCGGCAGGCATTAAAGTGATGTGTACTGAATTTCATTAAGTTAAGTTCTCCATCAAGGCATATCCTTATGTGTAGCCCATCTGTCTGCAGTCCAGACATGCTAACGCTATACTTAAACCAGCCCACCTGAGAGCCCTGTTCACTGACTGATACCAATAACAGCACTTCAGTCCAGACCCGGCTATTAAGACAGAAGATACGGGGAGACAGTGTAAGATTTAGAGCTAATATCTGCAATACACATACAATACTAAAAATCGAAAGTGTACAGACATACTTCATTATTAAGAAGTTCTTTTAGCATTGCAGATAAAATTTCTGCCTGTTCAAAGTAAGGATTGTTCATGTGTATCATAACCATCATATAAAAATAAATAATGTACACCTAGCTTTACAGCATTGCTTATGTTGCAACTAAGGCAATTGCAAGGGGGGGGGGTTACTGTAAATTTTTTCTCACAATTCTGACTTTTTTCTCACATTTATATTTATTTATATTTATTCTCTGTTTTCTCAGTTCATAATTGAGTTTATATCTCAAAATTCAGATTTAGTTTTTCTCTAAATTGCTACTTTATTTCACACAATTGCAAGTTTATAGCTTTTCTCGCAATTCTGAGTTTGTCTTGCAAATCTAACTTTTTTCTCAGAATTGTGAGATCTAAATGCACAATTACAAGTTTATAAATTGAAATTGCGAGATACAAAGTCGCAATTCTGAGAAAAAAGTCAGAATTGTGAGATGTTAACTCACAATTGTGAGTTTATAACTTTCAATTGTGAGATATAAACTCATAATGCTAAGAAGAAAAGTCAGAATTGTGAGATGTTAACTCGCAATAGCAAGAAAGACAGAATTATGAGACAAACAGTCACAATCGTTTTTTTCTTTGCAGAAAAAAAGCTTCACATTCACACTTTTTAGGTTAATATAAATGTGAATATAAAGTACTGCAGACAAAGGCTGCTAAATGTACAGTATTTAAAGAACAACAATCATACAAATTCAAGGTGTATGATATGTAGCTGTAAAAAAAAAAAATATTTTGATCGAATATTTGTAAATGATCCACTTAAAAATCTTCTCATGACTTTAAATCAGTTTGAATCGCCCGCAGAATTACTTCTTCATCCCAAATCTGCCTTCAAATCTGTTCGATGCTCCATCTTAACACAGCGGCATTGGTTTATGATAGCGGCAGGCCATTAAAGTGATGTGTACTGAATTTCATTAAGTTAAGTTCTCCATCAAGAGGCATATCCTTATGTGTAGCGCCCATCTGTCTGCAGGTCCAGACATGCTGAACGCTATACTTAAACCAGCCCACCTGAGAGCCCTGTTCACTGACTGAACCAATAACAGCACTTCAGTCCAGACCCGGCTATTAAAAGACAGATCCTAGAGCCCTGCCACGGGGAGATCAGTGTAAGATTTCCAGAGCTACAACACTATCTGCATAAAAGGATACACATACAATCACTAAATGACTTGCCTTTCCAGTGACTTTGTTTTAGATAAAGCTAATTAGTGAGGCATGCTAAGCAGCAGTATTACTATTGCTCATACTTCAGGTGAAAGGTATGAAGGTAAAATGACGTCAAAAAGATTTGCATGCGCAGGGTAATATTTGTGAAAGTGTAAGTGGCATTGCAAGCGTAAAATAAATTTGCATGCGCAAAATAGGTTTTGTAAAGGTGTAAATCAAGTTATAAGCTCAAGAAAACCGGACTTGCATCATTGTACTATGTTTTGTAAGTGTAAATCATGTGTTGAAAAACTGCAACTTCATATTAATTTGAAATAAATATGATCTGTATTCTTCTGACCTATGTTTTTTTCTGCGCTTACACTATTTGGCACGTTTTTTGCGCTGAAATGCAGCCAAAAGCCTTGCAAGTCTGTAAACGGCAATTTGCAAGCAAAATCAGTGGTGTTAAGAACTGCAAAACGGATTCACTCTGAAGAATATGTCTCTGTGTGTAAAATAAAGCTGTTGCAAAGGTGTAAACAACATACGCAGGGCATAACTTTTCCTGAAATAACCCGATATGCGCCGCACCGTCTTTCTTTTATCTGCGCTTGCAGTTTTGGCACGATTCTCTCACTAACTGAGTTTTGCAAGCGTGAGGGGAGGGCGGGACCTTCTTCTTGTAGCCAATCAAATGAGGCTCTCGCTGACTCTCCATTTACTCTTATCTGATTGGTTCAAATAAACACATCATACCCCAAGACATTTATCTTAATTTAGTTCCGGAACGTTCTTGCTGCCGGAATGATACTTTTAACGTACACATACAGCAAAAAATAATAATAAATAAATACCAACTTAATTAAAACATGATATTTTATAAGTTGTGTACCATTATAGGCTATGTGTTCATACTGAATTTCGAGCTGTGTAGTATCTTCTCCTCCTCAACAGGCTATATGATATATTAGTTTATTGTAATATTATATTGTAATGTTGATGATACTTAAAGAAGGACTAGTATCTGCACTAGCCTATGCATAATTTCACCTGTCATGATCAGGGATGGTTCCTTTTTTTCACAAAAATTTGGTTCAATAATAATTGAACCAACAGAACCAACAGTAATATTTTTTTTCTTTAACGTTGTAATTTAAGGGTACTTTACAAAATATTACTTAAATATTTATTAATTTATCTCTGACTTATTCACCATTTATCATCTGTAATACCATTGTGTAACCACTAGATGGCTGTTTAGCTCTATATATAAACAATTAGTTACTTGAATTTGGATATATATTTAGACATTATTAAATACATATTTATCAAAATGTTTGCATTAGTCAAATCTGAACACAAAGAAAGCATTTTGTTACTCATTCTTGCTTCATAAAATAGCTTGATCGGTCACATGAAAGTAATAAGAATCAATACTGAAATTTCAAAATATACAATTGAGTGTTAAATACTATAAACAGAGACATGGTCTGAAAATTGACAAATTCAGATTTAAATAGCTTTATTGGCATAGTAAAAAAAGGTTTTATAAAGTATAGCACTCTGATAACATAGTGTTGAGCATTGTCACATAACATCATTTTAATTATAAAGTTTAACATCAGTGGTGTAAGCAGATTAGGAAATTTCAATGTAACGCCAAACCAAACCAAATAATGTTAACACCAGCAGTCTAGCCTAAAGGAACACTACTTATAAAGTATCATGTTTTAATTAAGTTGGTATTTATTTATTATTATTTTTTACTGTATGTGTACGTTAAAAGTACCATTCCGGCAGCGAGAACGTTCCGGAACTAAATGAAGATAAATGTCTTGGCGTATGATGTGTTTATTTGAACCAATCAGATAAGAGTAAATGGAGAGTCAGCGAGAGCCTCATTTGATTGGCTACAAGAAGAAGGTCCCGCCCTCCCCTCACGCTTGCAAAACTCAGTTAGTGAGAGAATCGTGCCAAAACTGCAAGCGCAGAGAAAAGAAAGATGGAGCTGTACATATCGGATTATTTTGGGAAATGTTTGCTCTACATACACAAGTCATTTAGACAATTGACACAGTTTGTTTTTTTACACATACAGATTGGTTCTACGCAGTCAATCCGTTTTGCAGTTCTTTAAACTGTTGTTTTCGCTTGCAAATCACTGTTCACAGGCTTGCAGTGCTTTTGACCGTATTTTGGTGAAAAAAACGTGCCAAAAGTGTAAGCGCTGAGAAATGGAAAGCGGAAGAATACAGATCATATTTATTTCGCGTTAGCATGAAGCTGCAGTTTCACAATACATGAATTACACTTGCAAAAAAAGTAAAACGCTGCAAATCTTTTTTTTCTTGCACTTGAATCTCGATTTGCACCTTTACGTTTGCAATCATATGTACAGTTGCACAACTCTTACCCTTCACATGCAAATCTTTTAGGCATTAATTTACCTTCATAAAAGGGTTGTAAGTTCCTCTAACCTTAAAGGGGTAGTTCACCCAAAAATTTTAATTGTCATAATTTACTCACCCTCATGTCATTCTAAATCCATAAGACCGTTTGATCTTTAAAAACAAATTAAGATATTTTAATAGGGATGCACCGATACTGGTATCGGTATCGGGCCCGATACTGAGCTCCTGTACTCGTACTCGTACTCGTTAAAATGCCCCGATACCAAGCGCCGATACCACACAGCATGTGATAAGTGCCATATTCAGACAAATAAACACAGACAACAGAACAACAGGCAGCAGAATGGAGTTAGAGATTAAGGATGTCTACGAAGCAGATGTAATGATGTTAAACATTCAGTATTAATGCCTGTATAGCTGATGTGCGCAAGCTGATAAGCAAAGCGCGCTGAGTGGATTGAGCGTGTGGCGGCAGAGATGCGCGAGCTCGTCGAGTGAATATCCCTTTCTCACAGACATCACTGGAAAGTTTGTAGTTCGGTCGGATATGTCAAAAACAAGTAAGTAAAACAATGCACAAGTTACTTAACGGTAGGGAGGGAGGGAGGAGAGAGAGAGAGAGAGAGCGCACTTCTGTTGTGTGATCTTTATTGATGTTCGCTCACTTAGCACGCATTATTTGGATTAAAACTAAATCGTAAATATAAGATAATTTATAGGGGCATTCACTATAAACATAATTTATTTTCAACCTTAAACATACATGACTTTCTGGCAAAAGTGAAACTAGCAGCCTGTGTGAAATGCACTAGGCTGTACTGTACTTGTCCCTCTCATTCTGCACCAGTACAGATAGCCTACCGTGCGTGTGTTGCACGTGTTTTGCTTGTTTCATGAATGTTTCTGCATTATATGAGTGGCTTTGGAATATAAATCGCAGCATGTTTCAGATGAAAAAAAAAAATGCGACTTCTATTTCTGAAAATATCACAGTTAGGAGATTTATAACAAGTGGTTCCCTGCATTATTACAGCAAAATGCGTGATTACAGTAGGCTACTAATTGCCACTGCAATGGAGCAGCTCTAATGCTATTAAATTAAAGATGATGTACCAGAGCAAAAAAAAATTAACAGTGAAAGTAACAAAAACTTGTAAAATACATTTTAATGTGCATAATTAAGTGTGAAAATAACCGAAGGATATACAGTGAACCCAAAAATTATTCAGAGACCAAATATAATTTTTGATATTTTTTACTAGTGGGTGCAGGACACTATAGTTCATTTATGTAAGTGAGGATAGCAAAATAAAGTAAACTGTGACATATTATACCCAAAACTTCTTCATACAGTGGACTACCAATAAAATTGATACAAATTTGGAACCAAAAAAATTATTCAGACCGAGTCCGGGAAAGAATTGAAGTTCAGGTTTGCATGAACCAGGTTGACAGCATGCCCAGGAGACTACAGGCTGTCATTAAGGCTAAGGGTGGCCCGACAAAGTATTGATAGTTGTGTAAATATTGTCATACTAATAGCTGTCTGAATCATTTTTGGTTGATTGTAATCCATTTCTATCAAAGTTATCTGCCATTATCAAGCTGAATTTGTTCTGACACTGTTTAACTCTGAGTTCTTGTCATATTTTATTACCATAAACTATAGTGAATAAACTGCGATAATGTGAGAAATGTTGAAGGTGTCTGAATACATTTTGGTTTGACTGTATCTATTTGATAAATGAAGTTTACCAATTAACATTATACATAATCTTTTGGTTTCTGTACCCAATATTTGAAAAATGTACAAATGCAATGAAAATATCGGTATCGGTACTCTGTATCGGCAAGTACCAAAAATAAAAGTATCGTATCGGGCGAGTACTGGAAAAAGTGGTATCGGTGCATCCCTATATTTTAATGAAACTCAGTTTCTGTTTCTCAATTCAAAGTCAAGGTAATCAAAACTTCAAAGAACCAAAAAAGGTTATAAAGGCATAAAATGAATCCATATGAAGTCTTGTGAAGAGCTATGAATGCTTTATATGAAAAAAAATCGATTTAATTTAGGCTTTTAATTACATCTAAACAATGATCGACAACCATACATAGATATAGTAAACACTGATGATGTTTTCATTAAAAATATTCTATTTGTGTTTGAAGATTATCCGAAGTGTTATGGGTTTGAAACGACATGGCACAATTTTACTTATTTATTAAAATGTATTTATTTTATGCAGAGTATAACATATTTTGTTCAGAAACTGTAAAAATCCCTTTATAAATAAAATGATGAAAAAAATAATGAATGAGAGCTTAGAATTTTTTTGTTGATTTTTGGTGCCTTTTATTTAGAATTTTTAATTCTGGCAAGTTCAATTATTTTAGTATTAATTATTTTTAATTCATTATTTTTAATTGTAACACTTTAATTAATTTAATTTTTATTATTTTATATAAAAAAAATTGTTTATAATTAATACAAATAATTTATATTCAGTTGTTAATTTATAGTAATAAAGTTCTAGTAACGTCCTTTGAAAGTTTGCTAATGCTAAAGGGCCCCGGTCCCTTGCTTGAGAACATCTAACATGAATCTGCACCATAACCTTTGAACATCATAACTTTTGGCACAATTTGAGAAAGTTTGATCTGTATGCACCACTTTTCCATTCCAGATCTAACATTTAAGAGAATTTACAGTATGAGAACATGCGGGCGTGTGGATGATGGTCTGTGCGACTCATTTGGACACTCCAGATGTAGACATATGAATAGATTATTTCTGCTATAAAGTTTTAGACAAACGCCTAAGATAATCAGGCAAATTAGTTATCAAAGATTTCTGAAACCCAGCTGGCTCAGAAATGTGAAGGAGCATGTGACACTTCCGGCTGCGCTGTCACTCTGCGGTTGACCAAGAACTAGACACCTCAAAACACTGGGCATTAATTAAAGCAGGAAGGAGGGATGGGAGATTGAATATTTTAATGGGACCCAGAGAGTGAACTGTTGAACTCATTATTCCCTATTAGTCATACAGGCTGTTCCTTGCACGCTCATTTACAGGCTGATGGGAAAAAAACACAGCTCTACATTACATTACGGACAGTATACATGCAAAAGCGAGCCAGTTAAACATAGCATTTTGCCTTATTGATTCCTGTGTGTGCAGCGTTAGCATGTGCAAGACTTATAATTGACTAACTCCACCAGGAACTGTTATTTAACCTCTGCAGAGCATACACTACCCTCATCTCCATCCACCCACTTGCCAAACACACCCACACCCCCAGCATTGACGGATGACATCTGTGTCGCGCACTGACTGCACCACCTCCAGCTTCAACGGCATATTTATGCTAAACAGATCTCCATCAGCTGTGATGCTGCCTACCTAATGAATGCTTTACCTTCTCAAATTCCTTCCTTCCATATTTTGTTCTCTTGTTTCCATAGCTACTCCTCAAGATCTTTCAGGAGAAATGTCTTTTGAAAGACTGTCAGCGGTGAATGTGCAAGGAAAAGCATTGCTACGCTACATGGCAAGTAAGAGCTTTTTAGTGCGTGGTCTTGCTGTGTGTTGACGGACCGCCGCAGCATGCTATAAGCAGTCTCTGCCGGATGCTGAAACTTTAAGACGTCTCTATTTTGTGCTTTAGGGGTTTGGGTCACAGACGAATTCATGTCAAATGTTTAGTCTTAGATCTCTCTATAACTCATCCGTAACTATAGTGCTTTAGTAAAGATCTTATTCTACTACCACAGACTCCTCTTAAAGGAGAAGTGCACGCAAAAATGACAATTCTGTCATCATCTCACCCTCGTGTTGTCCTGAATCCTTCATCTTTCTTGCCTTGAAGAACTACTGTTAGGCTAGAAATGTTAGATTTTTTAATGTTTATTTATGATGTAATTTTACAACTCTTTTATTATATAGTATAATATAATATGATCTTTAATGCATTTCAGTTAATTGCATTTTATATTACCAATAATAAGAATTATTATTATTATTATTATTTTAAGCTCAAAATTTTCAGTATTTTCCCCCAATATTTTCAATATTCTCACATTATCTAAATGTGTAAAAATCTGTAAAAACAAAAAAAAAACGTTAAATATAATCATCACAAGTACATTTTTATCTAAGCATTTTGATAATAATTATCTCAATATCTCAGCCTTTTGATATTCAGCATATATCTAAATGTATGGTGTAAGAAGAAATATCTGTAAAAAAAATATAAATATATATATTATATATATATCTATATATATATATATATATATATCAATGCATATTTGTACATCTCACAGTGCATTTATACCAAAGCATTTTGAGTGATGCAAACAAATACACTGATTCAAAGTTTTGAATCAATTAAATGAAACATGCTGATTCATGGAATAGAATCAAACATGCAAACATTCAAACTCCCAATTACCTCTATTCACCACCACAAACTATTAAAACGTCTTAAGTCTTTTAAAATTGCAAAGCACAAGACAGGAGGGATCGAGTCTAATGACACTACAAATATAACGGCATGAAATGCATTAAAAATTTTGCAGACAATGTTGCTTAATTTTATATCTTCATCAAAATCATTAAAATTGTTGTGGTATTCTTAACATTGCTTAATTTGATATCTTGATCAAAATTATATTGTGAATATGAATACCATGCATTACTTCAGGGTTGTAGAAAGCAAAAGGAAGTGGAAGAACAAACTGGAAGCGCAGGCCCAAAGAGGACGACTGAACAGGCTTGGTTGTGTTATAAGAATGCTCTCCAAGACAACTAATACATCATGTCATGTCCCTACATAATGTCTCCATTAAAATCAACCTAATTCAATCTCCAAGTCATAAGGAGACGTACTCATTTCTCTACATGTGGTCCTTTTAGGGACAGGCAATACGGCAAGAGCTCCAAATGAGATCCCCATCCACACACTAGTTACCAATTGTACAAAACTGATTTCATTACTCCCTGAGTTGATTGCAGATAACCCTGTTAAGGATGATAACGGTGCCATGAAAATTCCATCATTGAAATAAAGCCAGAGTGAAAGAGAGAAGAAGATGGGGAAAGAAGGAAGGAAAAGAAAGCAGTGACCAGAAGAAGTAAACAACGGAACACTTGTAGATTCAAAGACTCGCGCTGATGTCAGATGGACTGAGGTAATGCCTAAAGACACCACAGAAAGAAAATTAAGCTAATATAAAGAGACAGACGGAAATACAAATGAAGTCAAACATGACTCACACGCTGTCACAACAAACATCCAGATAATGGGAGAGACAGAAAAATATAATAATGCACGGTCAAATATTATTACAGATGAGAGTCGGAGGGTTATTTCCCCCCCGGGATTTTATTGAAGTAAGCACACGCTGCTTGATTAATGCTTGGAAACTTTTTAAAGTTAGACTTACATTTAAAATGAATATGAACCAAAATACAAATAAATGAATGGAAAATTTTCTTTATATTGCATAAAGATGGTCATAGTTACAGTGAATCAATATTAAGTATACCTTTTTGTCATTGATACAGAAAAAGGCTGAACATTTTGAGTAAATTATGCAGAGCACACTGGGGTCCAAAAGTCTTGAGACCACCAGTGAAAATGCTTCTGTACAAAAAAATTAAAAAAAATTTAGAACATTATTTTATAGTGTCACAGTTTAAGTGAATTAAATTAGTGACCTAGAAAACTTTTTAGTTTTACATAAAATCATCATTTTATAGTACTTTTGCTAATTTTAAAATTAGTAAATGTCCTCACAGATTCTTCACTGCATGCTAATATGGTTTGTGATTTTTTTGGGGGGGGGTGAACCATTCCTTTAATAAACACATTGAGCTCTAATAATCAGATATGTATAATTTATATTGCATTATAATCAAAGCAGCCACTTAAAATGATTTGTAAGCATAACACTGGCTAAGCATGCAGAGCTGTTGAGCTTCAATTGCACAGAAAATGAATTCAGTACGAAGCAAACTTGACCACATAAGTTTGAAAAAAAAAAACTTTCATTTCAAGCGGCGGCTTGCACAGAAAAAGCCAGAAGGCCATGGGAGACTGTCACAAATTGAAAGTGAAATCATACCGGGCTCAAATAAAAAATGTTCCAAGTTAATTGAATGTAGCAGCGGGTATCAATACTTTCACAGATTACTAATGAAGTCTTACAGGAAAACTAGGGGGCAAGACGGAGTGAGTGAGGAGTGGTGACTGATTATATCTCCCCATCCACACTCTCTTTTCTCATTCTTTTTCTTTTCTCTGAGACACATGGTCTCCATGTATCTTTAAGTATTTGTATTATACAAATGGCACATATCTCAACAACAGACATCGCTGAGAAACTGTATTTTGTAACAAATTGTACTATGTGTGTGTGTGTGTCAAAAAGTGCAGTGCTGTGGAAAAGAATTTCCCTCTTGGGCAATAAAGTTACATGACATGAATGAATGAATTTAACTGCATCACAGACAAAAGACAAAGACAAGCTGTGTGTGTGTGTGTTAGAAAGAATGCATGTTCTTTGAGATCTTTTGCTGGTGTTTTAGGTTTGACTGTAAAAACAAATCAAATTCCACTCTGCTTTAGACCAAAATGTGATGTCTTTGATCTTTTGTTGTGAGACTTAAGTCTACAGAACTCTTGCTCATTTCTTTAAATTTTTAGTCTGTTTGGGATGTCATATTTGAAATCTGATATATGAAGAAATTAATGCACTGTTTTCATATTGTACTTATTAAATTGTTATTAAATTGTAGCTCTTCATTTTGAGAAACAGTCTTGATTTATGTGTAATGAAAGTCATAGTTGATCATGCACAATTGTAGTGTTGGATTTCTTCAGCAAGAAAATGATTTGGAGTCTGTAGACCACCATGTTTGAGATTGGGGAATGGAAAGAGAAATCATTTGTGTAAACTTCTATGGACATCATAGTGAATAGGTTGGTGCACCACAGACATGGGTTGCTGATGCTCTTTTTGTTCGCTCCCATATGAGCTTCCATTCCTTTTTTCACGGTTATTTTCTGCTTGTTCACATGCTTGAGGATGTTGTTGCCCGGGGAGACACTCAAAGGTACACAGAGGGCTTGCCCTCAAACTGAGATGGTAACTGGCAAGCAGATGCTGAAAAACTGCTCATCTTGAAGAGCTGAGGTAGGTAGTTATGGAGCTTTTAAAAATGTATTTATTTCCAAATGTTTTTGATAATTTGGCCTGTAACATAAATCAGAGGTAGAAACGTCTCAAATGCCACAATGAAGTAAAAGTGCATATACTGTTAGATAGCAGTCTGCTGTGAAGTGTGCACCAGTGCAGGCTTTACAAATGCATCAAAGGCACATTGTGGCCGACTGTTCCGAATATACAATAATAGATCTGGCAAGCTCCAGCTGTATAAAATGGTGACCAAATTATGGCTCTCCCAGTGTTTTGTCAACATTTTGCCACACAATTTTGCCCCTAATGTTTTGGCTTTGTGTTGGTAACATCCCCAGACGTTAGTGTACTTGTTTATCAAACATGATAAAACCAAGGAAAAATCAACATAAATATCACAGAACAATTTTATTGTACATTGTTTCTAAGCAGGCTGTAATTTAGCCAAATAATGCAAAAAAAAATAAAATAAATAAATAAACAAAAATTAATTGTGTGTAGTAGATTTGGAGAGATGTAGCATTCCATCACTTGCTCACCATTGGATCCTCTGCAGTGAATGGGTGCCGTCAGAATGAGAGTCCAAACCGCTGATAAAAACATCACAATAATCCACAACTAATCCACACCACTCCAGTCCATCAGTTAACGTATTGTGAAGCCAAAAGTTGCATGTTTGTAAGAAACAAATCCATCATTAAGATGTTTTTAACTTAAAACCATTGCTTCCAGCTAAAAAGCAAGTTCTCTATCCATAAAATTGCGTTCTTCAGTGAAAAAGTTGCCTCGTCTGAATCAGTAGGGAAATATGCACAGATCAAGTAATCTTTACAAACAAAAACCAACCAAAACAGTTCCAAACAAATATGTTGCTGGGTTTTGATGTGAGAGGACAATAGGGATGGACTTTTTTCACTGGAGGAAGCATTATTATGGATACTGGGGTCATATTTTGGCAAGAAGCAACAATTTAAAGTGAAAAAGTCTTAACAATGGATGTGTTTGTTAAAAAAAAACATGCAGCTTTTCACTTCACAAGATGTTAATTAATGGACTGGAGTAGTGTGAATTACTTGTGGATTATTGTGATGTTTTTATCAGCTGTTTGGACTCTCATTCTGACGGCACCCATTCACTGCAGAGGATCTATTGGTGAGCAAGTGATGGAATGCTACATTTCTACAAATCTGTTCCGATGAAGAAACAAACTCTGGGGGTGAGGAAATTTCGCCAAATTTTCATTTTTGGGTGAACTGTTCCTTTAAGCAAAATACAAACCTGGAATATGATTGAAATGAGACTGAAACTGTGTGAAACGTGTTTTAAGAGAGTTTGTTTCTCTAAAGTCCACTGGGTACTTGAATAAACACCCTGTATAGTTTCTTTAAAAGATGCATTTGATTTTTTTGTTTGTTTTCTTATGTTTAGAGAGTGAGTAATAGGACGTTGATTGTGATAAAAGAATATAACATGTCTAAGTTTATATATTGCTGTTTTAAAAACTATAGTTGTGGCACATGTTTAGCCCCATGTCTTGAGCATCAGTGTTAAGTCTCCAGTGCTATGAAAGAGCCACCGATAAGCAATAAAAATCTCCTGCGGGAGTGCATCTGTGCATGCTCATATTTATCCCTGAAATGAAGCAAAATCAGGGTTTGAAACTAGCTCACTTAGTACACAATCAGTGAAATGTGTCATCGCCTGCCCGGATACTAACATCAGATAATTACAGCATGTACAATATCGTACTGACAATAAAGCGCAGAAAAATGACACGAAAGCCACTTAATTGCAAAGCCACAAACAGACATCGCCACCGCTGCCTCTTCGGCTCTCATCTGCATATTCTAATCTCTGGGTATTTTCATTCAAGTACGCTGCCACCTTATTGGCACCTAATGTGTTTTTAACACACAAAGTAATGATGCCGCCTGCTCTGCAATCTGTTTCCACGAGTGACTGGCCAAGACACAGTATCTGTAAGCGCCTGTTCTTGTCCCGGTGCTGTTTAATGGAGACAGATGCATTTTTATTGCAGCTTTTGCAGCTTTGCTTTCCTGGGACGCGTCAGCTGGGCTGAGCAAAAGGGAAGGGAAGAAAAGAAAAAAAAAGATGATTCTCTCCTTGAAGCGAGGAGGAGGAAAGGGGGAATTTGCTAATTGGATTAGGTCCTCCCTGACTCAGTGTAGTAAATAATAATCTGCTGTCTGGTACAAACCAATGCCCTTGAGCTGCATAAACACACACAGCCTCAAATGAGTGGAAAAACGAATTACTGTTCAGTGTTTGTGATACAGTGTGACCAGAGACGAGCCAACGTGCGTGATCTGCACACACACGCGCGCATGCACACACGTTGTAAGACACAAAGGACTGTGTTTCATAACACTCTCTTCAATATTTCCTAAAGAATGGTGCATTTATTGCAGTCTTTTGTAATACTGCCCTTAGTAATACTGTAATAATGCTCATGCTGAGCTATAACACAAAGTGTTGGTGAGTCTTGATCTATTGCTCCATTCACACTTACATTTTCTGAGGAAATAAAAATTATGCTAGGGTATTGTAGTTACCAGGCCATTGCTATATATTTGCTAAGGTGTTCGGAACCCTTCAGATCACTATTGCAGAACAATTAATTGAAATAAAGCCAAAATCCCATTGTGGCTTAGTGTGATTATCAAATTTCAAAGGCTGTGATTTAAATAAATATACATACTGTGTGTTTCAGTGAAGCACCACACTGTGTTCATTTACACATGAGCAACATTGCTTTGCAGAGTGTGCTCTTGGAGGGTTGCCATGTCCATTTATTAAAAGCAATATTTATTAACATCTTTGTGCTTGTTGTTTGGGCTCAGCTGATGAAGCGATCCAGTTTATGGAGTTGGCAGGTCGCACTATTTTGGTATGAGGCTTATTTCCAAGATAACACATTTGAATTAAAGTTTATGATGAGTTTGTTCTTATTTGCTGTTTTTTAGAGCAAGATCTGGCAACACTAATGTACCTCATTCACTGTGATTTCTTGCACCGCGCATACAGAAGAGAGACACAACTCTGATACGCATTTAAAAACATCATTAATAACTAGCTGTTCAGTTCAGTTCTGTATTTTAGTTTTTATTTAGTACATTAGTACTTATAGCTCACCCCAAAGTCTCAATGATATTTTGGTTTCTAGTTTTAACTCGGGTTCCTCTTTTAATGTAAATCTATGGATTTTTGTTGGCTGTTTTATTTTTTGGCAGGATTAAATTGCAAGTCCAATCAGTTAGGAAACTAATAGCACACCTTTTTTTCAAAAGCTGCATGATTTGAGGATGCTAATGGTGAGGGATGAATTACAAGCTAATTTAAACAAGCCTTTAACCATAAGTATGAACAAGCACCACTAATTATCAATTCAAATTCCTCATAATAACCTTTTACATAGTAACCACTCTAATGAACAAAGTGCATTTTCAGTGAGGCAAATAGCCTGATGATGCTCCACATAACATCCCATAATACCATGGCTTATTTCCAATAAACTCGGTTACCTTTTCATGCACTTACCCAAAACCAGTGATCCCTGAATATTTCAAGTCAGGCGTATTGTGTCGTGATTAATTGCTGTGGGTATTAAAACATAATATCAACTTTAAAACACCATGTCCTCTGAGAGAAGGTCACTTAGGTTTTTTTTCCCCCTCAGTGTAAGTTCAGAAACGGCAAGGGAGTAATTTGGCTCTATCAGTGATGTCTCTGTCAGCCTCTCTCCATTTAGCCATGATAATGTGACTCGTAAAGGTTTCCAGTGCAAAGTACCAAAAGACCTTTACTGATCCTAGAATCTGAGCGTCCAGTGTATTTGACACACTCCAGAACAAGAAACCATGCCTTTAAATGCAAAACTTTCCCTCTGACTTTATGTCGATACATGATTCTCAAAGCAGTAGAAAAGAGACTAATCAAAGAAGTTCTTATGATGTTCACAAAACGTAGAGTTATGATTTTGATACAGCCTGCCTAATTATTAGAAGCATTTGGAGCTCCCATGAATGAGCCTAAAAGTCTAGTTGTCAGCTTCCACTGACTGAACCCTCTGCGGCAACCTTATATTTGTCTGTTCATGCTAAATGTGCAACTTCTGTGTGCTGTGATACTATCACAGCCAATCAGAAGGTTATTAATGTTTCTGTTATGAGGAGTGTTGATTTAGACCAATGACATTTAACTGTGGGCGGGGCCACTCAGTGTGACACCATGGAAATAGAAAACCATCGTAAACTATCAATGAGCAATTTTACAGCAGTTATTATTTAGATTAATGTTAATTTGTATATGTTACCATTCAAAAGAGTAGCAAATCAGCATATTAGAATGATTTCCTGAAGAATCATGTGACACTGAAGACTGAAATAATGATGCTGAAAATTCAGCTTTGCATCACAGGAATAAATTACATATTGAATATATATTCAAATAGAAAACAGTTATTTTAAATTGTTATACTATTTCAGAATATTACTATTTTTATTTATACCTTTTGACTGAATAAATGCAGCCTTGGTGAGCATAAGAGACTTCTTTCAAATGTGTACAAATCTTACTGAATCTATATTAATTTGTTGTAAACAAATGCTCATTGTTTATATATATATATATATATTATATATATATATGTATGTTTATAAAAAAGTTTAAAAGAAAAGCATTTATTTCAACATTCTGCATGTTTTTACATTTATTTTTTAATTTAATATGTCCTTGCTGAATAAACGTATTCATTTCTTATTGAGAGTGAATACATTTTCATCAGTTCAAGCTGTAAAAGCAGCATTAATGTATTATGAAATAACATGAATTATGCAATAGTATATTTTAACATTTAACATTTAAGTTAACATTTAATAAAAACACTAATGTTGCTATTCATGAACCTTATTGTAAAGTGTTACCTGTTGTCAAATATAGATATAAATATTTATACTGTTAAATAATAAGACAAATAATAGTTATGACACTTTATGGTTGTGCTTAGGATACATGTCAACCTGAGGGGAAATGACTTCATATTTCTTTCATTAAAAATCACAAGTTAAAAATAACTGGAAAAACATGACTTGGAGGAGTGAAGTTAGCTCTAGGAAAAGGTCTAGCGTCATTTGTTTGCAGATGACACTTGGATTGATATTTGCTTTTCTAGTACTATGACATTCAAACATTTTAAATGTAGCTTAAGTGTCCAAATACTTTTAGGGGCCACTGTATATCAAAGTTCAGTTTGACACATCACTGTGCCACGATACCACAGTTTTATTCTCCTAAGTGTAGTGCAGACTCCAGTCCACTCTCCTTTAGAGGATAGAGGCAATCTGAGCTCCACCACTGCATGCACAAAGTATTCACCCCATTTGCAGCTAAACCAGGATGCGGTCTTATATAAATCCTGCTCTAGGGCTCCAGGGTGGGGGGGAAGTACATATTTGTCTACAAGATGAGGCACAGCTCCATGTCACGACCTTCCCCGGTATCAACAAGCCATAAATATTTACAGGCATGTCCTCTCCAAGGTAGTCTGTAGACATCGCAAAGGTCACCGCAACTGGAAGTCAACATCCATTTATGCATTTTTACATAAGAGCTGAATATAACATGCAGTCAGTTTAACCTCTGAAGACGCTCTCGTTCAATTTCACATGAAAAAGCCTTCGCTCCACTTTGCTTGAACCCCAGCGTGCTGCGGAGTCCATATGAGAGGGACTAGTGGATGCTGGAGGGAGGGGCTCGTGTCTGTCTGAGAAAACAGAGCAAAGCGGGAAACCACTGAAGTGCGTCTTCACAAGAAAGAACAAATATTACAAACTCCGGGAGTCCAAACAGCAGCCGTCAGAGCCAATGAGCGTTAATCAGTATTGAACCTAAAAACGTTGCAGCTGCGCTCGGGAAAATTTCTCCATCGACGTGTGCTTGTAGAGGGACGCTCGCCTCGTGGCCCGAACCGACACCTCTTCATTTCCATCCGTCTGAAATGAGGCTGCAATTTATTTCCCAATCGAGAAAAGAACAGCCTTACTGAAAAAAGACACGTATGCACACACACACATGAAAAAACAAACAAAAAAAAAACAGTAGGCCGAGCATTTCTCTCTCAAAATGATTTATGGAGCAGCATTTGCCTATATTCCTTTGCAGATAATAAGAAAATACAGCAATAAATCTGAAAATGTCAGGTAATTTTGTTATCACCTTGTTGGAAATCCGAATACATTATCTTTTGAAGAGAGCGGCGACAGAGGGGGAAATATCGCCAGGGTCGGAGGTTAACGGAAAAAGAGGCGCAATCAAGATCGCAATTACCCTTTCACAGCTGAACACGGGTGATAATCACGCTGAAATATGCAATTCTCTATTTGCGTTTTGTTTGGGCTCATTTCATTCAACACATTTAATCTCCCACCAAATAGAAGCGAAATCGTTTTTTCCTACATTCTAACTTTAGACAGTCTCTCAAAAGACACCCTATGCAAGAAAAAATGAGATTATGGGTGCACTTTGAGTGGGCTAGAGCAGGAGCATTGTGACAAACACAGTCTGGACCACATGTGGAGAAAAATGACTTCATTTCCTCCATTCCTTGCTGAGTTTTTTGTTTTTTAACATTGAAAGGTCATAATGACCCTTGAAAGGTCACGCTTTTGAATACAGCTTAAATCATCAGTGATTTTGCTGTCTATGATGACTGGATGGCTTTGTTCCTATCTATTTTAGCCAGATTCAAAGGTGGCTTCACACGCAGGGTTCTTCTCGTTTATTTGTACATCCTCTTTTCCTTTCCTCGCTTCCTTTCCTCACGTCTCAGCTCCACCTCTTTAGGATGTGCAGGGCAGGATGCAAAGCCTGGACCACAAAACCAATCAAAACCGTTTTAATAAATAAGCTTTCAATTGATGTATGGTTTGTTAGATTGGACAATATTTGTCCGAGATACAACTAGGCCTATTTGAAAATCTGAGAAAAAATCTAAATATTGAGAAAATTGCATTTAAAGTTGTCCAAATGAAGTTCTTAGCTATGCATATTACTAATCAAAAAGTAAGTTTTGATATATTTCTGTAGGAAATTTACAAAATATCTTCATGGAACATGATCTTTACTTAATATCCTAATGATTTTTGGCATGAAAGAAAAATCGATCATTTTGACCCATACAATGTATTTTTGGCTATTGCTACAAATATACCCCAGCGACTTAAGACTGGTTTTGTGGTCCAGGGTCACAATTGTGTTTTGGAATATTCTTGATAATTCAAGTGTCACTTCGAATGTCATCAGTTTGAGTATTGAGAAGCCACCACATTCTTTGCAGAGAAGGGAATCCCAGAATGCATTGCACAGGTTCTGTGAAGAAATCTATTTAAGATGGCTGATGAAGCAAAGAAATGTTGTTTACGTTTAAATAAAACATCCATGAAACAAGACAAAAATAATTTTTATATATCATTTTAACATTTATATACAGTATGGTTAAATCTTAATATATAATTAAGTATGGTTTAAGTATTATTTTTGGGGGGAAATTAATAATTTTATCCAGTAAGGACTAGTTAAATTGATCAAACAGTGACAGTAAAAACACTAATATTGTTACAAGAAAAAAATATATATTTCAAAAAAAAAAATTGTACTTATATTTTGAAGTCTGGAGTCAGTGTTGTGTTAATATCATTGAGATATTATTATAGCTTTTATTATTATTTTGAATTGGATTTTGTTTTTAAATTTACATTTTTTAATGTTAATTTTAGATCATGTTTTAGTCATTTTGTTTAGTGTTTTAATTTTGTTTTTAAATATGTTTAAATAGTCTTTGTTATTTTTTATTTCATTTTTAGTTATTTTAGTGCATCAAGTTAAACTAAATGACATTTTGAAACCAGCTGAAATAACATTTTTTATATTTTAATTTATTTTATTTCAAGTAATGATTTTTTAAGTTCTAGTTAACTATAATAGCACTGCCTGTATTAATAATAATAATAATAATAGTATCGCAGTTTGCACAAAAAAATATTAAACAGCACAGCTATTTTCAACATTGATGATAAATAATTCTTGAGCACCATATGATCACATTAAAATAATTTGTGATGGATCTTAAAAAAATAATAAATAAATAATCTTACCTACCCCACAGTTTTGAATAGTAGTATATTTTTATGCTTAGTAGAGCATCACACCATTAGAAACTAACCAATGTCAAACTCTGTGTCTGCATATGTAGAGCATTCCAGATCGGTCAGTTATGAGGTTCTATCTGAGTTTAGATGCTGGCTTGGAAGCTCAACATGCTCACTAGGTTTTGGAACAGTGTGTGCTGGGACGGGATACACAGGCAGAACAGGAGAGAATTGCAGAGTAATTACTTCAGAAGTCACAGCTGTTGAGGAGAACATCACACTCCAGACACTGATGAATGAGCTGGTTTTTACACACCCATCCTCTGTCCTCACCACAAAGGTCATCTCTCTTTTTCTGAAATACACCAACTTGCACACTCTCTTTCATTCATTCTGTTGTGTATATGCCAAAAGATTAGCGTCTGGCTGGTTAGCATGGCCCCGCTAGCCCTCGGGAATGCTAACGGAGAGCTCTCTCCAGGTTTTCTAGAGCTCTTGGGTTCACGTGGATGCTATCAAAGACGTCTCGTGCGGAGGCCTGCAGCTCATTTGTCACTATCGGTCTGCGTCTCTCTCTCCGAGGGAGGTGTCTGTTTGAAGAATGTGCTGCGGTCATGATGACCAAATTTGCATGATGAACTTGAAATTTATTTGCTTATTAACCTCCCATGTTCCACATGAAGTGTCTGAAAGGGATGTCAAATCCATCAGCCTCAAGCCAAGACATGTCAAGCCAGTGTCTTTTCATTTTCGGGCGTTTTTGAGCCCTGAATCTACACTGGCCCATCACTGTAAATATCACATATACATAGAATATATAATATTGACTACAGTATTATAGAATTCAGTTATACACTAATATTCAACATTTTGGGGTCAGGTTTTTTTTTTATAATTTTTTATAATAATAATAATAAGCAAATCATCGTCTTAAAAACAATTTTGAAGGATGATTTGACAATGAAGAATGGAGTAAAAATGTTGATAATTCAGCTTTGATCACAGGACTAAATTACAGTTTAAAAATGCAATAGAAAAGAGTTATTTTAATTTTTAATTCATAAAAATTTTTACAGTATTCCTTTTTGCTTTAAACAAATATATTTGTGCATTTAATATTTTATTTTGCATCAATAATTGTTTAATAATTCTGTTTTTGATTAAATAAATGCAGCCTTGATAAGACACATTTAACAAACATTTAAAAAAAATGGTATGTAGTGAACACATACATATTGCTATCCATATTGATTTTATATCTCATGCTATGTGTCAACAATTGTCTCATTTGTATCTATTTTAATTTATCAGAATGAAGTTAAGCAGAAATATCTGAGACAAAGCAGATGCTTTGAAAGAGCAACTTTCAAGCAATAGAATTTTTCTCTGTTCTAGACATTTTTGGAACTGCTTTATTGCATTAAACTGTTCCTAACATAATGTAAAACCATAAAACATTTCAATAATTAAAAAACAGCTTGCCCTTGAGGAATGAGGTACATACTGTACACTGAAATCCAGAAGTGACAATGAAATAAAAGCAGAAAAGGGTTTCAGATAATGGTGCTACTTGTGCCGCAGGGTCGGTTTCCAGTGCTGTGTAAAGGGTTCTACATGACAGCTAGTAATTATGACAGCGATTACTGTTTCATTCACAAATCTGGTGAGAAGCTAGCATGTCATTTGGATGGAAAATTCCAGACAAGCACGTCAAACTTTTTAATTAAAGTTTTTACTTAGAGGGCCATTCCTTGCCTGCCTCCCTGCAGTCTCATCAAACTGGCCAAATTTTACCAAAATTATTCATTGTGAAAGAAATAAATATTTAATAGTTTTCTTTGATCTTCGGAAAAGGTGTATTAAGCAAATCTGATTGAGACATTAGTCCTCATTTCCTAAAAATATTCTCACATAATTGACGTAAGTGACGGAGCTGAGATCTATGTGTTCCATTAGGCCCTGCATTATGGGCCGAGGGCCGTGCACACGGGTGTTTGTCATTCGTGATTCCCGTCGGCTGAGAGAATAGCGCAAAATGTGCAGTCGTTAATTAATGAAAATGAATGAAGTGTGAAAGGAATACGGCTGTCAGACTGGAATTGTCAGACACCTCCATCCCCGAAAGCTCAACCTCGAGGATGTGTCAGATGTCTGTTTGTTCTTCATAATGGACAGAAAAGTGCTCACATTTGACACAGTGTTATTTTGTATGAATGTATGAATAAACGATAGAGACTGAGTATTATATATCTCTAGCTCATTTTCTGACATTCTATCCTGGCCCTGATGCAGGTTTGCGATGTGAAGCAATGTTATCTCTCTCTCTGAGGGGGTTCCTCTGTTGTTCTTCTCCCCTTAACATCTTGTTATCTGGATTGGGTGAAATGATTCAAGCTGAACTCAGCTAAAAGATTAATTGGATACTGGGAAAAGTTCACACGCCTCCGGGGAATGTGTTTCACGTCTATCAATAATTTAAATGCCTATATTTGTGGAATTCCCTGTGATAGGACCAATCAATAAACACTCAGAACCAAGAGGGTCTATGTTACTTGGAAAGAGCTAGCCATTAGCATTCCCATTCATCTCCATGGCATTTACTTAGCAACAGCATGTATGCGACCTGCATGCCATCATTTTTACTCCTGGGCACTAACATTTGAATTAATTATGCAAGTACGTCTAAATGTTCTTAAATCACAATGTATTTACTTGAAAAGCAATATGACTTAAAGGAATAGTTCACCTAACAATGAAAATGTGCTGAAAATGTCCTCACCCTCAGGCCATCCAATATGTAGATGAGTTTGTTTCTTCATGGGAACAGATTTGGAGAAATTTCATTCCATCACTTGCTCACCAATGGATCCACTGCAGTGAATGGGTGCCGTCAGAATGAGAGTCCAAACAGCTGATAAAAAATCACAATAATCCACAAGTAATCCACACCACTCCAGTCTATCAATTAATGTATTGTGAAGCCAAAAGCTGCATGTTTGTAAGAAACAGATCCATCATTAAGACGTTTTAATGTCAAACCATTGCTTATTGCCAAAATATGAGTCCATAATAACGCTTCCTCCAAAACAATCTGAAAATTCAATCACTCTTACATTAAAATCCAGCCATATATTTGTTTTGGACTGTTTTAGACTGACTGTTTTTACTTGTAACCAGTGTTTTATTGGTGCATATTTCTCTCCTGATTCCAACCAGTTGACTTTTTCTCTGGAGAAAGCAGTATTATGGATAGAGGACTCGTATTTTAGCCAGACACAATGATTTGAAGTTAAAAACATCTTAATGATGGAATTCTTTCTTACAAACATGCAGCTTTTGGCTTCACAAGACATTAATTGATGGACTGGAGTGGTGTGGATTACTGTGTTGTTTTTATCAGCTGTTTGGTCTCTCATTCTGACGGCACCCATTCACTGCATTGGATCCATTGCTGAGCAAGTGATGAAGAAACAATCTCATCTTGGATGGTCTGTGGGTGAGAACATTTTCAGCAAAGGTTCAAATTTTCATGAACTATTCTTTTGAGAAATCAAGTCTTGGTTTCTGAAAAATATATCAAAATTGAATAGGGTCAGAAAAATAATATTGTTTCCACTATGAATTAAGTTTATTTTTCTGACCCCATTGGTAGATATTTTTTCTTGTTTTTGTTACATTTCAGTATAAAACTCGCTTGATTTTGATACATTGTTGTTTTTCAAGTAAATGTATCTTGATAACAATGTTTAAATATTTGTAATTAATAATCAGAATACACAATTTTTGAATGGCCGCCATCAGTGGCTTGACCAAGCCAAACCCTGACCCCTCGTTCACAACAACTCTCAAATAACCCAAAGAAGATCAAATGAGAGAAAGCACGAGCATTTTTGTTTTGAAGTTGTACACTGCAAATAACCTCAGTGTGCAAACTTGAAATGATGATGATGATGCGCTGTTGTTCATGTTGAACGCGTGCAAGAAATCACTTGTTTATCAGCAAGCCGCGCTACGCTCAGGAATTCTCTTTCAAAATCCTTTTGTGTTTTTGAGATGAAGAAAATAAACCAAAATGATTTATTTTGTATGTGAAAGTATCCCTCCTTTTTCAGGATGCCTGTATTGATCATAATGCCAAAAATTCTCTTTTAAAGCAACAAATGGACACGCTTTCATGTTTTAACTATTAGCACACTGGCTTTAGAGAGTTAACACACAAGTCACTATTCAGAAGCTTTTCTAACTTAAAACTCAAAAACCTCACCACCAGTTTCTTATAATACTTTAAAAAGCAATGTTTTTGTTGATGCACAAAGAGTCACCTCTTTCTCAAAAACCCAGACTCCAGATATTTTCTTTAGAGTTTTATGAAAGCATGCCACATACATCTCCTTCCTTTTCAATGTAAAGACTGTGACTCAATGTCAAAAGAAACCTGTGTTATTGAAGGTGGCGAGTGCGACTGAAGGAGGTGTTGGCCGTTGGTGTTCTCCTCGCCACATGTTCGGCTGTGTGGAGATGATGGGAGAGAAGCTAAGGTGGATTTGTTGATGTAATCCTCATATTAGTGCCACTTCATTTGAGCCCTGTGCACTAAGCCCTGATAGTAGTTACATTTAATGAATCTCTAGTGTCCCACCTCCCTAAACAAACAGAAAAGAGGAAAGAGAGACAGACGGGGAGCGAGAAAGAGCTTTTGTGTGTTTGTGTGTCAGTGTTAGACTGCCATCTGCTGATTGTGGTTTAGTGAAAAAAATCCCTTTTGAAACCAATGAACATGCATGAATCTGATCCATATAGCCAATCAGAGCATTTATTAAATCTCTGTGATATTGTTTTTGTTTGTCTTGTATGCTTTTAGTCCAACAGATCTAACCGACAAGAAATTTGGCTAATTTTTATGGGAAACTCTAACACTATTAAAAGCATTTCCATGAATAGGATACAATTTGATATCCCATGACATTTTTTAAAAATAAAAACATTTTTATTTGTACACAAACTCTCACATTGACTGTATTTGTCAAGGCCAACCCAGTTACCCAAGTTATTGTAAGAAAAGAAATGGATCAAACACATATATTTATTGAAAACATTTAGTCTCAGTTTAGGTTAGTTTCCAAACTGGCTAAATCTGCAAGAATATTAGTCCTGTTGTTGCATATTTTTTATAGATTTTAATATCGCAAAAGTCATATCTAAAATCAAACAGCACAGTTTTGAGTTGTAATGTTGTCAGAAATCAAGAGATGTCTATAAATATATAACGGTGTTGTTTCAGTATTTTTGGGTTATTAATAAACTTTGCTATTAATATTTCAAAGTAGTTTTTTTATATTGTCCGTTTTGTTTTATTTTTTTAATTTTAGTATTTTATTGAGTGTTTTTGACATTTTTATTAGTTTTAAAATAAGTTTATGTAGTTCAGCTTTAGTATTAGAGCATCAAGTTAAACTAAAGGAAAATAATAAATGTTGTCATTATTTCAGCTAACATTTTAAGTAACAATGTATACAAATATATACATATCAGATATTGATATAGTGCATAAAATTGCTATATAAATTAAATGAGAGCAAAAATATCCACATGTGTTCTGTCACATGCCTTCCCATCTTCAGCACAGCTGGATGCTGTTTAATCATTTATAAAGCAGAGGTAGAGACTCTCAGTTTAGCTTGTAAAGTGGTTTTGGAAATAGCAATTGTGATATTAATTTAAAATCGCTTCACCCTGGAAATATGACAGATCTGAGGTAAGGTAATTGAAATACAGAGATAGAGATATGAGGGCCATATAAAGGAGCTAGCTCGTTTTTAAATGAAAACTGCACAAATATTCAGTCGTTCTCACATTTCACAGAAGGTGACATTGACAAGGACGACTTTACAGGTTCATTTCCATGCAAACTCAGCTTAACCCTCAAGTGTACAGAGACATTCTCAGAAAAAAAACATACAAAAGCTGGTACTAATACATAGTATTTAGGTACTAATATGCACACTTTAGGTACTAATATGTACCTTTAAAGTATTAAATGCATCATTTAGGGGTAAACAAGGTATAAAGGTGTACCTTTTGAAAGGGTATCATCCCAGTGACTGCTTTTGTACCTTTTTCTGAGAGTGTAAGAAAGGTGAAAATGGTTTAACAATAATCTAATCAACTAATTTTCTCTACTAAGGGTTCTCTCTTTTAAAAAGATGTTATTTCCTTTTGGATTCCATGCGCTTTATGTGCGTAAGTGCACACGTCTGCTCCTATGACAGCAGCAAGGTCACGCAGAGATAATTGAGACCTTACGGCCTCTTATTCACAGATGCCCTATTAGACATCACCATGGTAATGCTGGAACAGGAGATGAGGGAAAGAAAGAAACATACTTCCATTATTTTGATTCAGTGTGCTATTTCTTACTGAAACGAGCTGGAAAATATCACTATAAGAAGATCTGCTGTACAGACCACTGAATGCAGTTATGCTAAACTGGAAAAGTAGGAACTCCACAAAATGCAACATGCTTCCATCTTTCATGCAAAACCTGGACAACAAAAAATACTAATGCATGGCCTCTTATGACTAAATTAGCTATAAGTGCAGTCTCAATAGGAAGGGAAATGCATTAGTCAATATGTATTAAAATCCAGATATATTACATTGCGTACACTATTGCACTACAGCATATTATCTGATAGCAACAGCTTTCAGTGCAGCCCTGATTAAAGGATCCGGATCTCTTCATAAAAACATAAAGAAACAATCAAACGATGCTGACTGATTGAACAGACTCCTCTTCAGCGCATTGATTACAGTATCTAAATATGATCTTGAAGTTTGGATGGTGCCTTTGATCCGATAGCGACTGTAGATTCAGTTCTTTTGCCACACAAATAATGAGAAATCTAATTATGAAGATGACACCATCAGAGAAAAGTGGCCTTGGCTGTATCTTATTAAGAGGCCCAAATCCTTAGGGAAACACTGCAGGCTTTTATTGCCAAGCAAGAGGGAGAGAGCAAATTACAGCAAATCATGAAGACAAAGAAAGACAGACGGCATTATAATGATGATGATCCAGTGATGAACTAAAACACATTCAAGTCCTTCATGGCATTGCTTAACTAGGATAGCTTTGAGCTACTGTTAGTTATTGGCAATCTCTAAGTTCAGGTGATTGCATACTAACAGTTTTAACAGAAAACTGACTGCCAATTTGTGCCCAGAAGTTACTCCAGGGACATTTAGAGACATCCTTGGAGAAACGATTCAGAAAAACAAGAAATGTTTTCATGAAGTATTAGTTCAAATTGGCAGTCGTGGCCTAATGGATAGCGAGTCGGACTTGTAAGCGGAAGGTTGTGGGTTCGAATCTCAGGTCCGGCAGGGATTGTTGGGGGAGTATCCTCCTTCAATACCACGACTGAGGTGTCCTTGAGCAAGGCACCGAACCCCCAACTGCTCCCCGGGCGCTGTAACATGGCTGCCCACTGCTCCGGGTGTGTGTTCACTTAGGATGGGTTAAATGCAGAGAATACATTTCACTGCTGGTTATATACTCTCTATATAATTGTGTATGTGACAAATAAAAAAATCTTAAATTGCACAATTAGTTGACATTGGTAAGACAGCAAGTCTCTCAGGTGTTATTATGTGAAGAACTAACAATTCATATATGCACAGTTTCTAATGCTCACTAAAGCTGCATTTATTTGATCAAAAATACAGTAAAAACAGCAATATTGTGAAATATTATTACAATTAAAAAAATAAAACTATTTTCTATTTGAATATATTTTAAAATATAATTTATTCCTGTGATTTATTCATTACTCCAGTCTTCAGTGTCACATGATTCTAATATGCTGATTTGCTGCTCAAGAAACATTTCTAATTATCAGCAATGTTAAAAATAGTTGTGCTGCTAAATATTTTTATGGAAACAATGATTTTTAGGATTATTTGATGAATAGAAAGTTCAAAAGAACAGCATTTATTTAAAAAACTAATATTTTGTAACATTTCTAATGTCTTTACTACCACATTTGACGACTTTAATGCAACATTGCTAAATAAAAGTTGTAAAAAATGTATGGCAACATCTGTACTTTCTTTTTTCTCTTTAAAGAAATTCACTTGTCTTCTTCTTTTTGTTGTCTTTTTCTTTCTCATTTTTTCCTCCTCCTTCTCCTAATTTTCTTTTTACATCATAATCATGCTTGATGTACTAATTTCCAATTTACACACAGAGACGTAAAATAAGAAAGGCAGAGAGAAAGAGAAGGCAAGTGTTTGGTTGCCATGCTGAAGTTGTTCTCTTAATTGCAGTTGTAGGGCAATCAGCAATAATTATGAGGTAGCCTGAGCGAGTAATTAGCAGTGTATTGTCTTATTTGATGTCTTTTCATTTTTCAAGCATCTTAATGAAAGAATACTGCTGTGTACGTGTGAGTGTGTCGTTAAGCATGATAAACTATTGGACTGAACACGCCACACACTGATTAATTATTTCACCCTTAATGAAGCTCTTTTAACATGCAGAACACTGAAGGATATCACTGGTACATGGCCTTTCTGGAAACTTTACACACTTTAAATAGAGAGAGAAGCATTCATTAATGGTCACTGTGGAAAAAACAAAAACAATAGTACTTGTGAATATTCAAGATTGAAATACTTGAAACAGTTTTTTAGATATTTAAATCTATCAAAAGTTCAAGATTTCTTCACATACATTGAAAAACAAATGATCTCCACATTAATGCTTTATACTGCTTATACTTTATGTCAACAGTAGATTAATTTGTGTCTATTTGTATTTTCTGAAAGAGCAACATCTGAGCTATTAAATTTTCCTCTGGGCATTGTAGTGTTGAATGATTTTTAAATGATTAAAATAATCATGGCCCTTGTATTTTCATGGTAATTAAGGACATCTGCGAGCCTGAAACACTGAACACAATGCATTCTCACTGCTGTCACCTCTCACAGACAGTAATTCACTTCTTCATATAATGTCTTCCATGCAGGGCCGGATTTACCTCTTTTCGTGACATAGGCAAAACAATTTTTTGGGCCCCCCTTACCTATTAATATGATAGGCCTAATATTACCACCCAAGCAAACAAAAATATTTCTTAATCAGTGGAAACTGTTACAGTGTTTTCTATCGCAATAAGCGCTTATGTTCAGTCAATAAAAATCGATTGTAGTTCTTAATTTGTTTGAGAAATGAGAAAGACATTCCATTAATAGGCGCGGCGTCATGGCCACATAACCATTTTAATTTTAACAGCCTGGAGTCACAATCACACATCCAGACATTGTTCAGATGAATTGTTTCATTTGACATGTTTCTATGGAAGCCCGTTTCTGCCACTGAATACAAAAATAAAAAAAGGTTAGGCTACTGCGACTTTTTATCTTACAATTCTGACTTTATTTTTCAGAATTGTGAGATATAAACTCGCAATTGCGAGTTATAAAGTCAGACTTGCGTGATATAAACTCGCAATTGCCAGAAAAAAAAAATCTGAATTGTGAGATAAAAGGTCGCAATTACCTTTTTATTTTTTCCATATGTTTTTGTCCTGAAATCTCGTGTGTGTGTTGAACTAATACGCACCTCATCCCAAACCTTCCGTTGCAAATTCCAAAACTTCATTTTAGAGCTAATAACAGAGACTTGAGTCATTGATATGCAGGCTAATGCAGTTATTAATGCAGTCTAATACAGTTATTAGAGAGAGAGAGAGAGAGAGAGAGAGAGAGAGAGAGATTAAGTGCGTGTGAATACCTGCATCTGTGCGTGTTCAGCAGCAGCGTCAACTAATAGCGATTTTTTTAAGTTGAACTGCTTCAAGAACCTCGCTACAGCTGCGAAACTATTGTATTGATAAATTGGCGGGGCAACACTGACAACAAGTTTCTGCGCCTCTGTGAGAGAGAACGGGAGAAAGAAAGAGTGATTTCCATACAGAAAAAAAGGTGGAAGACATGGAAATAGTTTGTCATTTTTTACCCTATTTTTTGTTATATTTATTTGCTCAATGTCTTCTGGTGTTTTGGTTCTTTTACTGTTGTAGATAGCCCATAGTATAACAAAAATATTATATCTCTTCATTGGGTTTGGGCCCCCCCTGGACGAGCGAGCATAGGCACGTGCCTAGAATGCCTGTGCATAAATCCGGCCCTGCTTCCATGGTAACACTGTATGTATTTCAGTGTTAAAGGACATGAAGCGGTGCTTGTTTGTCTTTTCGTAACCCTTAAGTTCAGTAAATTACTTAAATTGCGTGTTTTTTTTAAGGCAGAGAGTTCAGATTACAATATATGTTGCCATGGATGAAACAACTTATATATATATATATATATATCCATATGACATCATGAACAAACACTGTTCAGTCTGTATTCAATAACATATAGATTCACTAAATGAATACATCCACAGGCCGCCCTGGTTAAAACTGGTTAAAAATCACCAGGTCTAATCTGGTTGGCTCCAGTTTGGCTTTATTATCAGTCTGCCTGGAAATAAATGTATGATCATTTTTAAAAATGAAGTCTACTTCTGTTTTGATTAGACAGAGATATAGACTGAAATAGGGGCAGTTGGGGCAGTCGTGGCCTAATGGATAGCGAGTCGGACTTGTAAGCGGAAGGTTGTGGGTTCGAATCTCAGGTCCGGCAGGGATTGTTGGTGGGGGGAGTATCCTCCTTCAATACCACGACTGAGGTGTCCTTGAGCAAGGCACCGAACCCCCAACTGCTCCCCGGGCGCTGTAACATGGCTGCCCACTGCTCCGGGTGTGTGTTCACTTAGGATGGGTTAAATGCAGAGAATACATTTCACTGCTGGTTATATACTCTCTATATAATTGTGTATGTGACAAATAAAAATAATCTTAATAGTCAAGGCAAGACAAGGCCAGGCAAGGCAAGTTTATTTATATAGCACATTTCACACAGCGGTAATTCAAAGTGCTTTACATAAAAGAAAGTGAAATAGTCATTAAAAAAAATAATCGCAACAATAAAAACAAGGAATTTAAAAACAAACATTCTCAAGCTTTGCTCAAACTCTTCCGCACTAAGTGAAAAAACCTTCCAAAACACCTAACTATTCCACTACTTCACCCCCTACTTACTTTGACCATCAGAAACCAAACAAATAGAACTCAGAGGTCCTACTTTAAACTGATTAACCAACACACTTGTTTTTCTTTGCCCACATTCTCTTTACCATCACAGCACATACTTTAACCTTCTGTTTAAACTTTTAAAATGATATCAAAATTGATTTAAAATGAATTTAAAACAGTTAAAATAGAAAATGATTATACATAAAATACAGTGCAGTCAGTTCGGACGTAGCACAGAGCTCATTCAACAAATGCACAGCTAAACAGATGAGTTTTGAGTCTGGATTTAAATGTGGCTATTGTTTTTGCACATCTGATCTCTTCTGGAAGCTGGTTCCAACTGCGGGCGGCATACTAGCTAAAAGCGGACTCCCCTTGTTTTGTGTGAACCCTTGGTATTTCTAACTGACTCGATCCTAATGATCTGAGTGGTCTGTTAGGTTTATATTCAGTGTGCATATCTGCAATGTATTTAGTTTCTAGACCATTGAGTGATTTATAAATGAGTAAAGTACTTTAAAATCAATCCTAAATGTAACTGGAAGCCAGTGTAAGGACCTGAGGACTGGTGTGATATGCTCAGATTTTCTGGTTCTAGTCAGAATCCTGGCAGCAGCGTTCTGGATGAGCTGCAGCTGTCTAATGGTCTTCTTTGGAAGGCCGGTGAGGAGACCAATTACAATAATCCACCCTGCTGGTGATAAAGGCATGAACAAGTTTCTCCAAGTCATGACTGGAAACAAAACATCTAACTCTTGCAATGTTTTTGAGATGATAGTATGCTGATTTAGTTACTGCTTTGACATGACTACTAAAACTAAGGTCTGTCTCCAGAATAACCCCAAGATTTTTGACTTGATTTTTAGTTGTTTGACCCCTAGAGTCAAGGTATGCATTCACCTTGAGAACTTCATCTTTGTTTCCAAATGTAATGACTTCAGTTTTCTCCTTGTTTAACTGAAGAAAGTTCAGGCACATCCAACTGTTAATCTCATCAATGCATTGGCAGAGGGAGTCAATGGGGCTATAGTCATTTGTAGTCATTATTTTAAATAGTGAAATAGTGAATAGTGATTTTTTTTTTTTAGGAAGGAATTTATTCACTACTTCTGAATTAATAGAAGGTTGTAGCATTTTTATTTTTTATTATATTTTATTATTTTATAGGAAGGAAGTCAACAGTGATTACGTTTGAATTATCATACATTATACGATATAGTATTGTAAATAAATCACAAATTAGGGCTGTAATATATATATATATATATATATATAACATTTCTTAAATTTATACATGTGTGTATTTATATGATTTATATTATTTTTAAATATAAATATATATTTAAATATAAATATGCACAGTACACACACATATGTATCGTGTAAATGATTAATAACAATTAATTGATTTTACAGCTCTATCACAAAGTGATAAAAATCTTTACTTTTTATTTCATTTTATCTTATTTTTAGGTCTGTACTCACTACTTTTTTATTTTAATTCATTTTTTATTTTTTTTTATTGTATTTAATTTTTATTCTGCACATGTAGCACACCTTGAAAGCTGCACCAAGTTGGATTTTTATGCCATTTTTGTAACATATTAATGTAACTCGGTTTGAGATAAACCCATTCCCAAACCAACATGTTAAAACAAAGCAAACTGTGGTTGGCCACTTTAGATGTCAGTCAGAGGGTTCATGTTGGTACTCAAAAGTCTAGCTATGCAATACTAAGGTACTGATGTGGACAGTAAACGTTATTGTAATGCTACAGGCTGACAGTAGAGGGCCAGTGAGACACTTTAAACATGATGTTTGTCAAAAGTTTCTAACATACAGCTAATATGTGCTGAAATATTGTGCATTCTACATTTTAACTGAATTTAACATATTTGATTTAAGTTTCAGAGGTCATACTGTCCTTCAAAACTGATGCTCAGAAAACCAATGTGTCACACAACATCGCCTGCAATTAAAATCAATAGCGTCCTCCAACTTAGAGAGGACAAATTACCCTTCAGAAGAAAGCTGACGTCACCTAACAGTGAAAGTACAACCTGCCCGCTCCTTCTTTTTTCTGGCCCTGTTTGTGTCATTATTTCAGTTTTTCAGCCTGTTTTTTGGTCACATCTGATGGCCTGTGATTATCTGTGATCATTGCACAGGGTGTGGAGGTAAAGGGCGAGTCATTACGCAGCCGCCCGAGCAGAAAACGAGGGCAGCAGTATGGCATCCTGCCATGCCTCCGCTGGTCACACAGATGCACTCTATGATTAATATTACCACACACACACACACACACACACACACACACACTCTGTCCTTCTCCCCTCGTTTCTCTTCAGGTAGCCTAAATATGCTAATCACTGACTGTTGATGTTAAGGAGTGGGGCAAGTTGCTCCGTCTGCCATATGGAGGCAAGTAAACACTCTTTAAACGGCTGGCATGCCGAATGGGGGTCTTCATCAGAATCCTGCCAGCTCAGGGGAAAAATGGAAAAAACTGACCAAAACAAAGTCACTCAAAGCGCTGAGCACACAAGAAGAACCCGAGCTCACCTTGAGTTCGTCCTCCGTAAAGGCCAGGTGGAAACAAGAAGAGATTTGTAACTCAATTAACCTTCTTTCACCTTTTCAAACTTCCCAAAATCCTTCTAAAAGTCACCTTTTTAATTCCGTTATTTTTTAATTTAGCCTGAGTTTGGCAGCTTAACTTATGTGTCCTATTTGGTGTCAGAGAATAAAGAAGCCCAAAAGTACTTGGACTTTTTAGCCTTTCTTAATAATATGTGAAACTCTCCAGACGTGTAGGGTCAGAGTACATATAGCCTACATACACACTGCCGTTCAAAAGTTTGGAATCAGAAACTTTTTTAAAGTTTTTTAAAGATGGCCAAAAATATCGGCACCCTTGGTAAATATGATCAAAGAAGGCTGTGAAAATTAATCTGCATTGTTAATCCTTTTGATCTTTTATTTAAAAAATTCACAAAAATCTAACCTTTCATTGGATAATAATAATTTAAAATGGGGGGGAAATATCATTATGAAATAAATATTTTTCTCTAATACACATTGGCCACAATTAACGGCACCCTTTTATTCAATGCTTTTTGAAACCTCCATTTGCCAGTTTAACAGCTCTACATTTTCTCCTATAATGCCTGATGAGGTTAGAGAACACCTGACAAGAGATCAGAGACCATTCCTTCATCCAGAATCTCTCCAGATCCTTCAGATTCACAGCTTCTTCTCTTCAGTTCACCTCACTCATCTTCTACAGGGTTCAGGTCAGAGGACTGGAATGACCAGCAGAAGCTTGGTTTTGTGCTCAGTGACCCATTTGTGTGTTGCTTTTGAGGTTTGTGTGTGGATTATTGTGCAGTTGGAAGATTCAAACATGGCCCATTATAAGATTTCTAACAGAGTCAGTCACTTATTGATTTTTTAATCTGTTGGTATTTGATAGAATACATGATGCTATGTGTCTAAACAAGATGTCCAGGACCTCCAGCAGAAATATAGGCCCACAACATCAAAAATACAGCAGTATATTTCATTGTACACATGGGGTACTTTTTATCCCTGTGTTCACCAAACCCATCTTGAGTGTTTGCTGCTAAAAAGCTCATTTTTTTGTTTCATCTGACCAGAAGCCAGTGCCATTTGAAGTTCCAGTCGTGTCTGACAACTGAACATGCTGGAGTTTGTTTTTGGATGAGCTAGGAGAATTTTTCTTGAAACCCTCCCAAACAACATGTGGTGATGTAGGTGCTGTTTGACCATTTCTTTTAAAGGTTTTCTGACCCCGAGACTCAACTATTTTCTGCAATTCTCCAGCTGTGGTCCTTGGAGAGTCTTTAGCCACTCAAACTCTCCTTCTCACCATGCATTAGGACGATATAGACACATGTCCTCTTCCAGGCAGATTCAAAACATTTTCTGTTGATTGGAAATTCTTAATTATTGCCCTGATGGTGGAAATGGGAATTTTCACTGCTCTAGCTCTTTTCTTAAAGCCACTTCACTAATTTGTGAAGCTCAATTATCTTTTGCTGCACATCAGATATATATTCTTTGGTTTTTCTCATTGTGATGGATGATTAAGGGAATTTGGGCTTTGTTTTCCCTCCAATTTATATTTCTGCCATGGCTGGATAATTTTATGTTCATAATCACCCTGGAGTGCTCAAAATTGTGAATATGAATGGGAATATACTTCAGAGACATTTTACTCATAAGAATTTCTAGGAGTGCCAATAATTGTGTCCAACGTGTATTTGAGAAAAACATTTATTTCATAATGATATTTTCCCCCATTTTAAATTATTATTATCCAATGAAAGGTTAGATTTTTGTGAATTTTTTAAATAAAAGATCAAGAGGGTTAACAATGCAGATTAATTTTCATAGCCTTCTTTGATCATATTTACCAAGGGTGCCGATATTTTTGGCCATGACTGCATATATATACATATATATATATATATATTAGTGCTGTCTAAGTTAGCGCACCAATGCAGGCAATTAATTTGTCCAGTTTAACATCATTAAACAATTTTAAGCGTTAACTGAAATAAAAATGTAATATAAAAAAAAAAAACTTTTTTTTTCAACTTGGATGTCAAGGCAACATTTCTCATTTTCATTTAGTTTATCTTGATGTACCAAACTAACTAATACTTGAATAAAAATATAAAAAAAGAAAAAATATATAGACAAAATTTACATAAAAATCACACAACAAAATTACTAAAACATTATAAAAATAAAACTGATTTCAACATATTAATAAAAACTGTATTTCAATGATAATAAAATAACACTTTTCAACACTGATAAATATTTCTTAAGCATCAAATCAGCATCTATCTATCTATCTATTCATTTAAAATTGTATGTGGTTTGTCATGACAAAAATTGTTCTTGTGCACATACTGTATGGTCTGAGTATGCAAACTAGCATGTTTTGAAGCTCCACAGAGCAATATCTAAATCCAAATGGATTCAGTTCTGTACATTTTACCACTTCCAACATTTCCAGCCATGATTGTGTTGCAAACCAGCAACCCCGACGCTCAGTGAACCAAAGCAAAGAGCATGTCTTGGATCTTCCATGTTATCCCAGTGTCTGGTTCCTCTCGTATGAGCGGTCTTATCGCTGAAGCGTGTCTGTGTGCAGCCCCTCGGCCCCTCACACAATGCTCTGTGCTTATCTGCTGCCTGGCGCCGGCCCGCACTGAATCATCCCCGTCGTCCTGCACCGGAGCGATACACACACACAGATACAAGCTGGAGACAGACGGATGGACGGACTGACTCTGTGTCTCGCTTTCTTCTGCTCTATTTTTACTCTCCTCTGCCCAGTTGTTCTCTCCTCTTGTTTCTTTCATTTGCTGCCTCTTAGGATGGCTGTGTTATCGTAGTCGTCCACCTGTTGTCTGAGTTGTGACCTGAGCACTGAGCTCCAGCACAGCCAGAATAAAGATAAAAAGAGAGCAAGGTACATGAAAGGATACACTACAAACAGAAAATTTACATAGAGTGTTCTCTACAGATACAGTATAATATAATATAGTGTTTTATTGTCATGAAAAATCTTTATTTATGTATTTATTTAACTTCTATTGTCAGTCTCTGCAGCATAGCACTATTGTTTGAAAATAATGAAACAATAATAAATGTGAAGTAACAGTATTGCAAAAAAAAGTAAGAAAATAACAAATAAAATTAAATAAGAAGTAATAAAATAAAATAATTAAAGAAAATGGAAAATTAAATAACTTGGTAGCAAATTAAGAAAAATATGACATTTTGAAATATATCTAACTTTGTTGTTTTATTAGTATTTTTCTCTTGCAGTTTAGTATATTTTATTGGCATAACAGTACCTGCACAGCTGAATTGCCAAAAACACTTGCAAATAAAATAAAATTACATAAAGTAAAATAGAACCAGAATGGTTAATTTCAGAAGTATGTTTTTAATTAGCATGTACTTCACTGGTATGACAATAACTGTACAATTGAACTGACAAATTATCTGCATATAAAATAATATAAAATAATATAAAATAAAATACAAATAAAACACCCAGAATGGTTATTTTCTGAAATATGGTTATAATTAGCATTCACTTTATTGGCATGACACTAACTGTACAATTGAGTTGCCAGATTATAAAATAAAATAAAATAATAAAATAAAATAAAATAAAATAAAATAAAATAAAATAAAATAAAATAAAATAAAAGATCTAGAGTGCTTCCTTTCAGAAACATGGTCTTGAATTGACTGTCTTGAAAAACGGTAAAAGAGGTGAAGTGGAGCATCGTAAACCCCCTGTGTGGTGACTGGATCTCCTCATTAAAGATCTTTCTTGTTTGTCATAAAGTGTCGGTCTAATCCTGCTTTAAGATTAAATCCTGTCACAGTGCTAAAGGGCTTTATCTCTGCTCCTGCCTTATGAAGAAGAAGCTTCCTCTTCCACAACACTCAATACTTTGCCATTAGAGGGACGCTCCTTTGGGACGGGACCTTTGGCTCCCATTAGAGAAGTCAATAGAGCTAATACAGCACATGGAGTGCACCTATATGCAAAGCCTGTGGGTGCAGATGTGTAACTGTCTAGATCTTTGACTATCTATTGGGCATGTGCTCCTTTGGATGTGAGTTAAAGCCCTCTTTCAAGACCACTAGAATCAGCATTGTTTTCTTTTTAGTTTTGATTAGTTGTCTCATCTTTCTCTGACATTTGCCCCTCATGGGGTATTACTTTCTCATTGTGCACATTAACAGTGGCAACAGTCAGGGATCCGATACAGTCCACCTGCTCTCTGGCAAGCGGATTATTGAACATTGATTGGCTGTCAATATTCATCTTTCACACACTGCCTGTAGTCCCGTGGACATTGCAAAGTATCCATCTAAGTTTTTCTATATACAAGGCAATATATATATATACACACACACACACAGTGCCTTGCGAAAGTATTCAAACCCCTTCATTTTTTTTCACGTTTTGTTATGTTGCAGCCTAATGTTAAACTGCTTTAAATAACTTTTTTTTTTCCCACATCAATCTACACTCCAAACACCATAATGACAAAGCAAATAACAGGTTTTTAACATCTTTGCAAATTTATTAAAGATAAAAAACTTAAATGATTCCATTGCATAAGTATCCATACTCTTATCTGGGACAATTTAAATTTAGCTCAGAAGCATTCATTTTGCTTGTAAATGTTACCAGACTTTGAATGAAGTTCAATAAATACATTAATAAATTTAGCAGGCAGATATTCACATGGATTTCTTGTATAGAAAGGGAGGGAGCTAGAAAAACAGCAACACAAAAATATCAGTCAGCCCAAAAATACAATAGTGTGTTCAGTATTAGGATTTTCAATGTAATAATTTTGGCATTTAGGCACTTTAGAAAATTTGTTTTAATATATTTGTATGAATTATAGGTTTGTTAAATATTGGTTATTTAAGTCATTTTAAGAGAAATAACATTATGTGCAAACAAATTGCAATGAGGTGGTTGTTTTGCAACAAGGTGAACACGGTTCTGTTAATAACAGACCTGCTGGTGAAGAAGTGACAGGGACAAGAAAAAAGAGAGTGACAGAGATATTGGAGAAAATGAAGAAAAAGAAAAGGGAAGTGAAGGTGCAGTTCAAAAGAGAACCTTTAATTCTTTTCCACGGTCCGACTAAAGACTTAGACCTTTTTATGTGATGGTCATACAAATAGGCTAATAGGGTTGTCAATGTTTCAGAATTTGTTGTGGGTGTATGGGATGGCCTGGATGAGTGTGAGATTCCCCGGCCTGAAATTTTGTCCCAGTCCACCCCTGATTCCAAGCATCATGTTTGAAGGAAACCAGCTCTGCTGGAGAGTCCCATCCCAAAAGTAAAGTGTGCTGGTCAGCCTCATACTATGGGGCTGTTTTTCAGCTGCAGGGACTGAGGGACTCGTCAGAGTAGAAGAAAAGCTCAATGCTCCAAAATATAGAGATAGCCTTAATCAGTCCAGAGCCTTCAGAACCTCAGACTGGGCAGAAGGTTCTACTTCCAACAGGACAATGACCCTAAGCACACAGCAAGAGTGGCTTATAGACAACTCTGTGAATGTCCTTGAGTGGCCCAGCCACAGCCTGGCTTGAACCCAATCAAATATTTCTGGAGAAACCTGAAGATGTGCGTCTGTCTCCATCCAACCTGACAGAGCTTGAGAGGTGAAGAGGTGAGGAGAAGAATTGCCAAATGATGATGCACAAAGCTTGTAGGCATCATACCCAAAAAGATTTGAGGCCGTAAAGGTGCTTTAACTAAGTACTGAATTAAGGGTTTGAATACTTATGCAATGTATTTATTTCAATTTTTTTTATTTTGTATAAATTTACAAAGTTGTGACAGTTCTGTTTTTGCTTTGCCATTATGGTTTATGGAGTGTAGACTGATGTGGAAACAAAGTAATTTAAAGCAGTTTAACATAAGGCTGCAACATAACAAAACTTGAAAAAAATAAGGGGTTTGAATATTTTCACAAGGCAGTGTGTGTGTGTGTGTGTGTGTGTGTGTGTGTGTGTGTGTGTGTGTGTGTGTGTGTGTGTGTGTGTGTGTGTGTGTGTGTGTGTGTGTGTGTGTGTGTGTGTGTGTGTGTGTGTGTGTGTGTGTGTGTGTGTGTGTGTGTGTAAGTGTGTGTGTAAGTGTGTGTATGTATAATTTATTTAATTCTATTTTATTTTATTTTTTTCAAAAGTTATTATAGCTAGGATATTAGGATATGACACACAGAAAAAAAACTGATGTAAATACAACTTGTGAACTTTTATTTTTATTATGTCATTTTCAATCAAACTGTAATTTTGCCAAATTATATAAAAGTGTATAAATATTAATTTAGGATACACAAATACAAGCTTTGAAATTAGTGTTTATTTATCCAAAAAAAATATAATAAAATAATTTACAACATCAAAATATTATCAAACAAATTTCATAATTTAAATGTGGTGGAAAATACACTGTGGTACAATTGTTCTAGAATTTTTTTTTTAAGAATTTACCCATGATGCATGTGTATCCATTGTTGGCCTGTATTAATTATTTAAATAAACTAGTGAGACTGTGAAAAGTGTGTTTTAAGACAGCGCTTAAGTTTAGATAAAGAAACACTAGCTGATGTTTCTCAGAATGGCTCAATCTGCCTGGTACATTGTCAGTTCTATGGCAAGCCGTTTTGACTTTTATTCATTCTCAGGATATTAATTCTTGATATCAACAATTACATTTTTACTAGTTAAAATGTTAATTCTTGATATCAGGAATTTGATTTCTACTAGTGACAATGTTAATTTCTGATATCTGAAAATATATTTCTGATATCAACAATTGGGTGGTTAATTTCTGATATCTAAAATGACTTTTGTTACTAGTAACAATCACATTCATGATATCAGAAATTAACATTACACTAGTGACAATTAAATTGTTGATATCAAGAATAGACGTCTGTACTAGTAACCATGTGATTACTGATATCAAAAATACAGGTTTTTACTAGTAAGAATTGTATTTCTGATATGTGAAATTGGAATTTCAACTTGTAAGAAATTAATTCTTGATATCAATAATTAAATTTGAATGGCAGCCTATGGTGACATTTAACTAGTGAAAATACAATTACAGATATCAAGAATTATAATTTTTACTAGTTGAAATGTAATTCCTGATATAAAAAAAAATAGCATTTTAACTAGTGAAAATGGAATTGTTGATATCAAGAATTCATATCCTGAGAATTAATAAAAGTCAAAACGGCTTGCCATAGTTCCGATATATATCCACTAGAGGGAGGCAGATATCACTGGGGAAAAAATCTCTACCAAAACAAAAATAAATAAAATAAAATAGATGGAAAAAAACTAAGAAAAACTGTGCAACGTGAACATGAGTGCTCTTTATTCACTCTTTTTTAATTATTACCCACTATTCTTCCTTTTCCATCGTTTACATGCTTGAGTGCTGCTGTTCTCTTTATCTCCCAGAGTTCACGCATTCATGATGCATGGACAAACACACATGACAGACTCTGTGCAGGAGAGGGCAGCATTACTCCTTGCAAGAGCAGACCGGGCCTTTCAAACCCAAACCAGAAACAGCTTTCTTACCGCCTTATTCCTCTCATGGCATCGAGCAAGTCTGGCAAGAATTGGAATTTAAAAGTATACAACCTCACATGTATCAGTAGTACAGCAAGTGGCACTGCTTCAATGACAGTGTTAGAATGTGAGTTTGAAATAAACATTTTGGGTCGAAAAGCACATTTCATGTCATTTACAGCCTCTGGAGGAACTTTATTCATTTGCATACATGCACAGAGACTGTAGTGGTCTGGTTTGATGCAAGACTTTGACTTTCATGAGAATGAAGAGAAGCAGCAGTGATTATCTAGAGATGTAATTGTGTGGAAAAAGCAGCTTGAACGCACACATAAACACTCTCAGACACATCTTTGGATGCAGTAAAAGCTGAGGACACCTCCCTGGAGACCACACACACAATTTTGACACACTGCAGACCGTGTTTAGAAGCACAGTGAGCGCAGAAGTAGACAAATATGCCCCTCTCACAAGCACACGCTGGGGAGAGTCGAAAAGCCTGAAATCAGCGATATAAACATATAAATAATTAAGGTAAATGGAGGTGGGATTTGGCCCGGCCTAGTCCGGTGAGTTGATTTTAAATGCCGCTGATGGACAGGATCATTCCTAATGAAGATCCATTGGGGTAAAAGCACACAGACGGCGTCTTTCTCTCCTAAACTGCGTCGTCTTCTCGTTTGAGTTTTACTTCGGGGACTCCATATGTCTCTGTGTGTGGGTTTTAGGCTTAAAGACACCGCAGGGTTTCTTCTTTTCATCTCGTGTCTTCACAACAGCTCTCAGGGTATTCTGTAACTGCTTTAGGTCTCATCGCTGCAGGAGTGGATCACGGTCTCGGGCCTCCAGCGAGGACGCTTCGGTTCTGCTGACACACAGGGCTATTTCTGGGTCGAAAGCTTTTTTTTCTTGGTGTGGCGGTCGGACCTTGGAAGGGCTTGGGTTTCCATGCAGGTCACTCTGTCCTTGGCTGTTAGATACACAGATACATGACATTTGTTCATGATAGCAGTACTGTGCAGAAGTCCACAGATTTCCAAGATACTTTTTGATGTTTTTGAGAGAACATCAACTTATGCTCGTTAAGGCTGTATTTATTTGATTAAAAAGTAAAAACAGAAATATTGTGGAACGTTATTATGATTTAAAATAACTGTCTTCTGTTTGAATATATGTTCAAATGAAATGTATTCCTGTGATGCAAAGCTGAATATTCAGCATCATTACTCCAGTCTTCAGTGTCACGTGATCCTTCAGAAATCATTCTGATCTGCTGCTCAAGAAAAATGTATTATTATCAGTGTTATAATCTATGGAAGCCTTTCTCCACCACATGAGAAGAAAAACATGCTTTGTTAATCTAATTATGACATAAAAAGTCATTATCATTATATTGAAATTGATTTATTTGTCTTTTATCTTTTTATCTCATAATTGTAACTTTATTTAACCCCGTTTCTATTTATGTCATCATTTTGACCTTTTTGTCTAATTTTTTCATTTCATCTCCTAATTAGTATGTCACAATTTTGACTTATCTGTCTCAGTCATAACCTTTATGTCATAATGACTTTTTAACCTCATCATTTTAACTTTTTATGCCATAATTTAGATGTTTTATATCATAATTATGGCTTAGTATTATTATTTTTATTTTTTTTACATTTTTGTCATAATTTTGAATTTCATTTCAGTTACTTTTTACCTCATTTTGACCTTTTTTTTTAAAAAAAAATCTCATAATTATGACTATCATAATTTTGACTCTTTATCTCTTAGTTATGAATTAGTGACTCATAATTTGGATGTTGTGATACTTTTATTAGGATTCTTTGATTAATAGAAAGTATTTTTATTTTATTTTATTTATTATATACTTTTTTTTAAATATAGTGATTGATAATTAAATAATATTTTTTCAATATAGTATAATTATTGCCAATGCATATTTTATGGACTTTAATATTACTTTAGAAACAACACGAGTATTTGTACTTAATTCATTTGTGTAGCACTATTTAAGTGTAGGTGCTTTTATAAAAAAAAATATTGTTAAAGTAATTAAAAAGGATGCAATTAAAATGCACCTAAATATACACTTTTCCTTGCATGTAACTGTAAAAATCTTAATATTGACACTTTGAAATAAAGATGGAGTTGATGAAATTGAGCGTTGATGATGGAGACAGAAATAGCAAGAGAAGCAGCATCATTCAGAATGGCTTCTAGCATGCTACGCTGTTGAACCGTGGGCTTCATATCGCTGGTGAACGGTGGCGCTGATAGCTGGTGGCCCTTCACCTTGCTCAGGAGACCCCCGTCATTCCCCCTCATACTCTGACAGGCCTGGGTTAATCAGTCTCAGTGGGAATACTGCTGTTCTCTCTCTGCGCTCTGAAGAGAACTTCTGTTCTGTAATACGTGTATCACAGCTTCCCAAACACAGACAGACGCCTCAAGACACATTCTCTCTCTGTAACACTGTTTTCTGTGACTTTGCATGCCCATGTGGCTAACTGAGTGTGTCCCTGTTCTTTCTGATGCACATTCAGTGAACCTGAAACCTTATAGTGCACAATATAGTGCACATTTATGTGGCTTTTGCAACACTGAAGCTTTTTGTCTCGCTCACATTTAGTCTCACAGTGTACAGTACTCATGCTTTCAGAATTTGTATTGACTGTTGCTCTTTGTTGTTCTCTCACTATTCAAATTAATGCTAATTTTAATACATATTTCATCAAAAATGCTGATAATCAAATAATACATTTTATGAAAGGATTCTGTGCACATTTTCTGCATCATAGGGCTCTGTTTAAATGAGTTATCTTCAGAAGCATCTGTGAATAGTGGCTGTGTGTTTCACTAGTGTGCACTAGAGCTCACGCTGTGAGTTGGCTACAATCTGGGCATTATTTAGCACACTTACAACATCAAAGGCCGACAAGCTTCAGTCTGGTAGTGTGTACTTGGTTTTATAGTTCACAGCAATACAAGCTCAAAGAAAAATTCAAAAGAAGACCATTTTTTTACAAACCTTTATCATATTCACCATAGTTCCTTTATTTGTTACTACTGTGAACCCTTTACTAGTTGCTTACATTTTCTGAAGGAAACGGTAAACTCACCACCACAATGGTAGGGTGTTGATCTGTTTGCAGGATTTAGAGAGGTCTTGGGCACTTTTGAACACATTAAACCAGCCTAAACAGCATAAAACCAGCAAAACATCTTTGTCTGGATTAAACTTTTGTTGTAGGTTTATTTCAAATTAATGCTGTTCTTATGAACTTTTTATTGATCAAACTAAGTATCCTGAAAAATAAAATGGAACACAGTTTCCACAAAAATATGAATCAGTAAAACTGTTTTCAACATTGATGATGATCAGAAATGTTTCTTGAGCAGCAAATCAGCATATTAGAATGATTTCTGAAGGATCATGTGACACTGAAGACTGGAGTAATGATGCTGAAAATTCAGCTTTGTGTCACAGGAATAAATTACATTTTAAAATATATTCAAATCGAAAACAGTTATTTTAAATTCTCAAGTCAAGTCAAGTCTGCTTTATTGTCAATTCTTCCACATGTACAGTACATACATACAGAGAATTGAAATTGCATTACTCTCTGACCCTTGGTGCATACAGTTAACATTAAACACTGACAGTAGACGTTCAAATACAGATAAATACAGTTTAACCATATGTACATACAAACTATACAGATATACAAATGAGGACATTGTAGAAAAATAAAAAATAAATAAAAAAGAGATAGATAAAGTGGCATAAGGCACATGGCAGATAGAGTGCAAACCAGTTAAATAAAACAAAACTGTGCAGATATATGTTTTTATCAGAATGTCAGAAGAGGTAGTTTACAGACGATGCTGGATGAGGTAGAGATCAGTCCAGTGCTGCACAAAGTGACTGGTGCGGGTCACAGTTTGTAAGGGGGGGGGGGGGGTCCTGGGGGGGGGGGGGCTGGGGGGGGGTCGTAGTGTCAGAGTTCAGTGTTGCGTGGGGTAAAAGAGGGGAGGGGGGGCAAGGACGGGAGGGAGTTCAGCTTCCTGACAGCCTGATGGATGAAGCTGTCCTTCAGTCTGAAGAAGCTGTGTGTCATCTCTTTAACCTGGCGTACACATAACACACTAATACACTTCTATTATTCAAATCCGTTAAAGGATTGTTAGGCTGCATTAATTAGATCAACCGGAACCGGGAACACTTCCCATAACACATGATGTACTTGTTACATCATAAAAATATTGACATCTACGCTAATATTAGTCTGTTTCTTTCTTATTCTGTTTCTCAGTCCGTGTCTGGATCAGATGGTGGATTGGTGCCGGGAGATGATGTCTGCAGCCCAGATTGTCGGCGGAGGCCGGACCCCTGGATGAGCCCCGGGGACATAATCCCAGTGAAGACCTCGACTTAAAATACAATAAAAATAAAACAAATAACTAAAAATATAATAAAATACCTAACTACATAATACTATTATTGTTAGAAATTGCAACAATATTAAAATAGAAATATAAAACATTTAAAGTCTTAATTAAAACAATAAATAAACAATAATATCCTGGCCAGAGGAGAACTGGCCCCCCGACTGAGCCTGGTTTCTCCCAAGGTTTTTTTTTCTCCACTCTGTCACAGAGGGAGTTTTGGTTCCTTGCCGCTGTCGCCTCTGGCTTGCTCAGTTGGGGACACTTAATTTCTAGCGATTATCGTCAATTTAATTTCACAGATATTATTTAAACTAAACTTAGCTAGACAATGACATCTCTGAATTCAATAATGAAATGCCTTTAACTGAAAATTGAGTGTTTAATCTTATTATTATACATTACTGACACTCTATCCTCCAACTTGATACTGTTAAGTGCTTTGACACAATCTGTATTGTTAAAAGCGCTATATAAATAAAGGTGACTTGACTTGACTTGACTTGTCGGGTGGGTGGGATCACCTGCAATGCTGAGGGCTTTGTGGGTGAGACGGGTGCTGTCCTGGAGGGAGGGGAGAGAGACACCAACGATCTTCTCAGCTGCTCTCACTATCCGTTGAAGGGACTTGCGGCAGGATGCGTTGCAGGCGCCATACCACACAGTGATGCAGCTATTCAGGATGCTCTCGATGGTGCCTCTGTAGAAGGTGCACATGATGGGGGTCGGGGCTCTGGCTCTTCTGAGTTTGCGGAGGAGTTAGAGACGCTGCTGTGCTTTCTTGGCCAGTGCCACAGTGTTGTTAGTCCAGGAGAGGTCCTCTGTGATGTGCACACCCAGGAACTTGGTGCTGCTCGCTCTCTCCACAGTCGCACCGTTGATGGTCAGAGGAGCATGCTGAGTGTGCACTCTCCTGAAGTCAACAACAATCTCCTTCGTCTTCTCCACATTCAGAGAGAGATTGTTGTCCCTGCACCATCCGGCCAGGCGGCTCACCTCGCTCCTGTAGTTTGTCTCATCTCTGTTGCTAATGAGACCCACCACAGTCGTGTCATCCGCAAACTTAATGAAAAGGTTAGAGTTGTGTGACGGTGTGCAGTCGTGGGTCAGCAGAATGAAGAGGAGGGGGCTCAGCACACATCCTTGGGGGGCCCCTGTGTTCAGTGTGATGGTGCTGGATGTGTTAATGCCGACCCGTACTGCCTGAGGTCTTCCGGTCAGAAAGTCCAACAGCCAGTTGCACAGAGAGGTGTTGAGCCCCAGCTGGACCAATTTGTGAGTGAGCTGCTGAGGGATGATTGTGTTTGAATGCAGAACTGAAGTCTATGAACAGAATCCTGACATATGAGTCTTTTTTGTCCAGATGTGTGAGGGCTGGGTGGAGGGCAGTGGCGATGGCATCATCGGTCGAGCGGTTGGACCTATATGCAAACTGGAAGGGGTCCAGGGAGGGGGGGAGGACAGACTTGATGTGTTGCATGACTAGCCGTTCAAAGCACTTCATGGGAATAGGAGTGAGTGCTACTGGACGGTAGTCATTGAAGCAGGATGGAGATGACTTCTTCGGGACTGGAATGATGGTGGTAGCTTTGAAGCATGTGGGGACAACAGCCTGACTTAGTGAGATGTTGAAGATGTCTGTGAAGACATCAGTGAGCTCCACTGCACAGTCTCTCAGTACACGCCCAGGAATGTTGTCAGGCCCCGGAGCTTTGCGTGCATTGATCCTGCTGAGGGATCTCCTCACGCTGTCCGAGGACAGCGTCATCACCTGGTCGCCGGGAGGAGGTGGAGTCTTCTGTGCAGTGGTGCTGTTTTGTGCCTCAAAGCGAGCAAAGAAGGCATTCAGCTCGTTCAGCAGGGGGATGGTGCTGTCACAGGTCTGTGGTGGGGGCTTGTAGTCCGTAATGGTCTGTATTCCCTGCCACAGGCTCCGAGTTCTAATAATTCTATTCTAAAAATTCTAATAATATTTCAAAATATTACTCTTTTTACTGTATTTTCAACCAAATAAATGCAGCCTTGGTGAGCAAAAGAGAGTGTTTGTCCTAAATTGGTTTAAAATGTCTGACTAAAGTTGACAAATTTCCAAAATACCTAAATCCAGCAAAACAGGCCAGTCTTTAGGCTGATTTAAGTTGTTTAAGCAGGGATAGTAGTAAAGTAAGCAGTAATAACAACGGTATTTGGCTGAAAACTAGTTTTTTTGGGGTAAATTTTCCTAAAACAGCTTCCCTTGGCTCCTATCAAGCCAAAACACATGAATACACACACACACACACACACTCACAAACACACTCACAAACACACCAATTACACCACACGGTCAACAAGTGTGACAGCATGCTCAGACATAACTGTCACAGTGGTGGAGAGAGACACGGCCACGGCACACTTTACCTCATAACCACTGACCCTCTGGACCGGGACTGAGGGGATGTCCTGCCTCTCTTCCCTCATTTCCTCTCTGTCTTTGTGGCGTTTGATTGGCAGTCTGTATACTAGCGGGGGGACTGTGGCTCTGAGCGCTCACGCTTGTCTCTTGGCTGTATTAATCATACTATTGACAGACACACAGACTGACAGGCTCCAATAAGAGTGGATGCCATCTTTATGAGTGTCCTGCAGCTCTCAGAGAGACAGAGAGAGAGGTGGCCGCCAGGTTTGTAATCATGGCTAATTCACAGGAGGCTGACTGGTTTTGTCCCTGGTGTCACTCATTCTCACTCTTCTGTACATGAACACATACAGCAGTGTTGGGGATAGTCTCATGTACACTTTTGACTTGGACCATAAACTCTGGTCTACTTTAGCAGCCTATTCTGGACAAGAACCACCCACTTGCACAGGAAGAGACTGTCGTCTGGTAGGATGACCGTATATCCTCCTTTTCCAGGCCAGGATTTCTAAATTGCCTAAAATGTCAGTGTTTTGGCTTTGATTTCCAATCCAGTCAGTACTCTCTGTAGTCCTCATACATTATATGTGAGAGTATATGTATTGCTTCGAGTGTTCTCTGTAGATCCCACCTTCCACAACATGATTGGTTGATTATGTACAGTACAATACTTTTCAGTCATTTCAGCAAGTATGAAAACAACAGGAAAACAATGCTAAAATCCAGACATGTTTGGCAATTTAGCAATCCCAGCCAAGAAGCTGTAACCCTGCCATCTGACTGATGTAAAGTGACCAATCACAGTTGTTTTGTAGTAACTCAATTCACATGAATTTTTGCAAAATAGACAACAAATACTACAGTAACAGACCAGCATGCAAAATAAATAAATAAAAGAAAAAGAAAGAAATTAAAAGATGGTATGGCAGTATTGTACACACAACACAGAAGAAATCAGGGGAAATGTGCATAGACTTCTGAGATTACAATATCAAAACTCAGAATCTCAGTTTATTTATTTTTAGCATTTTGGTTTGTTTAGAGAGTTCATTTTGATGAAATGATTCAAATGATCACTCCTAAAAACTTTCTGTGCTGCATTTATTTATTAATTTATTTTAGAACATTTTTGAGTTCAGTTAAATTAATTACTGTTTATTTTTATTAGCTTAGTATTTAGTGTAAGTTTATGTTTTAATATACTATGTTCGATGCAGTGATATTTTAGCTTCAATATACTATTATTATAGTTTTAATATTTATGTTGAATATTTAATAAATATTACATTGTTATAAGTAGTTAAATTGTTTGTTTGTTTGCAAATTTTATGAGTGTTTTTTAATTGTTATGAATGTTTTTAATAATTTTTATTTATTAGTTTTTAGTTATTTACTTCAAGTTAAATTATTTAAAAAAATAGGAATGTTACCTTGTGAACTACACTTTTTGGTTCCACAAAGAATCATTCAGTCAAAGGTTCTTTAAAGAACCATCTCTTCCTTACCTTAGTATAATCTGAAGAACCTTCTTTCACCACAACAGAAAGGTTCTTCAGATGTTAAAGGTTCTTTATGGAACCATTTAGACAAAAAGGTTCTTCTATGGCATCGTAAAGCACCTTTATTTTTAAGAGTGTAGCTGAAATAAAATAAGGTTGTTTTATAAAGTTTGATTTATTTTCAATTAACATTTATATTAATTCAAGTAACAACAATGTTTCTCTTATGGTTTTTGTTAACTTTCATGAACGATAATAACTTTGGTTTGATGTTGATTCTAAGGCTGCATTATATATCAAAATAAAATTGATATTGCAATACAGCTTTATGTGATAGTCTGTGATTTAAGGCTCTGATTTAATTCATGTTTAAAAATTAATATTCTAAGTGTTAGTAATGTAATGTTCTTGTTTTATAATACTCAAGTACAATAGTTTTTGTTGCAATCATTTTAATATTTTGTAAAAAATCACAATATAAAACATACACACACACACACATATATATGTGTGTGTGTGTGTGTGTGTGTGTGTTTATATATTTTTTTCTAATGTAACATTAGATTATTTTGATTATTTTAAAGCTATAACCTGCTTTAATGTATTTAGCTGTGTTTTCAAAGCTTCCCTAACACTGTCATACACATATAAACACACACTGATCGGCCTTCATAAATCTTTCATGGCGTGATGCAGTCGAGGGCTTCTGAAAGCACAGAACATTTCTGATTGGAGGTCCTGTGTGTTTTGTCTTTCTTTGCGATATATATCAACACAAACACACGAACGCACTCCCCACACCGTCTCAGAGAAAAACGTCCTCAGAGGAGCGTGACAAAGGTCACAGGTCACGGGCGGACAATTGTTAGATGTGTTCAGTGAAATTTAGCTGCCATGCTAGCTGCATGAGCTTCAAGACTGCTGCTGTTTTAGATCCCAGAGGACAGCAACAAATCAAATACACTGATACAGCTCAGAGGCTGCTAAACAGCATGACGGACGGGGAATTGAAGCTTTCCTTCTGCTTAGGGAGAGTATTGGCAGTGTAATTGTATTAAAGACAGGGACAGGGTTTGTCACACTTGAACGAGTATGCCGTGTGCGTTTGCTTGTCTTCAGTAGACAGCACACATGTTGTGGTGTGTACAGTACTGTGTGTTGTTCATGCTCTAATGATGGAAGAAGACGTATCTTTGATCACATGACTTTATAGCTGGAAACAATAGCAGGCGTTGGATTGCCAAGAGCTTCAGTCTTATATTTGATGGACAACTGACTCATCTGTCTCCATATTCACTTGACAGTTTGTTGTCCAGTTTCACAACTCTCTGAGATGAGTTTGAAAGAAAGAGTCTCCATGCTGTCTTTACTAGTCTGATACACAGTAGAACAACAACTAGGTTAGCTGAGTGTAAGGGAGTTTATGGTCTACAGAGGACAAAAAAAGTTATTTAGGGCATGATACTAAGTCTAATTTAGCTTTAAGCGATCATACCATGAAAAATAAATTGTACTTTTTTCTTTTGGTTGAGATAAAAAAAAAAAAACTTTTAGAATTCTGCAAAAACTGCAAATGCCTCTAGTTTTGTGATCTTTGAATTTGTGACATCAGCTAAATCAATGCATTAAACTACATACATTTTATGCTAAATTCACATACATACATTTTATGGCAATTCATTTCTTCATCATTTAAAATCATAATTTATTTTCTAATGACCATGTTCCACTGTTCTCCAACCCTTATATTTCAACAGTCTGTTTTGCACGGAAGCTTGTTTTTACCATAGTTATTAAATTATAATAATAACCTAAGACCTTTTTATCTCGCAATAATTCTGAGATATAAACTCAGAATTGTGAGATATAAATTCATGATTATGAGATTATTATTACTTTTTTGTTTTATTCCGTGGAAGACACAAAAACACAGAAACTCTTTTGTTGAGATGAAAACAAGCTGTAACTTTCATAACTCATCTATTGAAACTGCTGCAAAAACATCTTGTTTTGAAAGTTTTGGATGTCGTTTAAATTAATGAATTAAACTACATACACTTAATGTCAGATTAATCTGAAAAAAATGGTCAAACTTTAACTAAATAACAGATGATATTCAATTTAATTTAAAACAGTATTCATAATTTATTCATAATTTGAGTTCATGATTTATTTTACGACCATTTTCCACTGTTCTCCAGCCCTTACATTTATTAACTTAGCAAACACTTACACCAAAAGTGATTTACAAGTGATGAATACAACATGCTTTATCAAAAAGAAGCAAAAAATTTGAATTCAACAAGCTATTGTGTGCTACTGTCACTTTAAGGTTTCTATACCTCTGTTATGATCAGCCAGCTTCTTTGAATGTGAAAGAGAGACAAAGTGTATACGGTGACTGATCATTTCAGTCTGATCTTATGACTTCTGACTACACAATCTGTTACAATGTAATTCTGGCTTTGCAAAGAGGTTGTTATTGAAGGAAGAGGCAATGATAGGCCCTACAGTGCATTCAAGTCCTTCTGAGAAGTTCATATTTATGAGTGGGGCTACTGTAAATATGAAGTCAGGTGTATTCAATTCAAAAGGTAGCAATGTACCTTTTCTACAAAACCTTAATTCTGTACTTCTACGAAGTGATGAATAAAATCACACGAGATCACATCAGATGTGCTTTTGCTTCTTATGTTTTTATCCAATTTTGAAGGTGCTGTAAACTAAAGCGTAATATATTCTATACTGACCTATATTTTATATATCCAACTTTTTTTGTAAATGAAAAAAAAAAAATTCCATCTGCCATGTTTTCTTATACTGACATGCATGCCCTCAACTCAGAAACTTGGGGCTCAAAGAAAATCCAGAGTTTCCCACTCGTAAATACAATGGTGGATTCAACTCACAAATATGATCTTTCTGACCTGACTTGATTGATGACATCATTGCTGATGTCACAGAGCACTCCAGCGGGTTCCAGCGTGTCCCCAGGTGAAGAGACCAAAGCCACTGGTCTGCTGTTGTCTGTGTATCTGTTATTCATCAGATGGACTCGGACCATTTCAGATCAATACATTTTACTTTCATAAAACAATAATCATTCATCAACTCAAATGGGCTTGTCTGGTGTTGGGAGAGGCCGGAGGAATATGCAGGTTGTTATGAATGATCTGGAAGTACGAGCGTTTCTGAAGAACCACTTTACAGTATCATTTGTTCAGGTATTTTTGGGTGGCGTCACGCTTCTATCTGTTATATATTACACAGGCTTTAATCTTTCCATTAGGGGCAACATTTGTGCCCTGAAACTGATTAATTGCAGAGATAAATTTGTACCGGCGAGAAGACCCCAGACTATGAGATTACAGTTAACTCATAATTCAATAATTGATAACGTCTCTGATTGTGATTGCTCTGCTATGAAAAAGAGTCTCTTTAAAAGTTTATGGGAGAATTATTAGCTAATGGCCGTTCGAAGTTGTTCAGAGTACATCGGTCCATTTCCTGTGTCTTATACTGGCACGTCCCATAATGCACTTCAAATTGTTATATGACATTCAGACCAAAAGTAAAATCTTTTAGATTCATAATACATTGCATATTTTAGCTGAGTTTCTTTTATTGTCCTTTCAGTTGCAGTACCCACACTTGCTGTCCTTGTACTTGACCACTTGACTACTCGTCATAGACATATTTCCTGTATTTGGCCCAAGTATTTACGTGTGCATGAAGACCACAAGTGTGCATAATTTTTTTTATTATCCTGTGAGACACACTAACAACATAGTTTTGTAAAAATGCAAGTTGTTGTTATTTTGTTCAAACAGCTGATAAAAACATCACAACAATCCACAAGTAATCCACACCTCTCCAGTCCATCAATTAACAAATTGTGAAATGAAAAGCTGCGTCTTTGTAAGAAACAAATCCATCATTAAGACGTTTTTAAGTCTTAAGTCTTCTATCCATAATATTGCTTTCTCCAGTGAAAAAGTCATCTCGTCTGAATCAGGAGAGAAATATGTACAGATCAAGCAAGAGACAACAGTCCAAAACTGCTCTAAACAAATATGGATTTTGATGTGAGAGGACAACAGGGGATGGACTTTTTCACTGGAGGAAGCATTATTATGGATTATAGACTCATATTTTGGCCAGAAGTGATGTTTTAAATTTAAAATGCCTCTGTTATGTATGTGTTTATTGCAAACATACAGCTTTTTGCTTCTCAAGATGTTAACTGATGGTCTGGAGTGGTGTGGATTACTTGTGATGTTTTTATCAGCTGTTTTGACTCTCATTCTGACGGCACCCATTCACTGCAGAGGATCCATTGCTGAGCAATGATGGAATGCTACATTTCTCCAAATCTGATCTGATGAAGAAATAAACTCTTAGTGAAGAGAGATGCTTAGTGAAGGGTCGTTTACTGTATTCAACAATCAAAACATGTTATTTAAAGTAGTATTAGATGGATTATTGGACCTTACTCAGATTCAGTATTTCTTGTCATCTCTTTTTTTCTTTTTGCACCTTCACAGACATGCTGTAATACTGCGAGAACACTTTGGCAAACTCTTTAAGACTGCGATGAAGGATCTAACATGAAAACACAGATGCTCTCATCTCCTCAATATGTCCTGCTTATTTTCCTGCTTTCATTCTTCACTCACATGTATTAGAGCAGAGAGGGAGAGGAGAGCGGCTGTCACCTCTGTGTGTGTTTTATGACTCTCAGTTCAGAGTGTGAGGGGAAGGATGTCGGCGTGAGACACACGTGGGGAAATTTCATGTGGCACGTCCTCATTTCACATTCACACAGACTCAGAGCTCAGCTGGACACACAGAGACACACTAGCTTCTTTATACTGCTAGAAACTTTCAGAGTGTGTGTGTGTGTGTGTGTGTGTGTGTGTGTGTGTGCAGATATGGCTGTTTGTGTCTGCTGTGTGTCTCTTGCAGTTAATGAAATATTAAAATGGCTGTTCTGTGCTCTACTTCAACCATTCTCATTTAAAAATGGGAGAAACACTGATTATAACAACAGCTCAGTCTCTAAACATTCTGATTGGATGAGATACATTTAAAGCTTTTGTAAAAATGCCAAAATACAGGAAACAGTAATCTCACATTAATTGAATTTTGTATTAATCTAGCAAGTCTACAAATATAGTATCACCCGGGCAAAATTAATTTTCTGTTTCAATTTAGTGTGCTGCATATTAGGAAAAATTATTGCATTTTTATGTGTTATATTATGTTTAGTTTTTTTAGTTTTTTTTCAGATTTTTTCCTTCACCATTTTTATTCTTTAATAATAATTTTATATAGTTTTGTTTTTCTTAACATTTAATATATGAAGGAAAAGTTAATATTTATATTCTTAATATATTTTTTCTCTTCAGTATTTTATTATTATTATTGTTTATAAAAAAAAAAAAATTGGAAGGAAAAAGGAAAGACTAAATTATTATTATTATTTTTATTTTTTTAACTGTCAGTGGTTGGCATAAATTCACCATAAAAACATAATGCCAGTGTTTCAGATATTAGGGGAAGGCATATAATTGGTGTTTATAACCATATATTTCATTTAGAGATATGATGTTAACTTTCAGTTTTTCATAGTTTTTACTTTACAAAAACCAAGCATTTGACAGCATTTTACAGTATGACATACTGTAAAAGCCATTTACAGCTGGGGGGGGGGGGGGTAATGTAACATTTTTAAATTTTTATGTAAAGATGACAAACATTACAAGCATGTTTTACAGTGCATAGTCAATTTTACATCTAAAACCTCTGATGAAAAGAAAAATCACAGTAATGCATGGCCTCTTGTGAAATATTGCTTTATTTTGCACCACATCTCAATTCATTGTAAGATTTACTGGTCTATAATACCTTTTAGGCCTATTTTTCCTCTTAAGTTATTGATATTTTCCCCAAGAGGATGTGAAGAGCTCAAATAGGCGGCATCACAAGGGCCATCATCTCCGAGGGCCTGAACGTTACTGTACAGACCACAGAAATCAATAGATTTAGCATCTGTTCCATGTTCACATGCATCCTGATGCTCTTTCCAGTTCTCCTGAGAATGCTATAGCGAGCTTTCAAGATCTGATCGAAAGCTCATTGACAGAAGTGATTATCTTCATAAACGTAGAGGATTTTCTTTAAGTGTAACTTGATCATTCAGGTCTACATGTTTTAAGACCCTCATCATGATTTTACATACTCGCTACCTAGACTGCATATCAACGTCATACCTCCACTAATGCACTTCCTCAGGAGGTGAGCCGTGATGCTGTCCAGAGATGGGAAATAAATGGCTTTTGAGCAGAAGAATAATGTCCTGTCTAGCAGAGGAAGTCTCAGGAAGTCAATGGGAGCCTGGAAGCCAAAGGCCACGCAATAGCTACAGGTGAAACTCATTCCTCTCCGACTGACGTAGATTGATTCTACCAATCTGCGCCGCTGGTGTCGCAGTAAGTCGAATCTAAATAATTCAACAGGGCCCAGATATTTCAGATTACTTTATTTTTTCGCATGCGAGTGAACGGCTGAGAAGTGGTCATGCTGAATTGGATTGTGCGGTGTGTTGCTGTAAATAAAGATTGTTGTGATTCGTTTTCCAGCATGGAGTGAGAGTTTAATCTAGATATACTGTATTTGACTTTTTCTGGTTTTATTGCATATTTCTTTATTCACAGTTACAAATTAGACTGTTTTGTAAGGTTTATTCCTGTGAATTTTCATTTTTCAGATGCAATATAAGCAGTTTTGCAAACAATCGATGTCTATGATATTAAACCTGATATCCAGTTGCAGTTATATTCAAATGAAGTGGAGATTATGCATCATAAATATATGTTTGTTCAAACTGATGCTCTGCCATAACAGTAGACCTTTAAAAGAAACTGACTGTAGAAGGCAGTTTTGCCCTAATGAAAAGTGACAGTAAAGATATTTATAATGATACAAAATATTGCTTTTTCTTATAAATGCTGTCTCATGTTTGTATGTATGATTTCTGAAGGATAATGTGACACTGAAGACTGGAGTAACAATGCTGAAAATTGACCTTTCCATCACAGGAATAAATTACTTTTTAATAGAAAATAGTTATTTTAAGTTGTAAAAAATATTTCACAGTATTACTGTTTTTTTTTTTTTTAAGAAATATTTGCAGCCTTGGTGAGCATTAAAGACTTTCTTATAAAAACATGAAAACCTTTGAAGGGTATATCTGTTTTGGGCATTAAACCTGGGGAGAATTCACAGACTTTTGAGTGTGGTATTTCAACACAAAACCAGTATTTTATTCACTAACAACTCACAATCTATTTTAATCAAGCAACGTCATGCATTTTTGTCATCTTATTCACAAAGAACCGTGCTGTTTTCCTTGTGGAGTTAACATTGCACTATACACTTTTTAATAATGGTTCCAAAAGGAAGGTTTTGCAGTGAAACCACAGACGAACAATTTTGGTTCCCCAAAGAAGCTTCCTGTGAACAGTTCTTAAAATAATCCTTGTTTTTCTCGGTGTGAAGCAGTGTTGGGGGTAATGCATTGTTTTAATAGAACTGTTTTATATCAAAAACAAGCAAGCAAGCCCAGCGCCGATTTAAAAAGTAACATAAAGCATTATTTCCATAAAAAGTAACTAAGTAACGTAATTAGTTACTTTTATAAGCAGTAGCGTAATATTGTAATGCATTAGTTTTAAAAGTTACTTTCCCCAACACTGGTGTGAAGAACAATTGATAATCTAAGGAAAGATTTTTTCTACTATAAAGAACCTTTTGTGCAATGGAAAGTTTCATGGGTTTTAAAGGTTCTTCATAGACCTATACAGTATGCCAATGAAAAACCTTTATTTTTAAAGGAACACTCCACTATTTTTGAAAATAGGCTCATTTTCCAACTCCCCAAGAGTTAAACAGTTGAGTTTTTCTGTTTTTGAATCCATTCAGCCGATCTCCGGGTCTGGCGGTAGCACTTTTAGCTTAGCTTAGCATAGATCATTGAATCTGATTAGACCGTTAGCATCTCGCTCAAAAATGACCAAAGAGTTTCGATATTTTTCCTATTTAAAACTTGACTCTTCTGTAGTTACATCGTATACTAAGACTGACGGAAAATAAAAAGTTGCGATTTTCTGTGATTTTCCTGAAAATAGCTGGGGACTACTTTCAGGTGATGCATAATATCACTGCGCCTGCTGCACTCATGGTACGGCAGCAAAGTTCCTTGATTATTACGCCGGAATGAGAGTATAGTTCCTAGCCATATCAGCCTAGAAAATCACAACTTTTCATTTTCCGTCAGTCTTAGTACATGACGTAACTACAGAAGAGTCAAGTTTTAAATAGGAAAAATATCGAAACTCTTTGGTCATTTTTGAGCGAGATGCTAACGGTCTAATCTGATTCAATGATCTATGCTAAGCTAAGCTAAAAGTGCTACCGCCAGACCCGGAGATCGGCTGAATGGATTCAAAAACAGAAAAACTCAACTGTTTAACTCTTGGGGAGTTGGAAAATGAGCCTATTTTCAAAAATAGTGGAGTGTTCCTTTAAGAGCGTATAAATGTTGTAAATGGATTTTGTTTGCACATTTTCCAGTGATATTGCCATAACAGCTTTAGGGAGTGCTTTTTAACTGAAAATGTAAAACTTTTTATGTCTTTTGTCTGTTCATTTACATGACAACAGCGTTTTGGGGGCCTGAAAATGCTAACTTTTGAAAACAGGTTTCAAAGTTTTTGAAAACAATACCTTTATCATCTCTGTGTAAACTACAAAATTTGTGAAAATGGTGACATCATGCGCATGCATATTATGTGAGTACATATGTGCACAGGTGCATAGTGTTTCTTTACAAAGTGACATCGCCAACTACTGGCCTGGCATGCATAATACAGCGTTTTTAGTCGTTTTTACAGATAGTTGTGAACGTACTTTTTTCAAAAACGCAAAGGAAAACTTCCCTGCTTTTAGAACAGTCAGTGTCGTCTAAACGTACCCTTAATTTGTAAAATGACCAGTTTGAAGGTATTTTAATTGTACAGCCCCAGGCTCCAGCAGAACACACCAGATCATGATAGTGTGCTGCTTCCTCCACAATGGAGCACTCAGAACAACACTGTGCAAAATACATTTAGTGTAATTTATTACCCATTTTTCCTAGCTAATTCTTTTTAGTTTGCACTAAAGCAACACAGACAGCATGTACGTTTATTGTACGTTCTCAGTGAATTCACCCTTCAGTCTTTTGTGTACGACTGTAAGAGTGTGCGATTCTGAAGCAGCGACATCAAAATCAGCACATGCTCCTCACCACGCAACGCCTCAGATGTTCAAGGCCTTCCCCTCCTTCAAGACACGCGAATCAGTCAATCTGTCCATCAAATAAAAAAATAACCCACCGTCCATTCATTTCAAGACGGTGCATGATCAATATCATCAATCCCAGCTTCCCTTCTTGTTTTCTTCCCCACAGTTTCTCTCTCTCAGTTCTTCTCTCCCTCTCTCTCTCTCCCCTCTCCCCATCTCTCCAGCTGTATCCATTTCCTTCTGGCAAAAAGGGACTTTATGAATAAATGATACTGAATAGCTGAAGGTTCAGATACTAAATAATGAATTTCACCACCAAAAACACAACAACTTCTCCAATCATAAAATAGCGCTCCCCTTCCATATTGATTGTGCTTTGCTTTGGCAACCAGATGCAGAGCAACACAGGCAGCATCCATGTGTGCGTGAGAGAGCGTGATTCCGTGCAGGAGGGTTAGACGAGTCCCTCCGACCCCAAAGCAGTGGAAGCTGGGACTCGAGCTCCAGAAACACCGCTGAGGCGCCGGCATCGGCTTATTTCCGCATGGAGTGGAACGTGCCCGAGATGGAGAAGAGAATTATAAGGGGAGGGAGAGCAGGGGGAGGGGGACGGGTTCAATTCAGCGAAAGAACTTCTTCACGGGACGTCTGATACACAGTAAGTGCGGTCATCTGTTCTGTGGCTTTTTGCAGCGAGGGCTGGTGATGGTGTTGTGTGTCCGTGTGTGAACGTGTGTGTGAGAGAGAGAGAGAGAGGAAGCGGGGTGGGGTGAGTTAGGGGCTGTTTGCTCACTCAAGGAAGTTGCTTTCTAACTCTAGTGGTCTTTGGCGGCATTATGACCCACGTGGATGAGCGTGTGCACGCGTGTATGTGTGGTTTGATTCACATCTGTATTAAAGTGTCATTATTTTGGCCAGGCCGTGGTCTGTGTGTATCAGAGCTCTGTGAGGCTGGCCAGGTGTGTTTATGTCGTACAATGTAAATGTTTTCCTCAGAAACTTTCTATTTTTTATTATATAGGCCTATATAATGTAAGCCAATAATCAAAAAAAATAATAATAATAATTCTCTATTTACTGTATGTAAAACTCTAAAGTAGATTCAGTGTAACCTGTATAATTAAGAAATATCAGCATAACTAATCACAGTATAATCTGTAATTAATTAATACAGGCAAAATTAATCATTAACTGACAGCAAGTCAACAAAATGTATATATATTTTATGTATACACACACACACACACACACACACTTTACAGTAAGGCTCAATTCAGCATAACTAATCACAGTATAATCTGTAATTAATTAATACAGGCATAATTAATCATTAACTGACAGCAAGTCAACAAAATGTATGAGTATGTGTATGTGTATGTGTATATATATATATATTATGTATATACACACACACACACACACACACACACTTTATAGTAAGGATCAATTTGTTAACATTAGTTATTTCTTAACATTACAATTTGCATTAATATTCATTAACATTGATTAGGTATCTTGACATGAACTACCAATAAACATAATTTATTGATCTAATTTTTAAATATTGTTAATTCATATTATTTACAATTAATAATGGTAATTTATACAACTGGAAATGTTAAACCTGGATCAACCAGGATGTCAACATTTTTTTTTTTTTTTTTTTTTTTTGTATATATATATATTTTTATTCATTTAAATGTGATTACAATAGTTTCAGATCTGGTTTCAGCTCAATATTTTCAGATTAATACTCAAAGAAACTGGAGAAGCAAGTGCTAGTTTAGATGCATTTGATTTTTGTAGTTGTCTTTAATAATAACATCTTCAAAAATCTATTTTTGTTGCATCTTTAGTAATAAAATCTGTTTAAAAAAAAATAATTAAAAAATATATTTGCATTGCTTTTTCAAAAATGACATTAACTGAAGGCAGTCGTTCATGTGAATCTGAATACAGATTAAAATCCACGTCCCTCCCCCAAAATCAAACAGACATGCAATCATATTCACACTTTGAAATCCTCTCAGTAAATGGGTTCAGGTTACCGACCTCGCTGGTAAACACATATTCAAATAGTGTCTGAGTGTTAAATTATTGACATCTCAATGAATATGCAGATGCAGTGAGAGTGTGATGCAAGCGTGTGACCTCACAACGCTGAGATTTGCAACAGTTTAGATCTGAACAGCTTCTGTTTTGAGATAAAAACCGTTTTGAGGTTTGTTGTCATGCAATGAGTGCATTTAGCATTATGTTGTGCGTTTTTAATTTGCTTTGAAGTTATTGTGTTGCATGCGTTCCCCTGATAGATATTGTTAGAGAGGCAGTGTTCAGTGTCCCTCGCGGAGGAAGTGAGATTTCTTCTGTTCATGTTTCATTCATTTCCACCCTTGTTCATCAGATCTGTTGGGATTGAGGATGAATAAATGCACTGCTCCTTATTCAAGCTGCTCTTGTAAAAGAAAGTCATATTCTGATTTCTTACTCACAGAAAACTGAAATAAAATGAGCAGTTCTTCTCTGTTGTTAAACCTCAGTATTTGACTAGTTTAGCTTGAACCACTAAATATGCAGACTCTATTCAATCTTGTAGATACTGTTTATATTTTGTAGATAATGTTTGTGTATTTTTGGTTTATATATTGATAGAATGTTCAGCATTTGAAATGAAGCCAACAGCGATGGGGTCATTGATAAAATTACACACTGAATTGTGATTGGTCGTCTTCTTTACATTTGAATACTGACTTGGTCTTGTATTTCATGCACACTTAAATATTCATATGTATTATATATTTAATTGTTTTGATTAGTGTGCACTGCCACAGACAGAAAACAACATGTGATGAGTGTCATGAATGTAAGCAGTTTGTAAAACCCCAAACTTAATCTTATTTACAACTTTAACATTATTCTTTTGCTTGCATATACTGGTATTTACGTCCGTAGCTAATTGTATATTTATTTGGCCAGTGCTGAGTAGTAACTGATTACATGTAATCTGTATTTCATCAAATTCCAAAAATTAAGTACTCGTAATTAGACTACATTTTAAAATGCTCATAATCAGATTACAGTTACTTTTTTTGTAGATTACATGATTACATATTATTCACACAATGGCAGTAAATTATTCCTAATTTGATCTGCCCTAATTCCTTTTTCTCTATCTCTCTCTCTCTCTCTCTCTATCTTAAATTTTAATTTCTAAAATTCTACTGCTTTTATACATTTGAAAAGTCTTCCATCTTTTCATTAACTCACAAAGCCCATGCAGTTCATTCTTGTTGAGTCCCTGTCATAATGTAATGTTTATTACACTCCATGATGTTGACAGCAAAGAATGGAATACATTTTAATCTAAAAGTAATCAAAAAGAAGTCTGAATGCATTACCTAATATGTGTAATCCAATAGATTACGTTACAAACTATAATTTCCATCATGTTTTGTAATCAGTAATGGATTACAAGTTGCAAGTACTCTACCCAGTACTGTATGTGGCACATATCATATTTAATTTACCTTAGATAGAGGTGAAAATCCATTTTCGAATATGAGAGAGAGTGAAAGAGCGAGCAAGACAGCGTCACACTTCATGGCCGAATTTCTGAGAGCACTATAAAAGTTTGATGTTAATCAGGGTGTATTGGGATTGGAGATGACAGGTCCACTCTCCTCCGCTTCCCCTGTCTGACTCAATTAGACGCCAGTGCAGGAAAACTTCACATTTCACCCAGATGAGATGCAATCACACAAAGTTGCTTACCTGTTTTTTAGAGTACAGTTTTTACACACTTCTACACAGTGTCTACAGTATGACCCTGCTGTTGCAATATTCAAGACACATTAAAGGGAAAAAGGTGGAAAGGACATGTTTTTGACTACAGCACCCAGGTTTAAAGATTGAGTGACCAGTATTATTTTTTTAATTATACTATGTATTACTGCAGTGTTATTTAATTATTGTTATTTAGCCAATATATGGCCATTTAAATATCTGCATCAATATTATCATGCCTACCTGGCCAATTAAAGAAGAAAAAAAAAGTTTTTTTATGCATTTTGAGTAGTTGTGTTTGTTTAATGTTGTAATGTGACCATTTTGTTCTGTATTATATACAGTATATGCTTTTCACACACACACACACACACACACACACATATATATATATATATATATATATATGTGTGTGTGTGTGTGTGTGTGTGTGTACATATATATACACACACACAGATTTTAATGCATTTTGTAAATTTATGTAATGTGGCCATAGTATTTTGTATTTTATATATATGGATATGAAATTAAATAACCTATATACAGTGAAAAAAACAACAAAAAAACTTTAAATATTTTTTTAAAAAATACACATTTAAAAATAAATATGTTAAACTTTTATTCCACATTGTATGTTTCATGCTTTTTTATTTATTTATTTATTTATTTTGCCCAGAATTTTTTGGTAAACATAAAAGCATCAGGCATTTCCAAACATTTATATTTGAAAATCTCTAAGGGTCATAAGCTCTATAGCTACAATATTTCTGCCTGACAATGTTCCACACAGTCTATGTCTGTTTTACAAATACGACAGCCACTCCTCGTGTCATAACCGGGCCCCTGACATGCTTTGGCCCTGTAAATCACCCTGAGATTTGGGTGATCACTCAGGAGCCCCTCGTCGCTTCAGCTGCCCCTGACCCCCTCGGGCAGAGCGGGCTGTCCCCTGGGCCCGAACCCTTCAGCGGGGAGTGAGGAGGTTGAGTTGGTCATTATTAAACCTCTTGCTCGTCTCCCTCCCTCGCTCTCGTTCTCTCTCCTCCTATTCCCCTGTGAGCGGTAGAATCATCTCAGCCCGGGCCGTGCTTCCTTTCATGTCTGAGATTAGGGTACAGGGGTGGGGGGGGGGCTCACTGTGCTCTCTCAAAGCATCATGGGTAATAAGTGGAAGGCCCCTGGGGGGGTGCAGGAGAGAGAGACAGAGAGTGCGGTGGCTTTTTGATTGTAGGGAGGGTGTTTGGCAAGTTGAATTGGGACAGTTGTGGCAGAGATGTGCCTCCTGCAGCAGGGGTTTCGTCTGGGTAGATGCAGATTTCATGGGAAATGCATTCAGTCTTTAGATGTTCACCAGTTCACCGGTCCCTGTAGTCCGTGTCCTGCTTTCCTTATAAAAACACCTTTCCCTCTAGTCCACAAGGAGTTGTCGTATTCAACAAGTCCGGGTTATTCAGACTTCCCAATGTGCAAATCAGAAAAGAAAAATATTTGGTTAATATTATTCAGTAATGTTTAAATAATCATAGCTATTTCAGCTATGAATCCGTTTTTGTTGTTGTTGTTTTAATGCAGTTAATTGCAGGATACACTTTTTTTGCATATTTAATTTAATATAATTAACCCAACTAATCACAAATTATCATATCAGTTTTAGAATTTTTTATAAAGTAATTGCAATAAATTAACACTTTTTAAATTGAAATAAAAAATAAATGCATTCATGGAAAATAATGCATAATATTTTGGACTTGGCATAATATTATTTATAATATATTTATATTTAAAATGTGATTTTTAAAGATTTTTTTTAAGAAATTATTACTTTTATTCATTATATGCTGTGAGGCATTAAATAGATTAAATAGAATCAAAGTAAAGACCTTTACATTACTTTAAAAAAAAACTCCAAAAATCAAAACACTGAAGACTGTAATAATGATCCTGAAAATTCAGCATTGCATCATGGGAAAAAAATACATTTTAAAATATATTAATATAGAAAACAGTTATTTTGAATCGTTATAATATTTCACAATTTTACTGATCTCATCTCAAAAGCAAATGCACAACCAGATCTGACCATTTCCTTCTAAATTTGTGCAATACTACTACTGGAAAAACTCCCATCTCACTGTCACGTTGACAGATGTGGACTTTTCACAAGTTGGCGCGGGCTGTAATTTAAAGCCGTTATTTTGTGAGAGGTTCCTCTGTTCCGTTAATCCTGTCCAAGTCCCCAGGAATTATTAGGAGCATCAATATCTTTAGCATATTGCTGGCGGCTCTGAGACACTATCTGGTTTCATTATTGGTGTCAGTTCAATTATGGCTCACACACCCAAGTGTTTTTCCACCATCGAATAGCATCAATCGACAGAACCATTTGACGAGACACCGCCCCGCTTCTTGCACACACACACACACACACACACACACACACACACACGCACACACTTCTGACATCCAGCTAATGTACGCGGCCGTAAGACAGCAGCATGCGTAATGGAGGCTGCATTCTGGGCCGCGGTGCGCAGCTGAGGCAGCCGGACCCATTTCATCAAATATTAATGAAATGGAAGCGTACACCCGGACTACTCCTCTACCACTGCAGGAGAGAGAGAGAGAAGTGGAATGTGTTTAGGAGCACTGTCTGATGACCGTAATTAGGACCTCTCCAATTAAAAATTCAACAGCTGCAGTTTATTTCAGAGCATGAATCTTCCTCTTGCTACAGCATTTATTTCCTTTTACAAAGTATTTTATTTTACGATGCTAATTGAAGCAGGCTTTTTACCTCCACCCTCAGCGTCTCCCTCCATCTTTCTCTGCATCTGTTTTCCTCTACGGCCACTGATGATTCTGCTGTTCTGTTACGATGTTTGTTTATTTCCTTACTTTTGTTTTGTGTGCATCGTTATCTTGCTTTTACTAATTATTGTGCTATTTATTCTGTGCATTCTCCTCCATTTATTCCTTTCTCTGGAGTTAGTGATGGTTGAAGTGAGAAGCTCTGAGTGTGAAGGATTTTATTTGTGAGGCTGCAATATTAATCATCAGATGTTTAGTGCTAGGCGTGACCCCTGACCTTTGCCCCTTTCAAAAGAATTAGTGCACATTTATCAATGAATGGAACAGAACGGCTCTCAAATAAAGTCAGGCATACTACTCGCACTACTTTTGCAGTATGCAACGTATTACATGCTACTGTTCAAAAGGGTCAGACTTTTTATTGTTTTTGAAAGCAGTCTCTTATGCTCACCAAGACTGCATTTATTTTATATAAAAAAAAAAATTTGACCAGTAATAAAACAGTAATATAAACAGTAGTATAAAAACAGTAATATTGTGAATTTTAAGCTGAATTTTCATCATCATTACTCCAGTCTTCAGTTATTCTTTAGAAATCATTTTAATATGCTCATTTGCTGCTCAAGTAACATTTCTTGTTATTTTGTTGGGTAACACTTTAGAATAGGGAACATTTATTCACTAACTATGACTTTTCCTTCAATAAATTCCTAATTTGCTGGTTATTAATAGTTAGTAAGGTGTTAAGTTTAGGTGTTGGGTAGTATTAGGGATGTAGAATAAGGTCATGTAGAATAAGGCATTAATATGTACTTAATTACTACTAATAAATGGCTAATATTATAGTAATATGCATGCTAATAAGCAACTAGTTAAGAGACCCTAAAATAAAGTGTTACCGAAAATTCAAAAGAACAGCTTTTATTTGAAATAGAAGTCTTTTATAACATTAAAAGTGTCTGTACTGTCACTTTTGATCAATTTAATGTGTCCTTGCTGAATAAAAGTATTCATTTCTTAATATATATATGTGTGTGTGTGTGTGTGTGTGTGTGTGTGTGTATAGTTCAATCAACTTAATCTTTGAGTTAGTTAACTAACTTAAAAAATATAGTTAGTTTACTGAAATGCTTTGAGGTAATCAGTTTCCACAAATGTTCTACAGTGTATGAACCATCATTTTTGAACCATAAATTCATTATCTAATTGGATTAGAAAAGTATATATGTTTTACACACAAAAACAAAATCAAAATTGTAAATTATTACGAGTTGACACTTGGACACTCTGAACAGAAGTCATGTGATAATGTAGCAGAATGCTATTTGAAATGCTTAATGCATACTGTATACTGTTTCATTCACATTCTATTTTTTAAAAATAGTAGTTAGTATACAGTGTGCACTTCACAGTAGTGCTCTAGTATTACCCTATTATAGCTTATCTGTTCACTTCTTCATATATTTTTGTGTATACTTGAGTATGTACTTGTGTGTGTTTTGAGTATTATATCTGTGTGAAGCGTGTGTTTGTGTTCTTTTACTCACGTAAGCCTTTGTCGGCATGAACCCCGAGGCTTTTATTTGTGCATTTGACACCACCGTGCGTAATGGAAACAGTCAACTTTGGTGTTTCTATGTTTGATTCATTCAGGCAAACACGTGTTTGCGTTTAACAAAGCCAGAGCCCTGGAGTCGCTCCGTTTAGAGGAACAATACGCCGAGGATGAGAGCAGACGAACACTTTGGCCTCCACTCTTCTGATGAAGCTGGTAATCGGCTCTTGTTGGCTTTAAAGTCGTATTGGGAAATGAACAATGAGAGAGGCTCATGTTTCAGAGCACACACACACACACACACACACACACACCGAAGCAAATGCAGCTTCTCAAATGGTTTCAGTCCTTTAAAATATCTCTGCTTTCATAGGCCTGTCACCTCATCTCTCTCTGTTTCTCTCTCTTTCTCTCGCTCTCCTTTGCTGCTCTGCTTGACACAGGCACAGAGAATAGTAGTGCGAGCAGATGCCAAAGGGTTCTGAGCGAGACGGGCCGAGAGAGCTCCTCTTTGATGTCATTCAGCAGACTAAAAAACAAAACAAAAAAAGCAAGAAACAAACACTGGTGCAGGAGTGCAGTGAAGCCCGAGTCTACCTGTCTTCATTCAGATCTCTCATCTTAACGCATTATCAACACATCTAAATCCTGTCACAGGCTCCCAGCCGGAGCCGAGCGGCCCACTGAGCCTAAAATCAAACCAAAACTGCTCTCATCTCCAGCGTAATGGGCTGCTTTTAACCCTAAAAGTGTGTGGTTTGAGAGCAGAGGAGGTCCATCTGTGCTGAATTCATGTCAGTTTGATTTCAGCTCCATTGAAAGCCAACTCCAGAGAAGGAGGAATGGACTTTAAAGCAATGTGATGTACAGTTGCTCCAATAACCCAATGCTTCTACAGTATACTATGCAATATTTGCTATTCGAGTGTTTCAGGAATGTTTTTGAATGTTCAATGAATTAATATATAATAATCTTGTAATAGCACCAGCAGCCAAACCCTGAAAGCTTGATATTATCGAACATTTCCAAAACATGTTGGCCATGTGACATAGGCTGACATAGTGATAACCATAGCAATAATTAGACTGGACAGAAAACATTGGTGCCAACGCTTTGATTTTTGACAAAGCTAACGTTAGTAGGGCTGCATGATACTGTTGTAAAATTATTTTTAAATACTAACTTCTGTCTTACAGTTCTCTGTAGTATAAAGGTATATATTTCTTGTTTTGTGTAATATTTTTCTTTAATAATAGTCACAATAAAAATTCTTAATAATAATAATTATTTCACAGTCATATTGAATGAGCCAAAAACAACTTAATTTGTTTTTAATTTTAAGGGGGGGGGTCAAAAGGATGGTTTACAGTCAGAAATTTTATAGTGCTGTCAAACGATTAATCACAATTTTTTTTGCAATTTTAAATTAATTAATACAAAATTAATTTTATTAAAATTAATAAAAAAATTGCAATAATTTTACTTTATAAAATTTTAGTGCCGTCAAAAGATTAATCGTGAATAATCGCATCCAAAGTTTTTGTTTACATAATATATGTGTGTGTACTGTGTATATTTATTATGTATATATAAATACACACACATGCATGTATATATTTAAGAAAAAATGTACGTTTATATATTAACTATATTTATATATTAGATAATTTATATGAATATGAATATATACACGTAAATACATGTAAATATTTTAAAAATATATGCTGTATGTGTGTGTTTTTATATATCGACCGCTCGCGCCTCATGTTTGCGGCTGAATGCAGATGATCATAATTGATGGACAACTATGCCCGTGAAAAGACATCAGCAGTCCGGTGTTGTGCCCAATTCTGACCCCTGCCAGATTATCCCCCTAGTATTGGTAGGTGTTAGGGTTAGGTGTGGGGGAGGGGTTAGGATTAGGCATAGATAGCGATTTCAACGAGAGGGGTAATAATTTGGCAGGGGGGTCGAAAATGGGCACAACACCGGTGCCGAAAAAAATAAAATAAAAATTAAAATAAAAATATGAAAACGAAGCCCCCACGTCACTTTCAGGTAGGCTACATTCATAATCAAAGAAGTATTAAGATAATATTTTTTTTGTGTGGTTATAAAAACAGACCTAAGCCAACAACAGCCTTTAAAATGACTTAAAATGCATTATATAAAAACAATGAGGCAACCCTGCTGAACAAAACAATAGAACCATCACAGAAAATTCTAACACCATCACAAATGAATCACAAATATATCACAAATGCCATTACAAACCATCAACTTTTAACCATTAAAACCATAAAAAAAATGTTTCAGGACATATTCCATTAGGATTTATTAGTTTTAACAAGCCACCAATAGAAGGAGACCAATTACCAGTAGATACCCACAGAGTCCATTACAGTTTCCATTAAAACCAATACAAGTCCCATTATAACCAGTAAAACCATTACAAATGTTGTGATCAGGTGTCTATTGTTTTTTTCAACATTACATGTTATAAATGCCTGTAAAGGGAGCCAAAGGCCTGGTAATTGCTGCTGTTACACTTACAAGACGATCATATCCTTGTTTAATAGGCTATTGACCAAACATTTCATTCAAATATCCACTTAATCTTTCATTTTTGGCCACCTTTTTGCTATAGATCTATAATTTTTTCAACAAAAAACATGTGGACATCACAACCCTTACAAATTTTATCCATGGTTTTATCGTAGTAAAACTGCTTAATTTTCTTTTGCGTGATTTCTGAATGCTTGAGACCATAAAATTCAATTCAATTCAAGTTTATTTGTGTAGCACCTTTTACAATACAATCGTTGCAAAGCAGCTTTACAGGAAATTAAGTTTCTACAATATATTTATATACTGTAGAAACTTAATATATTTAATTTATGGCAAAATTTGGTAATTCTGTATGTTGTCTGAGGGTTGGCATGAATGAATGAATGAATGAATGATGCATTTATATAGCGCTTTTATTGTGTATTGCCATACACCCAAAGCGCTGTACAATCATGTGGGGGGTCTCTCCTCAACCACCACCAGTGTGCAGCATCCACTTGAATGATGCGACGGCAGCCACAGCACAACGGCGCCAGTGCGCTCACCACACACCAGCTACAGGTGGAGAGGAGAGAGAGTCATAGAGTCAATCAAGTTGATGGGGATTATTGGGAGGCCATGATTGACAAGGGCCAGTGGAGAGCAATTGGCCATCCTCTGAGGTCACCAAATTTATATATTTTTTATGGGTTTTCCTTGAGAATTTAGCAGAAGAAGGAAACTCAGGTTTAAAATAACTTTTGAGTGAGTAAAATGAAGGTATTAAAATAAAACACTTGCCTATTTTAATTCTTGAGTGAATTATTCCTTTAATGTTAATAAAACACCAAACACAAAGAGAAAAATCACTCACTACTCTTGACTGAAAAACTTTAAATCAGTTTCTTTAATAGGAATCAATCTATATAGTGTTTTATTTTTATATTTGTTCATTCAGTTTCTTGAATGCTCCTGCTAAATATGCCTATTGTACCTGAAAATAAAACACTGTTTATTTTATTTGTATATTGTGTGTATTTGTAATGTGTATCTTTGTTCTCATTTTTTAATAACAAAGAAAAAATGACAAAGATTTTTATCTTCAACCACTTTGGCCTAAATATCTGCCATACTTTTTAATATTTTGTTACCTTGAAAGGCTTTGTCTTTATAATAGGGAAATTAGGTTGGCTGTAATGCTAAAACAGCTTGCAAAATAGAAGAACCAACATGACAAAGAATCATGATAAAATCGTGAATCGTGATACCCCTACATACATACCCCTATATACATACTACATAGATTTAATGTAAATTCTGAATTAGAGTGAATTAGGTTGAAGAATGTGGTAAATAAGTATCAATGTGAGAAACTCTCAGATGAGAAGCGGCCTTCAGATAGCATGTTCTTTCACTAAATTTATAACATTTCACCAAATTTATATATTTTTTATGGGTTTTCCTTGAGAATCGGTGCAGAAAAGGTGAAAAAATGTGCACAGATTCAGTGTGGGTCAGTCATCATTCCTTGAAGGCTCTCCAAATTACACCAGTCAGAGTCAAAAGTCAGAGCATGATAAATCTTCATATGCACGATTATAATCATTCACCCCAAAAATACTCAAATATAAATACAGGCCTAAGCACACGTTCATCTACACTTCCTCTGACTAATGAGCTCATGGATCATGGAGGGGGTGAGGATCATGTCTTCATTACATTTAAATGAGATCTGTCTGAATCATTGTTCAAACAGACTCCTGTTTTTACCCATATGGAGGATTAAAAGCATTCAAAACCATTTTCTGTGTAAATTTGTCTAGGGGCGTCCATGTTATTGAGCGTTAGCGAGAATGGGACAGGACAGAATGGGTGAAGATTGGTCCGGGTTCTTGACAAACATTGTCTAATAAGAGCTGTTCCACCTCTTCTGAAATGTCCTGTCTTCACAATCTAATCCCACTCCATTACTTTACATCAAATAAACCGCTTATGAATCAGTATATGGCTCCCCTACACTGTGACTTAAAATCTGTGTTTTTTCTTTTCTTTTTTCTTTTTTTTTGAGGAACAGCTCTAATGGAAACAAATTTATATACAAGACTACCGACAAATATCTTTTAAGAGCTCTTATATTAATGATAATTCTCATATTTGATTCCTAATATTACTATTCCATCATTTAAAAGTTTGATCAACTTGATAAAAAGTGACATTACATTGTTACAAATATATATATATATATATATATATATATATATTTAAACTTTCTATTCATCAAAGAATCCTCAATATAATGTATTATGATTTTCACAAAAAACATTAAACGGCACAACTGTTTGCATTGATAATAATCAGAAATGTTTCTTGAGGAGCAAATCAGTATATTAGAATGATTTCTGAAGGATCATGTGACACTGAAGACTGGAGTAATGATGCTGAAAATTCAGCTTTGATCACAGAAATAAATTACATTTTAAAATATGTTTAGATAGAAAATGTTTATTTTAAATTATAATAATATTTCATAACATTACTGTTATTTTCACAGTATTTATGATCAAATTAATGCAGCCTTGATGAGCACAAAAATACCTTACTAACTCTTGCTCAGGCTTTTGAATGGTAGTGTACTTTCTTTAAGATAAAAGTCAGTTGAATCATCAGTTGTGATGTCATCACAATAGTTGCATACTGAATTCTAATTGGTCTTTCTGTAATTGGTCTTTTCTTTTTTGCTCCTATCTAACAATTTTTAGCCACTGAACACTACAGTCAACAGTAAGACGCATGGTGAGTGTCAGGACAACCAAAAGCAGCTCATTCCCTTCATGCTGCTGAACTAAAGATTAAACCCAAAACTTTCACACACTGGATCTCCTCCAGAAATGCAAATCTAGTTTATTTTCTTTTTTGAGAAGGCATCTCATTAAAGGTATTTTAGTGGTGTGAAACACAGAGCGGCAGGAGTTTGTCTTCAGGCTGAGTGTGTGTGTGGGGGGGGGGCAGTGCGGTGATTAAACTCGGCTGTAGGATCACAGACAGACCCATATGTTCATTACTGTCATGATCACAGACAGGTTCTGCCCACGGCCGAACACTGAGACGGGGCGGAAGACTGTGACTCCAGGGAGAACGGGGCAGAGAGGGTGAAATTTACCCCTCATAAAGGCGTATAGACTAACACGCATAAGCAATGACTTCACAAACACACACTATATAACTTTAGAGCATAATATTAACCAATTTCACACTGTTAGACTAGAACAGAGGTCCAATGTAAGCCTGTGTCCGAGCACCTGACTGTACTCTCAAAAACTACACTCTGCAAAAAAATGAATTTCTTACTCTGTATTTTTGTTGTGTTTTCAAGTACTAATGTCCTTAAAAATATTGTTATTTTATTCAATTTCATTTCATTTTATTTTATTAACTTGATATACTAAAATAAATAAAATTATAACTGAAATAATAAAAAGCTAAATAGAAATATAAACAAAAAATGCTAAAATGACAAACACAACAACAACGTTGCTAAAACTTTAACTAGGTTACTTCTGTTACTACTGTTAATATTGTAAATGTTACTAAATTTTACGAAATATAAATATTACTAATATCGTACTACTATTGGTATATTAAAGGGGTCATATGATGCGATTTCAAGTTTTCTTTCTCTTTGGAGTGTTACAAGCTGTTCGTGCATAGATAAGATCCCTGAAGTTACAAAGACTAAAGTCTCAAAACCAAAGAGATATTCTTAATAAAAGTTAAGACTCGACCACGCCTCCCTAAAACAGCTCATTTAAACACACCCCCACATGTCCACGTCACGGTGTGGGAAGATTTGCATAACACCGCCCAAATGTATATACACTGAAAGAAGGTGGAACTATTATTCTCGCTGTAGTATTGTTTCTGCCGCCGGCGCCATGTCCTGGAGACAGCTGTGTTTCGTTGTGAAAGTGAAAGTACTTTGTTTGGGCTTCCAAAAGAGTCCACAACTAGAAATCAGTGGTTAAGTTGTATTTACAACACTGTTCCAGAACAGTTCAACCCAAATATTAGAGTGTGTGCAGCGCATTTTACGGAGGACTATTTCCTGAACCTGAGAGAGTAGCCTACAATGCTGGCTTGCACAAAGGCTGTTTCTATAAAGTGGGGCAATTACAACTTTGCAAGGACAGTCTGGTGCTTCTGACTCACAGCCTGTAAGTACGTTTTCTTATTTAAAGAATTTGCCACTGACGATTCAAACGCGCAGTGTAGAGTAGCGCTTGTTGTTTGTCGTTTCTCCGATCACAAATGCAGACATGGTAGTGTTATTGTTTACGCGGCGCGATGCAACGCGACGCGTAAAAAGACCGTATAAGTCATTATAATCAGTAATTATGTCCCCACTGGATGCAACAAATGCCTCGTTTATAGCGATTGTTATTATTGTTTTAGTCTCGTCTCGCCGGGACACGGCATCACAATACAGTAAGGGGCGTAACATTTCCGTCACACGCTTGAGGTATTCGGCCAATCACAACGCACTGGATACCTGGCCAATCAGATCAGGCCTCGCTTCTCAGAACGATGAGCTTTGTAAATATCGACGCGTTTCAGAAAGGCGGAGCATAGAGGAGCAACAATAATGTACAGTATGTGGAAAATATGTGTTTTTTTAACCTTAAACCGCATAAACACATTGCATTACACCAAATACACAAAATAATGGTCTTTTTAGCAACGTCATATGACCCCTTTAAAATTGCTTGAGTTTGGTTTATGTATATGAGTTGCAGTATCAAAATAATACATACATGTATTCACAAGACAGGTAGATTTATGCGATACTCACACAAAACACAGATTCTATATTTGTCAGTCACTCAATCTCACATGTTGACAGCTGTATAAAAAGTGTGTGAATAATTCAGTGACTTTCTAGGTGATCAACTTTTTAAATAATTTTTTATGAGCAAAACTTGTGCGGTTTCATGGATGTTGAGGCTTAAACCCCAACAATTCACATTCTGTATAAAAATATTGTTTTCATTAATTAAATTACTGTACCTGAAACTGAAATGAAAAAGCAAACCGAACCTGGCCCTGCATTACAGTATGTGTTGTGTAGCAGACCTCTAGTGTGAAGCGAGGACAAGATCAGAAACAAGCCACAGGAGAATCTGTGAATCTATATATTATAGAGATACAGGCCTCCAAAGTGCAGATTTGTGTGTGTCTCTCATCCTCGTCTCTGGCTCGGTCCTGTCACTCAGTCTCCTGGTGTGTGTCTTCCTATCTCAGGGGCTGCAGGGGCCCCTGCTGTAGAGCCTCTCATCTGCTCTCATTGCCTCCAGCTCTATGCCATAAGTGCATTGATTTCCATGTACGTCTAATTACTGCTCATAATCTATTCATTCCAGCTCCGGCAGAGAGCAGCAGCTGTCCCTGCACTGGCTTCTAACACCCGCAGACCCACAAACACACACACACACACACTGATTTAATCACACAGCAATGTGATATAGACACATGTGCTTTACAGTTATACAGTAAGTGCTTTAAAAAAAACAGAATGTACCAGAACATCTAAACCATGGTGATGCCTCTCTCTTACACACTGCACCTCACAGGTACAGTACCTGATATTTACTATATCATATAAAAATATATTTTCCAAGACAGAGGTTTGGGATAGTAAAATGTGACCCTGGACCACAAAACCAGTCATAAGTAGCATGAGTATATAAAATAATTAGGATATTAAGTAAAGATCATGTTTCATGAAGATGTTTTGTAAATTTCCTACCGTAAATATATCAACTTAATTTTTGATTAGTAATATGCATTGCTAAGGTCTTCATTTGGACAACTTCATAGGCGATTTTCTCAATATTTAGATTTTTTTGCACCCTCAGATTACAGATTTTCAAATAGTTGAATCTTGGCCAAATATTGTCCTATCCTAACAAACCATACATCAATGGAAAGCTTTCAAAAATTTACCAAAAACAATTTAAATTTTAAATTTTCATTTTGTGGTCCAGGGTCACAAATGTGAAAATAAAATGGATTTTAACTTATTTTGTATTATTATATTATATTATATTATTATAAAAATTATCTTGTTTTATGTTACAGTTATATTTTATTAATTTACAAATAGTATTATATAATATAATATTTTAATTAATTAATAATTTATAATATTAAGTGCTGTTGTTGTGCTTTGTATTATTTTACTATTAATAATATAACATGTTAATATAATATAATATAATATTTATTATATTTTATTTTTATTATTTAATAATACAAATTAATTATTAATTAGTAATAATTTACTGTTAATAAAACCTTAATGATTAATAATATATTTTTATTTTAGGACATTAATCTTAACTTAATAAATAGGGGCATTACAGCATTTTTTTTCACTCAAAAGTGAAATATTATATGATTATATACTATTAATCCAAGCCGCTAGTCAAGTCAAGTCAAGTTGAGCATAAACATACATATATTGCTGAGTCTTTTGTGGGATTGTGTACACACAGCAGTGTGTGAAGAGTGTCTAGTGCGCATAGAGGAGAGTGTGTTACTACAGGTGGTTTGTACAGGCCCACTCACCTGTGTGTAGCACACTTTGAATTGCACAAAAAAAAGTTTCATACAGATTTTTTCTTTGGTGTGGTAAGGCTGGGGGGTTTTTGGAGAGATGGTCCATGTTTCAGGAGGTAGGGGTTTGCATGGGGTTTCAGAGGGGGGTGGGGTGATTTGAGTTAAGGGCTCTCACAGCCTGGGGGAAAAAGCTGTTGAGCAGTCTGGCGGAGCGGGCTCTGATGCTCCGGTACCGTCTTCCTGATGGCAGGAGCTGGAAGAGACTGTGGGAGGGATGGGTGGGGTCCTTCACGATGCTGTTGGTTTTGCTGGAGCATCGTGCAAGGAAAATGTCCAGGATGGACAGGAGAGGGGCACCGATGATCTTTGCAGCTGTGTTCACTGTCCGCTGGAGGGTCTTGCGGTCTGCTGCACTACAGTTCCCGTACCAGACAGTGATGCAGCTGGTCAGCACACTCTCAATGGTGCCCCTGTAGAATGTGGTGAGGATGGGTGGAGGGAGACTTGCTCTTTTCAGCCGGCGGAGAATGTGTAGGCACTTTTGTGCCTTCTTGGAGATTGACATGGTGTTGGTGGTCCAGGTGAGATCCTCTGTGATGTGCACCCCCAGGAATTTAGTGCTGCTGACTCTCTCCACAGTCGAGCTGTCGATGGTCAGTGGGGGGTGGTCAACGGAGTTTCTCCTGAAGTCCAACACAACCTCCTTTGTCTTCCAGATTGTTAGTGCCACACCATTCAGCCAGCTGTGCCACTTCCTCTCTGTAGTGTGTTTCATCGTTGTTGCTGATGAGACCTACCACTGTTGTGTCATCAGCGAACTTGATGATGTGGTTGGAGATGAACTTGGCAGTGCAGTTGTGGGTCAGCAGCGTGAAGAGCAGCGGGCTGAGCACACAGCCCTGTGGGGCACCTGTGCTCAGTGTGGTAGTGCTCGAGGTGTTGTGGCCGACACGGACTGACTGAGGTCTTCCGGTTAGAAAGTCCAGGATCCAATTACAGAGGAAATTGTTAAGGCCCAGCAGGTTTAGTTTATTTATGAGCTGTTGTGGGATTATTGTGTTGAATGCCGAGCTGAAGTCAATGAACAGCAGTCTAACATAGGAGTCTTTATTTTCTAGGTGGGTAAGAGCCAGGTGGTGGGTGGAGGAAATTGCATCGTCCGTAGAGCGGTTTGGACGGTATGCAAACTGGAGCGGATCGAGTGTGTTGGGGAGGCTGGTTTTGATTTTGTGCATGACTAACCTCTCAAAGCACTTCATCATGATTGGAGTCAGTGCTATGGGACGGTAGTCGTTTAGACAGGACACAGGTGATTTCTTTGGTACTGGTATGATTGTTGTGGATTTGAGACATGTGGGGACGACTGCCTGGCTCAGCGAGGTGTTGAAGATTTCTGTTAGGACATCTGTCAGCTGTGCAGCACAGTCTTTCAGTACACGGCCAGGTATGTTGTCAGGACCCGCAGCCTTGCGTGGGTTATTCCTAGATAGGGTCTTCCTTACTATCTTTCATTCATAACATAAAATATAAACATTAACATAAAAATGTCAGAATGTTTATGTTGCTCTATTTCTTACAATGAGAGTAAAGATGAGAGAGGAAAAAAGGTGAAGTGGTCCATATAGCTTGTGCACTTTATTTCAAGTCTTCTGAAGCCATGCAACAGCTTTGTGAGAGGATTGGAGAAGATTTTCAGCAAATAATGATGTCAATTTTGGTCTGTTGCTCTCACACAGGCATTTTGTGATATAAATTAGTCATACGTTTATGGTGCTTTGTTGTAATTTTTGTTGCTTGACATTGTCTGTCTACAAGCAGCGTGTGCATTCTACTTAATATCTCTTATTTGGTTCTCTGGAATGTTAATTAAACAGGACAGAATGACATGACGGTGAGTAAATGGTGACAGAATTCTCCTTTTTTGAGTAAACTAATGCTATCCTCAAGTCTCAGACAACTACACCTCTTTTCCTCATCCTCTCCCCTTTATTTCAGTCTCCGGTGGTTTGCAGAAGGAGGCCTGCGGTAGAGTCGTAATCGGCCCTGCTGATTGGCTGAGCTTTTTGAGCGGTTACAGCAGCGGATTCATGTTCAGGTTTGTTTCTGTGCTGAAAATAGGATGACGTGAGGTTGGCAGACATGGGGTCGGATCATATAACCCAGTTCATGTATTATTAACCGGCTGTTCACACTGGCCCACTGCATACTATTGATTACTCTTCCTCAAAACCTAGAACTTTCATATGTGTTCTCCTAATGTGTGCCCGAATAACTAGATGCACTACAAGAACATCGAAAACGTGCTGAGAATATGTGCACGCACCCAGATTCGTAATGATTTTTTTTTTTGTGCTTTGAACATATTCTGCCTGTGGTTGATCAATATAGATGATCAGGTTATATAGAGCCAGGTTCTCCTGGGATTTCAGGTGGGATGTCCTGTAGCATTTTCAAGGTGTCTGTCCCGGGTCAGATGTTGCGGTCCACCTTTAATTAGCCGAGTAACGTCTCAGATTGCATAAAACTCGACACCGTCGTCTCATGCCACCGGGCCACTCTCACTGGGCCGGGACAGAGGAGGTGTCCACACCGGGACGTCTGCGTTCGTGTTCTGTGTTTCTCGCGCTTTGACACTCACCTTGCGAGGAGGTTTGAAAATCAATGCCGTCAGAGGCACGGCGTCGTGTTTGCCAGTTAATAAGCTGGAGGAGAAGAACAAAGTGCCCTGCTTTCCTTTGAATTCAGATGAGAAAACTCCTCACCGCTGTAATCTCGCACATCAAATATTCATATGGGAAAAATGAGTATGCATCAGCGATTATGCTTTCAAATTTACTCAATAATGGAGACGGGCCTGCGCTCGTCTATGTGGTCGAGTCAAGTATTGAAAATGTGTTTCGAATAAATGAGTTTATTGCTTTTTAAAAGTGTGTGTGTTTTAAATTCCAGTAGCATTCATGGGAAAATATTGAAGAGGAATTTTATGATTTAGCATGAAGCATGAATTACAGTTTGACTAATCAAGTCAGTCAGTCATTTGAAGCAGTGATTTCAGTGTTTTCCTGCTGCGGAACTAGATCATCAGTAATGCTTAGAGACATGGATGTTCCAACTTCAAATATTTTACAGCTTATAAACGCAGTTTGTCAAAATACAACCCAAATAGGGCATGTTCCTTTAACGTTTGATGCAAAATCAAGCTTTTTTGGAGTTTGACAGACATTATCACTATAAACTCTCATTATATGGAAAAAGCTGTGAGAAGATTCTTAAATAAACCGTGAATAATGATATAATATTAACTGTTTTGAGAGAAATAGTGGTTTAAACATGCAAACTGTCCGTTCTGAAGACATGGGACTCAGCATGGAGATCTCTAGGTGAAACTGTGGTCGTGGAGAGAAATTCCATTACTGTGATCGTCTGACAGTTGGAGAGGCTGTTCCTCTGGGTTCGGTCTGTATTAACACTCCCCTGTTTGTTTAATTCTTTTAATCTGCTGCCGGGCTCCATGGGGTGTGTCTGATTAGTCTAATTAATTTACTGAGCCATTAGAAACAGTAAAAGTGGGCTAACAGAGCATTGCGTGAGTTTGTGTAAATTGCACTCAATTTGCTGGTTGCCTCAATTAAACCTGCTTGTCCGTTTCAAGGGAATATCAATCCACACACACACACACACACACACAAATGTACAGAGACCCAAACAGAGACTCGACCCTTCCTTTTTTTCTGATTCCCTCTTCCTACCAGGCTGATTGTGCCATTCTGAATTGAGAATTATTTTTGGGAATTTTAAACCAATTTGAAAACAGTCATGAAGCAGAACTGTAGATCAAATTTAAATTTAAAGTATTTTTTTATGATTTGTTTGAATATTAAAAATTATTCAAATAGAATGAAATTAAAAGAAAATCAGATGTCAGTAAAAAAAAAATTAATACTTTCATTCAGCAAGGAAACATTATATTGATCAAAAGTGACAGTGAAATATGTATGCTCTTACAAAAGTTTTCTATTTCAAATATCTGTTAAGAATCCTATTTTTAAAAAACTATTACAGTTTCCACAAAAATATAAAAGAATATATAATACATATAATATTAAAGTATAATATAATATATAATAATATATATATATATTTTCTTGAGCAGCAGATCAGAATGATTTCTGAAGGATCGTGTGACACTGAAGACTGGAGTAATGATGCTGAAAATACAGCTTTGCTTACAGAAATAAATTACATTTTACTGTAATAATATTGCATTATATATATATATATATATATATATCAAATAAATGCAGACTTGATAAACTTTAGAATCTTTCAAATATATTAAAAAATCTGACAAAAATCTGAAAAAAAAAGTGTCATATATCAAGGAATAAATAGGCATAATTGGTCAATATTAATTGTTTACTAGGCTATATTACTTGAGTTGCATTAATGAAATCTCTCTGTATTGTGGAATTTGTTCAAATTTGCAATTCAGTACATTCTTCTTCTTTTTTTTCCATTTAAACTTCCTATGGTTTGTGGCCAAATTAATCATAATCAGAAACTAAATAGGAGCAAATTCTTAAATTCTACATGTTGCCCAACCTACAACACACACACACACACACACACACACACACACGCACACTGTTCGCTCTCCTCCTTGTGCTACTACATTAGGGGGCGGTTCTCTCCGGCTAATTAGAGCAAAGAGGTGTGATCTGGTTTTTCAATTAAGGCACATGCTCTCAACACTCCAGAAGTACTTTACCCCCCCCCTCCCGTCTCAGAGCAGGGTACGAGGGTGGCAGCCTTGCCAAAAGTGCAGGGGTAATTAAAGGCGAAGAGCGCGTCTCACGCCAGGCCTGTTTAAGGGTTAATGAGGCCTGGGCTGCCCTCCAGCCGAGAAGGGGGCGGGGTTGAGACCCGGAGCTGCCCCGCTTCAAGAGGAGAACCACCCATAGGGGTTCTCTTTGAAGTGTCAGAAGGTCCCCCTTGTTCTGGGTGGCGGGTGTTTCGTTTGTCTGAGTGGCAAATAAAAAATTGATGAAGCTGCCAGGAGTTCTCTCCGCCCCCTCGCTCTGACTCACACACACACACACACACACACACACACGCCCTCGACATTATTCACAGATTATCCGACCCTCCCTCTCACCCCCTAATGACCCCCACAAAACCCAGTCGAGTGACAATGGAATTAGCCACATTACGTGAGAGAAAGCGTTCATTCCCAAAGCATTCCGCTGAGCATCTCATCCTTTAAAAGTTCATTAAATAGCTGAATATGAATATTAAACCATCATTTGTTTAACTTCCCTTCAGTCTACACTGGAAAAATAATAGTGTAAAAACTGTTTTCACTCAGAAATTGCTGGTAAATTTCACAAACGGTTACAAACACACACACTGAATTAAACACAGTAGAAAATGTTCTTGTATTTTCTTAATTCTGTAATGATTGTACAGTGTAGGATGTGGTATCAGGACTGGCCGGGCTTTCGTTCGTCCCTGCCGTCGTGTCACTTGTATTGTGACTGTTGTGTGTGGAATGATGCTCTAATTTTGGGCCCCTGGGGAAAATCCTTCATTGGCCCTTTTGTGTTGCTGCTGTATTATATGTCAGCATTGCCAGCAATCTCCCATGGTCCATCTGCTCATGGCCAGTGGGGAACATTCATGGAAAGGCCATAATAGAAACAAAGAGCTGTAAACGGTGAAACTATGGGCACCACTTCTCTTTGGAAGAGTATTTACTAGTTTTTTTTTTTGTTTTTTGTTTTTTAATGGAGTGAACTAGTGAGAATTCAATATGGACTTTTAAGATATTTTAAAATAATGATCATCTATATTGTTAGCTTTATAGTTAATCTCTTTTGAATTATAATACTACACAATGTATGCACAGTTGCATTGCTAAGAAAGTCGTTGATTTCTTGAATCTTCCACCGCTGAAAGCTCTGCAGTTTCCACAGATTAAGACCATCCTTCATAAAAAGATAAAATAAAAAAAAGTTATGTATCTTCGGGTAATTTAATATGCTTTAGCCACCAATAAGACTGCAGCTTCATCAGTTTCATTTAACACATTTCACTAGGGATGCACAATATATCATAGCCATACTGGTTATAAGCAGATAGTAGTATTAATTTAATTTTATTCTATTTTTTTTATATATATATATATATTTATTTATGTAATATTGGATGTATGTTTTCACCTTTTTTGGTAAATTACCAAAAATTAAAATTTTATTTTATTTTATTTTATTTTATTTTATTTTATTTTATTTTGTTTTGTTTTGTTTTGTTTTATTATAACCTTTTTAAAAAATTTAATATTTATTTATGTAATATTGAATGTTTACTTTCACCTTTTTTGGTAAATTACCATTTATTGTTAATTTCTATAATACCTTGCATTATAATATTGTGATGCCTAAATTTACATATGCATCACAACATTGAATTAATATTGACTTTATTGACTAGATTTGTGTTTATTTTTGGACACAAATAATATAGATTATCGACATTGATCAATTATCAGCTATAGCATAAAAATAATTATTGACTTTTCAGTCTCTACCAGAATTGTAAAATGATGAATGAATGAATGAAAAGCACCATAATAGATATAGATTATTGGATCTGTTTTTGGACAGATAAAGAAACTTTCAGTCCCACCATGTTGATGAAATTCTGATGTATGTTTATCTTAATCTTATTTTCTATATAATATATTTCTATATAATAAAATTAAGATATTTCATCTTATACTAGTATGAAGTTCATGTTTCTTAAAGTTAAATTGAATGTTTTACTTTTCGGTCTGATTGTCATCTAGAAGTTTGAGAAGGATATTATCATGTCCATGCGCTGCTATGATCCATTACCATACAAGTCAGCTGCCTGAACATTTCATTAAGGACACCAGAGACCTTCTAATTTCATTCCCATCCACTTTGTGGAAATCCAGAAATGTTATTATGTGCGGCAGTATATCAAACATCTCATAGCAGCTATTTATTTCTTCTTCATTCACTTAAGTGACACGGAGCCCGCTGAGCGTAATTGTTTTAGGTCTGCATTTGGACTGGATATGAATAAATCATTTGTCTTCTGTAGTGTTTTTAAATTACGCCCTCAATGGCGACTCCATCATGTTACCTGTCTGTGTGACTCCTCCAGTAATGATTTAGGCAAAGACAGTCCTGCTTGTTCTTGGAAGTTTGAAGGAAGGAAATTGGTTTGAGGAAGAGTTCATGCGTCAAATTCAAATACCGCCCATGCGCTCGTATTTGAGTGAGTGATAACATCTCTAATCACATTTACTTTAATTACTGAGCAGTTTGAATCATGAGTTGTAGATTCGAAGACCTGTAATAGGCTGCATGTGAAGTGGAAACCCTTTGAACTGTTTCAGTTATGAGACGTGCCTCAAGAACAGCAGGTCATTCAGACTAATGTGTGCTCTGAGGGAATGAGAACAATGTCAGAATTATTTTATTTTATTCAAAAGTCAAAAGTTTAGAATAATTATGTTTTTGGAGTTTTTTATAATTTTTTTATTATTTTATTTTGTATTATTAAAAATACAATAAAAACGTAATGTTGTGAAATATGATTACACTTTAAAATAACTGTTTCTATTTGAATACATTTATAAATGTAATTAATTTCTGTGATGCAAAGCTGAATTTTCAGCATCATACAAATTTTCCAGTCTTCAGTGTCACATGATCCTTCAGAAATCATTCTAATATGCTGATATGCTGCTCAAAAACATTTCTGATTATTATTAATGTTGAAAACATTTTTGCTGCTACATATTTTTGTGAGAAAACTACCATTCAAAGGTTAGGGGTTAGTAAGGTTTAAAAAAAGATACAAAATAAAAAAAATATTTAGCAAGAAAACATTAAATTAATCAAAAGTGACAGTAAATACATTTACACAAATTTTCACACAATTAAACACTGTTCTTTTGAACTTTGTATTCATCTAAGAATCCTGAAAAATGTATCAAGGTTTTTACAAAAATATTAAGCAGCAAGACCCATTATTAATAATTGAGCACCCATAATAATTAATAATAATTGAGCAGCAAATCAGCATATTAGAATGATTTGTGTAGGATCATGTGACACTGAAGACTGAAGTAATGATGCTGAAATATTTAAAATATTTTACAATAGAAAATAGTTATTTGAAACTTTAATAATATTTCACAATATGACTGATTTTACTGTATTTTTGATCAAATAAATTCAGCGGAGGAGACTTCTGTCAAAAGCATTTAAAAAAAATGAATTATTCCAAAATTTTTCTCTACCTTTTTAATTTCTCCCTAAAGAGCGGTTGGAAATGGAGTGGCATGTGCAATAAAAAAAAATATGCAATTTAGCATTCGTTCTTGAACTTTGTGCTTCTGAAGGTGATAGCGGGACGATCACTGAAATGGGATGCTGTAATATTATGTGTGTGTGTGTGTTGTTTGAATCTGTAAATGATTATATGTGGATGTGGAATGGCTGTACACGATTGCGTTCCTGATAATTGGAGAAGGCCGTGCTGTTTGATCTATGTGATGAATAGATGATGAGATCTTTATGAAATCAGTCAAGCAGGGTCCTGGTGCCTGGTTCTCGCACTCGTGCTTGTGATTCGGGGCCGTCTGCCTCTCGGGGCCCCGCTGGAGAACAGAGCCCAGGGGAGACGGGAGCGGTCACCGGGGGTCAAGTTTATGGGTAATGATATTTCAGCCGGGCGTATTTAAGGCTTTGCTAATTCTGCTCTCAATTACGGGCCCCCCTTTCCGTCCCCCGGCCCCTCCGTGCACCGAAGCTCCACAATCAATTTGGAGAGGGTGTTGCTGTGAGATGTGCTTTACAGGGAAATGACAGGACGCTTATGCTGCAAATAAGAGCAGCCCCAGCCCAGATGGGTTCTTTCTCTCTCTCTCTCTCTTTTCCCTGAGAGAGAGCGGAAGAGATTTACAAGAGTGGGGATTGTCCAAGAGGAATGGGAACACTGCATGTGGAAATGTTCCCAACTATTAGATGCATATTGGGCAGCAGTGCGTGACATCACCTTCAGGTCCATTTATAATGTGGTGAAATAAACATTGGGTATTACCATACTACTTCTATTTATTTGCAGTATGCAGCCAGCTCTATATATAGTTTGCACGGTACAGGTATGCAAATTTGAAGTATGCATAGAATGCCTAGCTGATAACCTGATACATACTGTGTCCTTCAGTGTAAGGTCATCCATCTATCTATCGGTTTGTCTTTCATCCATCCATGCGTCTGTCTCTCATTCTATCTATATATTGTTATATTATATAATGTCTATCTATCATTCTATCTCTTTATGTCAGTCCGTCTGTCTGTCTGTCTGTCTGTCTGTCTATCTATCATCCATCCATGCATCTTTCTTTCACTTTATCTATCTATCATTTGTTCTATCGTTTGTTCTATTTTTCTGTCATTCTATCTTTCTATCTATCTATCTATCTATAATTCTATCTCTTTAAAACTTCAAGGCTTTAAACTTTTAAAAATGTTCAAACAGAGTTTTGTCAAGCCAGCATCAAAGTTTGCTTTGAACTTTCCTTTTTCAGTTTTCTTCCTATAAAGTTAAGATATTTTCACACAAAGCTGCATGTTTAATTCAGCAAGAGTAGTCCATTGCAACCATGTAGCATACTATTGTTTTACACAATATTCTAGAAAAAAAAAATAGTGGGCATCATGCACTATCCAGTATGTACCAGCACCAGTATGTATTAAGTAGTACACTAGTATTTCATTCCACACAGCGAAATTCACCTTAGCAGCAAATCAGACACACAATATCAGTCCTGCGTCTCTACAACAGAGTTTTGTTTCAGTTCATGTTTCGACTGCCTCCAGAGTGACGTCTGTTCTGATTGCTCTAAATGATGTAGAAGCCAAGAGTTGTTGTAGTACACACACTCCTCTCTGAGTAATTGTGCACGGGAGCATTTCTTCCCAAACTCATCTGAATTCTTAAACAGCCCGATGTGACACTCATACCAGTTCAACAAGCTTCCTAATCTGTTCCTCGGCACAACAATGTCACAACCGCTTCCACAGGGTAGAGAAATAGACAGGCGTCAAGTGCAGTGTGTGTGTGTGTGTGTGTGTGTGTGTGTGTGTTTGTGAAACAGAAGAACAGGTGAGACAAAGAGATAGAGGGAAGGAGAGGGAGTGTAGTCTGACATGTCGGAGGATATGGATGCTTTATGGTGGTTTATAGAGCTCTAAAGGAGTTCTTCTCACTGGCTTTTGAGGAAAGGGTCTTACACATGTTTACCTCTCCAGACCTCAATGTGTTGACCTGCAGTAACTACTGAAGCCAAGCTGAACATCAATCTGAAGCTGACAGAAAAGTATCAATTATTTCCAATTTTTCACACCACATCTATTCACACTAGTTTTATGCTGAAGTAGATGTATAGTTTTTATACCTAAACTTATTAGAATATCAGAGCCACGGTCATAGCAAACTTCTTACAGATATGATTCATGAACTTTACTATTTATGCTCTATTTTAGTAATAGAGGTTGTTTGAAAGAGTTGCTGTCCTGAGTTGGTAAAGGGGTCCTATGCCCTTTTACAAAGTCTTGTTCCAAAACATATTATTTTTCACATATGTGACATTATTGCAGCACCTCTCTTCCCAGTCTGTCTCAAACACCCCTCCTTCTGAAATACGAAATGTGCTCTGATTGGTTAGCTGGTCTTGTGCGTTGTGATTGGTGAACCACTTAGAACGTGTTTCAGAAATCACATGTCCCTTATTATAACTGCAAGATTCATCTGCTCAGCTGTAAATATTAACAATGCCATTCAGATTCACCCTTTGCAGGGAGTTTGCAATCATATCAATCATAATGCAGAATTTGCCATTTTATCCGACAAATAAGCAAAACAGGAGAGTAGATTAATGTTGGTGGATTTGAACTTGAAAAATTATGTGTATTGACTTCTTTCCGCAATT